>JACAVU010000005.1:23347851-24085351 GCA_014183005.1 Castanea mollissima
TATATATATTATATATATATAATATATATATATATATGTATATAAATATATATATATATATTATATGTATATAATATATATATATGTACATAAATATATATATGTACATATATATAGATATATATAATATATATATGTATGTAAATATATATATAATATATATATATATGTATGTATGTATGTATGTATGTATGTGAGAGTGAGGAGACTCTTACCTAACATGAGGATGTGCAAATATGCTACTAGGATTGTATGAGAGTGAAGAGAGGAGCAATGTTTGTGTGAGAGTTGAGAGAGGAGCAATATTTGCTGAATGTGTATGAGATGGTTTTGCTGAATGTGTGAGAGAGAAGCAATGTTTGCTTTTCTGTACAGTTCTTTTTTTTAAGATTCTTGAGACCATGCTTTCTTTTTCTGAAGATTCACGAGATTGCTTATTCAGACCAGACCACTACTGACTTAGACCATGCTTTCTCTGCCCAAAGATTCACGAACTAAGTTATTCAGCCAAGACATGGAAGTGACAGATGGGACTTAGGCATGGGAAGACCCCACTTAAAAATCGAGTTTCTGAGACTCGGTTTCCATTTAGTAAACCGAGTCTCTAAAACTCGAGATCAAAGTGGCGTCCTACGTGGACTTCACCATAAAAATCGAGTCTCTAATGCTCGGTATAAAACTCGAGTCTTAGAGACTCGATTTCCAGGTGGAGGCCACGTGGCAAAGAGGCCACATCAACCTAAAAAAACCGAGCCTCAAAGAGTCGATTTTTACGCCCAAAATCGAGCCTCTAAGACTCGAGATGTTAGTATGTTATATAGTTTCAGAACCAGGCCTGCTAACTATATAGTTGGGAATTGAGGGTTATTTTACTATTTTCTCCCTTAGGCAGTGGTATGATAATTTTTTTAGATAAAAAGTCTAAAGATAAAAAATTTGGCACTTGCAGTGGCGGGATTGTTTGTGAATTGTGAGAGGAAAAAGTGGGACAAAATTGAAAATTAACTCAGTTTGCCATACAATATAATTAATAGGCATTGTTTTCAAACTATATTTTTTGTAACATTTGAGTTTAAAAAACTCGATTTTGGTGTTCTAACACGTCTAATGTGACATTTTTTCCATGTGAGATCTACTTGGAAATCGAGTTTCTAAAGCTCGATTTATATTCGTAAAATTCACATTGCTTTTCTTATTCTCCTTCTTTTTTTAGCGTTTCATTTTCCTCTGTGCATCTGTTCTTCGTGTCTCTCTTCTCACTACCTCTCCATCTGCTTCTTTCTTCCTTAACGCTGATTTGCACAAGCCCAACCGCCACAAATCCATCGCCGCCAACCCATGCTGACCCATCCCTGTCACTCCTCTTTCTTTTTCTTTTTCTATTCAGTAACTTCAATCTTCACCATTTCTATCTCCCATTTCTGTCACTCTATCTTCTCCCTTTCTTCTTTTTTTTTTTTTTTGTGGGTCGACTTCATGGTTCATGGGTGGCTTAGCTCGTGGGTCTTACAATGGGTTTCAGTGGGTTTTTAATTAGAGTTGTGGTGGTTTCTGGCGGGTGTTGATGGTTTCCGGTGGATGTGGCTGGGTTTTTTGACGAGTTCGACCTCGTCCCACGTATCTGTCACATAATCCTTGTCGTCTATGAATCAGACCTCCGAAACCTATAGTGGGAGCCCTCGGGCTGGTACAGGCTTAACCCGAAATGGGTCATCAAGCACGTCACCTACAAGCAAACCCAGGACCACGCGTCGCCGTACCTGATCTACTGCGACCAAGAGCATCGCCGTACCTGATCTGTTGAATGATGGGTTTTGGGGTTTTTATTTTTTTTAATCTGGATTTTAGGTGGTTGTTGGGGGTGGATTTGGTTGGATTTATGCTGAGTTGTTGAATTAATGCTCGGATTTGTGGGTTTTATTTTTTGATAGTGCTAGTCTATGCTTGTAAATGGTGGCTGATATGTGTTTGTGTTTTGTACTCCAACACTTGTGAAAATTTGTTCAGTGTGTTTTACAGATAAATCGAGTCTTAGAGACTCAATTTTTAGGTGGACGCCACATGGAAAAAGTGTCAACTCAAACCTGATCAGAACATAAAAATCGACCTTCAAATACTCAATTTTTAGGCCCAAAATTGAGTCTCTTAGACTCGAGATGTTAGTAAAAAATATAATTTTGTAACAGTGTCTACTAATTATATTATTTGAGAAACTGGGTTAAATTCCAATTTTGGTAGGGAAAAGTGGTCTCAATGGTTATTGGTTGGCTCATGTGTGGAAAATTTATCCAATTGTTTCTTCTTCCTTTTTTTGGTTAAAAGGAAGTATCATTAAAAAAACTAACTTGATACAGTCACCAATGTTAGGCTAGCTAGCCTACAAAATGATACAACATACATATCTGAATACAATATAGGAATCAAATCAACTGAGCGGGGTTGATCATAGACAGCAAAATCAACTTGCAAGCATCACCCCCACTTAGCCAAAAAATCCGCAGCTTTATTAGCCTCCCTAAAAACATGCGTTACTTGGACCTGCTGCAACTAGCCTGGTAACAACGGGAAATTATTGTGTACTCTCGGACTACCTTAAATGCGTGATCATCTCTCTCACATGAATGGTGGGTCCCACTAATTAATAGTAACAACCTGTAATCATGCAAAAGAGGAGTGTAAACCCTGTTAGAGCTGCTGTTAGAGCTTATGAGATCCACAATCATCTTGGCATCAAGCTTAATCTCCAGTTGTTGGCAGCCCAATTGAATAGCCAAGGTGAGACCATCCCTTAAAGCCCACCACTCAACTATGATACTCGTAGTATACCCTATGGATCTAGAGAATCCTTTAACCCAACAGCCATGGCTATTTCTGATAATACCTCCACCCCCTGCCTTGCCAGGATTACCAAAAGATGCCCCATCAGTATTAAGTTTAAACCACCCAAAAGCTAGTTTATTCCACCTCACCTAGATGGAAACTTTTGTCCAATTGTTTTTTTATATGTAACATTACTCTAATTTTAAAAACTATTTTTTGATTTTTAAGTGTGTGTTTAGCAAAAATTATTTTTACCAATTTATTTTACTATTCAATTTATTTTTTCTAGTATTCATGGAACCTACTGCATTTTTTGGTATTATTCATAGGTCTTACTATACTATTTCAACTAACTTTTACCTTTATTTACAGTACTTTCAACAAAAAAGGTTTTCAGTTTCAGCAAAATAAGCGAATCTCAAATAGACCATAAATGTTAAAACGGTGGGTTTTGCCCTTAAATCTTGTGTGGTAAATATATTGTGAGTCTAGTATAATGCTTTGTTTGTTTCAATGTCTTTTTAGTTGTTTTTCAAAAAATATTTTTAAAAAAATTGTCTTGTTTTCCTATTTTTGGTTGTGATCTTAAAAATGAGCTAAATTAACATTTTCTACTTTTAAAATATTTTCTACACTTCTTGTATAATTTAAAATATTTATGAAATGTATATTGTGTAAACCAACTAATGTAATCAGTATAAATTGAAAATCTAAGTATGAAATTGGTTTTCCAACTAAAATTTTGAAAAAAAGGGCTTGTTATTTAAATGCTGCAATAATTGTAAAATTTAATTTTTTTTGTTCATCTAGATACAATCAAAATTAGTTGCCCTCCCTATTGATGTTCATCTTCAAAAAATCAAATTTTCGTTTATAATTTTTAAATTTTAATTATTACCAAGTGAGCGATAAAAATAACTACTTGCCTACGTCCACGTAGCTCCTAGCTTCATTTCAATAATTTCACATCGCCTCTTGGCTTCCTTTGTTTCACACTGTATGAGATATAATTGTTTTCTATAAAATTTTAGTACAAAACAACTCCTAATAAATAACCATAGTTTAAATAGGATTTTCCATTTATCAAATGTAGTTTTCTTTTGACCTATTTTTTGTAATGCTAACAAACTCAATAAGACACAAAATACTATGTTGTGGGTTGTATTAATCATGGTTTTTAGATTTAGACTGTTCAAAGACTCGTTAAAGGGAGATGTTCAAAGTTTTAAAGGTTCAACCGAGGTTGAACCGTGATAACGTCATAATTAATTAATAATTAAATAAAATAAATATAATGATATCAAAATTGTAAATATTAGTAAATTTGACTAAAATATCTTTAAAAATTGAAACAAACTTTCAAATAAAAGATTATTACTTATTCTTATTATACCTAAAGGATATAAATTAATGAATTACCTATAATGTTTAAAAAAAATTCAAATAAGAGTAGAGATTATGAGATTTAAAAATATAGATAAAAAGAAGGGAAAAAAATAGAGTAAAAACTCAGGAATTTTAGAGCATCCACATTAGTGGATGCAAACTTTCCATCTATTTTGCACAAAAAAACTACTTTTTCTATTTTGCACACTTATTTTTATAAAACATCAACATCAGTTTATCTATTCTACACATTTATTCAATAAAATATTCATTCTTTTACAATTTTTTATTATTCTCTCCCTCACCGCCTCTCTCTCTCATAGACCCAATCCGCCTCTCTCTCACTTTCTCATCAACCAAACAATAATTACAATCCTCCATTTCATAATAAAATAACCACAAAACATCTAAACAACATCCAAGATTTTCTCACAAACCAAACAACTTAGATTTAAGACAAATTAAACAAAATATTCTCAAATCCTCCCACCTCCACCACCATTGCTGCACCAACCACCATGAAAGACTGTCACAAATCTTAAGATTTTAGCTCAAATTCGATGATCTCTTCATCTTGATTCCTAGCAACACCAAATCAGAGAAGAAGATGCGATAGGAAAGAAATAAAGGAATTTAAAATTCACAAAGCTAGAGAGAGAGAGAGGATTGGAATTGTCGAGACCCATCATCACCCACTTCGATCGACGAATCCATTCAAGACCCATTGAAGTTGTTGAGACCCAAAACCCTATCGCCTCGTCTCTTCAGGGCCATAGAGACGTGGGTTTCGACAAAGCCAGCGGTACCAGTGATGGGGACGGTGAGGTCGGAGTCGGTGAGGCCAGTGACGAGGATGACGAGGGTTGGAGCTAGAAGGAGAAGAGAGAAGGAATAAGAAGCAGAGACAACAGAGAGAAAAAATGAGAGAAAATGAGAAAAATGGTTGGCAACCAGAGACAAGAGAGAGAAAAAATTAATAAAATAATAAATGCAAGTGCTACAGTAACCGTGCATATATGCACGGTTACTGTACCAATTGTGCATTTATGCACATTTTTACACTCATTGATGTGGGTGTTTTTTGGGTAAAATGTGTAAAATGAATGATTTTTTGTATTTTGCAAGACTTTGCACTTACTGATGTGAATGCTCTTAGTAAATAAAGTAGTACTGCTAGTGTACAAGTACAAAGGGGTAATTGACGTTCAACAAAAAAATCATGGGGTATTTGACTATTTGCATTTTTCAAAACCTGGGAAGAGGGTTCATTTTCAATTTTAATCTCATTATTACATTCTGACTCCCACCTACCCTTACACCCATGTCATTTCAGATTTATCTCTTCACATTATTACTTTCTTTTTGTGATGCTTTACTTCCTTTACACAGTTTCCCAACACTAGCTCTTTCTTGCATCTCCTTCTTCCTCCCTCATGTCTACGACTCATCTCATCTTCTTCTTCTTCTTCTTTTAATCTTACCATACCATCAGTGCTTCTTATAATTTTTTGCTTCATTTTTGGATCTTCTTCATCATTTTCTCTTTTTTTTTTTTTTTTTTCTCACTTCAGATCTATGCTAGAATTTATGATCAAAAAGCAAATTTCTTCAAACATACTGTTGAACCGGCTTACAGTTTGAACAGTTTTTCAGGTTAGGCCTTGATTCAAGTGGTTCTCTCATATTGTTTACATGCCTGATTCTTGTATATAAAAAACCATTTTCATGAACGATTCACGATTAACATAGTCGGACTGTACAGTCTGGTTCAGGTTTAAAACCATGACATTAATTTGATATTAGAATTGCGTTGGAGTTGGATTGTTTAAGTTTGGAAGAGTGAAGAGGGAGATAGGATCAGCAAAGAGTCTCCCAAACAAAGAGGAAGCAAAGAAATGGAGGAGAGTTATTGTTTTGTTGTCTTTGCTTGAGAGTTTTTTCTCATTTCAAAAATAAAGTTTAATTTATTGTTCATGTTAGAAAAGTAATAAACATTTTCAAAAAAATAATACATACTCATACTAAAAACTCAATTATCTTTTTTTTTAATTATAAAATTTTATAAAAATATGGTACCAAACACATTTGATTACAACATAAGTACTTGAAACATGTGTTTTTCCAACATTTTTTAAAGTACAATTTTTACTTTCCAATTTTCTTTTGTTGTGTGTTTTTTTTTTTTTCCCTTCATTGTGGAATTTGATGATTTTTTTATTATTAAAAAAAATTTCCAATGTGATTGACTGATTTTGGTACTTCAAATCAGCTTTAAAAAAAAAATACAGCTTTTAATCGTTGAAAAAAAAAAATATATATATATATATTATATAGACACACACATATAAAAGATGATTCCCTTATTACAACTAGACTTTTATGTGGTTCAAAAATATCTTTATTAATGAAGAATCATTCATCTAAAATTAGGGACATAAATGTCAAATAACAAATTTCATTTTGAATTCAAAGAAAGAATTTCTAAAATTGAGGATTTTTTTTTCCTTTACACTCAAAAAAGAAATTATGCTTATCTCTAAAGTTTATCATTTATATTTGTTTAAAAAAAAATATATATATATATATATATATTTCTAAATTATAATAGATGCAAATTATCAATCTTAACAAAAAAAAAGTCTCTAAATATGCGCAATGTGTGTCCTTAGAGTATAGTGTGTGTGTGTGTGTGTGTGTATATATATATATATATATATAGAGAGAGAGAGAGAGAGAGAGGAGAGAGAGAGAGAGAGACACACACCACACACACACACACACAACACACACACACACATATATATATATATATATATATATTTGTTGCTAATTTTCATACTTGAAAAATGTTGTTGAATTTTAAATTATTTATTTATCAACTAGCCTCCGAGCACACGCGTGCTCAAAGGCTCTTCTATTTTTTAGGGAATGGTTAATTTAGAGCATTTATTATAATTTGAAATACTATATTTTTCAATCACAAAAAAATCCTAGGGGTGTAAAACAGTTCTGGCATATTATTAAAATACCTAAAAAAAATTGAGATTTTTTTTTTTGCTTGAAGTTGCAAAAAAATAGGAAACCTACGTTGATGGATTTTTTTTTTTTTTTTGGATAGAAGTTGCATAAAAATAGGAAACCAATGTTGATGGATTTTTTTTTTTTTTTTGCTTGAAGTTGCAAAAAAAAATAAGAAACCAACGTTGATGGATTTTTTTTTTTTTTTTTTTTGTTTGAAGTTGCAATAAAATAGGAAACCAACGTTAAAGGGACGAACCACCCTTAAAAAAAAAAAAACGTTGATGCAAATCCATATTGGCCATTTTCACCACAATTTTAAAATTTTATCTTTAAAGATAAGTTCTCTAGCAGTATCATTCTTGCTTTAGCAAATTCGCATATATGACAATTCCTTACAAAGTCATCAAATGTGCAATGAAAGGCACAAAAAAGAACAATATTAAATTTCATAAGGTAGGATATTTATATTACAATTTTTTTTTAACAAATAATTAATAGAATGACTACCATTTCACTCACCCGAATTCATCCAATGTGTCTGCTACAGAATCTAACCAAATTGTTGATATGTCACCCTAAAAAAAAATACAAAAAAAAAGAGAGAGAGTAAGGCTTAGATGTAAGAAAAAAAAAAAACAAACAAAAATAATAAGAGCAAGAGAAGGCATCGCTTAGAACACATACACTAAAATAATGAGTCAAACCTGATAACCACAAAAAAAAAAGAAGACAAATCAATACATATCATTCCTATTCTTTAAAAAATAGTCATTAATTAGAGAAAATACTTAAACACCCATCAAAATGTCCAAAAAAAAGAAAAAAAAAAAGAGAAGATAAGGTAAGGTAACATAATGATATAATAAAAGAAAAGATAAATAAAAAAGATAAGATAATGATATGAAAATGATAATGTTAACAAAGTGTAGTCATTTTAGAATCTAAATCATGATAAAAGCTTATCTCAAATCTATTTGCTATTATTGTTGTCGTTTGTAGTGAAATCTGAAGCAAAGAGGTGGGTGAAAGGAGTTTGAAAACACAGAATTGAGAGAATTGGAGAACTGAAGAAGAAGCAATTTGAGTTTGAAAACCAACGTAAGTGTACTGGAAGTGTGCTCCTATTTTGTAGATAGTGTTTTATGTGGAAGTTAAAAAAGCATTTTTATCAAGTTTTGCCCCTAATTAAACATAGGCTATAGGAGTATTTTAGAACAAAAAAATCCGGCCCAAATAGGAGTAGATGCTTAAATACTAGTATAGATAGATACTACTATTTAAGGGGTTTCTCCTGTTTGGATAGTATTTTTTTTTTGTTCCAAAATACCCCTACACTCCTAGGTTTAAATAGAGACAAAACTAAAGGATAGTTTGGTAAAAATACATGTCTAACATGCACTAAAATATTGCTTACAAAATAGGAACACTCTTCCACTAACCCACTTTTTCAAAGCAACTATACGTTTATTATTTTTTTAAATAAAAAAAATAAATTAAACACCCCATGTTTATCCAAAAACAAATCTAAATATATAAAAAAAAAAAAAAAAAACTAAAGGACAATCCAGATTTGTTTTGTTCTAAAATACCCTCACATTCCTATATTTAAGTAGAGACAAAATAAAAGGACAATCCGGTAAAAATACAACCCTAACTTCCACTAAAACATTACCTAAATAATATGGTCACTTTTTTTTTTTATTGATTTTCAAATCTATTTATCTACTTATAAATTAGATTCTCAAAATAAAAATAATATCTATAATAAAAAATATAGATTTTTTTTTGCTACTACCACTAAAATAGGAATACTCTTCCAATAACCCACTTCTTCAAAGTAATTATACGTTTATTTATTTTTTTTAAATAGAAAAATTAGTTAAACCCACTGTTGTTTTTTTCCTTAAAAAAAACACCCCATATTTATCCAAAAACAAAACTAAATATATATATATATATAAACTAAACTAAATAGATAAAAACATTTTTTTTCTTATAAGTAGATACATCTTAAACTCCCACTAAAATGTTGCCTACAAAACAAGACCACTCTCTTGATGGTTTTCAAAATAAAAATTATATATATATATATATATAAAATAAAATAAAAACATATATATATATATATATATTTTATTTGCTATAACCACTAAAAAAGAAAGAAAAGAAAGCCTCATCTCACACTCGAAGCACGTGTAAGGATGGAAATTTAGATCTGACCTGCGGATACCCGGCCTGACTCGACCCTAATGGGCTGGATTTTACCCAGCCTGATAAAGAATAGGGTCGGGTATGAGTTTAAAAAAAAAAAAAACCCGAAGCGGGTTAGGTCGAGTCCGGGTTTTATAAAATAGTTCGTAATCCGGCCCGGATATTACCTGATTATGTGAGATTACTAAAACACCCCTTATATATATATCACTGTAAACCCTAATCCAATACCCAGTTCACTTCTCATTCCCAATACCCAGCTGCCTCTCATCTCTTTCCCATTTCAATTCACTTCTCTCTGTCACTCACGCCCTTTGCCCTCACCCTAACCCTCAATCTCTCTGTCATGCCTCAGCCTAACGCATAAGAGCACGGAGCTACGCACTCAGCCATGCACAAGAGCACACAGCCATTCACAAGAGCATGCAGTCGCGCCTCACTCACTCATTCTCAAGCCATGCTTCGGCCTCACTCACTCACTCTCAAGCCACGCCTCGGCCTCACTCTAAGCACACGACCATTGTTTGGGTTTTCTTCTTCCAATTGCTTGTGGGTATTGTTTGTTTTTGTCAAATAGATTGATGTTGTTTTGTCAAATTAAAATGTTGAGATGTTTAACAGTGGATGTTAGGCTATAGAGATTTTTTATTTATTGAACCAATGGAATGATATGTTAAATTATTATATTTTAGGTTTATATGGGTCAATATCTGTGTGTGTTTCCCAGTTGTTATCAATTAGCTTTAGATACCACAAACTAGAAATGCCTATCTGTAGCACCTTATGTTTGTGTATTTACCAGTTTTTCACCTATTAAGCCTAAATCATTCAAATGAGTTTTGATGAAGAAAAGTTGAAACTTTAAATAAAATCGAGAGTAAAATTGTTATGCATAGAAAATACAAAATAGAAGAGGACTAAATTATGCTATACTCTGTCTTGTTATTGATTGTCCCAACTCCCTCGAATGGGCTTGAATCTAGGCAAAAAAAATCTTAATGGGCTTCAAAATTATTATTTTTTGGCTGGGCCAGATTTGGGCCCAAGAAGAGAAACGAGATCCTGCAGAGCGGTTTTGGGTCTCGAGAAAAAAATCCGATTAATAATCGGACCGGGTCCGGGTCGGGGGTCTTGGCCCGCAGGTCGGGTCTAGATATACAAAAACCCAACCCGAACCCGACCCGTTACCATTCTTAAGCGCGTGTGACGAGGCTAGTTGAATCTAATTTAAGCGTATATGCATGTGAAACTCCCTCTTAAAAGCTTGAACTCTGGTCTTTATCTTCTTATACCCTACAAACACTTATATTTATGAAGTAATTATCATAATAAGATTGTGTGGTATTGATTCCAATTTATAAACCATCCTTGCATTGGACAAAGTTTAAATTCAAGTTTTAAACTTTACCCCTCAAGAAAAAAAAAAAAAATCAAGTTTTAATAATGCCCCCAAATCTTTAAAAAAAAAAAAAAATCTCAGAAAAAAAAAATAATAATTCAAGCACACTCGAACGTATCTGTCTCCGCATTCTGCACCAATACATAAACTCTACTCTCTTCCATTTGTCAGAGAAAGAAACAATGTCAGATTATTTCCCAGATGAAATTATCGTCGAAATCTTCTCACGCTTGCCTGTGAAGACACTCATCAGATTCAGGTGCGTTTCTAAGAGTTGGCCCTCTCTAATTACAAGCCATGACTTCATGAAAATGCACCTTAATCGGTCTCTTTTGCATCCACCAAAAGCCCACCTTACCTTATATTTCGGATTTTTGTTGCCATTTACCATTACATAGGTAACATTTTCGTTAGTTGCCACTGTTCAAAAGAATGTAGGAAACTAGCATCTCGAGTTTTATAAACTCGAGATCCAAGAATAAATCGAGCTTTTAAAACTCGATTTGCAGTGGTCGGTAATACCATTACGTGGACAAATTTTCCACGTGTAGCCACGTAGAAATCGAGTTTATAAGACTCGATATCTACACGCCCATTTTCAAAACTCTCACTGAAACAATCACACTCTCTCAATCTCTCAAACGCTCTCAACCTCACTCACACTCTCTCAATCTCTCAAACGCTCTCTCTGAAACATTCCCACTAAAAATTCAAACACCCAACGGAAATCACCCTCAACCCCTCGGCGTTCAACGGAAATCACCCTCAACCCGTCGGCGATCCTTCAACGGCTTCAGGCGATCCTTCAACGGAAGTTTGCAGGTATGTTTTTGATAATGTCTGTTGTTAGTGCTTTAGTTTTTCTTGTTAGTGTAAGATTTAAGTTAGACGAATTTGGTTTGTTACTTGTTGTATGATTTGGGTTGCTGGCAGATTCTGTTTTCTTGTTGGTTTGTTACTACATGCATTGTATTTTCGATCAACTTGGTGTTAGTTTTGGGGTATATTGTTGGTAAAGTGGTTGTGGTAGTATGTGTTAAAAGTAAATGTATATGGAAGAGGGCAATGGATTTTAAAGTATAGCACCACTTGGGGAACTGGCGTTCGGGCAAGGTTAGGCAATCCTGTTGAGTGGGTTTGTGATAGCATATTATGGAGAATGGGACAATTTTGAACGTTTTATCATATATGATGTTAGTGATGGATCTAAAATTCATCTTTGGCATGATTTGTGGAATGGTCAGACTACTTTAAAGGAGAGCTATCCCAATCTTTTTCTAATCACTAGAGATACAAAGCCTTCTTTGAACAGCCTAGCCTTGAATGAGGAGGCCTTCTTTGGTCCATAAAAATTTGGCTCTCTACTTATTTCCTAAGTTTAGCTTCCTTACCTTGAATCTTATCTGAGCTTGCCACATACGATGGATGGAGGGGTGTTATTTTCAAGGTAACATTCCTACCTTAATACTTTCTCTTGTATTTCTAAAAAAATGGAACCTCGATCTTTTAGGCCATTCTCTGGAAGGAATATATGGCCAAAAAGAATTCTATTAGTTCAATTAATTAGATCCTTCTGCCTCAATCATAGCTAGTTTCCTTGTTCTATGTGTTCTTCTTGTGATCTGTCGCTTAATATATTATTTTGAAGATTATATTTTGCTTTTTTATTTAAGACAACTTGGATTTGTTCAAGCAATTCATTGCCATCCTTTTTGGACTAATAATGATTCATGGCAAGCTCGTGCCTCCTCTGTTGCCAAATAATTGCCTAATATGATGCAGTCTAGTAATTCTAAGTTGTGAAATTTCAAATTTGTTCCATACAAAATAATTTATGATGATTCAGACAACTTTGCCACTTGGTATACAAATTAAATCACTTAATTCAATGATGCTAAGGGATTGAATAAAGCTCGTAATTCCTATTGTCCAAAAATCGTCCTTTATCAATTTTCTGGTAAGCTTACTTTCTTTATTAATCCTCTTTCTTTCAATCAAACTAGACCTCTAGATTGATTTTGTTTAGGTGGTGTTGCTATTCTAGATCCTGATGATGATCCAGAGAAACTTTTCATGGAATAGCCTGAACTCATTGTTCTCATAAAGTCAACAGTAGCATCTTTAATCCCTTTTACTTTCTTAACAATGTTAAGATTCCTCAACTCTGAAAATTATTGCAGAAATCTTTATTACAAGTGTCTAACTATGATGAATCATAAGAAGAAGAAGCTATTAAGGTCTCTTCAACTCTTGTTAGAG
Organism: Castanea mollissima; assembly: GCA_014183005.1. Taxonomy (NCBI): domain Eukaryota; kingdom Viridiplantae; phylum Streptophyta; class Magnoliopsida; order Fagales; family Fagaceae; genus Castanea; species Castanea mollissima. Next base: position 23,360,948 of record JACAVU010000005.1, read on the forward strand.
CAAGTCCAAGAAAAAGGCTGCAGCAAAAAACTTACTTTAGAAAAAGAAAGAAGCCCACCATTATTTTTGAATCATCCATCAAAGAAAACCAAAGCCAAATACTTAGCTCTATAAAAAATAAAAACTTTCCAAAAGGCAAAATTTCTTAAACTTAGAACCAGTTGAGATGGCCTTTGCTATGGCTGAACCAATCAAAATGGTTGCTAAATTAAGTAATGTTGATGAAGTTGAAAACATCTCAGTTACCTCTACTCTTCCAATTAATAAGAGTACTAGTTTGAAGGACCAAGTTGAGAAAATGAAGAAAAAGGCAGAGGAAAGACTTTAATAAAACAAGAAGGAAAATGTAGAGGAACTAAAGCTATAAATAAAGAAATTGTTTAGAAAAAGAAAGAAATTGAAGAAGAAAAGAACATAGGGGAAGAAGCTGTGAAGCTACTTGTAGAATAGATTCATTAAGCTGCCATGAGTAGAAAAACTGACAGTGTGCAAAGAAAACATGCAAATTGTAGTATTTGATAAGATAACTAGTCATGAGCTGAAAAAGTCTAGAGAAGCAAATGAAGGTGTGTTTGACAAAAGCATATAAATTGATTAAGAAGAAGAAAATAATGTAATTGAAGAACCTACTGATCAAGAACCTATGTTATCCAAAATTGAAGGCTCGACATAGCAACTTGAAGAGAGAAGAAATCCTTAAAGGAAGTCAGCAACTAAGAAGAGAAATCTGCCAAGGAAGATAGCAGCCAAGAAATCCTCAGCACCTCATATTCCATCTAAGTTTGAGAATAGTGGTAATTCAGAAGATTTAGATGCCCCAAGAAACACTAACTCAGGCTATTCAACTAGTTAGAAGAAAACAAATGATGGTTTTGAGACTTCCTTTGAACCAATGAAGTCTAATAGAAAAAAGAAAAAGAGAGAGAATAAGGATCTTTGATAGAGATCCTGTAAGATTGGGGGCAATGTGAGCTTCTGTAAGAGCTGTGATGAGTTGATTGGGGGTATTTATAAAGGAATTGAAGCAGCGAATGTCATAGCTTACGTGTCTCCAACTTAGTTTTTATGCGAATAAAAACCGTGGTGCGAAGGCAAAAACAAATAAAACGTTCAAAACGCATCCCACAACAAACATAGAGTTTTGCATGATACCATCCTCATTTGGAAACAATATCATATCTGACTTCACTAAGCTCTGCACCTTCACTTATACCACTTCATGGTCAGTGTGTGTCACCACCAACACCTCCCTTGATTTGACCAATTTTAGCCCTTGAATTTGAATTAGCATGTTCTCTAATGTTATTACCTAAATGTGGCGCCACAGCTACACATGACTCCTAAAATTGATATCATGTATATGTAAGGATACACTTAAACAAAAAATGCTAAACACAAAAATAAATATCATAATTGGAATATATGTAATCCCCTAGTCCCTAAAAGAAAATACTTGCAAAATAATTATATGAATTGAGAGGTTCGAAATATTTATTTGGTTGGAAGGGAAGAAGAAACCAAATCCAACAACTAAATTTAGAAGGTTATGCTAATTAATCAAGGTTATTAAATTTTGTTGTAGAATGCTTACATCATCTGATTCCTCTTTCTCTTCCACCTTTTCCTCTTTCTTTGCCTCGGCTGCAACAGGTTATGCAAATTTAGAAGGTTATGCTAATTAATCATTTGTGCTTTTATTTTGTTCTTGGGTTATAATTACGAATTTTTTTAAAAAAATTGGGGCTTTTGAGTTTTGATACCTTCTAAATGTTTGCAGTATGGAGCCTCGGATTGATGACGAGCCACAGATCTTGCACCCTGGTCCACTTGACGAGTCATTGTTGACGCGACAACGATATCATCGATCAGAGGACATTTGGAATGGCGAGGTGAAATATCTAGTTCTAACAATCGCTTTAATTTTTACGTTGTCTTTGACTTTTAGTTAGCAAGTTCTTTCAAAACACAGTTTGTAGTTGTAATAACCGCTATAATTTGTATGGATTTTGCAGGACCCGGCCCAATTACGTGCCGTGGTCGCACTAAGGAGATGGCAAGCATTCAGATGGAAGATAATCAGGTGATTGACATTATCAAGTTGCTAAGGCTGGAAGGATTGTTTAGGGCCCCTTCCAGAGAGATAGATCATTGCCTAATTTCGGCCCTAGTTGAGCGATGGCGGCGGAGACGCATACGTTCCATCTTCCACATGGTGAGATGTCAATCACCCTACAAGATGTGGAGGTCATTTTCGGACTTCCTATAGACGGTGAGGTCTTGGTTGGGCCGACTGCTGTGGTGGATGGGGATTGGCGAGATCTGTGCATGGAGTTGCTTGGTTTTACTCCGGCGAATGACAACAAAACTTTGGTGGGGCAAAGAATTCTCATCAGCCCCTTGTTCACGCCATTGCAGTGCCACTGCCTCATGACGCAACGGAGATGCAGATACACCAGTATGCTCGGTGCTACATGTTAGCGCTGCTAGGGGATAAGCTTTTCATGGACAAGTCGGGAGATAGGGTGCATTTGATGTTCTTGGCGTTCCTGCGTGACCTTCGTGATCCGCCACAGTATAGTTGGGGTAGCGGTTGCTTGGCCTGGTTGTACAGAGAGTTGTGTCGGGCAAGCGAGAAAGGGGCATCGCAGATTGGTGGGGCGTGCACATTGGTCCAGTATTGGGCATGGGCAAGGTTGCCATTCTTGTGCCCGAGGATAGAGCCCCCACCTGGATGTGATTATGGCCCATGGCCATATGCTCCACTTGCATTTAAGTAAGTATTTTTCTAATATTGTGTGTGCAATGTACTCTTCTTAGTAACTATAACATGGGTATTATCTTATCTTATGTTATTCGCTTCTAACTGTAGGTGGGTGCGGGTGCTAAGCTCGAAGAGTAGGCCATCCGGCATGGCCTTGATCCACTATCGCGAGCAATTAGTTAGAATTCAGCCGGACCAAGTATGACAAACAAAAATTCTATTTGGTTATGTTAATTTTCCTTAAGAATATGATTGTTTCATCCTTTAACACATCTTCTGTTTTAATTTTTGTTTTTCCCTTTATCTATGTATTCTCCCTTGTTTTAATAAACTTGATGTTATGATAATTGTTTTTTGTTTCTATTGTAGATTGTGTGGCAGCCATACGAGGCAGACTTCAGCCACCTTCCTGACTTTTGCGTTGCAGGGAGGGATACGTGGACGGCAAGGGTGCCACTTGTGTGTTTTTGCATAGTAGAGATACACCACCCAGATCGTGTCCTTCGTCAGTTTGGGTTGGCACAAGAGCGACCCGACCATGTTGTGTATGATGAAAGACTGCATAGAATAGACTTGCGTGGGAAGGTGGAGAAGAATTGGAGGGAGGAGCATGGACCGTATATCCTTACATGGGATGAGAGACGACAACGACTTTGCCATGCACCTCCTCAGACTGGTGAGATGCCTCGCGATCATGACTATTACCGCTGGTACCGTCCAGTCACTCGAAAGTATGTCGACCGCAACAGCGCAAAATTAGATATATCGGTAATGTGTTCTAATTAGATATATCTTAGTTGAGTGTTTAGGTAGATTAATAAGTACTATATTATCCATTCTACAATTGATACGTAAATGTCTCAAATCTAATTGTACTGGTTCTTTCTCGATTTCAGATTGAAAGCCATTTAGCGCTGTTGGAGATGCTTCCTGTAGGCAGCCGAGCCCACAACCATGTCCGACGCGTCCTAAATGATCTGGTTGGGCTTGGTGGTGGTCCTGCACCAAATGGAGAGGCAAACAATGGGCATGAGACTGAATCAGCAGATATTGCAACCCCAAGCACAAGCGCAGCACCTGTACGTACACCGACCCGTGCTACTACAGCTAGGGGCCGTGGTGGGCCTGCTACAGCAAGCCCAAGCACAAGCGCAACTAAGGGCCATGGTCGGCCTGCTACAGCAAGCCGAAGGACAAGTGCAGCTAGGGGCCGTGGTCAGTGTGCAACAACCGCTCGGGTTGTAAGTAGTCCTGAGATACCTGCACCCATCCCGCACGCATCTCTCCAGCCTGAGGTCCCTCCACCCATGGTAGATGCATCTCCTCAGCCCGAGGTCCCTTCACCCACCCCACCTTCACAGCCCAGTTTCGATCTCGGTATTGATTCTCAGTTGACCCCTCCTATGCACCCCGAGACACCCTCAAACCCATCCACCAGCTCCAGTGTACCCACTTTGCCCATAGACCCACCCCGTACTGAACCCATGACAATGATCCCCACTCCTGGCCTGTACACAGAGCATCATTACCCACGAACCTCATCCTCATCTGACCCTCTAGGACCTCCAGTTGGGATTGACACTCTTCAGCCAGATACTGATGTACCGGACGAGCATCCCCTTCATCAGCCCTCACCCCCACGAGGTCGACCGCAACGTGCTAGAAGAGCTCCCACTTGTGGGACAGGTGGACACAAAATAGGACACAAAGGCAGCTCTATGGTACGATACCATTAATTACGATGTATAGGCCTATTTTGCAGTTCATTTTATCTTATCATTACACCAAATATTGACTGTATGCATCTAATGTCTTTGCAGCACGATGATGAGCCTAAGGATGATGCCCCGCAGCCTCCTCCCCCGCCCAAACATTACACGAGAGCTAAAAAACGCAAAATTGGTGAACCTTGAAAAAGAGGTTTGTTACAGAGGTAATGTCTAATGTGATCTTTTTTCCTGTTGGGGCTCTTATTTGTGTGTGTGTGTGTTTGATGCTTCATATTTTTACAGCTTTAAGTTTACAATTTTTACTAGAAGTATGATGCTTCATATTTTTATTTGTATCTTTGTTCGGCCATTTGAGGCAAGACAAGGTTAAAAGTGAGGTGAATTTTGTAAACTTCTAATTTTGTGGATGCTACCTATTGCAGACTAGTGGCTCATTATATGGTGCATTGATTGGCTCTGTTTTGGCCTTTAATGTTGCTGATTTCCTAGGTTAGTTTTTCTGTTACATAGAGAGCTATACATTAAGCATAAGTTAAGATAGAAATGATAATATGAAAAGGTCACTGTCTCATTGGCATCATGAAATCAGTGTCAGTAGTATTGCATGTCATCTACCTCTTTGATGGTTCTGAAATTGTAAATGGCTGCTTCTAAAGTAACCAATGCATACTTTTAAGTTTAATCTGGAATCATGCCGTGTTTGATATATTTCATATCATTATATGTTACTTTTTTTTATATGTTACTTCCAGTACTTTATACTTTAAATGTTTCTCAATTATGTTTCTTAATTACCTATCAAAAAATTATGAGGTGCAGTGGCTATATGTTTGCAGCCACGACAAATCAACAGCTAATAGGTAGTAGAAACTGGATGATGGACAAGACTGCTCAAATCATTGAGAGGTCAAAAAAGGTTGGATAATCTCTGAAGATCATGTTGTTGAGAAATTAGTTTTTTATTTTATTTTGGTGAGTTCAAAGGGTATGCGTTTCATAGGCTATTTTGAAGTATGATCATTGTTTCCTCTCCTCTTCTCTATTTCCTTGTAGAAGGTTACACTGTTCAAAAAAGTATGGAATCATTGCAAAAGAAAAATAAATTATTTATCTCCTGGTTTGCGGTACACTGTTCAGGACAACATCAATGTTGGAACAGAGACTGCAGCAGCACTCAAGGCTCAGGTGTGTAATTTGTCAGCTTTAAAAAAATGGATTTCATGGTAGTTTATTAAGTCATATCAAATTTCACTTTTGCTTCTCTCTCTCGCTCCTACATTTTTCTTTGTTTCATTTAATCTTCCATAAATTTTCAATGCCATGGAAACTAAAGAAGTCTATTATATTTATGTTTAGACTGAACAAATGAGTCCGGTTGTTAATGAGCTGGACTCTTATCCATTTCTTGATCAAGAAAGCTTCTCAACTTGTAAAGGAACTTGGTAGGCCGGTCGATCTCTAAAAGTGCATTCTTCCTGATTGTTGTTACTTGTTTAGTTGTTAGTTGTTACTTACTTTGTTTATTTAATTAGGTTTCAACTGATAGGTGTATTATTTATGGCATTACTCTTCCTGACTGTCATTGGAGTCATAGCCATCATTATTATTAATGTAATATAATTATCTTTCTTTTTCTTTTCCTTTAACAACATTTTATTTTCTAAAAATTTGATTCTGCTTGTGCTATCTGATATCAAATTGGAATAAAATCCATGACTTCCCCTTATTATATAGATGTAGCTTGATTTTTTTGGAACTTAACTACTTAAGCTGCATATAAGTTTGAGTTCAAGGATGAATCACTGGTGTTTTTCATAACTGTATTGTCCAGAAAGTATCAATTTCAAGGCCTCTAGATGTCATCTTTAGATTGAAAACCTTCTACAGCTTCAATATTATTCATTTCAACATGTCTGAAACCTTTTATAGTGAGATGGTGTCTTAATCACCAAGAACATTCCATGTCTTTGCAATCTCATGTGACTGTCAGAAGCCATTAACTTGAGAAATACGACACTGCATTGTCCATTTCTTTCAATTTGCTTAAATGATTATTTTAGTGATTTTTTTTTCTGTCTCAGCTCTTAAACCCAAACAACAAGGACATCGGGTATCTGATAAGCAGATGATGCAGGAGGAGTAGCCTCTCCAGGTCTGTATTTTGCTTAAGGTTGTGTTTTGGCAATAAAGTTTAGTGTTTTTTTATATATGAATCTGAGAAGCATTCACTGCCTTGTCAATTAGGTAGCAAGATGTACAAAGATCATCAATCCAAACACTGAAGATGCCAAATATGTAATAAATGTTAAGCAAATTGCAAAGGTACTCATCTATTATTATCTTTTTTACTACCCAGTTCTATGTTTCCTTGGTCTTATAATGGAGACTTCTTCTCTCCATTATTTTAGACTCTCCCTGTCATAACATGTCCTCATCCTGCAGTGAATTAAGTTTTCTAAAGGAGTCCTAACAATTATAAAATTTCTCTGGAAGCTGGAGTTATCTTCCCTGAAAACAAAATCTTAATATCCAGACCTGGAGGGTCTTCACAAAATGTCCCCATTAAGGAAGAGCTTGTGGGTAGGCAACTGGAAAATAGTAATAGAAATGGAAAGAGTTTGAACTTCAAACTGGTAATTCAAATTTTCTTTGCTGCATGTATATCTTCATAAATTGTTTCTTAAACTCCAATCTATGCATTTGTGTGATGTTTGTGTAAGCATTGTTGCATGTGTACTCATATTCTATTGCCTTTTCATTTTATTTGATGCAATATATTACATTTAATTTCCTTATTTTATTCTGTTTGTAGTAAGCTTTTGGTTGTTCATTTTGGGTATTCTCATGCTAGAACTTTTATGAACTGTTATTGCCAGTTATTGATGTGTATGATGTGAACATAGAATGAAGCTTGTGCTATATGCACTTCAAATTTTAAAGTCAAACATCATGATGGAACTCTGAACAACACAACTTGGCCAAGATAATTTGTGCCATGAGTGGCTATGGTTGTTAACCACAAAAGAACCATTCCCTGTTACATACATGATTTAGCATATTTGTATTGCACATAGCTTCCTATGGTAATGTGAAAAACAATTAGATTACTCAAAATTATAAGTGAAACTTTTTGCCAGACCCCTTTATGCCACCCATTTCAATTCAGAGCCAGGTTTAGTCTCCGCATGAAAATCAGTAATGTGGCCAGCATATTGTCCAACATAAACTTCCATTTTTACAGAATAATCCCCTGACCTGGAATGAACTGAATTTTAACAGTATTGCTTAAGCTTTACTCATGGAAGAGAAAATGCTCAGAAAAATAGAAGGCAAAAATTGGTATCACACAACAAGAAAAGTCGTCACAAAATCCAAATTGGCATTTTCTACTTCCCATCAGTATTGTCCCAGGTCTAAAGAACACACAGGAAGCATGAATAAGAACACCTCCACGCTCGTGTATGCATAATTGAATCAATTTTCATTTGATTTTCATTTGAGATAGCCACAGTAACCAAATTCAAATATGGGATAAGGTATGTGGGGATAGTGATACATCAAATTATAAATTTTCAAGATATCCACATGAAGGGTTCATTTTCTTTAAAACTCTGACTTCTAAATTGTGCAAATATACATGTTCCATGTTAAATATGAGAATTAGCTTAACTGCAAAATTTTCTTAATAGCTCCCAATATAAAATATCATTAGCGCACCCCCCCACCCCCCCCCCCCCAATAATAAAACAAAGCTTCCCCTCCCCCAAATATAAACTGCACTTGATATTACTGCTGGAGATGAAAATTTAAGTCCATATAATTGTAACCCCCCTGAATGCACATTTTCCATACAAAAGTAGCAAATTCTGGAATTAAGAATTGCAACTTCAAACCATAGTTATGCTGCTTACAAAATAGCTTAGTTTTGTATTTTCGATACCGCAATTTAGGTTGGAAACATGTGACAGAACCCACAGGGAGGTAAATGTTAACTTTTCAATGTTCCATAATTTGTACGCCCCCCCTTCATCTCAATTTACTCTGTAATTTTCACCTGTAAAGATATTAGAACTCACCATTTGTTTTGTTCACTTAAAGAAAATTAGAAACAATTGTACATAATTGTAGCTCAATTAGATGACTTTTGACCAAATGAAGCTTAAGTTGGTTTCTAGAAAGTATTTCAATAATTTGACAGCAACCTTTAGTAAAAACTAGTGCAAGGATGCAGCACCAAACTTTTAGTATAATTCAGATGAGAGGAGACAAATGCAAGGGCCCAGATCACAACTTTCCTTTTCTATTCCTTTTCTGTTCTTTGATATTTTTGAGAGAGCTGAGTTATGTTCTCGATGGTATGGTTTTTGTAGGATTCTAAGAGCAAAGAGAAAGAGCTTGCATCTTGGGAAGCAGATCTCAAAAGGAGGGAAAAGGTTTGCATTGCAATTCCATGATTGAGTACTTGTCTAGAATTGAATTTTATTATTTATTTTTCTACATTGAAAACCACTTCTGTTAATTCCTAGAAATGGGGATTTTGTTGCTTTACATAACAATGAATTAGTTACAATATGTGATGCCTACTTGAAATGATTGTATTGGTTCTTACTCTTAAATAGAATGTATTCTTTGCCTTTGATTCTTTTTCATTGTACTCTTTAACTGCCTTCCACAGGACATAAAGCGGAGAGAAGATGCTGTTGCTAAAGGTAAACTATGAGGTCACAACCTACAACTTAATATATTTTTGTGAACTTGTTTTGCTGTTTTCTAAACTGTTTTTTTTATTTTATTTTATATCAGGTGGTGTTCCCAATGATAATCGAAATTGGCCTCCATTTTTCCCCATAATTCAAATAGCTGAAGTCTCCCTCTCACTCTTTCAGTCACTGACTCCTTTAAACTCTTTAAAAACTCTGTAGTGCTTTGAAGTGCATTGTGCTTGCTTTAATATGTTCTAGAGTGACTATTTAAAAACTGCTTTAGAACATCTTTTCCTTCTATAATTTTACATTATAGATTCATGGGTGTGCTTTGAAGTTGTGGCTTCAAGACCCAGTGACTGTAACTTAACAAGCCATATATATGGACACACACACAAAAGGCTTGGCTGTGATATTGTTTGTAAGTAGTGCAGCAGCATGATTGATATGCAGTGTGTGCTGTCATTTATCATTTATCTTTCTGCCCATGATTTTCTCCATTTACAACACAATCTGAGAAAGATCTCAAGGTGGATGCCGCAAAGTCATGCAAATTTATCTATGGATTTTTATCAATCCTGCAATTTCAACAGTAACGTAGAACTAGAAAATTGCATTTAAGCTGTAATATGTTTGAGTTTGTCTTGAAATTGGCAGGGAATGAGTGAGGATGTGAGCATTAACAAGTTCTTTGATGAGGCCATGATGGTTGAGCTGGCTCAGCAATCAGCTGATCTTCATCAGCAAATGATGTGATAAGAGTCAGCTACAGACTTTAGTGCTTGTGTGCCCACAGCTGGGAGGCGGTTCCAGCATCTTTAATATTGCTATTCTTACAGAGATATCGAGTTACCATTGATTGTTCAAATTATGTTATTAGGTAGTTTCTTGTTTTGAATGAATGCTAGTTGCTTGTTGCTAGAGTTTTGGACCACTAGCAGCAGTTGGCTAGTTGTATCCATTTAGTACTGTAAGCACATGGACATTCACTGTAGGTGTTCCCGTGGAATATGTCAAAGTGTACTAGTATGGTGAGTAAATATGCAGATACCTATTTAAATAGAAAAGTGGGAAAATGTTTACATTTTTTATCTGAGAGAAAGAAAAGAAAAGAAAAGAAACGAATGTGCACTTTGTGAAGGACAGTTTATTGACAATGCAAATAAACCACTGCTATCAAGTGGACTTGATATTACGAAAAATGGTGAAGACAGCTGATACTGATAGGACTTGGTTTTGCCCAAAATGTTGAATTCAATGGGTATGAGAATGTGTCACTCTCGTATGTCATCAGTAACTTATTAGGATCAGACTTCCTGTTCTATTTATGTGCCATCGGATAAACCAATGATAGGGAAAGAAATTCGTGCATCAATTTGAAATGTGACATTCTCCTGCATTTTAAGTTTGAACGTAGTTTGTGTTTCTATAGTTGCGCTTTTAGATGGCGTGGGCGTCAGTCATGATTAGATTTTATTAAGGCAATAGTAAATAGTAATGGCTGGGAAATTTTTATTTTGGTTGCAAACAAACTCGGCCGAGTGGCGGGCCGCAGGTGGTATATTGTGACTGTTGCATCTATGACTATGATCTAACAATCCTCTCTTACTCTTACTCTTACTCTTACATTGGGAGAGTTTGGCACTACACTTTGGATACTTTTGGTTCACGTAATTATATTTTATTACAGTGTGTGTCATGTTAGATTCTTGTAATTTTAGATTCATGAAATCACATTACATTACAACAATATAACATTACCATTACCATGCTTGGTTTATTAGTTACTTACATTAAATTCCGTCTTCGTTTGATTTTCGGTTCCTAATATTCCTAAAATAATAAGTAATTTTTTCAATAAATTTTAAAAATATCCATTTGAAAAATAACTAAATAAAATTTTACTTTTTATATTAAAAAAAGCCACAACATAATTGAGCACAATTTTCTTTCGGTTTCCCCTACTTTCTCAATCAACAACTCAAAACTAATTAAAAAAAAAAAATATTTATTTTTCACACCTCACCAACCAAACAATTACAATCTATAACCACAAAACAATTAAACAAAATTATATTTTACTTTCCCACACTTTCTCACCTACCAAACAACTTATCCACCAAAACAATTTCCAAATCTGAACGATTTTGTGTTCTATGACTTCCCATATATTCAACGAGTTCACCACTACCCTTAGATTTCGAGTTCAAACTTGAAGATCTAGTGGCAATGCTCCTTGCCAACGATCTCCTCTCAACGGCAAGCTCGTTCCACTTTAACTCGACTGTGTATTCATGGTGGGCAATACCAACTGTGTGATGTTTTTATTGAAGCAATTAAGACTTTGTCTGCTGGGAGTGATCCAAGGTTTGAAACTAACAGGAGTTAGAGAGAAATAATTCACTTTATCCATATGCTGATATGCATACCATTTGAGTTTAACTTGTTGAAATAAATGTGTACATTATGTGAGTTTAGACCATAATTTCCACCAAGCACTTATAATTCTTGCAAACACTAATACAACTACACCTTTTCATAACATACCAACAACGAACAGCAGGGAAAAAATGAGCAACTGATTTCATACAAACTTAGCCAAAAGTAATGAACAATTCATCTTTAGATTTGCAAAAGGTGCACGTACAATAGGATCATTTGCCCTCACGATCAACAACATTTTGTAGACTCACAAAACATGTAGACATCAACAACAACGTTGAATGTTCGTAGGTAGAAATTTTTGGAAGTCATCATTGCTTGAATCTGAGAAGTCTGAAATGTCACTTTCATCATCTAACGCAGTAATTTCATTAATAGACTTCATGGCTCGCTCTTGCGCCTTCCCCTTTAGATGCTTCCTAGCTTTTTGGACTGCATGAAAACGGTCTAACCGCCTTTGCATTTGATTGTTCTCTTGTTCAAGGCGAGCAAGTATGTTGGCAGGCTCATCTCTAGGTAACTCGGCTGAGCGTGCCTTAGGAACTCGTAACCCGTGCCATCGACAATACACCTCCAACTCACACCTCTTCTCGTATAGGGTTGACCATGGTGGCTCTGCTACGGTGAACTCCATTGCGGTGGTATCTGTACTTAGTTTTGTAGGTTTGCCGACCATGATGTGGCCAACGCTTCCAAGACTCTCGTACGTGTATATTGGCATATTAACGAAATCTCTCTTCTTTCCAACCCATTTCCCTCCATAGTGGTCTGTGTATGTTTGTAGTTGTTGATCTGCTGGAACTTGTGATAATTCATTTGTTGAAGTAGATTGAAACTTGTTTCTACGTGTACGAGATGATGTTGAGGCGTTGCGACTCATAGCTTACTCAACCTACAAAGTTAGTGGTGTAGGAATAAGAAAAGAATTGTGGTATATTTATAACCTCATTCCACTGTGTATTCAATAATAAAATTAACATATTCAGGCTTGTCATGTCAATACAGGCTGGAAAACCACTGCACGAATTTTTGTTCAAATGTTCCCAATGTCACAGTGAGATTCTCTTATTCTGGGCAGTAGTTGCAGTGTACTGTCATGACTATTCAGCTGAACAGTATTCATGTGAAGAGTATTTAGCATGCTTGTGTTCCATCTGACATGAACTTGACAAGACAATACCGAGTTGTGTTAAATGCATCATAAACTTTTCAGGGGTCTTTTGCATCCTTGAAAACAGTGCATTGCAAAATGATGCAGATCTGTGTATTGACGTGAGTGTGAATGATATGACTAGATAGGGTTGAACAGTGCCGAGCTATTGAGCAGCACATGTCGCACTATGAACATCAGTGTAGCAATGGTGGACAGTTGACCCCCAAACTCGAGAATTTGTTTTAATAAATTTAGATTTTGAATAAGGGCTCTCAACCTAAACTTGTTGTCTCCAATTATATATGTAAGTAAACAAAGATGGATCTTCCTGACCAAAATGGAACAAAGTAGATTGAATGGACCAAATTAGACCAAATCAGACCGAATAAGACCAAATTAGAACAATTTGGACAAATCAGACCAAATCACACCAAGTTAGACCAAATTAGACCAAATTAGACCAAATCAGGCCAAAAAAATTTGCCCGGTGGAACTCGAGTTGTAGAAACTCGAGTTCCACTGAGCAAATTTTTTTCCCCAACTCCTCTGTTTCAGGCAGAGAGGCAGAGGAGGCATGCCCTGTTTCAAAAAAATTTGCCTAGAAAAACTCGAGTTTCTAAAACTCGAGTTCCACCGGGCAAATTTTTTTCCCCAACTCCTCTGTTTCAGGCAGAGAGGCAGAGGAGGCATGCCCTGTTTCAAAAAAATTTGCCCAGTGGAACTCGAGTTGTAGAAACTCGAGTTCCACTGAGCAAATTTTTTTCCCCACCTCCTCTGTTTCAGGCAGAGAGGCAGAGGAGGCATGCCCTGTTTCAAAAAAATAGAAACTCGAGTTCCACTGGGCAAATTTTTTTTTCCCCACCAGAAAATGCTCTGTTTCAGGCATTGTTTTATAATGTAAATGCACTCAAATCACAACAAAAGTCATTCTCAATATATCACCATTCTAAACATGTCCAACCACGCTTAATTTGCAATTCTAACCATACTACTCAAATCACAATCTTCATAGAGGTACATTGGATATAGAATTACAAGTACATTTAACAACAATCAAAAAGTTCACATAGAGCCAATACAACATAGTCACTTTTCCTAAGATCTGCGGTCCGCATGACAAAAACGTCGTCCATGGAAGGATGCCTGAAAAACGTAGAGTATTTACGTTAGGAGACAAGATTGTAAACATTAGGTAAACATCGAATGAACAACAATTATTTAACCGATGCATAAATTTTTGCCAACCTACCTAGTGTGGAACATGGCCGCTTGTGGAAGCACCGCGGGACTGCGGACATTTTCTGCGGTTATGCCCGGAAGCATGACACAGTCCACATGTCTGCTTGGGTTGACTCTCTATCAAATCTGCGTCCCCCTCCGCCATCCCGGTTCTTGATCCTTATTCCTCACTCCATCCATCTCATTCCTTATTCGTGACTTCACGGTCGACCTTTGGCCCGCAACAATGCCGGATTAGGCAACCACTTTGGCCCCATGGGATCCCTCCATAATGACTGTGACTTAGGAACCACAAATGCATGCTCATAAGTGTTAAGGGCATGGTTCAAACCATAACATGGGTGAATATACGTGGTCGAATCAATATGTAAATAGTCACATACTCTAATTGCATGTGAACACGGGATCCCTATATTTTGCCATTCCCACAACTGCATGTTTTTTCCCGTAACCGAACTTCATAACTGTGGTTCCCCCTCCTGCGCTACACATGTTGAGTTGGGTAACTACTTGAAATATCAGCTCTTCATTGCTAAATGGCTTGAGATAGTGTTTCTCAGATTTACGCTTATTTCCATCCCACGTGGATAAGGCATATTCACTCCATTTCTTACCCTCTGACAACTCATAACTGTATTCTTTGTGCCGGTCGTAGAAATATTGAACAAGTTTGCTCCAAGTGAACTCAACCAACGCGGCAATAGGAAGGCCCCGTGCACCTTTCAGCACACCATTGAAACACTCTGATATATTGGTTGTCATTGCTCCAAAACGTCTCCCACCATCGTATGACTGGGTCCACATGTCCACATCCTCGCTCATTAGGTATGTGTATGGAAGATAATCTTGATTCTTTTCCTTACCATCCCTCCCCGTCACCTTCTTCTTCTTCCTAATGGCCTCAATTTCCACCTGCTTAATGGAGTCCATTATGGTAGCAAATTTAACTACCTGACTAGCATATCCCGCTTTCAACGCCGCTGACTTTAGAGTCGAGTTCTGAAAATGGGTGTTGAAGTTGCTAGCAACATGTCGAAGACAAATCTATGAAATACCCCTGCTTTTCCATCATCCCTTCTAGGCCAGTTTGCAATGGCGTTTTTGATACCGAGATGTCGGTCAGAAATTATGCAAATGCCGTCGTCAGGTATCAGGTGGCCAATCGTGTCTCTGAGGCATCGTAAAAACCACCTCCAACTGGCCCCTGACTCACAATCCACAACAGCAAAGGCGAGAGGGAATACCTTGTTGTTAGCATCGGTTGCCATTGCGACCAACAACTTTCCCTGATATTTACCATACAAATGGGTCTCATCAATACTGATAACCGGCTTGCAGTATTTGAATCCTGATATGCATGGACCGAAAGACCAAAACACATAATGCACAATACGGTGTGATCTTCATCGGTGGGTGTGACACGATAGCAAAACTGGGTAGTCGGGTCCTGATCGATATACGCCATTAGCAACTTTTGCAGCCTTTGGTAAGATTCTTCCCAATCTCCAAACAAAAGCGCAATCGCCTTTTGTTTCGCATCCCATACCTTGTAGTAGAAGGCTTATGGCCATTATATTTCGTCTCTATCAAGATCTGAGATGCTTAATTTGAGTGGTGTGATCCTCACATAACTTGTTATGGATTTCTGCTGCAATAAAATTACAACTCATCATTCTACCATCATTTAGCACCCCAGTCGGTATACACGTGTGAGGACCCACATACACGGTGACCATCCATAGATTTTGGAGCTCGGGCTTCATAACTGCGTAGACATACCACTTGCATGACTCATGCACGCATTTCGCACAAAAATTTTTCCTCGTCGACCTAGTGATCTTAAAGTGTTTCTTTTCCTTGAGGGCACAAATTGTTAATACGCGCTTCACCTCCACTTTACTGGCAAAAGTCAACCCTTTGCACAAATTCATCCCCTCTCTCCAAGTAGACACAAATGGCATCTCAATATGCGAAGGATCAACCATATTTTCCCAAGTATTTGCAGAGAATGACAACGCAGGAGGTGCGTAGGCAGGGATTGTGTTTGTAATGTTTTGGACACTAATAACATTGTCTGCATCAGGTTCACCACCGTCCAATGTCTCATCGTCATCAATGTCCCTCTCAAAGTCCCCAAAGTCCCGAAAGTCCCCTCTCTTAATCATGTCTTCATAGTCATCTTTATCATCAAAATCTTCACCGTTAATGGCAAGATTCTCATCAACATAGTCGTCATCATCATCGTCATCATCATCATCATCATCATTGTTAACGACAGTAGTCTCATCAACATAGTCGTCGTCGTCATCATCATCGTCATCATCATTGTTAACGGCAGTAGTCTCATCAACATAGTCGTCGTCGTCATCGTCATCATCATCATCATCATCTCCATCGGCATGAACATCATCATCCTCTACATGTGTAGAATACTCATATTGAGCATCCGGAAGCGCAACTTGTAAGCTTGTGGTTGTTTGTTGGATATCCTCTTGCCATCCTGCACGCGGCTCCAACTGTATGTACAACTCAATGTTACTTACTTCAGCTATATTCTCCAACTTGTCAAACATGATCTTCACATGTTTGTCTTTTTCTATCAGCATATACTTGTAATTAATCCGGTGCTTCATGATTTCATTTGGCATACGATACGTAATTTGCATGTTGTACGCATCAGGATTCTCACCCAACTCTTCCATGACAAAAATCTTCAATTCATCAAGGGTTTTCAACCTCCGATCAACTTCGGCATAATATGTTTTCATACCCGGCCCTTCAAATGGCAATCCCTTGTTTGCATTGGGATTCTTAAGCGGACCACCATGGTATATGATTATAACAATATCAGGCATTGTGAACCTGTTGAAGTCAAGTCCTATGTTAGTTAAATCACATAGTCGTAAAGTGAGGGAAAAACAGTAATGCAATCTTACCAATGAACATATTCAAGCCAGGTTATAGAGTGCCCATTAATATGTAAAGGCCAAGACGTAAACCTTCTAATCCTAGTGGATGGAGAGTCCGAATTATCTATTACTCCATTGTGTAGTGACCTATAATGCCTAAAAGGGTTTTGAAAGAACTAGGTGGGTAGAGGAGCATGATTACATACCCATTCACTACATTCATTCCCTACCCATTTCATACCCAAACCAATGATAAATAAAGTCAAAAAAACTTGAAAGATCATGATAAAAATAAAAGCCTAGAAATGATGAATAAAATTTTGATAATTACATACCCATTTCCATTCATTACATTCATTCACTACCCATTTCATACCCAAACCAATGATAAATAAAGTCAAAGAAATTTGTAAGATCATGATAAAAATAAAATGATGAATCAAATTTTGATAACATAAACTATACAAATAAATACTCAAAAAATTAACACTAACAAACAAAGTTCTATAATTCACAATATTGATAAATTAACTAACTTATGTTAACTATCTACAAAATAAATGGTAAAACTCTTTAACCCACACCCATAAACAACATACCCAACTACAATGACAATCAAATTATGAAAACCCTTACCTTAGATATGAATTTGCTGAGAGGGAAGAGTGAGAGTGGACAATGTGGTTTTGTGAGAGTGAGTGGTGTGAGAGTGAGAGTTAGTGAGGGTGAGTGAGGGGAGAGTAGTGAGGCTGAGCTCTGTTTTAGGTTTTCTGTGTGTGTGTGTTACTGAGGGTGAGCTTCTGTGAGAGATGCCACGAGCTGAGTTTTAAATAACATGCCCAGAGGAAATCGAGTCTATAAGACTCGAGTTACTCATAAAACTCGAGTCTCTAAGACTCGAGTTCCATGCGCATATAATAGATCATTTAAAATGAGCTATAGTAAAACTTGAGTTTATAAAACTCGAGTTTAAAACGACCTAAAACGAGTTTTATAAACTCGAGATCCAGGTGGCATAGACCTCCACCTCAGCACGTCCAAGCGGACTAAAGCGAGTTTTGAGAGACTCGAGATTAATAATGTATATCTCGAGTTTCAAAAACTCGAGTTGCTATTTTTCTATATACTTTCAAACCATACCTAACTTACTATATACATGCCCTCCACACTGCAAATCTGCACATTCCCCCTTATATTTCGTCATTACGATTACAAAATGGAGAAAGAGTGGTTCACTCTGCTCTCTTCCAATGACCCATTCCCTCACAACCATTTTCCCAAACACCTAGACTGCAAGTGGGTTTTTTTGCGAGCACAATCGCCGTGTTCTTGAGAAACAATTGAAAAAGAAAGGATTTTTCGCATACCCATCAGATTTCAAAGAATTGCATTTCCCATATAAGAGCTTTATGAAGCAAAATTTGTACATTGTTGGTTCATCCAACGGCCTAGTTTGTCTTTTGAATGATACTCCTGATGACCCAACTGACCTTGTTGCGCTTCTCTGGAACCCTTGTATTCGCAAATCCATATTCCTTCCGTGTCCTGGCGTTAAATTTTATCCTAGCCTTCAACCTATGCAGTATCTTGGGTTCGGCTATGACCCCATAACTGATGATTTCAAATTAGTGAGACTTGTGTATCTTTATGATTCGTTTGATCAATATGATTCGGAGGAAAAAAAATATTTTCCTGTGTCTGACTTTCAGATTTATACGCTTAAGACCGGTGCTTGGCGCACTATTACCGGCCATAGTTGTCAGATTATTGCAGACCAAAACTTTTCAGTGTTTTTGAATGGGTCGATCCACTGGTTCGGGCACACTTGGGAGCATAGTGGGGATTTCAATAATGCTAATTGTACGTCTCGCAATGTGATCTTGTCATTCGATATAGGTGATGAGTTTTTTCATGAAATGGCCGTGCCTAAGAGATTGGAAGGGGTGCATCGATTCAATATGAAGGTTGTGGTGCTTGATGGGTTGCTTGCGCTTGTCCCATATAGTGATCAAGCTTTTGGCGGGTTTTGCTCGGTGTGGGTGATGAAAGAGTATGGAGTAGCTGAAACTTGAAATAAACTATTTAATATCAATATTCGGAATGTGCTAGGCTTTACAATGATTGGTGAAGTTCTAGTAACTTAGTCTGGGAAATTGAGTATTTACAATCCCAATAGCCAAAGGACTTTGAATCCTAACATCCATGCCCAACCTGAGTCTTTTGATTTTGATTCTTATATGGAGTGTCTTGTTCTACTGAATGTGGAAGATGGAGTAGAGGAATCTATAATTCCTCAGTTTGAATCTCTTTTGTATGGTCATTAACATCGGTATTCTGCAGTCTCTCACATGGGTTTACTGTCTTTCAAAATTGGGGTAAGATTTAAGCAAGCAGGAGAAGGTAAGTTATTGACAAACAAGTGCCGTAATTATTTTTTATAGTTTGGTTACTTCTTTGCTTATCATTAAAATATGCTAGAGTCTATTTGGTACATGTGTTTTAAAATTGAAAATGATTGTTTGAAAAAATTTGTGAAAATACGTATGAGTGAAAAAGTGTGTGGAAATATATGTAATGTTTAAAAATTGAAAATGGTTGTTTGAAAACACAAACCAAACACTCCCTTAGCTTCCTTGCAAATTTTTCCTTTTTGAATTTCTTACAATGTAATTTATAATTCCACATTAAGAACCTTGTAACTCAATTGGTGAGTATTTTTTGATATTTCTAATGAAGATATCCAAGGTTCAAATCCCCCTAGACCCAACTATCAAAATATTATATTTTTTTAAAAATTGTAATTCTATGGTGCCTTGTGAACTTGAGTCATCCCCTTCCTTCCTATTTATATGAAAAATTATTAAAATAAAGAAGAAAATCTCAGTTTTCAAAACGTTTTGATGTCTGGTTGTTGGTTGAATGTGTTATGTTCTTTTGAATGAGGTAAATGTGCTCATAATTGTTCGTCACTCCTACCTCATTTACAATGCTGCCCCAGATGCGATTCTCTTGAATCTCCCTTACATTTTTTAAGGCAATGCAAATGGACACAATTGCCTTGGCAACAATTACAACCTGCAGACTTAACCATTTTGTTTTCCTTGTAAACCATTTTTTATTGGTGCTATTTAGTATGAACTTATATGCCACTTCACAAATAACACAGACTATCATTCAAAATGCCTAAGAGTTCTATTATTGTGCATAGAATATTAATTCTCTTCACACTAAATTCACTATATGGACCCCTTCTCCCACTAACAAGCACTAAATTGAATAGAGATGGTAGCTTGAAAGGAAACCCGAGCCCTTCAAATACAGGAGGCATTATTTAGAGATCATTTTGGCCGTTGGATAGTTGCCATTTTCATAAGTAAAGTACACTCCACTGGCGTTGCTGCATAATTATAGGCTGTTAGGGATGGCGTAAATCTAGCTTGGATCATGGTTTTACCAATATATTGCTTGCAATAAACTCTCTTTAGGTATATAGTTTGCTAAATAATCATTCACAAATCTTGCCTTGTTATGACACTTTGGTTTTTGATTGTAGGGCATTACTAGCTAAGGATTGACATGTTAATGCGAAGCATATATATATATAGAAGCCAATAGGTGTGCTGATTGCTTAGCTCCATTAAGCGGTCAACTTTTGTAGCCTTTTTTTTTTTATCCACTGGGATTATTTATGGTTCTGTATATTGACTATCTTTGGGACACTAAAAGGTTAGCTACTTGTAGGCTTCTTTGAACAGTTAATTATGTATTACTTCTGTACCACCTCTACTTAATGATTGTGTCACCCTATCAGAATTATGTCCAAAGCAGAAGTTGTCTTCAGTTGGTGACTCTTCTTTGTCTTGCCTTGAAAATATTATGCAAGATTGGTTTTCAACTAAAATTGCAGCTCAACTCGGTTGGCATTTGGGGTGAGGTCAGAGGCCCTAATCAACTTATTGAACTTTCTATAGATGTACTAAGCATAAAATGGATCAACTATTCAAGTGGGACCTTTAGACCTACTTTGACTTTAGGCACAACGATAGACCCCTCTTTACTGGTTAAGTTTTATAATTTAGACCTAGAAATGGGGCCATCAAGCTTGCTAGTGCATGCAGTATCTCAACTCTGATCTCACATTATATAAGCATATCCTAACATGAACTAATGGATTCAAGAATGTGCTGAGGACGGAATTTTTTTAAAATTCTAGCCAGCAGTCTTTTGGTCTTTAAATACCTGCCTGGCTGCTTATATGTGTAATTTTACAAAGTTGCAGCTTTATATTGGTTAAAAAATGATCATGTTAGAGTCTGTTTGGCATTAGCTTTAGCTTTTGGCTTTTAGTTTTTAATTTTTATGTACAGCTTTTTAAAACTTCATTTTTTTCCTGCATTTTCTCACTATCAAATGCTGACATATTCAATGCTTTATGTTAATGCTTTTGATGCTTTTGGGAATGAACGATGAATAACTTCTTAGTTTGGACACAGATCGCTAATGATTATAAATTTATAATCCTTCTGAAAGAAGTTCCGCAAGTTCCTTGAGCTTTACATTCACCACATCTTCATTTACAAGATACAAAGCAGGCAAAAATTATGAATATTCTCTTAATCTAACTGGCCCCAATCTGGACAGCAAACATATAGCTCCTCCATCGTTACACGTTGACATTTTCCCAAACCGTTATTAAGCCAGCTTGAGCTTCTATGATTCTCAACAGCGGATATTGTAACCAAAGGAAGATTAAGAGATGGGGTTGATGAAAGAAGTAGCAAGAATTGCAAGCATATCCTGTTCCTGTTTAGTTTGTATTTATGTCTGTATATTTCTCAAAGCGGATTGTGTCGCAGACTCACAGTCATAGTGAGCGAAAGTTTGAAGGTCTGAAATGTGGGCCAGGGAAGAGCAAGTACTGATTGAACCGGAGTGGCATACTCAATGAGTTTGTTAAAGAGGATCCTTGTCGAGATTGGATTTGGCATTATTGATATCAGAGAGATTGTGGATTGATGATGGGGTAGATGAGAGAAATAAATTTAATTTCTTATTAATAAATTTAATTTCTTATTATTATTAGACTGTGGAGTAGGATATTGTTATCAACTTATTACATAAGACAAGATTGGACGAGGTCCATCTTGTTTCAATATGAATCTAAATTGAGTGAAAAGGCCTTTGAGGGATCTATTTAACCACTAGGCAGCTAATTGAGAATATGTTTTCAAATAAACATTTAGATGTCTTAATTGCCAAAGCCCAAATGTATGCCACAAGCACACACTTCATATTGTATGCCACAAGCTGATCATGATCTGGTGTGTTGTTCGCACTTCTATCTGTATTTAGCTTAACTGTTGTGTGCGGAATGTGAATGCTACCAATCTTATTATTATTTTTAGTTGTCTGGTTTTACACTGTGACGGAACAAAGATGAAAAAATAATATAAAAAAAATAATCTGCAACATTATTTATAATTGTGGCTCTGATTTTTACATTGATAATTGTTTATTTTGGAAAATCAGTGTGTTTAAAAAGTCCAATTTCATCACTAAAAGTTTTTAGCGACGAAATACTAGAATTTTAGTGACGAATTTTTTCATCACTGAAAATACATTTTGTTGTAGTGATATTTTAATACATGTTCAATGTTATAGCTAAAAAGATTTTGTTGAATAGATACAATAGTTTTATTCTAAGAACTAACGCCAATCTCTTCAATTTATTCATAAATCTAAGAGCATTCATATCAATTTCTACAAATTTTTAGTTAAAATTTAGCTAAAAGAATTTTTTAATACATGTTCAATGATAATAGCTATGAAGTTTTTGTTGAATAAATATGATAGTTTTATTCATTGAACTAAGAGCACTTAAATCAAGAACTAAGAGCATTCATATTAACTTCTTCAAATTTTTGGTTAAATTTAAGCAGATTTTTTTCTTTATTAGTTCAGTTTATTTTTCACAAACTCTTTTCTTTTATCCTCTATTCTTTTTCTTAGACCCATTTAAATATTTATTTTATCATTTTCTGAATTTAGAAATTAAACAATTAAAGTACCATGAAAAAGAATCTAACAAAGTTTAAATAAAACAAATTCACAGCCAACACTATCAGTAAGGTTTTCAAATACTACAATTTTTTCAAATATGAACACCTCAAACGGCAAGCTTCTCACTCTTCTCTACTCCAGTCTCCGCTCAACAATCTCCACCTTCTCCCTCCATAGCACTCAAACTCATATGAAAATGATTTTTTTTTTTTTTCGAATTTGTTGTAATTCATTTCAAAGAGTTTGTGATTTTTGGTATTGGTACCCATCAGTGGATAAATGAAACCGGGTAGGATAGAATGGAAGGGATTGGGTGGGCCAGTCTGCTGAACGGCCTTAGCCCAAATTAAACTTCTGGCTAAACTTCATGTAGGTTTTCACTTAGCACAACTCTTGCTAAAAGCATTTACATCTGGTCTCCTATATGCCATATGTTGATATATTTTAGTATCAAAGCACAAAATAGTCCATTAGAGCATTCTCATAAACTTTAAAAAAAAAAAAAAATGTTATTTTGACACACCCAAAACCTACTTTATTATTTTACCACATTATTTTACAATACGTCATTTATCACATGTTCTAATTTTCAATTCTATATATTAAAATAATATTTACAACTTATCAATCACAATCAACAGCTACCACATAACTGCCAACAGCCACCACATAACTGCCAACAACTACCACCACACAACCATCACATCCTCCACAACCCAAAATACAATTCAAAACAAACCCATAGCCCACCAACACCAAATCAGAAGCCCCACCACTACCACCACCACCTCAACCACAAACCCCGACAAAATTGAGCTTTCGGCCATGGCCATGGCCATGGGTTAGAGACAAGAACCCCAAAAAAAAAAAAAAAGGAAAAAAAATATAGAACAGAGAGGTGGCGAACCTCACCGCCTCCACACCCTCACCCACACCCACTTTCAAACCCAAAATCTTCATAATCCAAGCCAACCCAGACTCCAAACCCACCATCTTCCCCACTCACACTCACTGGTACACTTCTATCCTCTCCACCACCAAAACCAACACCACCACCACCCAAACCCCACCATTCTCCACACCTACTCCACCATCTTCCACGGCTTCTCCACCACACTCTCTCCATCCCAAGCCACCTCCCTCAGCTCCCATCCCCACATCCTCTCTCTCTTCCCCGACACTCTCTGCTACCTCCACACCACTCGCTCCCCTCAATTCCTCGGCCTCAAAACCACTGGCAACTCCAGCCTCCTCAAAGAGTCTGACTTTGGCTTCGACCTCGTCATCGTCGTCATCATCACCGTCTAAACCCACCCACTGACTAACCCACCCATCAAACCACAACCAAAAAAAGGAAAAAGAAAAAGAAAAACCATTGCTAGAGAGAGATTGGCATAGAAGTGATCGTCAGCGTTAGCGTCGACGTGGAAGAGCAGTGAGGATAAGAGAAGAAAAGATGAGAGGTTAAGAGAGAGGGGACGATTGGGGTTTGAGAAAAAAATTGAGAAAGACACTGATGGAGAGATGAGAGAGAAAAGGAATAAAATAATAATAAACACATATGCTATATTCTTCTGTACCGTGCCAAAGATGGGAGTGTACTGTAACATGTTTCAAAATTTTGACACATTTAACACACCTCATGATGCTCTGTTTTTGGTGTTTGGTGTGTCAAATGCCATATATTTGGCATTTGGCACACCTGATGAGAATGCTCATACTCAATTTTGCAAAATCTTGGAATTGTAAAAAAATTTGCAATTGTGCTATAGTGCCATCCTAAATGTATGATGACATTGTAGCACAATTGTAAACCAAAAAATTATATTTTATTATTTTTCACCTTCTATTTTCTCTCACTTTCACTTCTGTCTCTCATTTACTCTTTCTCTCACAGAGTTCCTCCCTCCTCACTCCTTCTCTCATCTCACATCTCTCTCTCTCTCTTTCTCTCTCGTTCAAAGCTTACACAGGAGTTGGGTTGGATTTGGAGAGGTCACGACATGTCAAGGCGTGGCAGAGATCAGTGTGGATTTTGGATTAGTGGAGATCGGAGATCGTGGTGGCGTGGGTTTGGATTGGTGAGTTGTGTGGGTCGAGCATCAGGTGGTGGGTTTGGAGTTGTGGGTCAGGTGATGGGTTTGGATAGATGGATCGGTGTATCATGGGTCAAGTGGTGGCGTGGGTTTGGATCAGTGGGTTGTGTGGGTTATAGGTCAGGTGGTGGTTTGGAGTTGTGGGTCAAGTGATGAGTTTGGATAGGTGGATCGGTGTATCATGGGTCAAGTAGGGCTTGGGTTTGGATCGGCGGAGATTAGTGGGTTTCTTGGTGGCGTGGGTTCTTCTGGGTTTGGGTGCTCTGTGTGTGGCTTTGTTGGTGGCTTTGATGGTGGCTCTGTTGATGGTTCCAATGGTGATTTTTTTTTTAAACAAGTTTGTTGGTATATGTGGAGTTTTGGTTTGGTTTGAACTGATAGTTTGGTGTTTTTTATTTTTATTTTTTATTTTTTTATTGTGGTTTTGGTTTGATGGTCTGGTGGGTGATGTTGGGATATGTGGGGTGGCAGTGTGTTGGTGGGTGGCATGGTGGTGGTGTGGTGGCTATTTAAAAAAAAAAAAAAAAAATTTTATCTGTTGTGGCCGGTGCTAGAGATGGAGGGAAAAAGAGAGGAAAAGGAAGAGTGAGTGAAATGGTAAAATTTTTTTAAAAATATAAACTGGGAAAAAATGGAGTTTAGGATGTTAGGTGTGTTGTAAAATAGTATGGTATAAATGATAAATTAACTTTTGAGATGATAAAATGTCCTTTTTTTTTTTTTTTTTTCCAGATACTGGATGTGAATGCTCTGAGTCAAAGCACTCACGTTGAAGAGGCTAAAATGACTTAAAAGTTATTTAGCAACCAAAACACAAAAATGCAAGCTGTATTAAAAAAATTTAGCAACCAAGCTACCATAAATCTTTGACACTTTACCATAACTCTAAAGTTATATATATATATATATAATTTTAATGTGTTGAATATTAAAATAAATTTTTTGATATTGAGTGTATTATAGAGTATTAAAATAGATAAAGTAATATTTGAAATTGCTAAAAATTATGACGCCATTTGGTATGGGATGTTGAGCAACAATTTTCAATTTTTAAATATTACACGTATTTTTACACACTTTTTCGTCCACATATATTCTTAAAAAATCATTTTTTACCCATCCATATTTACTAAAACAACATTACCAAACGGAGCCACATTTTTTTAGCAACCTTGCCGTGAATGCCTTATATAAGTATAGGAGTACCATAAGACTCATACTACAACCCAACCCTAACCCTAACCCGCACCATCTCACATTCTCATAGGCAGAGAAGTAGACAAAAATGTCAGACTATTTGCCGATGGAGCTAATTGTTGAAATCCTAATACGAGTACCAGCGAAGATAGTGCCGAGGTGCAAGTGCATTTGCAAAAGATGGAACTCTCTCATCTCTAACCCTCACTTTGCCACCACCTATCTCTCTCACAGCAAACAACACCCATATCATCTGTTTCATCGTCTCGACCAAGAAACCGGGGAAAAACTTTTCACTCTACATCCTTCTGATAATCCAGATAATCCTTTCCCTCGCAACTATCACCTCAAGAATCTGAATCATAGCGAACCGGCCTTACATATCAATCTCCTTCGTCTTGCACAAGAAGTAAAAGACAAAGGAGGCTTCTTTGGATGCTCATCAGATTACATTAAGTTGCGTTGTCCATACAAAACCAGATACTACCAACACCAAATAGCCGCCGTGGAAGGCCTTATACTGATCTTTACATCTCTGGCTTATCAAGCTCTTTCTATTTGGATAATTACGTGGAAAGCCTAGTTCTTTTGAAAAAGAATACAGAGAAGTAAAGCCGTAAAGGTAAAGAAACATGATGCCAAATTTGCTGTCAGTATCCATTTCAATTTTGCTGTTACCCATCCCTTGTATTGTGCTTTTAAGTTAGAGAGCATACTACCATTCTATACTCTGATAACCTTTGCTTTTGATCATATAATAACAAACAAAAAGGCCTCAGTAATGTATTTATTTTAATTTCATCAATTAGTATCACTTTTCTAGTGGTAATATTGGGCATTCTAAAGTCATTAACATAGGCTTATTGTTTAATCCAGCTCAAGGCGAACGTGGAGGATCATTTCATAGTCTTTCAATTAGGAGCAAATAGAAAAACGGTATCTATCAATTATCGATTGCAGTGTGTGTATATATATATGTATATATTTTTTTAATATTTGGTTACATCTTTCCTTATCATTGGCAAAAATGTTAAATATTCTTTCTCCCTATTTCTGATTTGTAATTCTATGGTGATCCTTTAGTATATTGCTTGTGTAATGGACCTTTCATGTCCATTAGTTTCCAGTTGGACTTATTAACCGTGCACAAATTTAACTATCTTATATATGCCCTCCAAACAAAATTTAAATAGTAAAAAGGTGTAAATGCACTTTTGGTCCCTACATTTTGGGCCAATTCGCATTTTGGTCCCTAAATTGATTTTGTTCCTATTGTCGTCCCTATTTTTTTTTTAAATCGTTTCTATTTTAGTCGCTGCTGTCATCCAAGTAACGAAACCCTATTATGTGGCAGACGGAGTAACCTGGTTGCTAACATAATGCTGACGTGGCATTGACATGACATTAAAATAATGTCACGTTAGCATTTTAATTTTCTTTACCTTTTCTTCAATCATTCATTGTTCAGAAAAGATTCATTCATCATTGTTCTTGGTAAGTTAAATTAGGATTAGAACAGATCACAAAGAGAAGCAATGTCCAACGGCAAACATTTGGTAAAATCATTTTCTTTTAGAAACGAATTATAAAAAAACATTTCAAGCGAATCCATCATCCATCTACCTGTTTTGTAGATCACTACATCTATAAAGGAATACACAACAATAAAACCCATTTCAAGCAAATCCACCATCCTTGTACCCATTTAGCAAATCTAAACCCATTTTGTAGGTCACATGGGGTGAAGGCATCTTAGAGAATATGAGAGAGAGAAGCATTAGCCTCCCAACAAAGGTCATTGCCGCATGTGCAGCAGAAGCATCTACCTCTTTCTATCCTCTAATCTCCATGGATCACCGTCGTCGTTGATGCTCCTTTTCCATTTCTTTCTCTCTCTCTCTCTCTAAGCCCTCTTTGACTCTCGCGACCACCATGGCTGGATCTGCACTGTGCCAGTGGCTTTTATCTCTTCCCCTCTCCTCAAATAAACCCTCAATTCTCACAATCGAACTAAAATCTAACCCTTTTCTCACTCAATTTGATTCTTTCCAAACCCAAAGCTCTTGTTCTTTGTCTCTCCCGAGTTTCCTATATTTGTGATGGAGGAGATTTTTGGGTGTTGCAATGGACTTGGTTGTCATAGATTGGTGGGGGTGTGTGTGTGTGTGTGTGTGTGTGTGTGTGTGTGTGTGTGTTTATTTTATTTATTTATTTATTATATAAAAGGATTGGTGGTGTAAAATTTAAGGCGAAAGAGATGGTGGGCTCTGGGTTTGACTGGCTTTACTAGGATTTGGGCTTTCCTTCAGCTTTGATCGGTGGTCATTGATAGGTTTGACTGGGTTTGATCGGATTTGGGTTTAGAGAAAGAGATGTTGGTGGGTGCTAGGTTATACTGGGTTTGTTGGGTTCGACTGGGTTCGTTGGTTGGGATTGCAAGGTTTGTTGTTGTTGGTCTGATTGGTGATCGTTTCTGGACATTTGCGGTTTGGGGTTTGCTGGAGATTTGGTTTTGGCGTTTGCTGGGAATTTCACATTTTGAAATTTCTTTTTTGTTTTTTAAGTTATTGTTCAGGGGTCTTTTTCGATTGCTCGGCCACATGTTGTCCGTTGGATTAGTGACCTTGTTAGGCCTGAGTTCTTTTTGGAGAGTTGCGTTCGGAACTCAACATTGGGCCACGTGGTCCAATGGCTACCGGCGTAATGTGGTCCAATGGCTACCAGCGTATTTTTAAGTCTACAAAACCATTAAAACCAAAGTTTAAGAATCATGATAATGATCGAATAAATATACAATATGCATTTGATATGATAGCTTTGATTAGTAGTTGTAATAACAGTTGAAATAAAGTAGTATTTATTTAAAGGTAAAGTAATCATGTACTCAATGATGTAAATTTAATGATATGGAAGCAAAATCACTTATCTTTGTATGGTTTATAGCTCCAGTTGTGTAGCATCAGTGAGCTGATAGGATTCCAGCAGAGTGACCCTAGCGGTAAAAAGGCTAGTTAAGCTTGCCCTTCTTATCATGCATTTAAATGAGTTTAAGCCTTGGTTAATAGTTGTAATAGTAGTTGGAATAAATTAATATGTATTTAAATGTGAAGTAATCATATACTCAATAATATAAATTTAAAAATAAGGAAGCAAAGTCACTTATTTTTGTATGGTTTGTAGTCCAGCTGTACAGCTGTTATGAGTTGATGATATCCCAACAGAGTGACCCCAACGGTAAAGAAGCAGTTTGCCATGATAACTTCAAGATTGAGGAGGAAAAATGGGTGCAACTGGAGGGAGAGAGAGTATGTCCAGCTGTGTGTAGGGGCTGGTTAAGCTTGCCCTTCTTATCTGTTGGAAAATCTGGTTTTGCATCTCATACAAAACATACAACGGAAGCAACAATCACGGATCTACTTCATTCATGAGAGATAACATGTAACCTTGAATTCTAGAACAAAGAATAGAAATCGTACCTTGATGCAGTGAAATTCAAAACCAAGACTTGAGAATACCTCTAATCTTCATTTCAATTCCACATGGTGCCCAAGATGTGTGGTCTCTCAATCGGTCTTTATGTACGTTGATTCTAAAAAAAAAACCTTCTTCTTCTCCTTGTAGAGAAAAACTATTTTCTTTCTTTTCATCGTACGTACGTTCTAACTACCTTGGTAGTTATTTTATTTAATAACTCTTATTAAATAAAAACTGATTATCTAATTGGTTAGCCTTTTGGGCCTACTCAATTGGGTTTTAGTTTGTGGCTTGAGATGAGACCAAAGGGAACAAATAAGACTCTAGCTCCAATGGGCCTTGGGCTTTTCTGTCAACTCTTGACAAGTCCAAAGTTACCATTAATTATATTTAATACCACTATATAAATATAATTGCACTCTAGACCTTATTAATAAATTATATCCCAAGACTCTAATAATATTATTTGACCCCTCCATGAAATATCCATAGTGAACAAAGTCAGAATAAACTGTCACTTTGTAAACGACTATTTTATCCTTGAGTACCCGGCTTAATCTTTTAGTTATTCACATTTATTGAAACTCAATTTCAATAAATATAAGCTTTAGTAACTTCTTACTAAAGTGAGCACCTGGAAGAACTAGTTCCCATTAAACTTATCTTAAGGAGATATTTTGTGTCTTTACAAAAAGAGATTATGGATTCTATCTTGAGAATATGTGTTCCCTCAACACTACGTGTGGTTACCCAATATATTAAGGTTTTGACCGTGAATATTAGATATCACTTCTGATATATCAAAGTAACCTATATTTTATGATCGAGTTCACTATTCTCTCAAGATTAAGAGTCTATGACATTAGAAGTCGTGAGATTAATTATTCAGGTGACAGTTGTTGATTAAATAATTAATCTCACAGCGGTCTAGTTTAATATGTCTTAACTCTTAAGACACATCGACACATCAACTAGAAGTCTCTATTTCTATGATCAAGATAAATCATTTTAGTTGATGTGTTATAGTATTCGCAGATGAAATGCCAAATTTCATCACCGACTACGAACTACATTTTGAGTTTACAAAGAACTTATGATTTACATATTCTGTGACTAAATCACATACAATGCATCTCATGGACTATGATAATGTCCTATTAGTTCATTTATAAACAGCTTCATATAATTAAATAATTTAATTATTTATAACATGCCAACAAATTAGATTTTAAGGCACAAACCCTAACATTATCATACACTTAAATGTGTTTTTCCCTTGACAATGCTCTTTTAATTGTTGTGAAATTATGAATAGTGTTGCATTCCATGAGAAGAGCTTTTGTATGGAGTATTTGTGCCTTCTAAGAGAAGGGATTTATGTAAGATGGATTTGTGTCTTCCATAAGAAGGGCTTTGATATGAGATCTTAGTGCATTCTAGGAGAAGAGTTTTAGCATTAGAAGTTTATGCCTTCCATGAGAAGAGCTTTTAGTATGAGTATTTGATATCTCTTGAGAAGTGTGGAGATGGTAAAAGATATAGATGTTTTGTGGGATGTTTTGTGGGATGTAGTATTTGTAATATGTATGATATATGAAAGTATGAGAGATATGGAAGTTAAAGATGGTAAAAATATGAGATTATAACTATTGGAGAAGTTGTAGAGGTTACTTTCCTAGAGGAAATGTTTTGTAAGAGAAGAGTATGAAGATGTGTTTAGGTAATTGGAGATAGGAGCCGTAAGATAGATGTGTTTTCTGAATATGGAGAGTGAGAGAATGAGTATAAGAGAGTAACGGTGTTGTAGTGTGTTTAGCAAAGCTGCTGGGATTTGCTACTGGGATTTGCTACTGGAGGATGGATGAGGGCTTATGAAGGCATTTATGAGCTAAGGGCTAAAGAGTTTTGTTCCTGATTTGGAAACTAAAACTCAGAAGCTCAGAAATTCATTGAGAGCCTTAGAAGATCATTAGAGGGAGAGAGAATAGATAAGTTCATGAGAGAGTTGTTCTTCCCTATTGGGTCCCCCTTGCAGTATTGATGGGGGGTTCTATTTAGCTGAGTTTAAGAGGGTATTTTAGCAAATAATCTCAACCAAAATTTGTTTCAAATAACAATAAATCTTCAGAAAATCCATCTTAAGATTTGGACAAAAATGGTATGTTTAGTTTTAAGGTATTCTTACTGTTTTGGGTAAGAGCTGCTGGGGAAAAAGCAGGAAAAAAAGGAGGAATTTTGGCAAGAAAAATATAGTTACTTTAGTTGGTTTTGGTTTTAGCCAAATATGAAAAAATTAGTAATGCTTAAGCTGCTGGGTCAGCTGTTATATTTGTTTTGAAAAAGCTATCCCAATTGTCAGGAAAAGCTGTGACAGCCATGGTTTTAAAAATCAGTATAGTGAAATTATTGGAAAAGGACTGATTACCGGTTTTCTAGCGATCGATGGTCGAAACGGTGACGTCATAAATAATTTAATAATTGGTCATTTTAACTAAAAAAATTAAACAATAGTAAAACATTAAACTCTAGCTTACCAACTTTTAGACACCGTTGAAAACAATTCAACCAAAATAAAAACAAAAAACATATACAAGCACCACAAACCCACTATAAAATATTTTAATTATTTTTTAACCTTTCAAATAACAAAAATAAGTGCACCAATGGGTAACAATATCATTGCCCACTTATATTTTTTCCCTTCACACATTCACACATATATCACACTTTCACACCTATCACACAATTTGAAATCACATCCACACGTTTTCCCATCTCATATGTCATATCTCACTTTTTGCTTTTCAGCCTTTTCATGTTTCTTTCTTCAATTCTCTCTCTCTCTCTCTCTCTCTCGTGAATATGTGCACTAAAAGAGGCAAGAGTAGCAAAAAAAAAAAAAAAACTCTTTCTTGTGAATATGTGCAATGCAAGAGGCAAGAGCAAAAAAAAAAAAAAAAGAAAAAAAAAGCCTCAACTTAAGCAGACAGCTTCTTACAAATCAACTTTTATTTGGGCTTCTTGGGTTCTTCCTCAACACAATATAGTAAATTTGATTTTTTTTTTTCTTTTGAGCAAAAGGTAAGTAAAGTAAATCTGATGTTTTTGGTTCACTGTTGGTATTTTAGGCTTCACCATTTCATACTTGATAGAGCATTTTCAAAATTAATACATCTCTTCTTAAATCTGAAACAATATTTTTTTTTTCTTTTTTGGGTTAAAAAACACAATAGTTGAAGTATTTATGAAAAAAATGCTAATACCGGTTTTTCTTCATTTCCAGTTTTTACTAATAATCGGACCAGATTAAGGTCTAGTTCCCGGTTTTTAAAACTATAGTGACAGCTATCGTGAGATAACTGTTGCTTTGGGTAGAAGCAGATGAGGTCAGCTAGGTGATTTTAGACTGTTGAAGAGGACATTCAGCATTTATTTTATAGATTTGGTTGAAAATGGTAAGCTCTCTTTCAAGGGTATCTTGCTATTTTGGGTATAGCAGCTGGCAGTTGGAATTTCAATATTAAATGACTGATGATATCACTCCCAGCCAGGTGTCAAGTGCTGAATACACTGC
Source organism: Castanea mollissima (assembly GCA_014183005.1). Lineage (NCBI taxonomy): Eukaryota > Viridiplantae > Streptophyta > Magnoliopsida > Fagales > Fagaceae > Castanea > Castanea mollissima. The sequence continues at coordinate 23,394,286 of JACAVU010000005.1, forward strand.
TGGGGTTCTGCTGGAAATGTTTTTCTTTTGGGTGTTTGTGTTTTTTGGTCCAAGATTCTATTACAACACATTTCTAGTAAGTAATAGAAGGATTTGTTGAAAGTTAATGAAGCTTTAGAGATTTAGTTGAGGTCTCATTGTGCTATGACATAATCTTGGTGAGCAAGAAGAGTATTTAATACTCTGTCTAGGCAACTGGCAGAAAAATAGATGGTCTGATTGTGGCAGACAGCAGCTGGGTATGAGAGATATCATGAATATTTTGCATATAGTTGGAGATAAAAAATAGCCAATCAGATTAGATCATGTGTTTGAGTTGGATTTTAGCTGGATGTAGTAATAAGATTTATGTAGAATAATATAATGAAGTTTCTAAATTTGTATAATAACAGCTGGGGATTGAATAAACAATTATTTTCTCAGTAGTTAGATGGTTGGAGATATTGAGTATTTGTCATATGATAAATATTAAGTTTTAGAAAAAGAGCAATAGGGAATTTTATCATTTTAAGTGCTATGTAATAAGAAATGTTTATCACATGTTATCCGCTATGCACAGACTCGTCAGAGTTCAGGGAGTTAAAGAAGACACGCCAAACAATATGTTTCTTTCATCAATTTTAAACTGCTGGAGTTTTACTGAACATATTTCTTAGCCCTCCAAACCATGACTCCCAAAATTTCCCCGAATAGACTTATGAGCTTGGATCATAAGCCGAAAATGAGATGACGTACCTCGAGTTTTGTTGTCATTTTGTGTAAATATGGACTCTTATTGAAGAAGCCGCTTGCCATGAGTGTAAGAAAGGTAATATGGTCCGTGAGCTTTGATTCATTGCTTAAGCCCAATCCGTACGTTGATGTTGATGATGTCGTGAGTTATAATCTCAATTGATGAAGAGGAAATGTGAACCATGAATCCACTTTTTGAAGTAAGGATCTCGTGGGCCATGTAAGCCCAATCCATGTAGTTGAATGAGATGTAAGCTTATTTTGGGCTTTAAAGAGATTTACCCAAAAAATCAATAATATGTTGATGTGGCATGGGTTGCCAATAAAGTAATGCCATGTGGGCCGAAAAAATAGTCCTCAACAGTTATTAACTTGTTGTGGTATTCGAAATTCCTTTGATTATGGTTTGGTTTGGGAGTGGATGAGTTAGGTGCTTTGTTGGGTTTCTATTAGGAATGGCAACGGGCCGGGTTCGGGCGGGGTTTTTGCATATCCGGACCCGACCCGCGGGCCAAGACCCGAAACCCGGACCCGGCCCGAATAATAATCGGGTTTTTTTCTCGGGGCCCAAACCCGCCCCGCCGGGCCCCGTTTAACTTATTGGGCCTAAATTTAGCCCAACCAAAAAAAAAAAATTGAAGCCCATTAAATTTTTTTCCTTAAATTCAAGCCCATTCAAGTCATTTAACATGGCCCAAATGCCAAAATTTGTCCTGTTATATGGTAGCCAAATCATTTACCTCCATTTATATCATTATGTGGCACCCAAAATCATCTTATATGGCAATAAATTACTTATAAAGCTACAAAATAAATCTCACAAATCTAAGAAATTACAAAATGTTTTATCCTCCACAAATCAACAAATTAAAAAGACTAAGAAATTGCAAATGGTTTAGAATAATTACAAACCAACAAATTAATCTAACAAGTCTAAGAAATTAAAACGGCTACTAAATTATTACAAAATGTTTAATCATCCACAACTGTGACACAACTCCCTTTCTCTTCATTAGGCTCCCCATCATCAAGAATTGTTTGAAAATCACAATCACCAGACATAGTTGAAGAACCTACAACAACAATGAATTAAAAAATGGAATAAACTTCATCAATTTGTAACAAGCAAATATAAAAATACAATTTTGATTTTATAAATAAAAATTAGACAATTACTAACCGTTGATTTCATTCCATAACCAATTCTGAGCACACATCATTGCCTCTATAGTCTTGGGATGTAGCCTACTACGGTGTGGACTTAAAAGCCTCCCACTAGTGCTAAAGGCAGATTCTGAAGCAACAGTTGTGATAGGAATGGCTAAAATATCTCTTGCAATCCTTTGTAAAGTAGGATACTTGAGACCATTACTTTTCCACCATTCCAAAATATTAAAATCTTCACTTCTCTTCAACACTCCCTCATCAATGAAATAATCAAATTCCATTCTAGCACTCCCATGTTTCTTTGAACTATTGTTCACAAACATATCAAAACATGACATTGACCCACTCAACCTAAACTTCATTTGAGCCGCAGGGCTTGAAGCACTACTTGCAGGAATATGAGAGTTTCCTTCATTATTTGCAGGGGACTCATCTAGATCTCCATACTCATCAAGCAAATCATAACAAAGATTCTTTATTTTTTCAATCTCCAAATTTGAATTATCACCATAAATGTTAGGATAATAAAACTCCAATAACTTCATCTTATATCTTGGATCTAAGATAGCAGCAACAACCATAACAACACTAACGTTAGCCCAATAAGAATTAAATTTAGCAAGCATGCTTTTTGACATTGTAGCTATCATCTCATTTGAAGACAAACTCCATTCATTCAATGCAATTTTCAACTCACACACCAAAGTAAAATACATATTAGTTGTGGGGTACTTACGACCTGAAAAAAAACCCAGTCACACTATGAAACAACTCCAACTTCCCACAAATATCTTTAGCTAACTCCCAATCATGATCATATGGCAAAGAAGAATAAGATGTTTCACGTTTAGCCAAACGAGGAAAAACATCTTTATAAATCAATGCAGTAGAAAGCATTAAGTAAGTTGAATTCCAACGAGTTTTACATTCTAAGACTAACTCTTTGGTGCATTGAACATACAATTGTCGTGCATTTTCTTCAAATTTTTGCCTCTTTTTTGGTGATCCAGTCCAATAAATCACACTATCACGAATCCTTTCAATACCATCACCAATAAGAGACAATCCATCTTGAACAATTAAATTCAAAATATGTGCAGCACATCTCATATGCAACATAGACCCACCCAACATGAGAGAACTAGTATCAAGCTTATTCAAGAGAAGTCTTATCATAGCATCATTAGTACTACAATTATCAACGGTTATTGTAGACAACTTCCTATCAATATTCCACTCTAAAAAGCAATCAACAAGGACATCAGCAAGGACATCATTTGTGTGTGGGGAAGGAACATAAACAAACCTAAAAAAATAATAGGAATAATTATAACATAACTCAATAAACATTCTAAATGTAAAGTCTTTAACATTCAATTTATAGATAAAAAAATTACCTTAAAACCCGGCTTTGCAACGTCCAAGTATGATCAATAAAATGAGCGGTAATGACCATAAACCCTCTCTTTTTGTTACTTGAAGTCCACATATCAGTTGTAATTGCCATCTGACTTCCATTTTTGTCCGTCATCTTCAAAGCTTTCTCCCTCTCATTATCATAGATTTTAAGAATGTCACTCTTCAAAGTATTTCTTGTGACAAGTTTAAACAATGGTTGAAGAGAAACCACAAATTCTCTAAATCCAATGTGGTCAACTATTGAAAGGGGGTATTCATGTAGGATGACCATACGAGCAAGATTATTCCTCACTTTGCCTTGATCAAATTGATAAGCATTTAAACTCATAGTTCCATCCACCTTATTTTGTTGTTTAATTAACACTTGTTGTCGTATATCCCTTATGTCTTTAAACTTCAACCGTGGACATCTTGCTAAATGATTACGTAAATGGGTTGTACCTTGGCTAGAATCACCCAAGTAAAGTTTGCTACAATGATGACATTGGGCTTTAATTTTTCCATCAACTTTCTTCCTTGTAAAATGATCCCAAACATCTGAGGTAGTCTTTCTTTTTCTAGTTGTATCCAACTCCAAGCCCTCATTTGTAGGCTCTCGCTCTCGCTCTCCCTCTCCCTCTCCCTCTCCTCCTCCCCCTTCTTGTTCCTCTAACTCTAAGTCTTCTCCTAAGTCCACCGTTGGGGATTTTGGACTCCTAATTGGTTCAAAATTTTAGGAATTAGAATCACAACAAATATACTTAAATTTATTATGTGACATACTCATTGATTAATACGCAAAAATTCATAAATACACAGATTCACAAATTCTATCAACCCAAATATAATTAAACATGATTAACTACAAATTCCAAACGCTTACTCGTTGTTTAATAGGCATAAAGGTGATGGTGATCCTGAGGGTGAGCTGCCAGGCGACAATGGTGAGGGTGAACGTGAAAATGGTGAAGAAGGCCGCATAGCTGGCAAAGAAAACGTTCGGTTCTCAAGGGAGAGCCGCTTGGCGAGGAAGAACTAGATTTGTTTCTCAAGGGAGAGCCGCTCGGCAAGGAAGAACTAGATTTGTTTGTGTTTTCCATCTCTATTTTAGGCTCTGCATTCACAACAAACACAAAATCATATGATATAATTATCAATTGGGATCAATAAGCAAAAAATTATCAATTGGGATTTTTTTTTCTTAAAGACATTTGAAACAAGGATTAATCAGAAGAAAGAACGTAGGGTCAGTTTAATTTCATAGGAAATCCTTAAGGTCATGATATATTAAGTTTAATTTCATAGGAAATCCATAAGGTCATGATATATTAAGAAATTGGCTGTTTTTCGAATATGTTTAGAATATTTTAAGGGACATGGAGTTGCTAATTGATTGGTATATTCTCGGTTTCATTTTCTTTGCTGATAGAAGAAAATAAATATTTTGATGCCATGTCCAGCAGCCAAACAAACATATATTTTGATGCCTGAAGTTAATTAAAATACAACGCCAATAATCACATCAAACAAACATATATTGATGCCATGTCCAGCAGCCAAACATTAAAAATACAATGCCAATAATCACATCAAACAAACATATATCAAATCTATCAGTAAACAAACATATAAATATTTTGATGCCATGTCCAGCAGCCAAACAAACATATATTTTGATACCTGAAGTTAATTCGTCAACATAGCAAAATACAATGCCAATAATCACATCAAACAAACATATATTGATGCCATGTCCAGCAGCCAAACATTAAAAATTATTGTGATGAATTGAAACTTAATATCAAATCTTTTAATTAATAAATTGAATTTATATCTATGATTTTCTCAACAAAAACACGTCAAAATTAAAATTCAATCACTCCCAAATCAAAACAAGTCCAAATGAAACCCAAAAAGCTAATTGGATCAAAACTATAAAATAAATATTCAAAACCCAATTCCAAAATCCAATCTTTTTTCCCTGTTCTGAAAAAATTTCCCCCAACAACCACAACCCAGATCATAAACAATAATCACAACCCAGATCATGAACAAAACCAAATCAAACCTAGCTGAGCTTTTCAAAAGGCAAAAACAATTCTGGTAAGAACAAGACATACCTCAAATCTGTGCTGAGGCAAGGTGAGGCGAGGCGAGGCCGCGAGGCGAGAGCTGCGAGCTGAGGCGAGAGGGCTGTGTGCTGAGGCAAGAGGGCGGTTGTGAGGGGCGGCTGGCTGTGAGTGTGAGAGGGCAGGGCTGACTGTGAGGGGCGGCTGGCTGTGAGTGTGAGAGAGTAGAGAGTAGAGACTTAGGGTTTCATACAAAATCAGAAAATATATATATATATATATATATATATATATATATATATATAAGGGGTATTTTAGTAATTTAATATACCGGGTATTTATCCGGGTCGGGTTTCGGGTCGGGTCTGGATTTTTTTAATAAAACCCGGACCCAACCCGGACCCGCTCCAGGTTTTTTTTTAAAAAAAAAATCCATACTCGACCCTATTCTTTATCGGACCGGGTAAAACCCGGCCCATTAGGGTCGGGTTAGATTGGGTATCCGCGGGTCGGATTTAAATTGTCATCCCTAGTTTCTATTCTCTAGATGGTTTGGTTTGGGAATGGTTTCGTGTGGGTTTTCTTGTGTTTGCTCTTGCTCTTGTTCATGTTCTTTGATTTGGTGATGTTCATGTTTTTTTTTTCCTGTGGGTTTGATGTTCATGTTCTTTTATTCTGGGTTTTCTCTTTGATTCTGGGTTTGAAATTGTTGCTAGGGAACAAGTTCTTATGTTCTTACCAAAAAAATAATGAAAGTAAAAATGATAATAATAATTATTATTATAATTAGATTTAAAGTTGGTTTAGAAAAAAAAAAATTTAAAGTTTGTTTTATAAATTTTATTAATTTAAATCTGACGTGGCATTTAAAAAATTTCAAATAAATTTTTAATAATATTTTAATGGCCACATCAGCGCCATGTTAGCAAGTAGGACATTCCGTTTGCCACCTCAGATTTTTTCTGTTACTGGGTTGACGGCATGGATCAAAATAAAAACGATTTTCTGAAATCAGGGACTGATCTAAGAGTGAAATCAATTTAGGGACCAAATCGAGAATTGGCTCACAATATAGGGATTAAAAGTGCATTTTCGCCTAGTAAAAAAGATAAATAATAAAAAGCAATACAATATATTCTCTCATGTAAGATAAAAAGAAAAAACTAAAGTACGAGATTGGTCCATCTGGAGGACTAGCTCCTAGGACTTGGTCAAGAGCAAGAGAAGATCAATTAGCAGAGGGCCTTCCCTTCCTTCAAGTGTGCATACCTTCAAGTGTGCATATCTATAAGTAGTTTCTAGTATTGGATAGGAAAGCAAGACAGTGCATTGTAATGCCATTAATTAATTAGATCAATACTAGAACTCAATTGAGGTCCCTGAAATGTGAATGTGTTCCTCCCAAAAAATGAAGGGATTAACTGGATTGAAAATGAATGAAGATTCGAGCCTACGACTAGTCAGTTAATAGTTAGCTGCTCCACCACTGAGCTAATTAGGAACGACAGGAGATTAGAAGTTCTATTTGCTCCATAAATTTCCCACCTTTTTTTGGTTTATCCATCACTTACAAATTTTAAAATATTTCTAATAAACCTGGAAAACTTTGAAACTAAAATTAGGATCTTAGACAAGATGGGATCAAAATAAAAAATCATTAATTAGTATTTCACACAAGACAAAATTATTTCTAGTTTCCATTCAAAGCTTAGAAAACTTCTCCTTCTAGCATCAAGCAGGTGTCAGACTATACATCGTGCTACAATTTAGCAAAATCCTGTTTTTAATAAACATTCACTAGTAATCTACACTTGAGAATGACAAGAATCAAAACCTTAAAACTGTTTTACAACTTGTAAGAAAATTATAGTGATAGTTATGGTCAAACTTAGGTTGTGTCATGTGTGTGTATCCCAATATAAAGAAAGAGGGGAAAAAAACAAACTTCCACTGATGGAGTAAAAAATATTCTATTATTACATCTCCGTCAAGTAGTTCACGGCCATATATTATTTTAATTTGAGTATGGATAAAGTTGGTTGGGCAACAATGGAATAATTACTTGGGCTACAAAGGGAAGCAGAGGTTTAATTTCTTTGCAGCAACCAGGTAGTTTAGTTAACTCTTCTTGGGGTTATTTTGAACTTTGATACTTGGGAGAAAACTTAAGACTGCCTAAAGGCAATTGTTAACAAACAAAAATTAGCTATGCATAAGGTTCAAGTGATAGCCTAGTAGTAATGACATCTTTTGCGGTGTTTTATGATTATACACGTCTTTTTGGGTTCATATTTTAACTTGGTTTGCATTTGTCTACCTAAGCCTTCTTAAACACATTGCCTATGTTCGTGCTGCCAATACTCACAACTTTCACATCCTAAAGGATTAATACTTAGTATCTATTTAGACTAAATTCTAACAACCATGCACATTGAAATTCTTCGCATATTACCAGGACAAATCATAAACTTGTTGTGAATTGTGAATGTTCTCTTGAGGATCAGTGGCGATTCAATAGCTATAGGGTATTGACATACATAAACCAAGATGAACAAAAGGTAAATTATTCAAAATTTTAACCCAAGAAACTTAATCTTCAAGTTTATTATATCTTATGAAAGCTTTCCAAATATATAATAAGTATGTGAAAAATCCCGTATGACCTGTATGTGGTTGCTGTCGTCACTGTTGGCAGGACCACTGCACCTAGATAATTTATTAAAAGAGAATTTTACACAATCAAACCTAAATTCTTTGGCTTCTATGGTTCCACATCTAATATGCATTGTTTATATAAATATTGCTGCCATATGCAACATTCACCATGCATTCAGATCGAGACAATCTTGGATCAACTAATTACAAGGATGGGGAGATAGAGGAACTTATCAAGGAAAAAACAAGGATGGGGAGAATGAAGAGGATATGGTTCATAGAACAAGAGTAGCCTAGGGAAAGTGAAAAAATGTATAGGGATTATTGTGTAACAATAATGCCTATATATTAAGTTAGATGAGAGATTCTATATAATTGCCCTATAAGACCAATTATGCTATATGGTACAGAATCTTAGGGCTGTTAAGAAGCAACATGTTTATTATATAATTAATCATAATTGATATAAGAATACTAAGTTAGATCAGTAGGGATAAGGAATGAAGCTATACCTATAAAGCTAGGCATGACTTCTCTTGAGGAAAAGATAAGGGAGAGTCGATTAAGATGGTTTGATCATTGCAATGAAGACCTCTTAATGCACTAATAGGAAAGAATAATATAATTCAAGTTAAGAGAGTGAAAAGTAGAAGGGAGAGACTTGAAATAACATGGTTATAAGTAATGAAGAAGGGTGTGTTGATTAGAGATCAATTGAGAGTATGATTGTAAATATGATAGAATGATGGAAAGGAATACATATGGGAGACCCTAATTAGTTCATTGGGAAACATAGTTGATACCAATTTAATTAGGATCAAGGTTTAGTTGATCATTTCACTCTAGTCTACATTTCTTGGTATGTTGTGGTCGTAATTCTCAACATGTCAATCTTATACTTCGTGGTCGCCTATTGGCATATCGTTGTTGTATGTGCTGTTGTAATGAGGAATCTATGGGTCATCTTCTTATTCCTTGCTCGTTATCTCATTCCTTGTGGATGCATATGATTCAGCTGTTTGGGATTGGGTTATTCCAGGTTCGGTTGTAGAATTACTTTGTTATTGGCACCATTGACTTGGGAAATATAATTTTGATATTTGGAATTTAGTACCATGCTGTTTGATGTGGACTATTTGGACTAAACATAATTGGTGTTCTTTTGAGGATATTGAGAAATTAATGGCTCCATTGTTAGATTCGTGCCAGTGAACTCTCTTCAATTGGTCTCGATGTTGGGGTCTTTCAGATTGTTCTACTATTATTGATTTTCTTTTGTCACTTAAAATAGGATGTTGATTCCTTTATTTCTTTTTGTCATTGTGGTTTTTGTTCACTACTATGAACTCTTTGTATCTTTTTTTCTTTTCTAGTAATAATATTACTTTCTTACCCATAAAAAAAAAAAAAAGTAATTCTCAACATGTCTTCCCTTGACACTTGAGAAAAAAGTCATTTTCTTTTTGTGCTTGGGGCGTTGAACTCTTGATTCGATTGAGTAATGAATACGATGAAGGATAATTTATATGCTTAATCTTAATATCATACTGATAAATTACTTTTGTACCTAAATGATTTAATGCTCAGAGATCGAAATTTTTCTTCGCAGGAAAACAACTGCGTGCATGGATTAGACCAGATAATTCATAAAAGTCAATTAGTAATTACGTAGCATATTCTTTTTTATCTCCACCAAATCTTGCCATCAAAGTGATGAACTCATGTAACTTGCATAGACCCTTATACGATAGAGCTTGCATTTGATGCCTTTTTTGTAATCCAACTTGCAAAATGTGCTATTGAGTACTGTTTTCATGTCTGTAGCTCTGATCTTCAATTCAAGTCAAATTCCAATTATGGCCCAAGGGTATTTGTGCTATTTTATACGATAGAGCTTGCATTTGATGCCCTTTTCTTGAACCAACCTGCAAAATGTGCGATTAACATTAATTACTGTTTTCATGTCTGTAGCTCTGGTCTGGTCTACAGTTCAAGCAAAATTCCAATTATGGCCCAAGGGTATTTGTGCTATTTTATAGCCCTCAGAAAGTTTTTGCTGAAAAACTCAATACCATCTGTTGCGTGTATATGAAATTCATTTTTGAGGATGAGCTCATTTTAAACAAATTAATTAGCTGACAGGGATCAAAAAGATTCTTGCTGATCGAATTAGCATTTTGTTGACCATATTAATTATATGCTTGTCAAGGTTGGGCTCTACAGTTTGGCTGCGCGAAGTTGATTTTTTTGTTGAATCTGTTGAATGTAGATGCACTTATCACATCTATGATCATTAGTTTAGTTGATTAGCTGTGTTTGAATGTGAAGCTTTTACAGGCTGGTTAGGTGCAGAAAAGATGGAGGATAAGGAGGGAGGAAATTTAGAATTTTAAAACTGTTTGTAATATTAATAATTACTAGTCGCAGACTCACGCGATGCTTGATAATATTTTTTGAAAAAAAAAAAATGTAATGAACTTTAAACATCAAATTTATAATCTTGAGGCTAGATTGAAAAAATGAAACTACAATTACATGAATGCTTGTGTGATCACATTATAAATCCCTATCTTAAACCATTTCCTGGGACTAGTTTAGTGATTCCTAAAACCTTTACAAACATTAACATCTTGGAGTAACTTTAATTTTTCTATGTATAGTGTATACACCTGAGAGAATTGTAAAGTACTAAGAGTGCACCAAACAAAAAAAAAAAAACCTCACCTAGTTAGATTAGTTAGATTTCACCTAATCTAATCAATTTTTAATCTCACACTATCAATCAATGCTCCGATTATCGATGTGAAAGGATCATTAAAAAAGATACCTTGGTGCTTTAAAAAATTGCCAATCCGCAAAATATTTTTCCTGATCAAACAAAAACTAGCTAAAACGAAATCCTTTTGACTTTTTATAATTGGCAAAAAATATATTACATTTAATGAAAGGTATCAAGTAAAAGAGTTTAGGATAGCAAATAACCCAAACATCAGCCAATAGTTGGCATAGTATATTATATATTATAAGGGTCTGACTACAATTACGACGCCTTTTCTTAGGCGCCAAAAGTTTTGTGTTGGAGTTTCTTTTGAGATGCCAATGCTAGCCAAAAGATGTGCACTAATCTATGGTTTCCTTCGTGATGCACATGCTCTAGCTGATAAGACTTCATCTGATGATGATTCATCCAGCTCCATTTGGCCCTTGGTTACAAGGAATTTAAGCATCTGTACTAAGTCTAAAAAAGTTTTCATAATAGTTAACATTGTCGGTTTAGGAATTTATTTATTTCCAGTAGCTTATTAGTATAATATTTATTAGAAGATATAATTTTTAAAAGTTAGTTTATTTTTAAGAAGCTGAAAGCTAGATTATTTGAAGGAATAAAAATAATTTCGATACAAAAAAACAAAGAGCTAACATTTTTTTTACAATTCTTAAACACACACTTAAAAAGTTTGTAGTTGTTCTTTATTTATTTATTATTGTTTTTTCTGGGTAAGCTAAAGCTAAGTTGAAGAAGTGTAAGAACTTGTTGAATTAACTGCTTGTTTCTTGCTGTTCAAACCTGCCAAAAATAGGGAAAGAGGCCTTCTATGGCATCACAGTTAACATTAGGACAGATTATATTATTTAGATTTAGAATCAAGGTGCATGGTGGATGGGATAGAAGGTAAACGAGAATAAGAAATTCTTTATCCTATTCTGCTAACTCTCTTCTTGTTGCTCGTGTTCAAGCTTGTGCTATTTACATCTTTGAAATTTGGGTTCACGTATAAATTGGTTACCAACTATGGAAACTTAATTTACACCTTCAAGTATTATAACAATATCAATGTATTCCTCCCATCAACATTCATTAGAATTTTGCTAATAACCCACCTGTATAACATGGAATTATTTTGGATAGAAAATAGAAAAAAAATGATGTCATTTTGAGGTGGGCTAATGATAAAAATTTTGCGGATCATAACAGAGGGGATACATTGACATTGTTTTTATAGTTGAAGATGTAAATTACAAATTTTAGAATTCAAGGAGTTAATTTAAAAATTAGAAGTTGTTCGGGGGCTTTTTCGGTTGCCCAGCCACATGTGGTCCGTTGGAGAGATGACCTTACTAGGCCAGGATTCTGTTAGGGGAGTTGTGTTTGGAACTCAACATTGGGCCACGTGGTCCAATAGCTACCAACGTATTTTTAAGCCTACCAAACCATTAAAACCAAAGTCTAAGTATCATGATAATGGTCAATATACAATATACGTTTGATATGATAGCTTTGATTAGTAGTTGTAATAACAGTTGAAATAAAGTAGTTTTTATTTAGAGGTAAAGTAATCATGCATTCAATGATATAAATTTAATGATGAAAGCAAAGTCACTTATCTTTGTATGGTTTATAACTCCAGCTATGTAGCATCAGTGAGCTGATAGGATTCCAATAGAATGCCAGCGGTAAAGGCTAGTTAAACTTGCCCCTCTTATCATACGTTTAAATGAGTTTAAGCTTTGTTTAATAGTTGAAATAGTGGTTGAAATAAAGTAATATGTATATAAATGTGAAGTAATCATATACTCAATGATGTATATTTAAAGATACAAAAGCAAAATCACTTATTTTTGTATGGTTTGTAGCCCAGTTGTATAGCGTCAGTGAGCTGATAGGATTCCAGCAGAATGACCCCAACGGTAGAGAGGCAGTTTGCCATGATAGCTTCAAGATGAAGGGGGAAAAATGGGTGCAACTAGAGGGAGAGAGAGAGTATGCCCAGTTATGTGTAGGGGTTGGTTAAGCTTGCCCCTCTTATCATGCACTTAAATGAGTTTTTTACTTAACAATCTTCTTTTAGTTATTGTGAAATTATGAATAGTGTTGCCTTCAATGAGAAGGGCTTTTGTATGGAGTATTTGTGCCTTCTAAGAGAATGAGTTTATGTAAGATGAATTTGTGTCTTCCATGAGAAGGGTTTTGATATGAGATCTTGGTGCCTTATAGGAGAAGGGTTTTAGCATTAAAAGTTTATGCCTTCTATGATAAGGGCTTTTGTAAGAGAGATAGAAAAGAGTATTGATATGTGTTTATGAGTAGCAAAATAGTAGAACTTCAGAGTGAGAGAGTATGAGAGTGGAGTTTTAGAAGAGTTGTAGTGTGTTATATGTAATGGTGTAGTAAATGTGTATAAGATTGTGTAAGAGAAGTGGAGAAAGAGATGTTTTGTGGAATGTAGTATTTGTGATATGTATGATATATGGAAGTATGAGAGATGTGGAGGTTAAAGATTGTAAAAATATGAGATTATAACCACTGGAGAAGATTTAGAGATAGCTTTCCAAGAGGAAAGATTTTGCAAGAGAAGAGTATAGAGATGTGTTTAGGTATTTGGAGACAGAAGTAGTAAGATATGTGTATTTTTTTGAATATGGAGAGTGAGAAAATGAGTAGAAGAGGGGTAATAGTACTGTAGTGTGTTTAGCAATGTTGTTAAGATTTACTACTGGGATGGACAGGAGCTTATAAAGAGCTCATAAGTGGGGAGTAAGGGATTATTCGAGAGCTAGGGGCGTGCTCTTAGAGAGAGTATATGTAGTAAGTAGTGAGTCATTTGGTAGTTTGGGCAGTGAGAGAGAAAGTGTTTAGCAAGGTTACTAGGTATTTTTGCTGGGATTTTCTACTAGAGGATGGATAAGGGCTTATGAAGGCATTTATGAGCTAGGGGCTGAAGAGTTTAGTTCCTCATTTAGAAACTAAAAATTCAGAAGCTCAGAACTTCATTGAGAGCTTTAGAAGATAATTAGAGGGAGAGAGAATAGAGAAATTTTATGAAAGAATTGTTCTTCTCCATTGATGTCCTCCCATTTGAGGTGTTGATGAAGTGTCCCCTTTAGAACTGAGTTTAAGGGGGTATTTTAGAAAAGAATATAAGCCAAAATCTGTCCCAACTAGTAATGAATTTTCAGAAAATCCATCCTAAGATTTGACCAAAAATGACATGTTTAGCTTTAAGGTATTCTTGTTATTTCGGGTAAGAGTGGCTAGGGAAAGAGTAGCAATAAAGGAATGTATTTTGGCAAGAAAAAGATAATTACTTTAGTTGGTTTTGGTTTTAGCCAAATGTGAAAAAATCAGTAATGCTAAGGCTGCTGGGTCGGCTATTACATCTATTTTGAAAAAGTTGTCCCAACTGTCAGGAAAAACTGTGACATCTATCATGAGACAGCTGTTGCTTTAGGCAGAAGCAAATGAGGTCAGTTGAGTGATTTTAGACTGCTGGAGAGGACATTTAGCATTTATTTTTTTGGATTTGGCTGAAAATGCTAAGATCTCTTTCAAGGGTATCTTGCTATTTTGGGTATAGCAGCTGGCTGCTCGAATTTTAGCATTAAATGGCTTATGATATCACTTTTAGCCAGGTGTCAAGTGCTGAATACACTACTGGGGTTCTGCTGAAAATGCTTCCTTTTTCGGGTGTTTGTGTTTTTGGTGCAAGGTTCCATTACAACACATTTCTAGTAAGTAATAGAAGAATTGGTTGAAAATTAATAAAGTTTTGGAGATTTAGTCAAGGTCTCATTGTATTGTGACTTAATCTTGGTGAGCAAGAAGAGTATTTAATACTCTATTTTGGCAACTGACAGAGAAATATATGGTCCGATTGTGGCAGACAACAGCTGTGTATGAAAAATATCATGAATATTTTGCATATAGCTGAAAATTAAAGATAGTCAATCATATTAGGCCATGTGTTTGAGTTGGATTTTAACTGAAAGTAGTAATGAGATTTATGTAAAATAATATAATAAAGTTTCTAAATTTGTATAGTAACAGTTGAGGATTGAATGAACAGTTATTTTCTCAGTAGTTGATGGCTAGGGATATTGAGTATTTGTCACATGATGAATATTAAGTTTTAGGAAAAGAGTAATGGGGAATTTTATCATCTAAAGTGCTATGTGATAAAAAATGATTACCATTTGTTACCCGCTACACAAGGACTTGTTAGAGTTCAGGGAGTTGGAAAAGACATGCCAAGCAACATGCCTCTTTTATCAACTTTAAACCGCTGGAGATTTACTAAACATACCTCTTGTCCCTTCAAACCATGACTCCTAAAGTTTCCCCAAAGAGACTTATGAGCTTGGATCATAAGCTGAAGATGAGATGACATACCTTGGGTTTTGTTGTCATTTTGTGTAAGTATGGGCTCTTGTTGAAAAAGCCGCTTGCCATAAGTGTAAGAGAGGTAATATGGGCTGTGAGTTTTGATTCATTACTTAAGCCCGATCCATATGTTGATGTTGATGATGTCGTGGGGTTATAATCTCAATTGATGAAGAGGAAATGTGGACCATGAATCCGCCTCTTGAAGTAAGGATCTCACGGGCCATGCAAGCTCAATCCATGTAGTTAAATGAGACATGAACTTATTTTAGGCTTTAAATACCAAAAAAAAAATAATTAATAATATGTTGATGTGGCATGAGTTATCAATGAAGTAATGCCATGTGGACCAAAAAAAGAGTCCTCAACAGAAGTTAACCTAAACTTGTATGTGAAACCATTGGGAAATGGATCTAAGGCTTGCTTCATTTTGGGTCCTTGTTTTAGTTATGGTATGTATGGTCCAAAGCCCATAGGCCCCTATAATTAGGCGGAAAAAAGTTTTGGAGTATTTGAAAAAATGTATGTGAATAAATTTTATAGCTACAATTTAGAGGGAAAAGAAGGGAAAATTTTGCAGGATAAATGGATAATGAGGAAATAAAGGTTCATTAGGCCCTAAGAATTTATTATATGACTTTTAAGATTATGGAAAAAGTTAACGAATATCCAAGGGTATTGAATTTAGCAATTTTTATCAAAAAAGAAAAAAAGTAGCTAATTTTTTTTACAACTTTTTTGTATTTTACATAAAATTAGTGTCAAAATTTTCTTAAAATAATTTATTAACGAATATCCTAAAAGAACCAATTTACTGAAACCTAACATTATAAGGGAAAAATGACAACTATTTAACAAATACACTAAAGACACCAATTTATTTTGAGGTTTTTGTGTTAAGAATGACAACCATTTAACAATATTTATAAGAAAAATGTTATATTTTCACAATAATTTCATAATAAATCTTAAGTAGTAGGTTATTATTGGTAGTTATGAGTGAACAAAAAAGTAATTTAAGTTGTAAATTCAAATTATAACTAAGAGCAACTTACCACCGATAATTTGTTGTAAAAATGTTGTAGATGTAGCACTTCTCATAACTATAATCATGGGTTTCAGTTAACTCATTTAATAAATTTTCTAATAGTTAAATAAAAAATTTGGTGTTCAATCCTCGTCTATATTAAAAACGATTGATGTCTTAGACTAATAATAAAAAACATAATAATTAGAAACAGGTGTCATAAATTGAAAAATTTTGTGAGAAATTCAACAACCCTCTCACCTAGTAAATGGAAGGAACAGAAAAATAAAAGAAATCATTATTAACGACATCGTTCAAAGTTGCATGAGCAAGGCATTGTGCAGTTAGTACTTTGTACTTTGTAGGGTATGAATCATGAGTGGGTGCTTTTGCTTGTACATTACCTTTACGCTTGGAGGAAGATCACGCAATAAAAAATGGTTTTTTTTTAAAAACATTTTTATACCATTCTGCTCTTTTCAAGCTCATAATGATGTATCCCATAAAAGCTACCTAACCCAATCTTATTTTTATTTTTATTTTAACTGTACTTTTTTGGATTAAGGTCTTGGGCCGCTTTACTCCACAAAGCAAAATATTGCTGAAGTATTAAAAATTCCAGAAGCTGGGCTGGGGTCCACGTACGAGTTGTCTATATATGGGAATTTTGCTTTTTCCTTTTGGCCACAGTCTGATTCTCAGCAACTCGTGATACACGGTGTAATTAACTAATTATAGATCAATATCCGAACATGAAAAGCCAATTCTATTGAATTAAAAAGCTAATTAGGATCTATAGTTAGATTACTCCTTTGCTTTGTCAGCACTCTTGCATAGTTTTTTTTTTTTTTTTTTTAAAAATTATTATACTTATCCAAAAGTTATTTAACAATGTGCATCTATTTTTTCTGCTCATGTATCAAGGATGAAAAACTAAAAAAAAAAAATTTGGACTAAAGATGAAAAACCCAAGTGGACTTTACATTTATGTGAAAGGAATGTTATCTATTACATTTACACAAGATACCACTCTTGTTTAAGACACAAAAACTTATAATATATTTCTCTTTATTTACTTTGAAACTAAATAAGATTTTTTTTTATGATTTAAATTTAGTTTTCAATGAATCTAAAGATAAATATAATGTTATGTCAATTAGACTGAGTTATTATTTGATAAAATTGTATTTTAAATTATGCGACAATATGTACTCATATATTCATAAAATTTCAATTTAAAATCATGAAAAAATATCTGATCTTGAAATTTTGTCTACAAATATCACCAAAATTTAAGAAAGCTAAATGTCAATTAATGCTACAGGGTGATGGTGATAAAAAAACAATATTTAAATAAATAAATAAATAATTCCACCCTCCTACCCATTTTAACTCAAGGGGGAAAAAAAGAAAAAAAGAAAAAAAAAACCCTAATATATGTGTGCATATATATACACACACATTGTAATGCAATGGATTTTATCATGAAATTCTACCAATACCTTGAGTAAAATGAAAAAAAGGTTTTTATTTCTTGACCGTATGAAAAAAACTCTACTCCATAGCAACCATACTGAAATAACAAGTCAATCATCCAGTCCGCGCGGTCCGGCAAAGCAACTTCGACCAATAAAATTTTCAGATTATCTGCACAATTTTTTTATACACTTCTAGTTCAACCTAGGAAAAAAAAAAAAAAAGCAAAAATACAAACAAAAAAACTTCTGAATTTGAAAGTTAAGACAAAAAAAATCTTCTGTATTGTAACATTTCTAGGCCAGGGATAGATTTAGGATTTTACTTTTGAGGGGGGAAAATTTAAGAGTAATGAATGAAGTATAAAATGATTTGATTCACATGAAATCAAGAAAAAAAAATGAATAATCAAACAAGAATTTATTTTTAATAGAGTTTTCTGCATCATTTGTAGTTTAGCTTAATCTCATATAATCTTGTAAATATATCTTATATGTGAAAAAAAAAAATTAACATTTTTTAATACACATATATGCAGCATCATAAATAAATAAATAAAATCATCGGCAGTAGTGTTTCTAAATTATAAATGAGCTTTAGGTTAATATAATATCTAATACTAGTTTCAACTTTCAAAAGTGATGATTAATTTACAGCAAAAACTAGTCACTAATAATTATGACTTAGTTCTTCAGCAAAAAACGAATTATTCAATCAACTATGAATTGTTATAGAGACACTGCTCAATGGCTAAAAATTACCAAAAGAAAAAAAACCAAAATATTCTATAATAATAATTATTATTATAATTTGGACAACTTTCTTTGTATCATTGCATTTTATTGATGTGATATAAACAACACTCTATAGCATCTTTAACAAAGGCTATTAGGAAATTTTCCAAAACACACGCACGAACTCGCTAGTTATTCTCCTAATTAAGTTTAGGGATATATAAGAAAAAAAAACAGTGAAATAATATTCTTGGGCGCCTTAGACATTCTTTTGTAAAGCCAAAGACAATCTTTACTGAACTTTTTTTTTTAAACACATAATGAGGGGCACTTTCGTTTTTAAGTACAAATTATATCTTGAGATAAAATTAAAATTAGAATGCCATAAATGAGCTCCTAGGAAAGCATCATATTATAATTGGTTGTAGAATATTCATCAGCAGAATTTTTTCTTTTTTCTTGGTCCTTAATTGTATGACACACTTAAAATTTATTTGCCATGTGAAATAAAATGGCAAATTTATTTTCCATGTGAAGTAAAATGTGTCTATTCCAACATTATGAAGATGGAGAATGGCACTGTCAACTGAGGTAATGAGAGAGCGAGAGAAATAGAGGTTTCTTGCTTTGCATGAGAAGTCTACGTGAAGGAATAGAAATTGTGGTTGGCCGCTAAATATGGGTTTTTATTTATTTATTTTTATTTTACTTATCCCGTTTTATTAAGAATGGTATTTATATATACTATAGCTTTATGTACACTCTAGGGCGACATTGGACCTAAATTCTCAGTCTCTCTCACATACACACAGATATTTGGTTGCCCCATCGCCACTCAAACTCTTTCTCCAACTTTTGGTTGTTTTCAAGATTATAACCTGTGTTTACAAATCTAATTTTCCTTTAGTCAAATTAAAGTACCCAAAACAACATTTATTCTTCTACAAGTTTTCGTATATATATGCAAGCACCACAAAACTTAAGATCCAAGCTACACTTTTTTTATTATTCTTTCCTTTTCAACTTGCTATATTTCTGACAATTTCATTCTTATTTTGATTTCCTCTCTTTTTATTTCTCTCCCTCTCACTCTCTTTCTCTAGTAATTAAGAACAAGGAGGGAAAAAGGACTGTATTCGTTTATGCAAAGTAAAGGACTAAAAAGAGAGAGGAAGCATTTAATTCCTTACCAACACTCAAGAATAACATGCATGAGGGGAGCAGGCTTTAGAAGAGACAAGTTTGCTTTTCATTCCTTTTGTTTCCTTTTAATTGTCCTTTCTCCCTCTCTCCCTCTCTCTATTCTTAGGATTTTGTTTATCTTGGAGTAGCAGAGGTGGAACCAAGAAAGAAAAAAGCTTTATTGTGGGATGGGCACATAAGAGGAAAACAAGGAAATGACTCAATGCAATGAGCGTGGTGACAACCAAACAATTCTTGACACAAAAAGCAAAGACAATCCGATTAGAACTTGTCCTTCATGTGGTCATCAGATCAAATGCCAAGATAAGCAGGTTTTAAAATTTGCAAAAGTTTTTTTTTTTATTATTGTTATATCATTGTTTTCTTTCTACTTTAATAAGATCTTTATGTGTTTTATGTTTTTTGGTTTGCTCTACTTTAATAGGCTGGAATCCATGATTTACCGGGGCTACCCGCGGGAGTGAAGTTTGATCCAACTGATCAAGAAATTCTTGAGCATTTGGAGGGAAAGGTGCAGTCTGATGCTTGTAAGCTTCACCCTCTCATCGATGAGTTCATCCCCACACTTGAAGGAGAGAATGGAATTTGTTACACCCACCCAGAGAAGCTGCCAGGTGAATAGTAAGTTAAGGTGTAGGATTTTGAGCAAATGCATGGTGTTGTGCATCTGGCCCATGCAAAAATAAAAGGAAAATATGATAGTGTTATCATTTGGTTTTCTCAACAAACAATCTAATGATAATTTTGAAAACAATGAAACTAAGATGACTTTATGTAGCTCATTGTTTTTGCTGAATAGTTATGAATAGCAACGATTAACTATCCAGTTATATAATTGAGTTATATGATATCAGTCTTTTAGGTTCAAAATAGACTGATTTGAATTCCACATCCAGCGGTATTAAGTACAATGTCTTGATAGTCAATGGAATTCTTACTGAAGCCCTAGGCACAGTCCTATATTGACCTCATATTTTATCTTAGATCATATCAGAGTAAGAATAATTAATGAATATATTACCATAATTTTTTGAAGGAATAAAGATCTCCTCTTTCAAGAAGATATGGGAAGACATTCAATCAATCGTATTGATAAGTTAATCCATCTCTTAATTTGTTTGAAGAAACCCTCCAACTAACATTGATACATCTGTGTGGCATGTACAACTACAAATGAAGAAACCTTCCAACTAATTAAACATCTAGTATTTACATAGCGTTCACAAATGAAGAAACACTTCAACTAACCCTATTCGGACAAAGGCAGTGTCTTGGAAGCATTTGTTGAACCCTCTTTGTCCCCTTTTCATTTCCTTTCTCCTTGATCATTTTGCATTTCGTATGGCTTCAACAAGACTCTTTCAAAAAGAACTGAAAATAATTGGGATATATCAAGTTGGCAGTTAGCTAGATTTCATGTTAAAACACATAGTTAATGTTTATAAATTAAAATCTCATTTGATGCTCCATTGCCATAATGCAGGAGTAAGCAAAGATGGCCTAGTCCGTCACTTCTTTCATCGACCTTCCAAAGCATACACGACAGGAACTCGGAAAAGAAGAAAGGTGCACACAGACATAGAAGGTGGCGAGACCCGGTGGCACAAAACAGGAAAGACAAGGCCAATTTTAGTCAGTGGGAAGGTGAAAGGGTATAAAAAGATACTTGTGCTCTACACCAACTATGGGAAACAAAGAAAGCCTGAAAAAACAAATTGGGTGATGCATCAATACCACCTTGGTAATAATGAAGAAGAGAAAGATGGGGAGTTAGTGGTGTCAAAAGTATTCTACCAAACCCAACCAAGACAATGCGGTTCGTTTATTAAGGAGTCACTTTCTTCAAAATCAAAGGGACAAAATGGACATGAGGATGGTAACCTTCGAACCAATGCGTTTTTTGAGTACTATAATTCTTCTTTGATAGCCTTCGAACAGGGCAACCAAAACAGAGCAAGCACTCCTCAACTACTCTCTCATTTCGCAGTCCACAATGGGTCTTTCATTCCTTGAAAGAAAGAAAGAAACGAGCTGGATGACAATAAAGAAGAATAGGCTACATATATGTACTATGGAGGCGCCAAATGATGTTTCATCTTATTATGCACTGATAAATTAATATATCGATATCTTTAGGAGGGACTAATAGTAATAGGTGAGGAATAAGGTGGAGGATGATTTCTGTAACCAAAGACTAGGACCGCGATTCTTCTTGGAGCAAATTGAAGATTTGGCTATAGCATATCCTCTCTCTCTCTCTCTCTCTCTCTCTTGAAGGGTAATTCTTGTGTATGCTTTGTACAGTGTCGGGAAATGTATATATTCAAAGGGCCATGATCCTTTTGATGGTATTGCTGACTTTATAACTGTACAAAGATGAGTCTTACCTTTGGTCAAATGGTTATTATCTTGGGACTTTGCTATTTGACCCGCACTTTGTTATGTGAAACTTAATAACGATAAAAAACAAGTGTCAAATTAATGTACTTAATGCAAAATTGACTGTTTACATTTTAAAATTTTGGAGGTTCTTGTTCTGTAAGCATGTTTGGTCATTGGTGACGATAGCCTTTTTTATTTTTTATTTTTCTTTTTTCGGTGCGCGCCAATCGTAATTATGTGCATAGGATGGAGCAAGCCTTGTTTGCTTGATACGCTGAAAATATATGGATTTTGACATTAACCTAGTATTACCCTATATTTAAATAAAGGAAAAACATGTTACATATGTGTAGATCCACACACTGCTTGAGTGTGAAGTTTAAAAATAGATCATAGGGGAATTTTTAGCCTGAAAACCCAAAACCAGATAGCTCTATCAGCCTTAATAAAGGATAGATTTCAATTTCAACATGTTGGAAAAATTACATTTTACCACCTTAAATTATACTTCAAACCCTAAAGTTTCAAAATGCAAAGTTAGTATCCTAAACTATAATATGTGTTATACTTTGCTCCCAAATGTCAATTCTGTCGCGATGTTGGACGGAAAACTTAATCACTTGTGATCTCATGACTCTTGCTTAAGTGGCACAACCAAGTCAAAATACCCTAATGAGTCATGTGATTTGCATGTGATTGAGCTTTCTACTTAAGATAATTGCATAATTGGCATCTAGGTGCAAAGTGTAACACGAATTATAGCTTAGAGTGCTAACCAAGCGTTTTGATAGTTTATAGTGTACAATGTAATTGGGAAAATAATTTAGGGTGATAAAGTGTAATTTTTTCAAACATATTTGGAATTTTGGGCTTCAACCACCAATAGAAAGATGATATTAGATATTGTCAAGCGAAATACATATGACTCACTTAATCCAACCAACCAAATAAGTCGTATGCATTACACATGATGAAACACATGTCATCTTCCTATTAATGGTTGAAACTTAAAATTCCAAACATGTTATCAATCAAATCATTTCCCCCCCGCCTTCTTTCAAGAATTAGCCCCCACTAACACTCCAATCAACTAGCTTACACATGAACCAAATCCCAGAGCTAGCGTATGTAATCAAACCCAACTAAAAGTAAGGGATCCCGTTGGCTTAAATAGCAACCAAATCCCTTTCACAAAGGATGAAAGTATTGTCATTTTAAACCAAATTCTCCTGACCTCCTATTGGAATCTTTTTAACTGACAAAGACAAACCAACACATTCAAGTTTCGAAGTCCTGATTTAAGTCCCATTTAATCAATCCAAATTCATTGTTGATATTGGGCCAAAACATCCTCTCCACCAATAATTTTTACTGTCAAGACTCTCACCGGCCCACATTTTGAAATAACAAACCAAGCCGAAATCTTTACAAGTTACAACCCATGCTCTCACTTCTAATAGCTCTAAACCCAGCCCAATTCTTCCCTTAAAGTGTAACCTTTATGCTGGCTGAAGAGGTTTCCAATGAAAAGCCGTATTTGACCCATCCTTCATTGAAACCCAAGAAAAATCCAAAGGCGTCTCTAGCATCCAACCCACATTTTGTGGAAAACCTCTACCCCTACCATAACTTTTTTTTTTTTTTTTTTTTTTTTAAAAAAAATTTTGATACCATTCATAGAAAATCAAGAAACAATATTAGCGTCATTACAAAATGTTGGATTAAACCAACAGTAGTTGATCAAAAAACCAACAGTAGTTGATAGACATATTAAAATAAAGCTTGCTTAGCTAAGTTAGTTACTGTACACAAAATGATCCTTAGAACCCTAAGCTTTATGGATCAGTCCATTCTAAGAGAGATAATATAGGTCTGTGAGCATGATTTTCTCCTTTCAGGGGGGAGAAGTTTCTTCATTAGATACTTGGACCAATCTCTTACAATTGCTTAGTATAAGAATCTGTTTATAGCCAAGGTTTGTAACTTTTAGTAACGCCTCGACAATAGCTTCCTGAATAGTTGCACAACTTACTCCACCAGTGAAGATGATGTTTCCTTGCAGAGTGGTGGCTTCATAGGCATATCCACCTCTGTTGGGCTTTTTCCTTCTGGCTCTAGCAACCTTGATGATCAGCTGCCAGTTACTTCCATTACCACAACTCAGAGCTTGATGGTCTTTGGCTCTGTCAGGATCTTGGTTTTGGAGAAAGCATCTTGGTACATGCAAGTCAAAAACTGAGCTGTTAGAATGACTTCATTGGGTTGGGGTTTATCCCTTCATGAACCACTTTATTTCTGTGATTCCAGATTGTCCACAAGAGGATGAATAAAGATTGAATGTAGAACATCATCTCTTGGTCTAGCTGTTTGAATCGTTGGAGAATAGTCCCATAGCAACATTGGATAGTTACATCATTTAAGTCAAAGGTGTAGACAGCCAGATGGGACCCATGCTACACAGCTCTAGCAAACGGGCAATAAATAAGGAGATGAGATATAGATTCATCCTCATTCTCCCATAAGGGACAGATATTTGGAACTAGTATTCCCCTATTTTTCAAGATTTTTTTCACAGGGAGACTTTCATGTAGAATTTTCCACACAAAGGTAATGATCTTCAAAGGGAGTTTCACCTTCCAAATCAGATTCCAGGTTTCCTGGGGGAAGTCATAGTTTCTGCACTGATCATGGAACAGGGGGATATTCTCTTGCAGAAGCATATTATATGCTTTTTTAACTTGATAGTCACCTGAGAAGGAATGTCTCCACACCAAACTATCAAGTCCTGATCCTGTTTTGGAAATGGGATGACTTAAGATTTCCTTACAAGTAGTGAAGGGATATAAAGCTCTAACCAGATTAACCTTCCAGGTATGAGAACTAGAATCTATTAAGTTAGCTACTGAGCCCGATTCTAAATTGTGTCTAGCCAGATTCTGTGTTTGGCAAGGATACCAAGTTGGATGAGTGCGAGGAATTCCTTTACCATTTCCTATCATCTACATGCCCTTTTTAAGGTTGATATTTCTCCCATCAATGATGTTCCTCTAGATCTAGGAACGATGAGGCTTTGGAAGGCATTCATGTATAGAGCTTCTTGGAAAATATTTTGCCTTAAAAGTCTTTGCTAGGAGGGATTGAGGCCCGTGACTAATTCTCCAATATTGTTTGGCGAACATTGCTTGGTTCATGAGGCTGAATTTTTGAGTCCTAGCTCTTTTAGGTCTGCTAATAGTATCCCAATTTATGAGGTGCAGTTATTGAACTCCTAAATCATGACCCCACCAGAAGGCTCTAGACTCTAGTTATGGCATCCATTTTTTTGCAAATTGTTTCAGGAACTCTGACGCAGGAGAAGGAGTAAAGAGGCATTGCCTGAAAGGCTGATGAGATAAGGGTTGTTTTGCTAGCTTGTGATAGCAGTTCTGCTTTCCAACCCTGCAGTTTGGATTGAAGCATATCTACCAGGACTTGAAAATCAGCCACTCTTTTCCCTCTAAGCTTGAAATTCAAACCAAGGTATTTGCTTGGAGTTTGAACTAGATTAACTTGAAGGTTTTGTGCTAGAATATCTTGGTCCTCTCTAGACATATTAAAGGAACAATGGAGATCGGATTTTTAAAAATTAATACTTTGTCGTGAAATTAAGCAATACCAATCCACAACTTTCTTCAAATTGGACAAAGGTGCCTATCATTTTGAAAAATAATAGTGAGTCATTTGCAAATAAAATGTGGGTGAAAGAGCACCCATTTCTCCCAATTTGGACCCCCTTAATTTTCTTGAGGTTCTTAGCTTTCAAAAGTGAAAGTGATAGGATGTTTGCACACAAGAGGAAAAGGTAAGGGGATAAGGGATCTCCTTGTGTAAGTCCTCTAGAAGGTATAAAGGATTTAGAAGTGCTACAATTAATGAGTAAAGTATAGGACACAGTTGTAACACATTTCATAATCCAATTCACCCATGTTGGACTAAACCTTATGGATAAAAGAACACCTTTCAAGAAATTCCAATCAAGTCTATCATATGCTTTGCTTATATCTATTTTTAAGGCGCCAAATGATTTTTTTCTTGCCCATTTTTTTGCGAAAGGAATCAAAGATCTCATGAGCAATAAGGATATTATCCGTAACATTCCTCCCTTTGATGAAAACATTTTGGAAGGGGGTCATGAGGTTGTCCATAAACGGTTTATGTCTATTGACAAGTATCTTGGATATGGCTTTATACACCACATTGCATAGACTAATGGGAAGAAAATGTATAACGTCCTTAAGGAAAGACACTTTAGGGATAAGAGTGATATATGTATGACTGAGGCATTTTAGAAGAGAACCTGAGTGAAAAAAATGCATGCATAGTGTTGCGGATATCATTCTTGACTGTACTCCAAAACTCTTAATAGAAGAATGCAGAAACCCCATCTGGTCTAGGGGCTTCGTGTGGACCAAGCTGAAAAATAATGTCCACAATTTCCTCATTTGTGATAGTTGTGGAATAAGAATAGAGGTTGATTCATTCAGAATGGATTGGATATCACCTGAATTTGTTACAGCACAAAATTGTTTGAAGTTGTTAGGACATATGTCATTGATGTTAGGAACATATGTCAATATTTTATGTAATTGGCTAATCTTTTGACAAAAAGCACTTTACTTGTGTTTGGGTAGAACTAGGGTGTGTTTAATACTTCAAGAAACAAGGTTTCAAATTCAAGTGTTAAAGTCATGCAAGTCTGTCTAAGAATCAAGTGAAAAAGTGTCTTTCATTAAATCTTGACAGCTAGTATCAATCGAGGTTTAAAAGAGCTGTTTAGCCCAAGGCTTGACAGTAGCTATCTGTCGAGATTTATGAAACTCAATTTTTCAAAACTATTTTTCATCCAATCCGTGAGTATGTGTTTGGGTTTTTTTCTCACAACCCTAAACATATATAAGGATTATTTTAAGGGCTGTTTAAGGTTGCGCAAGTATTAAGCAAAGTCCTGTTCATGAAAATTATGACCGGAGACAATATTTGCCCTAGTTCATCTTGAAGAAGTTGTTGTATGTACACCATAGGGTTTTTTAACCAAGCAACTT
Source organism: Castanea mollissima (assembly GCA_014183005.1). Classification (NCBI taxonomy): domain Eukaryota; kingdom Viridiplantae; phylum Streptophyta; class Magnoliopsida; order Fagales; family Fagaceae; genus Castanea; species Castanea mollissima. The sequence continues at coordinate 23,421,369 of JACAVU010000005.1, forward strand.
CATGATCTTCATTGTATGATGAACTAAAGAACTTTGCAGCCAACATCCTTCTCAAGTTGGTGATCAAGTCGAGTACTGGGATCCGCGCACATATTGGTTAGTCACGTACTATGAGCCATACATTGAAAATGAGAGATTGTCATTACAAAACAAGTCCAATCGAGTATTAGGGTAAGGGTTCAACTGTAAGTTGGTATAAAGTACTGAGATTCCTTTACTTGTAACCGTTTGTTTTGATAATAGTGGATTATTGGGAGTGGTAACCTTAAAATCATCCAGTGGGGTTTTTTCCGTGTAAGTTTTCTCCATTTGTAAACAAATCACCATGTTATTTAATTTCCGCTGCATATTTAGTCATTTGATGATTTGTTTGTGCTACCACGTTCATTACATGTAATTGAATCTAATTAATTCACTTAGCTAATTAATTGGTTAATTCATCACAAGGAGTGAATATGTGTTTGGCCTGTTAGAAGTGGTTCACTAGAGTTTCCTTGGCTTCAATTAAATTTTTCGTGATCCTCAGTGATGCAGTTTAAATGTGCAATATTTGACTTCTAGCACAGCTCTACTTCACCACTGTTAGAGATATATTAGCCCATTAGCATAATCCCAAGCCTAATTCTACTTTGTGTGCAAGCCAAGTTTCCTACTTGTACTAGAAGTCTATTAGTTTAGGGTTTAGTCTATTATATATACACATGTTATGGTTCATTGTAATACAGGATTTGTTCTACACTCTAATATATTATTGATGTAGCCCTTTAGGGTTTCCTCCGTGGATGTAGGCCGTTAGGCTGAACCACGTAATCCTCTTGTGTTATCGTATTCTATACTTTATGCTTTCGCTTCCGCATCCATAATAGCATATTCAATATGGTGTATCAATGTTAATATTTAATATGGTATCAGAGCTGCCTTCCTATGGCCATGGTTTTCTGTCCTTACGGTGTATTAAGAGCAATCTTTGTCTTCCTCGGTGTTTCTTCGCTGCGTTCATCTTCTTTGGTTTTCCATTGCTGCCGTCAAAATTCTTCGGTATAGTCATGTCACCGTTAAAAGTCGCATCAACACTGCAAGACCATTGCCTTTCTCAAGCCACCGTCATAGAGCCAAACTTCATTCAAGAGATCTTTTCAACCTAATCAAATCTCAAGATTTCATCAAGTTTCCATCTTGAGTTTGAGAGGGGGTGTTAGAGATATATTAGCCCATTAGCATAAGCCCAAGCCTAATTCTACTTTGTGTGCAAGCCAAGTTTCCTACTTGTACTAGAAGTCTATTAGTTTAGGGTTTAGTCTATTATATATACACATGTTATGGTTCATTGTAATACAGGATTTGTTCTACACTCTAATATATTATTGATGTAGCCCTTTAGGGTTTCCTCCGTGGATGTAGGCCGTTAGGCTGAACCACGTAATCATCTTGTGTTATTGTATTCTATACTTTATGCTTTCGCTTCCACATCCATAATAGCATATTCAACATGGTGTATCAATGTTAATATTTAATAACCACTATTTGGAAGTATCTTGTATTTCTATATCCCATGATGATCCAGTTGCTTCTTGCATTTTGTGTCCACATCAACTCCTCCCTTTGTAACAGAATTTCCAATTCTTCCCCAATTAATTTTTCATTCTTAACATTGTCAGTCATAGAAATGGAATTCTTGATATTCTAGTGTTAAGCTTATTTCAGACTAATGTCTTGTTCTACTTAACCAAAAACCTCTTGTTCCAAGCAAGGAAACCTGATTTGATCTTTAGAAGTTTACTCTTCAACTTAAATGCCCTTGATCCTTCAGTGTGTGTATTCCAAGTTTTTCGAACTACTTCTTTGCACATAGGGTGAGTGAGCCACATAAATTTGAATCTGAATGGTCTTTAACAAAGTGGATGTTGCCACTCAAAATCTAGAATGATGGGACCATGATCTAATTTTACAATAGGTAGTTTTTGAAGAGCATAATCAGGATAAGAGTTAATCCATTCTACACTTGCAAAAGCCCTATCCAATCTTTCCATAACAAATTCATTTTCCTCTCTTTTGTTCATCCAAGTGAATCTTTGCCCCGTAGTAGCCACTTCACAAAAATTGAAGCTAATCTAATGATTGTTGAAAACTGTCTGCTCCTGGGATTGTACTTGCATTAAAAGAAAAATTTTCATCACAATTGAGAATTTAGTTAAAATCCCCTATACATAGCCACTTAGGTAGAGCAATAGACTTGAGTTCTTTAAGTTTTTATTCCAAACTTCAAATCTTTTGAATAGAACAAGTTGACCATATACGAAAGTGATAGATAGGGAATTACCTTTGTTGTCCAGTAGTTCTGTGTAGATCAAGTTCTTTGACCCATATATGACACGCAGGTTTTGTCTGGGCATCTAAGCTAGTACCAAACCACCACTCAGACCTTCCCTAGGTAGCTCCTAGCCTTCAGTGAAACCATACTTATCCCACAACACTCTACCTTTATCCTTAGTTAGTCAAGTCTCCATTAAAAATAGTACATCGGGTTTAGACTCAAGGGCCTTGTTGATTTCTCTCAATATAGTGATATGACTTTGTGATAGCTCAGGCATCCCAAATCCATTTGAATGGTCCTCACCCCTAGTATCCTTCATGAAGATTCCATTGAACAACCTTTGACGAATGTTTTTACCAAATTTCTCAATTTCTTTCCTAAATCTCTTCCTAGAGCTCAAGTTTTAGGGATTAGGTTCTAAGATGGATCTCCAATTTTCCTCGCATTGTAGATAGGAATTAGGGAGAGGGTCTAATCAGGTAGTTTCTAGTGGGGGAGGGTTCGGTCCAAGAGAGAGGGATTCAAATGAGTTAATAGGACCTATACCTGAAACCATATTGAGCCTTGTGTTAGGAACTTCAAAGTTATGTGGACTGTGGCCCAATTGCCCCACTTCATTCATATGGGCCTTAGAAATGTCCCATGCACTATTCTGATCTTGTTGTTGAGCTTGTGTCCAAGCCAACCTAAGTCCATTGCTGGAATCTCCTAGCTTGAATCAGAATCTTCCAATGTTTTACTCTTTGCACCAGAGATTCCACTAGCGAGTTAGGAGATTCCAGAATACAGCCTACATTCCATGTTACTCCTTGCATATTTTCAGGACGTTGTTCATTGACACTTTCTAGATTGAATAGTTGTGTCGTGACTGACTCATTGTCTTCTTTAGAAGTTGTGCCTTGGACTTCCTGGAATCTTCCATTGGTAATGAAGGGGCCATAACCATCCAACCACATCCACTTCAGGCCAGTTGATTTGGAGGGAAACCAAGGAGGGCGCATAGTGAAGGTTGTTCTTAAAGAGTTGGTTAGAGGATTTGTAATTGGATCAGATGGAAGATTTGGGTTTGTTGCTTTTACATGGTTGTGATTAGGTGAAGATACAGGTAAACCGATGAACCACCTTTTCCTCTACTAACTTTCAAGTTTCAACACGATCCCCTTCTTTCAACCACAATTAATGAAAACTATAATTGAAAAATTAAATCTTGTTTGATCAACCAATAGAGTTATGGATTTTTGGGAAAAAGTGCATATTCTCCTTTCCTTCATTTCAACTTTAGTTGCTCACTACTGATTAATGGTCCCATGGTCAAGTTAGTAAAGCTTCCTTTTTTATTAGTCTTAATAAGATCATTAAATTTTTCCATGGACATTGGTTAGATATAGGGGATTACAATATCCTACTATCCCCTTTTGATTAAGGGTGTTTTCTTTTTGGGATTTTAGGGAGGATGGAAAATTTAACAAAGAAAAGTGGAGAGAAAGAAAATTGGGAAGGTTTATGATTGGGAGGGGGAGTGGAAAATTTTGTGGTGGGGTCTGGGTGTTTTCTCCATCCCCTCACTTTTTTTCTCAACCAAATAAATGAGTTTTCTATCATTCCACTTTTCCACCCTTTCAACCAAATACAAATGAGGAAAACTAAAATCTCTTCTATCCTCCCACTTTTCTATCATCTCCCTATTTTCTATCCTCCTACTTTTTCATCTTCTCAACCAAACAGACCCTAAGAGTGTGTTTATTTGGAAGTTATATAAGATAGATGGAAAATTTTGGAGAAAAAATAGGAAGGAAATTTTTTTTAGATTGTGTTTAGCTGGGTGGGGAGGAAGGAAAATAAATGGTGGGGCCTATGTATTTTCTCCCCAAGCCCACCAAAAAGTTTTCTTCCCAAAATAGAGAGAAAAGTGGGAGGAAAAACTCATGAAATGAGCTTCCAAAAATACTCTTGGAATTTACCTCCAAGTCTCCAACGTGTTGGTTTTTTTTTTTTTTTTTCCTTTGATTTTTTCTTTCTATTACTAATGTATGTTGGCTTCCTCTTTTTTTTTTTTTTTGGCTTTGCTTTTGTTTGCACATGTTGGCTTCTTTTTTCTTTGATTTTTTCTAGACGTGTAGCTTTTTTTTTTTTTGGATGCTCATACTTTTCTCATTAATTTTGGTTGATTTCTGTTCTTTTTTTTTTTTAGAAAATTGTTGTGGGTTAATTTCTTATGCTATTTTTTTTTTACTAAAGTGTCCATATATACACAATTTTTTTAAAAGTATAATGTGTTACTTTTTGTTTTATTTAATAGGATTATGATGGTAAATTTATACAAACTTTATTTTCAACCAAGTAAAAAAGTTTTCCATCCTTTCACTTTTCCACCCTCCTAACCAAACACAAAAAAGGAAAACTAAAATCTTTTCTATCCTCCAACTTTTTCATCCTCTCTCCATTTTCTATCCACTCACTTTTCCATCCTCCCAACCAAACAAACCCTAAGAGAGGAGGAAAGGCTTTTGCAGCTTCATCAAATGGAGGAATCAAGGTTTGGTGGATGGGGATGAACATTGATCTCGGTTTCAATGGAAATCCTTTTTACTTGGTCCAACAATAACATAGTTAAGCTCTTGTGAAAGAAAGGCTAAATCGAGCCCTGGCAAAAATGGATTGGAGCATGGTTGTCAAAATCGGGATTTGGATCGTAGGATTGCACAATTTTACAAACCGTCAGTAGGATCATATAGAATCGTAGGAGATCCTACCAAAACATAAATTTTTAGTTTTGATAAATCTTTAAGGATTTTTATTTTTCCATGTTATGATTGTATGACTTCTTTCTTTTTTTAATAAAATTATGTTAACTTAAGCAAATATTTTCTAGTTCATTTGTATTCAAAATGAAGGAATGCTTCATCATTTCTAAATGAAGAATTTGATGTTGGCTTTGTTGCCTTTTAAGCTATAATCTTATTAAATTTGTTTGATCAATATACTAATTTGTATTCTAATATTACTAAAATGTTTTTTTATATATAGTTTTATCTGTTATGCTTGTATTTGTATATTGATTGATTATTTTTTTGAGCATGCTCTGTAATTACTTCTAAGTGGTATAAATTGAATAGTTGAGTTTGAAGTTGTATCTTAATGTCTTTTGCAGTTCTAATATACAAATATATAATGTCTACATAGATGATTTAGGACGGTAGTTATAAGAGCCTTAGAATGAGAATAATTAAATATTCATTTCACCTTAATATTCATCTTGCTTTTGGATTTCATATTGTAGTTAGCTAATTTTCATTTTCTAACTTATTTTGTATTTTAAAATTGGAAAATATTTTCCATATGTGTTGATAAATGTTTTGGTATTTGGTTGCTAATTAGACATTTATTGATCTTTTTAGATATATTGGGTCAAAATTTAAATATATTTGTTTCATTAATATAGATGTAGTGATGTATGACATGCAAATTACATCATATGATGCAAATCTTAGTTTTTTTATGGATGAATTCATAACTTATGTGACTATTCAACATACAAAGTCATTATTAATATATAGGATCTTACAATTCACAATTCGATCCTATGATCCACAATCCCACTTACTTCCCATGATCCTACATAAGATCCCGATTTTGACAACCTTGGATTGGAGGGTACTTTTCCCAAAGCTAATCTATTGCATCTTCCTTTTCACGGTTCAAACCATAGTCCAATTTTATTGGATGTTGATGGGGAAAGTCAACACATGCTAAGACCATTTAAATTTGAAATGTGTTGAACTAGGGACATCATCAATAGTCGTATGGTAGCTCGAGCTTAGAAAAAGTCTGTACAAATAACTCATGCTTATTGAAAGGTTGGATTTGTGTGAAACACGAGTGCTGTTTAGACCCTAAATTAAAATATTACAGCTCTGTTGATTTTACTCCAACTTAAACTAAGTGTATAATAGAGTAAATGCGAGTGAATAAGCAATAAAACTACTCTAAGTCATATTCATCAAATCAAAGCAGTAAAATGAAAACTAAAAGAGTAGGGAAGATAAATACAAACACAAGATAACACGTAGATGTGTTATTGAAGAGGAAACCGAAGAATTTGGCAAAAAACCTCACCGTCGCCCTCCAAGCGATAAATTGATCCACTAGACAGTAAGTTGGGATACACGAATAACAAAAGACCCTCCAAACATAATCTACCCAATGCACTTAAGCCCTCTAAGCTCCTACTCCAACAAGGCTTCTCGGAACCATGTCTTGTCTAGCTTTTTAGATCTCGCAATACGCCCGATTGCATCTGCCAAGCCTCATCGGCTTCTTTTGGCAAATCCTTAAAGCTTCCCAAGCTCCAAAACACTTTCTACACTCTGAAAAGGTGTGGATTGTATTTAGGTACAAATCTCCACTCAAGATATGACAATGGGAGAGGGAAGGAGAAGAGACTACAATGATTTCTCACTAAGGATGGGTAGCTCTCTCTCTAAAAGATGGGTGTGTTTGTTGTAGAAAACCTATCTAGGGTTTTTCTTTCTAAATAACCTCCTTATACTTTTGTAGGTAATGAGAGTATATATAGTATGGATGAAGGGTAAGAAAGTCACATTTAAAAATCCTCCAGGCAGAGAGTTTCACAGGTATTTCACGGGAAGGCCTTACCCGCGAGACACTCGCAAAATCCTCCAGGCTGGCACGACTCTTCAGCTTCCATCATGTACTTCTCACGTGACTCTTTCACGGGTTAGCTTCTCGTGAGCTTCTCGCGAAAGCCACTTGTTCTCCAATTCATGTTCAATTCTTCACCAACTTAATACTAAACCCAATACAATAAAATCCCACGAAATACAAGGAACAAAATTAAAGCAATTACAACACTTTTTGTCATGGAATAAAACTAACATAAAACATAGTTGTAAATCACAACTTTACACTTTTAAATTATGGAACAATTTATGAGCAACTAAAGCAGCCTAAGTCTTTGGAATAAAAATTGTTATAGGAACATGGTCACTTCACAATTCAAAATCAGGTTGTTGTAAGACAAGATCCAAAATCTACAAAACCAAGATTGGAACTGCTTGAAGTAGAAAAACAAAACCAGTTAGAATCTAAGTTTCAGGAATAATATGTGAGAGGTGAACTACGCTAGAAGCAAAAGTCCAAATTCAATGGTACACACACTCACACAGCCTCAAGCCTTAATAAAAGATTCTTTCACCTCGTCTTTATCATAAGGAGGAATGCAATTGATTTCCTCTAAGAAAGTGAAAAGAACATGCTTTCCTCGACTTAAAATTTTGTGATTTTTGAAAAGCTATTGATAATGTATCTATTAATGTCCCTCGTCTCATTTCGGAGTTGCTTGCTTACTTTAGATCTATTTTGCTATATGTTTATAGACAATTTGTTTTCGTTCCTATATCTATAAATGCTCTGGCACATAGTGTACCTTCTTTTGTATTACCCTTGGGTCTATCCACACCAAGGAAGTCAATACCGCACCGGAAGCTGTACCGATTTGGCCACCGGTACGATATATTTCGGATACCAGTCAATACCAGTGTACCGTTTCGGATTTACCGTTATTTTATATATATATACACACACACACACACACACACACACACCAAAATCTCTAGAACCATATTTATAAACATATAATATTTCACTTAAATTATAGTAAATATAAAAGTTTATTATAAAACATTACCTCAATTCAGAACAAATTATTCATAGTTTTAGACTTTAGTATCAAATAAAAGGAAAAAAAAAAACACAATATAAAAAATAGAAAGCTTAGTTATTCATTGCATACTAAGAAAATAAATAATACTAAGAAGTTAATGTAAATAAGTTACCATTATGCCTTTACAAAAATTCAAAAATTACAAAACTAAAATAAATAAAAAAGCTTTTTTCTGTACCGGCCGGTACGCCCGGTACCGGCCGGTATTGCCCGAAATTAGTCGGTATTATTGGCCGGTATTGCCCGAAATTGGCCGGTATGGCTGGTACGCGGCCGGTACGGCCAGTATTTTTTCCGGTATAATATAAAAGTGTACCGGTACCGGTGCACTGGCCAGTACGGTATGTACCAGCCGGTACGGTCGATACCGGTACGGTATCGGCCACACTAATCCACACTCTTCCCTTCTCTCCATTTGTTTCTTCGCTATGAAGAGAGATGGGATTGGCACATCGGTTTTGATGTGCTATAAAGTTTTGATTTTTTTTTTTTTTTTTTTAAAGTTGTATATAGTGCACAAAACTTCCACTTTTATAGGATCTAGAAAGTGTTATAGTAGCAGTTAGGTCCAGCGGACTAGTTGTTGGCAAATTATGACAGAAAGATTGAGTCTTGTTGAGTTTTTAATCTAAATTTATATGTCCAAGATGAAAGCCCAAGATTTGCTGAAGAAAACCAAGAATTTGCAAGTTTGACCGATCGAGATGAGTTTAACTCCAATTTGATTCCAAGTTCAACGGAACAAGAATTGCAAATTTAGATTTTCAGATTTAACGTAATTTATTTAGTCAATTGTACACACAGGTTTTTGTAACCTTAATGGAGAGTCCATATAAAGGCTCATTAAGCATGACTTATGAAGAGGTTAGAGAAGCAAAAACCCTAAGCTTTTTAGAGTGTTAGATCTGAGCCTCCACCTATTCAACATGTCAGTGTCAGAGTTCAAGCGAAAATAGAGAAAAATCAACATGAAGTTATTGCTACCATAGGGTAGATCTTGTTTGAAGCCATAAAGCAATCCAATTTCTTGGGGTTACAAGTGGAGAGTTTGTGTAATACAATTCACTAGTAGAAGAGTCCGTGGAATTAGAGTTACATGTGGTCATATTAGTATGTACTACATGAGGTAGCAATATGTACTACATGAGGTAGCAATAGAATTAGGGTTAATTCTATTATATAAACTTCAATTCTATTCTAGTGAATATGTTTACCTTAGGATTAACATGTTAGATCCTTCCAAGTTTTACTATGAAATGGTTTGTTAAATAGGTTTTCCTAAGTCACCATTTTGTTGTCTCTTGTTATTTCCGCATAATTTACTATTTTATTGCTTTATTGGTAACATATTTAATCTATGGCAAGTAACCTGGAAATTAATCTGAATTCATAATTGGTTAATTATTTAAACTTGATTAATACTGCTGTAAAATCAAGCATGAGTCTAAAATAACCTTAACAAATGATATCAGAGCAGGTATACTTTGATATGACTATTTGTCTTGAGTGCGATCCATGACCCTTGCTGTCATGGATAGTTTTAAGGGCCTTACTACTCATGGCCGCAAAAATTTAAATAAAGAAGACACAAATGATTCTGTAGATTTAATTGATGTATGTGAAACTCTCCGTAAAGAATTACCAAAATCTTTGAAAATTGCTAAGATATTCTAGGAAGAGATAAAAAGGGTTAAACTTTAAAAAGAGGCATTGGGTATATGTTTGGATGAATCAAATTAATTGAATGAGATTTTCAAAAAGATAAATTACCTCTGAAGTTGAAAATAACAAAAGCTAGGAAAACGAATTATATGAGCGTAAGGTAAACTGGAAAATTTTTCTAGTACCAAGCCTGCTATTGAGCCCAAGTTAGTTTTTGTATCCATAAAAGCCTAAAGATGATAAAGTGTATATTCTTCCTTATAAGAGGAATCATAAATAGTTAGATTATAAACCATAATGGCTCGAAATTACAATAAAACATGTTACCTATCGTAATTCATCTCTAAATCTTAACATAATACAACCAATCTTCAAATAGCTTAGCCTACAACTTTTTTCCCATTCTCTAGCTTCAATTAACTTAGTAACTAATCCATTTTTCACAAAATGAAGATCAAAATTACACAATTGATAATGAATCTTTAATACGATAACAGAAGACATCAAAGACCTTGTAGTTCAATGACATGACATGCTCTCCTTTATTAGGATATAACCAAGTTTAAATCCCCTCCCCCCATATTATCAAATTACAATATAACATGTTACCTATCGTAATTCATCTCTAAATCTTAACATAATACAGCCAATCTTCAAACCTACAACTTTTTCCCAATTCTCTAGCTTCAATTAACTTAGTAACTAATCCATAGTTCACAAAATGAAGATCAAAGTTACACAATTGATAATGAATCTTTAATATGATAACAGAAGACATCAAGGACCTTGTAGTTCAATGACATGACATGCTCTCCTTTATTGGGATATAACCAAGTTCAAATCCCCTCCCCCCATATTATCAAATTATCCAAAAAAAAAAAAAATTGACAATAGAAGAATGAAAATGAGAATGCTGAGGTTCAAAATACAATGTTAATAATTAAACTCAATAAAAATAAAATAAAAAACTCTCAGTTATTAGGAGCACAAATCTAATAGAAGCAAGTAGTTTCAAAATGGTTTAAAATTACCATGCTTAGCAAAGAAACATATGTATCAACAAAGCTAATAACAACACATTAGAAGTCCCAAAGGGACCAAATGTGATAATAGCTCACAAAGCCAGACAGAAATTTCTTGAAATAGCCTTTTTTTGGGTGTTAAATTACATTAAAAAATCCAAACTTCCAATATCCCCACCAACATTAAGATGAGGTCAAATTTTCGCCATCAATTTTCCAGTGGGCCAAGTATACTATATGACTAGGTTCCAATATCCTCAAGAGTCACCACTATTTCAAATGAGGCCAAAATCCCATTTGCCATTTTAAAAAATGAGACTAAATATTGCCATCGGTATCCAGATGGATCAAAACAAATTTCGATATGCTTAAATTCATGTCTAAAGAAAAAAGTGACAGGTAGGAGCAATAACTTCACAAGCATACTCTATAGAATTTAGAAATAAACGAGAATTAACCTACAAATTCCAACATGAGAAAAGCACAATTCTTTAACTTCAACTAGGAATACAAAGGCACATGGGTGAAACAAATTAAGTGTGGCTCTTTTTTTCCTTATACTTTTTGGTAAGTTATATGGTGGTATTGAATCTATGAGTACACCCTCCACCTTTCTTTTTTAAGGGACAAGGAGTGTCACTTGAGATATAACCCATTAACAAGTGTGGCTTCTGCCAACAAAAAAATGAACTTAGATGATGTATTTGATTTATTTACTTTGGAGTTTTGATACAACTCTTTATCATAAAATAAAATAAAATTCATACAGCTCTATATATAACATGAGAAGAGTTTAAGCAAATCCAATAATCCATAAACCACGGCAGTCTATTTTCAATAGGTTACCTTTTCATCATTTCATGCTTAGTCACAGCTGATCCATTTGCCCTATCATGCAAAGAAAGTAAACTGTGTGAGCTATTGGATAAACACAATTGGATAACCACAATGTTTAGCATTACTTAAGCATTCTGATTGAGGAATGTAAATATGTATATGCTGCACCCTGAAAGAGACAGCAGTAACTAGGCGGCAATTTGATTAATTAGCATTCTGTATTTAGTGAAAAATTAGCATTATATTTAAAACTAGTTGCATATATCTTACCTCACTAACACTAGACGAATTAACCTGCCTTCTCACTCTCCATCTGCTACATTCAGCAAAACAAGGCTCTCCACATAAGCATTCAAATAAAAGGACTCAGTGTAACTTTGAATGTGAGGATTGAAATTTTTTTGGCTACTAGGTTCATAAGAAAGCAAATTAGCACCCTTTATCACCAGAACTTTGCCATTCTTTGTAAAACCTACCACCCTCCTTACTTTAACGTCAATATCGAATAGCTTAGTCCAAGACTCCACTACTCCATACTCTCTCATCACCCAAATGCTATAAGACTCCTCCCCCTCCAAATCCCATCCACTTCCATTACACGGGAAAAGCGCAAGCAACCCATCAACCACACCAACTTCCATGTTCAAATGTTCCATCCCTTCCAATCTCTTAGGCACAGGCATTTCATCAAAAACCTCATGTCCAATATCAAACACCACAATCACATTTCGAATATTTCCTTCATCATTTGGAGTTTGAGCGAGCCAGTGAACCACTCCATTCGTGAAAACAGATAAGGTATGGTCAGCAATTACATTGGCAGGACCCGGGCCAGCAAGGTATCGCCACACGCCACTGCGAAGGGTGTACATCTCAACCTGAGGCGGAACAATACCATCAATGTACACAACCCTCACCAATTTATAATCATCAGTTGCTGGATCATATCCAAACCCGTGGGCAAGTGCATAGTGTCGGTGAGAGTGTAATCTGACCGGAAGGAAAATTTCTTTATGGATAGAAGGGTTCCAGAGAACATAGAGATCTTGATATTGGGAATCGTTTCGAAGTAGATGTGAGAGACAAAGTAAGCCGTTAGATGAACCTACGATTGTTGACATTTGGCCTTTAGATGAACCTACGATTGTTGAAATTTGGTTGATGGATTCGTGTGAGCAATCTAACTCAATGAAATCTGATGGGTATGCGAAGAAACCGCCTTTATTTTCCACTTCAAGGTCGAGACAAAGGAGCCGCATAAGAATGGCTGGGTCGCTATAATTAAGGTACTTGGAGAAATGGTCGCGAGGAAATGGGTCATTGGAAGAATGCAGAGTGATGCGGTGTTTGCGAAGATTAAGGTCGTAATGGCGAAAGAGAAGTTGGTGTTGGGTTTTGGGTTTGGAAAGATTAAAATTAAGGTGGGTGGTGATGAAATGAGGAGTGGAGATTAGAGAGTACCATGACTTGCAAACACATCTGCATCTGATGAGTGAATCCGCAGGGAGTCTCTTCAGGATATCGATGATGACTTCGTTTGGAAGATAATCTGACATTTTTCGAGTGGGCTGAACAGAGCTTGAAGAAATGCTCTCCAGTTTAGGGGAAAAATGGGAATAGATGACTCTTTTTCTTTTTTTTCTTTTTTTTTGTGAACAGGAGAATAGCGTAAAACTGAAGCAGAGAGAGCTCAGAACAACTCCTGGCTAGATACAATGTCCACAGGTGGACTATGGTATACAATAAAGTCTAAAGATTGAATAGATGGTATACAATAAAGTCTAAAGATTGAATAGATGACTCACCACTTTAAGGGAAAATATATTTCTCTCACAAATGTAGATCCCACTAAGGAGTAAGGCCCACTAATTGTGAGAGAAAAAAAGCATAACCTCGATGCAGTGTACAAAAATATTTCGTATTAAATGTTTTAAAAATTTTAGTATTTAACCTTTCAACATTATTTTACCTATTTTAACAATTTATTTTACAATTCATCTAATAACAAAGGTTTTATTTTCACATCTCAATTAAAAACTATTCATTTTTTTTACTAATTTCTTTCTCTCCCCCTTTTTGTCACTCTCTCCCCTTCTCTTTTTTTTTTTTTTTTTTTATTTTATGATTTGATGCCCACCCTCACAACCCACCTTCGCCATCTCCACCACCTACAATCTATCAAACCCCTCGCCACAAACTACCAAATTGACAACCCTTTATTTTGGATTAACTTCAAGCAACATCAATCAATTTTCTTGATTTTCTCAGCAACCAAACAAACCCACAAACATCAATGAAACCAAAAAAAAAAACATATATATATATATATATAGAGAGAGAGAGAGAGAGAGAGAGAGAGAGAGAGAGATCGAACCACGCTCCTCTGCTCCTTTTCCGAAACTAAACTAGCCTGATCTTAACCCCAACCCGATTTCAACCATCCACAAAAACAACCACCACCCACCGGCCACCACAGGATCTCCGACCTCAACCCAAAAATGCCAAGAATGACCCGAAAAGAGGGAGTAAGAGGCACCGGAAAAAAAAAGAAAAAAAAAGAAAGAGAGGTGTTGGAGATTGGAGAAAAGGAAAAAGAAAAAGATAGAGAGATGGAAAAAGAGAGAAGCCGGATTGAGAGAAAAGAGGGAGAGAAAAAATATTATTGAGAGAAGAGAGAGAAATCTTTTTTTTTTTTTTTCTTTATGAGATTGTTGCTATGGTAGGGTGTCAAAGATGACACTAGACTATAGCAAAGATGTCAAAACTTTTGAGCATATCAACCTTGATGTGGATGACATTTTAAGGGGATGAGAACTAAAATTAGGATTTATCATTTTTCACATATTTGATGTGAATGCTCTAACTATGCAAAAAGAAGAAAAATTGGGAATAGATGATGCTCTCTAGTTTAGGTAAAAATATACCCTGCAGCGGGTATATATTTTCTCTCTCTCACAACTAGTGGGTTCCACTAAAGAGTGGGACCCACTAATTGTGAGAGAGGAGAAGCACATATACCCAATGTAGGGTATAACTTCTCCCAGTTTAGCCAGGACCCAAGAAAGTCCGTGTTGTTAAAGTTAAAGGATTGTATGTTTGGGAATTTGGAGGAGTCCCTGCTGATTTGCTTTTTGTACTTTTGGAGGTACAACCAAGATTTTCAAAACTGAGATATATTACTTACTTCAATCATGTTAACAAATGTTCTTAGGGTAATTGTTAATAAACTATATTAAGAAAGTTTTAATACCATTTTCATGGGAAATATAAAAAACTATCAAAAAATTAATTGCTTTATTATTTTCTCATAAAATATTTCTAAAAATAGTTCCTAAGCCAATGCTCTTAAGGCATTCATTAACATTTCTATACTTAAAATCTTGAAAAGTAGGTGGATCATGGATAAGATTATCAAAATGTGAATAGTAAGATTCTATGTATTTTATAACTTAACACACACACAAAAAAAACATTTATTGTAACTTTGTATATTTGAATAATTAATCACCTACATTATGAATTTATCCATATAAAAAAATAAAAATAAAACTGCATCAATATGATATAATTTGTATATCATATATCATTGTGTATGTACTAGCGAAACGAATATACTTAAGTTTTAATATCATGTGATTCTTAAAAAAAGTTTTAACCAAGGAAGTCAATACCGTACCGGAGGCTGTACCGGTTTGGCTACCGGTACGATATATTTCGAATACCGGTCAATACTGGTGTACCATTTCGGGTTTACCGCTATTTTATATATATATACACACACACACACCAAAATCTCTAGAACCATGTTTATAAGCATATAATATTTCACTTATATTATAGTAAATATAAAAGTTTATCATAAAATATTACCTCAATTCAGAACAAATTATTCATAGTTTTAGACTTTAGTATCAATTAAAAGGAAAAAAAAAACACAATATAAAAAATAGAAAGCTTAGTTGTTCATTGCATACTAAGAAAACAAATAATACTAGTAAGTTAATGTAAATAAGTTACCATTATGCCCTTACAAAAATTCAAAAATTACAAAGCTAAAAAATAAAAAAATAAAATAAAAAACTTTTTCTTGTACCAGCCGGTACGCCCGGTACCGGCCGATATTGCCCGAAATTGGCCGGTATGGCCAGTATGCGGCCAGTACGGCCGGTATTTTTTTCAGTACAAAATAGAAGTGTACCGGTACCGGTGCACTGGCCGGTACGGCCGGTACCGGTATGGTATCGACCACCCTGGTTTTAACATAATGTATCCAAAAGTTCAAAAAATGTTTAATAAGCAACCAAATATCAATATAACTATCAACATTCTATAATACCGTAATCTAAGCAAATAATTAGAATACTAAACCTAACTAGATACATCAATTAATGAATGATCTACACCGATTCAAATTGATTTTATAGGATAGGATCCCTTGGAGATCATAGGATCTTACATTCCATCATCTAGGATCCTAAGGATATTACCCCATATGAGATTCTACATTGATCTAGATCATTTTTATGGGGTAGGATCGTAAGATCTTAGGATAATAAGATCCAAGATCGTGATTTTGACAATCACGAGTGCAACTTTGACTATTATGAATTAATAACAAAAATTTTATCGTTTTCTTAAAAAATAATAAATAAATAAATTTAAGGGTTAGTATTTTATATTTTGAGTGGTAGCTCATTTAAAATTGGCATTTGTTATGAAGCATTAAAATCTTGCTCAACTATGGATTCTAATTAGTCCATTTAGTAAAATCTATTGACATAAAGCTTTACACAAAAAACCAATTGGTGTTTTAACAAAAACTTGTCAATTAACCAACCCACTAAATTATACACTATTACACTGCACATTTTTAGCAATAGCAGATTTTTAATTAAAATTTATGCATATATTTATCATAAGGACAAAATTTGGCCACGTAAATGCCCTTTAGCCCACAAAGTTTATACAATTATCTCTTTTTTGTCACCCTCTCTCTTTCTCTCTCCCCTTAGTGGTGATGGAGTTGAGTGTGTCTTTGATTTGGGAGTAGAGTGCATGGGTGCATCTGGGTACGTAGTAATATTGGACTCACACCTGATAACCCAACCTAAACCCGAAGAAAAATACTCATCCGACTTGGGATTTTTTTTAATCGCACAAATTAAAAAAACAAGTTATCCCGTACCTAACCCGCTTAACTCTAGGTTAGTTAGATCAACTTGAACTTAAAAATTTTGATCCATGACATTTAGTCTTGGTTTTCTGTTCTTTTATGGTGATGAAAGCATTGGTCAACTATAGATTGTGTCAACTTAAAATTTTAAAAATTATAAATTTTATTTTTGAGTAATTTGTTATTTGGTCTCTTATTTATATTGAAAGGAAGACAAAAACATTATTATTATTATTATTATTATCTACATATGAATAAATACGAGTCTCTAACCTGAATTATATCTGATATTTAACCTGATAAACCTAACCCAAATCCAATCCATTTGTTGGGTCTAGCTGCATCTTTGGTTTGGGATGGTGGTAGAGTTGACTACGTGTCTGTTTGGGACAAGTTGAAAATTTCAGCTTATTTTTGTTACTGTTTATGAGTTCTATTGCTCTTTTTGGTACCATTTATGGGTTTTTTAATACTATTTCAACTAACTTTTACTTTTATTTACAATACTTTCAGCAAAAAAATTTAGTTTTAGCTAAATAAGTTTTTCCCAAACGGATACTGCGTATTTGAATTGGGATGCTGAATAAGAATCTGAAAGGCTAGTGCTTTGCATTATATGTGGAAGGGTATTTTTGGTTTTGCGTAATACTCAATTTTTTCAATAAGCTTGTTTGATATTATTTTTTTTAATCCAATTTTCAAAAATTTTGCGTTATGGGTGGAGGAGTATCTTGTGTTATGAGTGCATCTTTGATTTGGGATGGTTGAAGAGTTGATTGTTTTCAATCAAGTGCATTGGATAAACCGTTAAGCGAACTCATGTAGTAATTTAGCGGCATATTGTTTATACACACAAGTTTGTTGTCATTCTATGGCATTTGGCAGAATGAGGAAAGAAAAATACAGCAATTCGATAAAAATTAATGGCCATTTGTAGGCATAAAGGATTCCCCCATGTAACTACAGCTTCTTAGTCTATCTTTGGTGGTCAAATATATGAACTATGAAAGCATGTCTAAGAATAGCCCTTGGGAACCGTATTAGTATCCACCAGCAAACTATAGGTGCTTTGTATCGAATTGGCTCCCAAGTGTTTGTACAAACTACAAAGATAGGTACCAGTCTTGGAGGAGACCCATGTGATTTTATCATACTCCTCAATGGGAACCTAAGGAAGCTTGCTCTGGATAAAGGCTAGAGCTTCTCGCCTCGCAAGTTTTCACATCCAATTTCCGTCGTTTAATGCACTTGACATCTTGGTATTGAAAGAACCCACATCATCATATATCCCCATATGTCCATGCTTAAGAAACATAAATTATTCTGAAAAAATAGTCAAATAGTCAAATAAATTCTGAACGAGCTATCACAACCTAGTGGGTAAGGGCTCGTTTTGATTAGGCCTCACTCAGTTTTCATAACTCATAACTTATAACTCAAACCCTACTATCACTCAAAAAATCCAACACTTTTGTTTGGTCACAAAACTCAGTCATATATCTCATTTTTTTACTCCACTTTTTGCCAAAATGATGGACCCACCTACTGACACTTTACAGAATATTATGGTTGCTACCCGCGTCCCTTTTCTGTTTTGCTCTTCAAACCCAGCAACATCGAAACATAGCTCCACCACCACCAACGGCAAACCCAAAATCCACGGCCATCAACCAAGCTCCACCAACACTAATGGCAAACCCAGAAATCCACAACCACAACCTCCACCACCAACAACCCTTAACACAACCACAACCTTCACCAAAAAATCCAAATGAATCAAAAATCCAAACCCACCAACAGCCCTCAACCAAAACCACAACCTCCACCAAAAAATCCAAGTGAACAAGCTCCACCACAGCCCAAGCCTCAAACCACCACAACCATAACAAAAAACTCAAACCCAAATCCTTAGATTGGAGACCCAAAGGAGACCCAAGGGAAAACACAGAAAACCCAAACCCAAACCCAAGAATCCTTAGATCAAAAACCAAAATCAAGAAAATGAGGCGTAGGTTTTTGTTTTTGGGTATAAATTTATGCATGTATGAAAATGGTGGAGTGGGTTTGAAGAAGAAAGAAAGAAAAAAAAAAAAAGAAGAAGAAGAAGAACAAACAAAAAAAAAAAAAACGTTGGAGTGGGTCTGAAGTAGAAGGAAAGAAAGAAAAATAAAGAAGAAGAAAAAAAAAAAAAACGTTGGAGTGGGCCTGAAGAAGAAAGAAAAATAAAGAAGAAGATGAGGAAAAAAAAAGCCTTAGAGTGGGTCTGAAGAAGAAAGAAAGAAAGAAAAAAGAAAAGGAAAGAAGAAGAAGAAAATGACGTTGGTGGTGGGTCTAACTTGACAACACACATGTTATGGGCCCCACAAAGTCCTTATATTTACATTGGTGCCACCAAGAATTAGTCCTCAGTTTTTGAAAACACGCAATTGTTGTTTCTTGTTTCCATCACTCTAACTCAAATTTTTGAGTTTTGAGTGATGGAAACAAGTGTTGAAAACCAAGCCAAACACAATTTTTTTTGTGGGACTCACGTGTTTTAAGAAATCAGTTATGAAAATTGAGTGATATGATCCAAAAACCCACTGATCCAAATAGGCTCTAACTCATCCATAGTCCAAAAGAGGAAAAATCTGAATTGTGCAATAGATAATGAATCCTAAATATGATAACAGAGTAGGTTCCAGCTAACTTAACTGGTAAAGTCTCTAATGGTTGAATAAGAAATTTGGGATTCAATCTCCGCCCACATCAAAAACTGATTGGTGTCTTGGTTTGATGATAAAGAGCTATCATCAGAAGCGGACGCCATAGGTTGAAAAACTCTCTAAAAAAATGATAACAGAAGAATGAAAAATTATAATATAATAAGACTGAAGTGCAGAATACAACGTTAGTTAATTAAATTTCTATATTTGCAAAGGTAATGGTGTTATAACTTACATGCGCAAATATAATGGTGAATTTGTTGATCGCCTTTTACTACATTGCCCTATTGCTTTAGACTTGTGGTCTATGATTTTGGGTTTATTTGGAGTTAATTGGGTGATACCAAAATCTATTATTGAGCTTTTAGTTTATGGGCAAGGTCAAATTGGTTGTCATCGAAATGATCATATTTAAATGGTTATCTCTCATTTCTTGATGTGGTACGTCTGGAGGGAAACGAATAGCAAGAGTTTTGAAGAAACCAAGAGTTTTATGTTTGACCTCAAGTTTTTCTTTTTCAAAACGTTATTAGATTGATTGTCAACCTCGGGGATTCTTTCTTTATTTTCTATTGTTGGTTTATGAAAATTCTTGTAATTAATTGTTTACTCTAGTGTACTTCATGTTTTTCTAATATATATAGTACTACCCATTTATAAATATAAATACAAAAAGAATACAACATTAATTAATTCAATAACAAATATTTAAAGAAAAGAATACCTACGTTTTTTCTTTTGCCTTTTCTTTTGCGAAATCCACCTACTCTTCTCACTGCCAATTTTCAAGTGGGCCAAATATGCAACTAGATTTCCAAATCCATATCCTCACCAGTCACCACTATTTCAAATATTGCCATCAGAATCTAGATAAGTAAAAAAGACTTCTCGTGATACTTAAGCAAAAAGTGGCAACTAAACCCATATATCTTTTGGAAAAATAGCATGGAGTGAATGAGAAATTGATATTTTCTATGTTCACTTGAAGATATTATTAAAAGTAGTAAAAATCTTGAGTCCACATGGGAAAGGAAATAGATAATATATGAGTTTATATGCTCATGAGTTTAGGTTGAGTTTTTAACATATGTGGACTGGGCCTACTTGTCCAAATAATAATATTTTATTATTTTAATTTTTGAGTCAGTTAGTCTGTGCACAACAGTTATTACTGAAGAAGAGTACCTGTTTGGTAACGTAAAATTTTTCATAGTCCTTCATTCATAAAAACAACTTTTAAGAAAACCCTCTCAGTGAGAATATTTTGTGCATTTCATTTTGTGTCAAATATAGAGAAAGAGACATTGAGTAATTTGTAAAGCACAACCTTGTGTGCTTCGTTTTTCGTGCTATGGATCATTTTATCTTAGAAGGTAGACGTCTATGAGTCTCAAAGCACCATAGTGATTGAGTGATGGGTGAAATCTGAATCATTCATCATTCAAGCATTTGGTCTGTTTGTTTTTAATTATTTGCAGATTTCTTCTTATATATATTCAGGATTTGTTTATTGCTTTTACCTATTACATTTATTTGTCTTATTGTTTATTCTTAGTTCTGTGTATTGTTCATTTTGCTTTATCACAAAAGTAAATTGTTGAAATATATTCAACAATCTTAAAGCAAAGTTTATATATATTTTAATTTATTTTTGTGATTTACGCTGAAAGGAATTTTGTGTTTGTTGAAAAACACTAAATCGGCTACTGTATACCCCTGCCCTGAGCTTGGAAAAACTGAGTTAGTGTTTATCCTTTATCGTGAATATCTATGTATAGTTTTATTTTGTAATGTTAAATTGTGAACTTTGATTTCTTGAAAATGTTGATTTTCGTGCTGCAGAATTTGTTTTATATATATTGTTTGTTAGTTGATCTTTCTTTCTTTTCAATTATTATATTAGATTAGGACTTTTTTTTCTTATTTGCTTGGTTGGCATTGTTCAAACTTTGTTGTTTAGTTTGTTCATACTGTGCATGCTCTGTTTCAGCAATTCAGTTTTGAAAGGAAAAAAAAAAAAAATAGTTGGCTTGACTTTCTTTTTTTCACAGTAACATTTGAAAGTTAATATTTATATTTATTTCTTAATTTTGGCTAGTTTTGAAGATTCAATTGCTTGAATTTTGTTGAACACAGATGTCAAACAAAATTGTTGTGAATCCTGTTGTGGCTTAAACCAACATGAACCTTTTTGCAATGATTTCTGAAGTGAACTTGCTAGGAGGAAATACCAAGGAATGATGGGTGGACACTGGGGCTACTCGTCATGTATGTTCAAATAAGAAAATGTTTTCTACATATAATCTTGTGGGTAATGGAGAGAAAATTTTCATGGGAAATTCATCAACCTCTAAGATTGAAGGAATTGGAAAGGTTGTGCTCAAAATGACTACGGCAGGTTTCTTACTTTGAAAGATGTAGTGCATGTGCTAGAAATTCAAAAAAACCTTGTATCTGGCTTATTGTTGAGCAAAAATGATTTTAAGTTGGTTTTTGAGTCTAATAAATTTTCACTCTTTAGGAGTGGAATGTATGTGAGCAAAAGATATTTGGGCAATGGCTTGTTTAAGATGAATGTAATGACTATTTTTCTTACTATTGATAATGATAAGGGTACATCTTTTGTTTACATGCTTGAGTCATCTAATGTATGGCATGATAGATTGGGTCATGTTAATTATCATACTTTACATAGACTAATCAATTTAAATTTATTGCCTAAATTTGAAATTAATTTTGATCATAAATGTGAAACTTGTGTGGAAGCTAAGATGGCTAGAGCATCTTTTAAATCAGTTGAAAGAAGCACCGAACCTCTAGATTTAATACATAGTGATGTATGTGACATGAAATCTATACAAACTAGAGGTGGTAAGAAATATTTCATCACTTTCATAGATGATTGCACTAGATACTGTTATGTGTACTTGCTAAAGAGCAAGGATAGGCAATTGAGACATTCATGCAATATAGGAATGAGACTGAGAATCATCTTAACAAAAAGATTAAGGATCTAAGGAGTGATAGAGGTGGGTAATATGAATCACCTTTTGGTGAGTTCTATTTACAGCATGGTATTGTTCATCAAACCACTGCACCTTATTCACCTCAGCAAAATGGAGTTGCTGAAAGAAAAAATAGAACCTTAAAAAAAATGATGAATGCAATGTTGATAAGTTTCGGTTTACCACAGAACTTGTAGGGGAAGCTATTCTTTCTACCAATTACATTCTTAATAAATTGCCTAAAAAGAAAACCAATAAGACGTCCTATGAAATATGGCAAGGTAAAGTACCTTCCTATAAATTCTTAAAGGTGTGGGGGTGTTTGGCAAAAGTCGTGGTTCCTATTCTTAAAAGGATGAAGATGGGACCGAAAACCGTTTATTATGTTTTCATCGGTTTTGCTCATAACAGTATTGCATATTGATTTCTAATTTATAAGTCTGACATTCCTGACCTACATGTCAATACTATTATTGAATCCAGGAATGAAGCATTCTTTAAGGAGATATTTCCTTACAAATCCACATAAGAATCAAGTTCTCATAAGAAAAACTTTGAGTCTACGTCTAGTACCTCTCATGATCAAGAGTTGATGGAAGAGAGGAATGAGGTTGAGCCTAAACATAGTAAGAGGGCTAAAATGTCAAAATCATTTGGTTTGAATTTTCTAACTTATATGTTATAAGATGAACCTCAAAGCTTCAAGGAAGCTATTTCTACACCTAAGGCACCTTTCTGGAAAGAAGCTGTTAATAGTGAGATTAAAACCATCTTACAAATCATATGTGAGAACTAATGAATCTTCCACTAGGTTGTAAACCTTTAGGATATATATGGATATTCAAGAGGAAATCGAAAGTTGATGGATCTATTGACAAGTATAAGGCAAGGCTTGTTGTAAAGAGTTACAAACAAAAGGAAGGTGTGGATTATTTTGACACATATTCACCTATTTTAGTTCTCACCATCCAGTGGAATGCCCTATTAATAACAATGGCAAAGCCCTCCTCGCCAATAACATACATAGACTTGGATGGAAGGAGCTTATACCATGTCCATGCTGTATCAATGTTTTGCCACTTGCCAATATGAATCGTGTACATCTCAACCTTAGGCGAACGACCATAATTAGAAAACAAACCCTCACCAATTTATAATCTTCGGTTACTGGATCATATCCAAACTCGTGAGAAGCAGGGCAACAACCAAAGCTTCTGCTTTAGGGAGAGCAAGGAAGGATGTCTATGGCTTTAAAAACAGAAGGGTTCCAAATAACATAAGAGATATAGAAAAAATAATCGGTGAAACAAAGTAGGCTGTTAAATAAACCTACGATTGTCGAATAAATATTAATTGCTGGCACAACAACGCAGTTCAATTAAATCTAAGGGTATGCAAAGAAACCTCCATTCTCTTCTATTTCTTGGTCGAGAGAGAGAAGATGCGTTTGCATCTCTGGGTAGCTAAAGTTGAGGTGCTTGGTGAAATGGTCGTGAGGGAATGGATCATTAGAGGAATAGAGATTAGAGACCACCATGACTTACAAACGCTCCTGCATCTTATGATCGAGATCACGGGGAGTCTTTTGAGGATTTTGATGACTATCTCCACTGGTAGGTAGGAGTCCAAATCTTCTGTCTCATTTTGTCTATTCCACTGTATACTCCATTAATAAAAGTTTGTCACATGTCCCCTTAATTAATTAAATTCTATTTTATGTCTTTATTATTTATTACCTAAAATAAATAACTGTAAATAAATTAAAATGAACAAACCACCAGAGTCAAAACATCCCTACAACTGGTCCACCGCCACCACCTTCATCGGCGCTGTCAACGTCAGTTCCAGCCAACCACCGCCACAAGACCACACCCCTGCCAGCTACCACCATAGATCCTAACGTTGTTAGTACTGACCAACCACCACCACCAGTCCACACCCCTACCACCACAACCTGAAGTTTATCAAAATAAACAGAGAGAGACCTTGGATGAGTGGGACAAAAAGTTGTAGAGAAACTACCATTCTTGAGTTTCAGGCACCGATCCTTGCCTATAAAAAACCGCATCTAATTCAAACAATTCTCAATGGCATTTTCACAAACACATACACAACAAATAGAGAGAGCATGAGCTATACATTGTCTTGTCTCCAAGTCATCGGGGCAATTGAATAGGAGAATGAGATGGATCAGGAAGATGGAAAAGGAAAAGGAAATAGAGAGAGTGCAAGAAAATTTTGAGAATCTATGAGAGACATACACAACAATTTAATATAGAAATGGCTTTCCTTTGGTTTGAGGTTTTATTTCTCTATAGCTTTTGATATCTTGCTACTGTCGCCAGCAAGGTAGTGATGGTGGTTGGTCGGCGCTAACGACGTCGGCAATTTGTTGCTCCTACTACCGGTGAAAGTGGTGGTGGTGGACTGGTTGTGGGGATGTCTTTGGTGGTTTGTTTGTTTTAATTTATTTACTGATATTTATTTTAGGTAACAAACAATAAAGGCATAAAATTAGAATATAATTAATTTGGTGGGTGATGTGGCAAACTTTTATTGGTGGAGTATAGAGTGGAGTAGACAAAATGAGACAAAAGATTTAAACTCGGTAGATAGTCTGACATATTTGAGTGGGAATATTAATTGGATTGATACAAAAAATTTCACTCACTCACGTTTATATTATATACATGACATCTCATTTTGCCCTCATATTTAAAGGCCTGGCCCAAAACATAATGGGCTTGCTATGTTTGCTATATAAGTGGGCAATTAAGTAAATTCCACGTAGAAACACAATATTAATTCATGATTCTCAACAAAAAAAAAAAAAAGTAAATTGCAATTATACCTCAAGTTTGGATTTTTAGATTTTACTCCTAAAATTTTAAAATTTGAATTTTACTTCTTAAAATTTGGGAGTGTTTAGATTTTAAATCCTAACATTTTAAAATTTAGATTTCACACTTTAAAATTTAGAGGTATTTAAATTTTGCATCTCAAATTCTGAAATTTCAAGATATAAAATTCAACTACTCCAAATTAAAGAGTAAAATCTAAACTATCCTAAAAGTTAGAGATAAAATTCAAATTCTAAAATGTGTGTAAAATCCAAACACTTTTAAAATCTATATTCGGGCCCGTTTGGTAATGTTGTTCTAATAATATTGTTTGTATTTTTTGAAAATATATATGGGTAAAAAAATGTGTAAAAATACATATAATATTGTTTAAAATTATTATTTAAACTCACCAATAAGACAACCCTAAACTTTCTAATAATTCCAAATAGCCCAAACTTTAAAATTGTGATTTGCAATTTTAAAAAAATAAAATAAAATAAAATCTCTAAGGATCTATTTGGTTGGGGTGAAACAGGGAGGATGGAAAACAGAGAGAGAAAAATAGGGTGGAAAATGACATTTTTCATTGTTTGATTGAAAGGGGAAGGGGGAGAGAAAAGTGGTGGGGCCCACAAGTTTTCTCTCCTCCTTTTTCAAAATACAATCTCTCCAAATTGGAGAAAAAATTAGAGTAAAAAGTGGGAAAAATATTTGGACAAAACTACCCCCACCTTTAATAACCGTTACTGGCTCTTTTTTTTTTTTTTTTTTACTTTTGCAGTTTCCTTTGTAATGTTGGTTTTTTTTTTCTTCTTTCTTTTTGGGTTTTGTCAAGTGGTGGGTTCTTCTTCTTTTCCTTCTTTTTTTTTTTCTTAATTTTTTTTTATTATTTTTTTAAGAAAACACTTTTTGGTGACTTTTTATGTTATTTTTGAATATGTCCACTTTCATCTATATACAATTTCTTTTAAAGTATATTGTATTACTTTTTGTTTTATTTAAGAAGGATATGATGGTAAATTTATACAAATCTTATTTTCAATTAAACCAAAAAATTTTCATCCCTCCATTTTTTCACCCTCTCAACCAAACACAAATGAGAAGAAATAAAAACTTTTTTATCCTCCCACATTTTTATTCTCTCTCTATTTTTTATTCTCTCACTTTTTCATCTTCCCTTTATTTTTTATTCTCTCACTTTTCTATCCTCCCAACCAAAGAATGCTTAAGGTTCAACCCACACAAGCAGACTAGGCATCACCCACACAAGTAGACTAGGCATCCTATAAAACCCTCCCTTAGTTATTTTACATTAGCATACTCTCTTTCTCTGTGAGTGTCGAATTTTGCAGAATCGCAGCCATGGCAAGCACCAAAGTTCAAAGGATTATGACCCAACCCATTGTAAGCTCTCACTTCATTACTTTCCTTTCTCAATATGTTTACTATTTTTCTAGGGTTTGCTTTACTTTGTGTGTTCACTCAATGTCACTCTCTTTTTTGTTGGTTTCTTGGGGTTCGTGTGGCGCCAGAACCTGATTTTCAGGTTTCTTCAGAGTGAAAGTCCTTATTTTTTGCCATTTTGAATAATTTTTTCTTCTGTGTTTACTTTGATTTTGTTTGTTCTTTCATGGGTCGTGAAGTTTTGGAGCTAATTTTTGCTTTTTTTCTGTTTTGGTTGGGAATTGGTACAAAAAGCTCGCATTCAAATATGGCTTTTTGAGCAGTGAGACCTAAGAATCGAGGGTCGTATCATCGTATGTTTTATGTCTAAGCTTATCTATGCATTTTTTTTAATCACTGCTAAATCTTTGTTAGTTTGTAGGTTCTGGGTTGCTTTGTGATTGGATTTTGGGGGGAAAGAAAGGTTTACTAGGGGTTTAGTGGTTATTTGATCACACTGTAGATGATGTTTTGAGTTGCGATTTACATTGTATAATTTGAATTTAGACATTTAGTGTTATTTATGCTTTGGAATGATATTTAATTTTTAGGGAAAATTAAATTTGGGTAGTGCCATTGCATTTGAAATTGAAGTGTCTGAATTTTAGTGGGGCAAGAAAGATGTCTTAACATCTCGAATGTTTTGGTGTAATCAAAGCTTTTAAGTTCATGATTGATACATTTGATGAAGGAGGTGAGAATGCTAGGCAATGTCTTTAAGATTTGTTCTTATAGCCAATGAGTGTATTGACAATCAGGTAAAGAGTTAAGATTTTGGAGGTGATTTGTAAGCTTGATATTGAGAAAGCATATGACCATGTGAATTGGGAGGCTCTGTTATATTTGTTGAAGAGAATGAGATTTGGGGAGAAATGGTGTAGATGGATTCGTACATGTATCTCCACAGTTCAGTTTTTTGTGTTGGTTAATGGGTCTCTAGTTGATTTTTTTGGTAGTTCAAGGGGTTTGGGACTATTTTTGGTTTTGATGGGGGTGTTTAGTAGGATGCTAAAGAGAATGGAGGGGGCAGGTTTACTTCGTGGTTTTAGGGCCGATGATAGAAGGGGTGGAGGGGAATGTGTTTCACACCTGTTGTTTGCGAATGATACTGTTCTTTTTTGTGACGCAGATGTGGAGCAAATCCCTCATGTTTGTTTGTTACTACTTTGTTTTCAGGCCATGACAGGCTTAAAGGTTAATATGTTTAAGAGTGAAATGGTTCCTATAGGGTAGGTACATAATGTGCATGCTTTGGCAGATATTTTGGGTTGTAGGGTTGGGTCTTTGCCAATGACTTATCTTGGTATGCTGGTAGGGGCGTCTCATAAGTCCCCCTTTATATGGAATCCTATTTTGGGAAAAAATTGAAAGGAAGTTAGCTGGGTAAAAGAAGTTGTATTTGTCGAAAAGTGGTAGATTTACTTTGCTTAAGAGTACATTATCTAGCCTCCCTACTTTTTTTTTTTATCTCTTTTCACCATTCCTACTCATGTGGCTAACAAAATTGAGAAGTTGCGATGGGATTTCTTGTGGAGTGACTTCAAGACACATTTGTTGGGATGGGACAAGGTGTGTATGCCTATTGCCAATGGTGATTTAGGAATTAGGAAATTGACCACCTTCAATAAAGCCTTACTAGGGAAATGGCTCTGGCATTTCGGGGTTGAGGGGACTTAGCTTTCTAGGAGGGCTGTAGCTTCTAAATTTAGGGAAGAATACTTATCAAAAAAAAGTTGGGGAAGAATGAAGGGGGGGGGGGGGGGGGGTGGACTTCCAAGCTAGGAAGGGGTGTTAACGGGTGTGGCTTGTGGAGAAGTATCTCGGGAAGCTTTTAGCAAAAACATCTAGTTTAAGATTGGGGTGGGGAGTAGAGTAAAATTTTGGATAAATCGGTAGCGTGGGGGTCTTTCTCTTTGTTTGGCTTTTCCGGTCTTATACAATATTGCTACTAACAAAGAGGCCTCTGTTGACTCTTCTCTAATAAGGCAAGGAGTGGGGGATAGGAGAGATTGGAATGTTTGTTTTAATCAGGGTCCTAATGATTGGGAGGCAGAGTTGGTGGATGATTTTTTTGGTTCTTAGCAGCCAATTTACCTTCAATGGATTATGGTGATCATATGAGATGGAAGTTGACGAGTGATGGTGACCATATGGGATGGAAGTTGACAAGGAATGAGGATTTTAATATCCGCTCGTATAATCATAAGTTGTGTGGTTCTTCCATTGTTTTTCCCTGGAAAAGTATTTGGAAGGTTAAGGCACCCGGTGTGTCTCTTTCTTTGTTTGGACAGTCGCATGGGATAGGATTCTCACGGGTGGTAATTTGTAGGGTAGGGGTTTTGATTTTGTTGATTAGTGTATCATGTGTCGTAATTGTGGGGAGACAATGGATCATTTGTTGCTACATTGTGGGAAGGCTCATCGTTTGTGGAGTTTTGTCTTTAGCACTTTGGGGTTTTGTGGGTTCTCTCAAGATTGGTTACAAATTTCCTTTTTGGTTGGTGGAATTGTATGGGGAAGCATTCATCTAACATTTGGAATTTAGTGCCGTTGTGTTTGATGTGGTGCATTTGGAGAGAACACAACCGGCATACTTTTGAGGACTTATATAGATCCAATGACCAGTTGCTTGCTCTTTTTTCTAGTTCCCTTTTTGATTGGTCTAGAGCTTGGGGAATCACATCTAGTGAATCTCTCCCTTTGTTCCTTAGCTCTCTTTTTCTTTGTAATTAGTTTTTTTTTTCCTTTGATTTTGCTTTCTCTCTTTTTTTCTTTTTTTTTTTGTAATCTTTGATATGCTTCGTGCTTCTTTGCATAAAGTAGTTTTTTGAATATACGTCTTTATTACTTATCCAAAAAAAAAAAAAAAAAAAAAATTGTTCAAGAATTGTCATGCTAAAATAGTTGGAATTTCTGAGTGAAATGATTCATGAAATTCTTATGAACATTGTTTTAGTCAGGTTTATGAATTGTCATGCTAGGCAATATCTTATGAACATTGTTTTAGTCAGGTGAGAATGCTAGGCAATGTCTTAAGATTTTATCAATAATTGTCATGCTAAAATAGTTGGAATTTCTGAGTGATATGATTCATGAAATTCTTATGAACATTGTTACCTGTAGATTCCTGTGTCAATGAGTTATAACTCAACTGGCACTTCTCCCATAGTAATTGGTTAGAGGGTGTGACCATGGGTTCAAGACCCACTAGTTGAAAGTGTAACAAAAAAAAGGAGGGAAACTGTTGTTCCCATTTAAAATTAAAACCCTTGCAAAAAGAAAATTTATAAACTGCTGGGTAGTGGGATTATTAGGGCTTGTTTGGTTATATTTGCAGAAAATATTTTTTAAGAACTGGTTTTAGAGAGCAATAAGAAAGCTCCAAAAACATATTGTTTTCAGTGGTTTTTTTTTTTTTTTTTTTCTTCTTAAGCT
This sequence comes from Castanea mollissima, assembly GCA_014183005.1. Lineage (NCBI taxonomy): Eukaryota > Viridiplantae > Streptophyta > Magnoliopsida > Fagales > Fagaceae > Castanea > Castanea mollissima. The sequence goes on from JACAVU010000005.1 coordinate 23,451,551, forward strand.
GTAAACAAAAGAAATAGTTTTGGGAAATATTGTTGTGATGTTCTCTGAAAAAAATGATAATATTTAAGAATGATTCTCTGAAAGTAGATTTTGAAAGTGGCTGGACTAATTAAGGCTGGATTTTTAGTAACGTATATGATAATTATCTTTGCTATATAAAATGTATTGCAAACATGTCTAAAATGTGAAATTTTCAAATTTCCACTGTAATAACTTTGAAATATTTGTGAACAGTAATCTTTTGTTCTGCACGCCTGATTATGACTATGGCATGTGTTTATTTTATTTATTAGGATCACGATTCTACAGATTTCTTAGATCAATGAACGATGGAGTTTGTCTAATCTTGGTTGTTGAGTGAGATTTGATTGCCATAATTGCACCTTATTTGCCATGCATAAAATGATGTCTATTCCAACTGGAAATGGCAAAATGGCCATAATTACACCATATTTAGTGTCATTTCTAAATGTTGAACTTTGGTTAAAATGCTGAGATCACCCTAAATTTCAAGCATCTTTTGCAATTCTAAGAGGATTAAATGTAAATTTACTCAAATGTAAATTTTTGTGCCTTACAGGGCTTTGATGAGTACATGAATTTGGTGCTGGATGATGCTGAAGAAGTCAATGTTAAGAAGAAGAGCAGAAAATCATTAGGTGGGCTCTTTTTCTCACTCCTTTCTCTTTACCTTCTCCTAAATGTGCATTCTTTGAAATGGTTCATCTATTTTGTTCAGGGAGGATTCTTCTTAAGGGAGACAACATAACTCTGATGATGAACTTGTAAGTTTACTAAACCGAAAGCAACTCTTCTCTCTCTCTCTCTCTCTCTCTCTCTCTCCTGATGATTTTCTTTTCAATTTACAGTGGAAAGTGATGATGATTCCAACAATTGTGTAAATTGGAATTATGATGCCTGTTCAATCACCTGGCAGCGTAGCATCTCTGTTTACTGACATGTTAGATGCAATCTTGAACATCAAGAATGATTGATGTAACATATGAATGATTTTCTATCCATCGAGGAAGATACATTGGCCCTATTGCTCTTTTACATTTTCTATCCTGCCTTGTTTCTAATAATTTCTGTTTCATCTGCATTTTTAGAATCTTGATTGGCCCTAAGAGAAGAAAATCTATATAGGTTTGAGTTTCCGCCCTCCCAACTATCAAATTATCTAAAGGAAGTTCAAATTCCCTTCTGTCTGGTTTACAAAAGCTTAATCAGATGTTTAACTTGGAACTCAAATTAATTGATATAATCGGTTTCAAATTTTTGTGTAAATCATTTTTTAATAGCTTAATGATTAAAATAAACTAAAGGGGAAAAAAGTGAAAGAAAAGGGTAGCTAAGTACTGACAGAGCAAAATGGTGGAGAGCTCAGAGCTATAATAATTTTGCTGAAGGCAGCTCCTAGTTTCTATTTTTACTCATTTCAATAAAATCTTTATTTGCTTATCTAAAAAACGAGTCGGTCGGCCAGGGTTTTAGGAAGAAATTGACTGGTTGGAGAAATACATGGACCCAGTTTAGATGAGGAAAGTAGTGGAGAAATACAAATTTCATCATGGTGTACCTGTATCCTTGGCATTTTGTATACCATTCTACCCATGGGTAGCAAATGCTTTGACTATGGGGTGTCCTCAACTCTACAGGTACTTGTTTGCGGGTTGGGTCTCTGGTTTGGACCAGTGTTGGAAACTGAATATTTTTTGGACCCTCTTTTTAGTACTAAACATCCAAATCAAAACACAAAGTATACTCAGCCATTTCAACTAACTCCATCATATTGAAAACCATACAACATACCCATTTCAAGGGGCTGCAAACAAAAATAGGAAAACCTTACAGGTGTGATCTTAGTAGTGGCAATGAAGTTGGACGATGTAATCGACCAAGCTTAGGAGAGAGAAAGAGAGAGAAAGGGGAAATTGTCCTTGCGACTATCCTTACTTAAATCCCAATACTCCACTAATTAACCTATCCATCTTTCTTTGTTTCCTAACCTCTTCTTTGATTGTACGAATTATGTGTAGTTTCATATGTTGGAGGATCTGCCCTCATATGTGTGCACTTGGTTTCTATTGGAATTTTGTGGACTACAATATCTATGTCTAAGCCTAGCATGTCTTAGTATGGTGGCTAAGCAAAGACATCATAGAATTCTCCAAGTAGGGCACTTAAATTATCTTTCAACTCCACTGGAAACCAGGCACCTATTTTCACTTCGATAGAGCTTTCTTCCTCATTAGCCAAGTTTGTTGCCTCAATCTCCTCGATGTTTAGTCTAAACCCCTTTAGTCTGTCTCTCTAATGCCTCAAGAATGTCGTTTAGCAATTTGGGATCCTCATCTTAATCAACAACTTGTGTTAGTGGCATACTCCTTGGGCCTTGGCCCACGTCTACGATGGACCCATACCAGGCTACAATCATTTTCCAAAACTAGAATGTTTCCTAATCTTTCATTTTTCATGGTGGTCATAAACCTTGACCCTCCAATAGCCAAAATACTTCTTACTCAGTTTCGCAAACTGCCTAACATAGTTGTCTTGGCCTCGGTCTCCTTGACAATTAGCAGGGCTAACTAGCCAGCTCACCTTCATTGCAATCATCTAATTATGTAACCACTTTTGGTTGAATTATTGTACTTTGGTCGGTTTTGAAAAGGAAACCATGACGTTTAGTTTTTTATTTTTTTAAAGAAAGAAATAACTTAAAATTTGAGCACAGAAGGTTATACCTGAATACACTTCTTCCATTATGTTGTTGATGGTGAATTGTTCATCACTTGACTCTCCATTGATCGGTGTGTTTGTTAGCTCTCTAGGTTCTCCCACAAACAATCACAACTCACAATCTAACACTATGAATGTGTAAAAGAAGATTTGTAGGAAATTTTGTAAGTTATGATTTTTTTTTAAGAAGATGTTTGATTTTAGTTAGCTTGATTTGTTGGGATGGTGATAATTGATGGTGAAAATGGTGTTTTCTTTAGAAATATTTCATGGATTTTGGTGGTTGGAGTGAAAAGGGTGAATTGACATACTAAAACGATAACAACATTTTAACAAATGAGAATCATTGTTTTTTGTTTTTTTGAGAAGCACACACACACATATATGGGGGAAGAGGGATGAGATAAGAGAATACACTCACACGTCAACACCAAAAGAGAATCATTGTTGGTTTAGGAACTTGTTTATTTTCGGTTGATTATTTGCATAATATTTATCAAAAGATATAGTTTTTTTTATTTATTTTATGTTAAATCTGCTACAAAAAGCTAAAAGCTAGTTCATTTAAAAAAAAAAGAAAAAAAAAAAGCTAGATCATTTGCTAAAATGCTTAAGATAGAAAGAAAAAAACATAACTTTTTTCACTTATTTCTAAAACTCACACTTTGATTACGTCTTCCTCCTATTTATAGAGGGTTTCTTAAAAGTATGGAAACTTAAATGGACTTGAATTGGGTCTAATTTTCAGTCACACTGGACCCATTCAAATGATGACATGTGTCCACTTCAAATGATGACACATGTCCAACAGTAGACACATGGCATCATTTAGATGGGTCAAGTGTAACTAAACTCTAGAACCAATCATTACCCTTTAAAGATATTATGAGCGTTTGAGTCTAAAACAGTTTTTTCTTTATATTTATAAAATTTAAAATTTAAAAAACAAGAAGAAAAACAAAACCTCAAAATTTTGAAAAAACAAAAAAAGAATTGATCAACACCTACTCAAATTACCTTATGATACACAAAGTGCCTAATTCAGGACTCTATTCCAGAATAGGGTGCCAAATGGTATTCAAATCCAAAAAATTCATCACTTGCTTCTTTCTTTTTCTCATAAGTGCTTAATTTAGCACTCTATTCCGGAATATAGGGTGCCAAATGGTATTCAAATCCAAAAAATTCATCACTTGCTTCTTTATTTTTTTTTTAACGATTATGATTTTCTTATATTTATGCATTAGAGCATTCTCATCAAAAATGCTAAATGCCTTAAATGCTATTTTTTAACATCAAATTTGTAAAAAGCGCACTCCATCAAGAATGCTAAATGATATTAATTTTTACATCTTGCTACAGTGCACTCTCAAAAATGAAAGCGCACGGGAGCAAGATGGTATAATTTTTTAATATTTTCTCTTTCATTTGATCTCTCATTCTCTCTACCCTTTCTCTCTCTCTTTCTTCCTAGACTCTCTCTACCTTTTCTCTCTTTATCTCTACCTCTCTGTCTCCCTCTTTCTCACATCAAGCTTTTTTTTTGGCTCCAAATCAACACCAGTGTGGATTTTTCACATCAAGCTTCTTCTTCTTCTTCTTCTTCTTCTTATTTATTTATTTATTTATTTTTCAAATCAGCACCGGTGTGGAGATCGGCATGCAGATCCTGCTCTCGGATTGACTTTGTTCGAAGATTTTTCCTTTGTGTGTTGATTGTCATTGGGTGTTTTTCTGTGTGTTGATCGTCGTTGTGGATTTGGGTTCAATGTTGGTTTTCCTCTATGTTGTTGTTTTTGTTTGATTGTCATTCAGTGTTGGTGTGCATATATATGATGTTTTTGTTTGGTGTTTTTATTTTTGTTTTTCTAATTGGTGGATGTTGTTGTGGTTTTAGGCTTGTGATTTTGGTGGTTGTGGTTGTGGGTGATGGTGGTAGTGATTGTTGTGGGTGTGGCCGGTGGTAAACAGTGGCAGTAGGTGTGGGTGTGATTTGCTAGGTTGAGATGGAAGAGTGTGAGTTTGTTGAATAAACAGGTGGGTATGGGTGGCTGGTTTTTTTTTTTTTTTTTTTTCCAAGTGGTGGTGGATATGGGTTTGCTGGGTTGAGATGGTCTATGTGAGTTTGCCCAGTTGAGACTTGAGAGTGACAGAGAGGAAGAGTAAGAAAGAAATATATATTGAAGAATAAAGAAATAATAAAAAAGAATATTTATATGAAGTGGTAAAAAATATAGAATCTTTGATGTTAGGTGTATTGTAATATGAGTTGTTAAAATTGAAAAAGTGGTTTTTTGAGATGCTAAATGCTAAAATTTTTACAATATTTGATGAGAATACTCTAATACTAAGAGTTTTTAGTTTAATCGGGTCTAATCAAAGATGCAATGGTCACATAATTTTAAAATGTTACAATTTGGTCAATTTAAATTTGCAAAGGGAAAAGATATCATCACTCACTTAGTCTGTTTTCTATCCATACATTACTACATTTTGACCATTTGTTCCTTTAAAATATGATGTCGGTTCGATTTTGATAACTTAAATTTGGTGTTACTCAGCATTCCACTAGTATATATGAATAGAAAATAGAAGGAACTAAACTGTTACATTTTAAAATTTGAGGAACTAAAATCAAACATACCATATACTTGAGGAACCATAAATACAACTTTATATATGTAGGGGAGTGATTGTTATACATAGTGTGTGTATGACTGTACGTACACGCTGTGTGCAACAGGAATTATTTATATTTCTTGCTCTCTTTTTTTTTTAATGCTAGTTTCTTTAAAAATTTGCATTAGTCCTCATTTTCTCATATGTTTTGTAAAGAATTAGACCAAAAAAGTTTCTTAACTGGTAATATCTTTTCAAAATCCCCGTCAAGTTGGGTTATACGACAATTGGGATCTTGCTTCCACATTTTCTCATTGTTTTTGCAAAGAATTAGAGCAAAAAAGTTTATTAACTAGTAATATTATTCCAAAATCCCTGTAAAGTTGGGTTATACATCATTTGAGATCTTGCTTCATTAATCAAGTTGCATAAAAGTTTATTGGACCCATGCAAACATAGGAAGATTATACATCTTTTCTTTTCTTTTTTCTTTTATGAATATGATAAAATTTTAACCTATGGTCTCTACTCCATGATAATCGCCTTCTATCATGTGATATTATTTGTTCTAATCAAGAGACTTTAGTGTATTTATTAAAGGACAAAACCTAGGTATAATAATTTGGGTACTGTTTCTTAGATTCTCCTCTTAAGATTCAGTTATGTGATTACTTAACTAAAAAATATACTTTCATTCCCATGTGAATTTTTTCTCATCTGAATAGAAATATATTTTTTAGTTAAATAGTCATAGAACTGAATCTTAAAAACTTAAAGAATAACACTTAAATACTATATTTATAAAGTATGAAAAATTATTAAGTATTCTAAACTTTTTCTCATATCTACGGTGAATCCCTTACACGTATATAAAACCTCCCATTTTTAACTATTGAGCATAGAATGCCTTATACTTACATAGTGAGGTATTACATATGAGCGTTGGCTATGGAACGCAGTGAGTATTTCTTTCTTCTTCTTTTTTAAGTGCGCCTACAACATTCATTGCTAAGAGCAAACACACCAGCCGATGTAAAATCTTCTAAAATGCAAAAACTAACAAAATTTACACAATTTGAGCAAAAAAAACACTCACATCAGTGGGTGTAAAAACATGTAAAAGCGTGCAAAATCATAAACGAGCTACAGTGACCGTGTAAATATACACGGTCACTGTAGCTCGTTTATAACTTATTCTAATATTTGTTTCTCTCTCTTTCAGCTCAGCTTCTCACTCTCACCTCTCTCTCTCTCTCTCTCTCGTTTATCTCTCCCTCAGTCTCATCGATCTCACATCAGTTCGATTAGTCCACCGATCTCACCTCAGTTCGATCACAAAAGCTCTGATCTCACCTCGTCCGATCTCACCATTGCTGGTTTATTTTTTTTGGTTTTTTGGTTGATTGTGGGTGTGGGTTAGTGGGTTTTGGTCTTGATCGGCTTGTTTTTTCTGGTTCATTGGTGGGTTTTTATTATCTTGCCGCCAATTGGGTGGGCGATGAATGGGTTTGGGTGTGGGTATGGCTCGATGGATCAGTGGGTGTGGCTCGACAGATCAGTGGGTGTGGTTTGTTGAAGGATGGGTGGGGGTGTGGCTTGGTGGGTGTGGCTCGGTGGGTGTGGTTTGTTGAAGGATTTTGTTGAAGGGTGGCTAGATGGGTGTAGGTGTGGCTCGACGGAGAAGGTGCAGTGAGGGAGGGAAGGAAATAATAAAATATGTAAAAAGAATGAATATTTTATTGAATAAATGTATAAAATAGATAAACTGATGTTGTGTTTTGTAAAAATAGAGGTGTAAAATAGAAAAAGTAAATTTTTTGTGTAGAATAGACAAAAAATTTGAACGAGGTTATGTGGTTGCTCAACCAAGCTATTCAACTCTAAACATAACTTCCGGGTCAACATTTTGGTCTCGATCTTATCATTTTCAAATAAAAATGGGTCCGCTCTCGATCTCACACCTTATTGACTATGTAGAGTGTTGCTGAAGAAGAAAGACAAAAGACAATAGCGTAACATAACCGTTGGGTCCCAATTAATTCGGTAAAAGAAGGCGGCCACCGAAGACACAAACTGACAAACACTTCAATGAAACAAGCTTCTTAGTTTTCCGCCAGTTGGAATTTCCAGAGTGTATACACACTACAAAAACATAGCAGCGGGACCATCTAAATCATACATTAAAAACTAGGAATTTTGCCGAAGTTCACCAATCAAAAGTATCCGACCTGTTCCTAATTGAAAAGCATGTCTCAACTTTTGACATTTTTTACGTTTGCACGTTCAAACCACCAAACAAAAACCATGAAAAGCTGCTACAGTAAGATACTTTAGTCGTTACAGTTGGAAATTTAAGACATCATTCAGAATGGAATGCTACAATTATCTAAACCTACTAGAGAGCTTTTAGCTTTTTGGTGTTTTCATTAGAGACAAAAACAAAGACCTAGACAATCTTAGTCTACGTACTCCAATGGTTACCCTCTTTTTGAGTGGATATACTATATGGAACTCAATCTCTCTCAATCTTTCGGTACTTTCTGTTCCTTTTCCCATGAAACCAAACACCATAAGGACATTTAAACTATACCTCCTTGATCAGAGGCATCTTCCTGGTAATGAGGGGAGAGCTTCCCGTCATTGTGAACTCTCTTGGACTTACTTCCTGCCCCTGCTTCCTGCAGCAATTTAACCACTTTTCGCATTGCAGGGCGGTTAATAGGAAGTAAGCCAGTGCAAAGAAGGCCGATGTCAAGAATCTTGCTGATCTCTTCTTTGTACTTAGATTCAAGTGCAGGGTCAATTACATGGTCGATTCCTTTCTGATCTATTGTGGTGGACACCCATTTCACCAGGTCTTTCTCCCCAAACTCAGGATCAATTGCGCGTTTACCTGTGACCAACTCCAATATGACCACCCCAAAGCTATAGATATCGCTCTTTTCATTCACCCGAAGTGTATAAGCATATTCTGCATCAGGTTCAAATCAAAGCAGAATGAATTAGAAACAAGCCAGCGGCTTAGAATTTGTTAAATCCTATTGCAGACAATGATTTTAAAGTGGATGAGAACCATTTAAGTGGCCATATTGGCATACTGCACAGACTATACCAATAATTTTCGCAATCACTAGTCTAGTCAAACAAACTACATAGCTTATGGTATGTATGAACTGGGTACATGAGCAAATTACATACAAGTTATTTCACAATATGCCAGGAGTATAAAAACTAATAAATGATTGTAGTGAGTGCTCAATTCAGCATAGCAAAATAAATCAGTGAGTGATCAAGTGACATGTTAACAAACCTGGAGCAATGTAACCGCAAGAGCCTGCAATCACGGACATTGGTTCTCCCCCTTTGCTGACTGCTGCTACTACTTTAGCAACTCCAAAATCCGCAACTCTAGCCCTAAATTCTCCATCTATCAATATATTGTTTGATTTCACATCCCTATGGACAATAGATGGAACACAATCATGATGCAGATAAGAAAGCCCTTCAGCTGCATCCAGAGCAATCTGATACCTTGTTGGCCAATCCAACAATCTGCCCTTGCCACTATGCAACAAATCTCCCAAGCTCCCATTAGGCATGTATTCATAAACCAGAAGCTTGCAATCCCCGGTGTCATAGCAACACCATAACCTCACAATATTCTTGTGCCGAATCCTTCCCAATGTTTCAACTTCAGCTTCAAACCAATCTTTCTCTGAATCAACACTGCTATCTCCTTTCTTTTTTCCACCCAATAGTTTCTTTACCGCCACTATCTCACCATTACTAAGCACAACCTTATAAACTTTTCCGGAACCTCCACTACCGATCACATTTCCTTCATTGAGACAATCCATAATTTCAAACTCACTAAAACCGAGCTTATGGAACGACTTCCACTTCGACATAGCAAGCCCTTTCTTGTTCTCCTTGTAAGTTTGGTACTTCCAATAGAACCCTACAACCCCAACAATGAGAACAATGCCCGCTAGCATAAAGATTGATCGGAAAATCCACAGATTCTCCTCTTTCTTACCTCCACCTACACTAGGACAAAGATCAGGAAGGTCACCACACAGCCCTGGATTTCCCAGAAAGCTATTCCTATAATTCTCATTTGCATAATGTGGAGGGAGGTCCCCGGACAACCAATTATTCGACAAATTAAGCGTATTGAGCTTTAAATTTTGCAATTCAATTGGGATTTTGCCGAAAAAGTGATTCCCAGAAAGATCAAGATAATTAAGCACAGGTAAGCTCCCAATTTCACTTGGGATCTCACCATACAAACTGTTGTTTGCCAAATTAAGCTCATTGAGCTTCTTCCAAGCCTGAATTCCCTCCGGAATTTTGCCGATTAGCTCATTATTGCTAAGATCAAGCGTACCCAATTCACTCAACTTCACAAAACTCTCAGGAATTGGACCAGTAAGCCTATTATCACTCCCCGAGAACTGATAAAGATTGTTCAGTGACCCAATCTCCTCAGGTATCAACCCCGAAAACTGGTTTTTCGAGATCAACAACTGAGACAAATTATAAGAGCCGGATATCATTCTAGAAATGTTTCCAGACAGTGAGTTATCCTCAAGCTCAAGAAGGTACACATGGGGTAAGCCCCACAAACTTTCGGGTACTGAACCAGAAAGATTGTTCTGCTTTAACCGAACCCGGTATAAGCTCTTACAATTTCCATAACTCTCTGGAATCCCACCCGAAAATGAATTGTACATCAAAATAAGTTGTGTTAAAGCACCTTTTTCACACAAATATTTTGGGATTTCTCCAGAGAATCCATTGTAGGAAATGTCAATGGTCTGCAACGGTGAGTTCTTCCCGAGTTCACTGGGCAGTGAGCCAGTGAGTGTGTTGTTGAAGAGTTTCAGTTCGTACAGCTTTTTTGAACGAGTTATGATCTCTGGTACAGACCCTTCGAAGCGATTCTCGTACAGGTTCAGTGACTCCAGTTCTAACTCGCACAACTCGTCCGGGATCGTCCCGGTCAACTGGTTCATCGACACGTCGAATCTCGACAACGTTGTCAAGTTCGACAACCCCGAAGGTAACACGCCGGAGAGCTTGTTAAAATACAGTTCGATTTGGACTATGCTTTTCAACTGTGTGATTGAGCTGGGGATTGATCCAGTGAGATTATTATAGGTCAACTCGAGGCTTTGCAGGCGAGTCAGCCGGCCGAGACTGTCCGGAATCGGACCTATGAGTCTACACCCACTGAGATAGAGTACCTCGAGATTCGTCACGTTGCCGAGTTGACTCGGTATCGGACTCGGTATGAACGGGTTATATGCGAGGTCGAGCACTTTCAGAGTGGAAATGTTTCCCAATGAAATGGGTATCGACTCGTTTAATAAATTATTCTCGAGGTTGAGCGTTTCGAGTTGGCGAAACTCTCCGAAACTCGCCGGAATCTCGCCCGAAAAGTTGTTACTTGAAAGGTCCAAAGTCCGGAGATTCGGGAGCTGAGACAGAGTGGCCGGGATGTGACCCACCAAGTTGTTCACGGACAGGTTGAGGAACTTCAGATTTTGACACGTGGAGATATCAACGGGGAGGGAACCGCTGATGTAGTTGTTGTCGAGAGAGAGTGAAGAGAGCGAAAGGAGTCGGCAAAGCAAGGTGGGAAAAGGGCCTTGGAGTTCCAAGTTGGAGAGGACGACTGAGTCGACTCGGTGAGTCGAGTTGTTGCAGTTGATGCCAGTCCAGTTGCATGGAGTGTCGTCTCGTTCGTTCCATGACGAGAGGTACTGACTTGGGTCAGAGAGGCTTTTTTTGACTTGTTGAAGAAAAAGGCCTTCTTGATTCAAAGAGTGAGTGAAGTGTGGTGTGAGAATCAATAGGAAGAGTAGAAATGGAAACATTGCTTACTCTGTTCGGACTTCTTTGACAGAGACTTGGTTGTGGTTTTAGTTTTAGTTCATTTCCAAGTTCAGATTTTTGGCTTCCAAAATGTTTTGAGTGGGGAATGGGATTTGAAGAACCATGGCTGAGTGGAGTCGGGGGGCGGTGGGACCTTGTTACAATGATTAAAAACAATATTTTTTTAAAAAAATCTTTTATGGGTAAAGATTAGGCAGCTTCGTTTGGACATTGTTGATATTTTTAGGAAATAGTGAAAATGACATTATAGATAATTTGTTTAGTGGTTAAGTGTAGTTGTGCTACATATGATTAGTGTATAGAATTTTCTAATGGAAGAAGAACCACAGAGATTAGTGAAAATGAAATTTTTGCATGATTATCCATTGTTTTCTTCTGTTTTTCTTTTGAGACAATTGGCGAAGCGGTGGAGCCTTGGAGGTAAAATGAAATTATACCTTCAAGTATTCAACATCAAGCAACTTGTATATACAATAGGAAAATAGTGTCATGAAGTTGCCTTTTCACTTATTTTGTGCTTATCCATGTGAGACAGTTGCACATGGACGAATAGTTTAATAGATTCTTCCCTCCAATGAGAAAAAGTTTAGGCCTGTTTGGATGGAGGGATGAGGAGAAATAGAATTAGCTAAGAATAAATTAATTTTGAACCAAATCTCCTCTAATCTATTCTATTCCTTCTTATTTTCTAGACTATTAGAGATTCAAGCTCCAATTAACAGGTTTCTTTAAAAAATATTTGTTAATAAATTATTTAAAAAAATTTGATATCACTTTTTATATAAAATATTAAAAAATATAATTAAAAAATAAATTACTTTTTTTCTCATTTCTTATATAAAATATCATAAAGTGGTGAGTTGTTTCGTATCTAAATAATGTAATTTAATCATAAATTGATATACGTATAAGGTAATATGTGTGACAAAATATATAGTACATAACACTCAATGAATGTGGCTTTTTCTTCTTTCTTTTTTTTACATGAATTTCTAGTTTCTAGAATTATTCGAGTAGCTGAGAGCATGTGTAGTTTACTCTCCCACATACACGAGGAAGGAAAATCTATCATCGGATTTATTCCAAAAGAATTCTGTTCCTAATAAGAGAATCATTGGAAACTCCAATCAATTTTAAAGCATATAACTGCGCGGTAAGAATAATTCCACACTAGAGTCCACTGCGTGGTCAATCATCAATGTGAAAACAGTACACACACAAAAAGAGGAAAAAACTGCACAAAAATTGAAAAGAGAAAAGTGAAAGAGGTTTTGATTGATGGACTTTGATTGGTGTTGGAATCGCGGAGACTTTGAACAGGGAAAGAGTTTGGAAGCTTCTAACTCAGTGGGTGGCCTTAGTCTGACGGGTGAGTCTGTGGGTAGTAAAGAAGCGATATAAAATACAAAAAAGATACTGACTGCTTGACTAGCTTTATATAATACCATTTGCAACAACAATACTTTTTTTTTTTTTTTTCGAAGAAACATCTGCAATTATATTAGAGAATGACTGATATGGTCCCAATTAGAAAATTGGTTTTTATTTAGACTGACAACCACCAATATGAAACCAAACAAAATTGACCTTAATGTTATGTTTAGATGTTGGGATTAGAAGGGAAGTAGAGTAGAGGGAGGAAGAACAATTAATTATCTTATTTGGATATTTTTTAAGGAATGAGGGGAGAAGAAATTTAGAGGGGTTTGAACTACTTCTAACCTTTTATTTTTAATTTTTCTAAATTAGATAAATTTGGAGAAAGAGTGGAGCATAAAAATACTTGACCAAATGAATTACTAAATTTGCCCTTACTATATTAACAAAATTACAAATGAAAAAACTAATTATTCCCTTTCCCCTTACTTAATTATAAAAACATCCAAACAATGTGGATGATAATTATTCTCCTCTACTCTCTTCTTCACTACTATCCTTCACTCTACTCTCCTCTCTCTCTCAAAACTTCCAAATATAGCGTAAGTCTTCATTTGGAAGTTCAAAAAGAAATGAAATGAAATGATTATAAGAAAATAGAATGAAATGTATTTTAGTAAAGAAAATAAATGAAAATGAATGGAATGAAAGTAAGTAACCTTAATTGGATATTTTAAAATAGAAATATAAAAAGAAATGAAAATGAGGGAATAGAATGGATTCATTTTATAATAATATTGCTACTAAGCCCTTACTTTAAAATAAATAGTTGAATATATACGAGTAGTTTGAGAGTTTTAGTAAAAAATTCATTAAATCTAATTTATTCCCTCTCACTCCTTCCAATCTCAGGGTTAAACTCCTAAAGAAGGGAATGGAAAAATTCATTCCCTCCATTAAAACTCCAAACAAGAGAAAGAATGAATATTCTAAAATTATTTTTTTTATTCTTTTCCATTTCATTTCATTCACTCCTCCCAAACAAGGGCTAAAGGATTTGGATTTATTAGCATAGAAGCTATTTTTGAAAATTTTGAAGGGAGGAGTTTAAAGTCATTAGCTTAGAAAGTATTTTTTTTAAAAATTTAATAAGAAAAAAAAGCAACTAACTTTTTTATTAATTTTTTTTATATTTTCCGTAAAAGTGATATCAATTTTTTTAAAAAAATTTCTATTAAATTCGGATCCAATATTAAATTTATTACTCTGCCCTCAAGTCCTCATAATTTTATTTCTTTATTATTTTATTGTGAATTTTATTTTTGTAAATATAATTTTTATACCTTTCATAAATTATTAAAATTAATAAAATTTTCACATTAGTACTTTTTAAATGCATTAAATATTTCCTTCTTATTAATATAAAAAAATGATTAGTTGATTACTTCTTAAAGCATTAGAGAACTAGATTATTTTTTAAAAGGTAGACTAACAAAATGAAACAGATGAAATCATATTTATGAATTCATAGTTGTGGAAGGCTTTGTTTTCAATTTAATTATAAATTTCTCCATGTTAAAAATGAGACCCCAAGAAAAAAATATAAAAAACTATGTATTATTTTGGTTTTTTCTTTAACATTAAGCTAAGAAATCCCAATAATATTTAGATTTTTTGAAATTATATTTCATAAATTTCATTCATTCCTCTTTATTAAACACCGCATGTTTGATATATTAATTTTTTTAAAGAAGCATAAATCAATAAAAAAAAATTATATCTATGTTCATTTTACGCGTTATTAATATAAACACTATGTCCTAGGGATTTTTCCTCCCAAAAAAAAAAACATGTCCTTGAGATTTATGGATTAACCAAAAATCATATGTAAATAAAATAGTAAAAATACTACTTTTAGTCTTTAAGGTTTGTCTCATTTCAATATGGTTTGTAGAGTTTCAAATGTAGCAATATCAAATTCTTCAAATTTGTAAAATAATCCAATTTAATTTGGTCCTTAAAGTTTTCCACTTTTTTTTATTTGATCCTTAGAGTTTCACAAGCTCTAAAATGATTGCTCAATTAATTTTAAATTTTTTTTTATATTATTGTATTTTCCTAAATTTTTTCCTCATAAACCAAATATGGAATATTATTCACTGAATTCAAGTTCATAAAGTATAAATTTAATTCCATTTTCTTTTATTCTACATGGTAATAGTTAGCCATCATGGTAATTACGTGGATCTCCACCTAGACTACTGCGCTTTATCTTTAAGTCACAGACATTTTTTTTAAATTATGCATGTATCTAAGTGTCCAAATTCCTTCTCAAAAAAAAAAAAAAAAAAAGTGTCCAAATTAGTGTATTGACCAAATTGGTACAAACTTAAAGGATTTTACTATTACATTTGAAATTCGTGAGACCGAAATAAAAAATGTGATAAATTTTAAGGATCAAAAGTGATGTTTGCCCTAAATTAAAATAAAGATTTCACAAAAATCATTAATAAAAAATAGAATAAGAAAATAACTAAAAATTATATCTAGGAAAAACATATGATGTGATAATGAGTTTATTTGGAATATATAGTACTCTGATCTTTAAATGCCAATAAAAATTTCAATTAAAATAAATGATTTTATCATATGAAGATACTTATAGTAGAACCACAAAGCATAAGAACATAGTTCGATGTATAATTCTTATATTGAACCCTGTGTCATGTAAGATCTAATTTTTACTACATTACATTCAACAAATTCATTGTATATTATTCAAATGTATATAAAATAATTTATAGCCATTACTATCTATTTGTCAAATCACGATGTTGAATTTCTTTCCTTACTCTGTGTGTTGAAGTTTGACGAAAGATTAGAGTAGAGAGTGAGGGTGTGTTTGTTTGGAGATAAAATAGGGTAGATGGAAAACTTTAGAGAGAAAATAGGAGAAAAAAACTTTTTTGGAGTGTGTTTGGTTGGGTGGGGAAGAAGAAAAATAAATGATGGGATCCAAGTATTTTCTCCCCTGCCCACCAAAATGTTTTCTCTCCAAAATAGAGATAAAACTAACTGAAGATAAATTTTTTCTTGATTGACAAAAATGTCCAATGCATACACATATACTTCTTCAAGTTGCCTTTATTTATTTATTTATTTTTCTTCTCAGTAACATTGCTTCAACTTATGTGTGTTTTATTTTTATTTATTTATTTTTTTCTGGGCAGCTACGTTGTCTTCCTTCTTTTTCTTTTTTTTTTTTTTTAAGCCTAGGCGTGCGTGCCTATTTTCTTCTTCTTTTTTTTTTTTTTTTTTTCCTTCTACCAGCAGTTGCCTTTTCTTTCTTTTTCTTCTTTTTTTCCTCTTCTTTTTTTCTTCTTTTAATTTTCTAGTCCTGGGCGTGATAGGTTTTTTTTAAACTAGTTGTGGTTTTTTTTTTACATGATTTCTATTTTTTTAATAAATTTGGGTGATTTTTTGTGTGTGGTTATTTGTAACTTTTTTATTTTAATTGGGTATCATTCTTTAATAAGGGTATATGAGTAAATTAATTCAAACTTATTTTTTCCATCTCTCCACTTTTTCACCCTCAGCCAAACAAATAGGAGAGAAAATAAAATATTTTCTATCCTCCCACTTTTCCACTACTCCAACCAAACGGACCCTAAAGGCGGGAATATAAGAAAAGAGGAGGAGAATTGTTACCATTTCTCCTTGTTTTGTTGTTTTAATTTAAAACTGAGGGAGAAGAATAATAGATATATCTCCTCTTTATTTAAATGTTTTAAAATTAAGTAGGGGTAGACGAGGGGAGAGTTTTTTATTTTTTAGAAGAAGATTGTAATTTTATTAAGAAATATCATCCATATCGGCTAAGATTACAACAGTAAAATATGGTAAAATATTCTTTATCTACACCGAGAACTCGTTAACAAAATTTCTTACTAATAGTAGCGGAGTGGTTATACAAATTGAAAATTATGACATTTATTGGCTTAAATAACTATAAACTAAACATAAATGACTTGTTCAATTGCCACAGAAATATAACTTCAAACTGAATTAAAACTAAACTTTTTATATTAAATAGAATTATAAAAAATCTCCAAAACAAAAATTTATTAAACCCTACCTCCTTTTCCTCTAGTCTCTCACTCTCTTCCAAACAAGATGTTAGTGTAATTAATGAATTATTGAAAAGAAATCCTATCGTTGAAATGTGAGGCAAATGAAATATTAAAGGCCCCTAAATTGAAAACACGTGTGTTTTGACTGGTCTCCCCAAGGCAAAGCGTGCAGCTACTTGTTGAAAAAAATGCTCTTCTAAAGTTAGTGGGGCAAAAGAAATGTTGAATTCCACTATCAATCGACGCTGGCTTCCAAAGAATCATCAAAACATTTATTAAACCGATAGACACCACTATTTCTATTCCCAAAGTAGTTGTGCCTTTTCTTGACTTTGAGGCTTCCTATATCCTAATTGAGATTTATTTCACTTTTACCAATTAATTGTCGTTTCTTTTCTTTCTAAGAAAAAAGCTGGTTTGAATTGGAGAGCCATTATGCTAGTGGCCCACGATTGCCTCCACTTGCGTTTCTCATTTTGCTTGGAAATGAGATTAAAAATTTTCATATTTTGTGAAATATTACCTAATGATAATCATATAGAAAGTTTTTAATTTAATTTATCAGAAATTATCTTTTCAAATATAATTGAATAAGTTATGTATGATTCAGTTATTAAAATGTTTATATATATATATATAATAAATAAATTTGAGAATTTATAATATGATATCCATAATGCATTTTTAGTTTTATTTACATGCATTATGTAAATTTTTATTATTATCGAAACTTTTAAATCTTAAACATTTTAACTATTAATTCAAAAATTAACTTTATTTATATCTTACAATACTAACAAATTTGCAGAATAAACTAAACTTCTAGCATACATAAAAATGTGCAACTCACAAATAATATAGCATTATGTCAATCAAGAATCATTTGTAAAAATATTATTCCAATCAAACTCTAAATAAAAAATTTCATTAAAAAAAAAATCTCATGGACTTTACACTCTTTCATGTCCCAAATATTAGTAAAAACTAAAATTTAAGAAAATAATAACAATAAATTTAAGAAATTTTTTTAAGTATTCAAGAAAATTATAAAAATTAAGCATATCGAACGCACAAACACAAAAACTCTATAGATAATATTTTACTACCCATATTATATAGGTATTTTATTTTGGATTTGACTGTTAACTTTCTTTAGTAACATGTTTGAAATATTATTGTATAAAGATCACTGAAGAATTTTAATGTATTATTGAAATTTTCAGAAAAAATGAATTTTTCAGGGGTTTTATAAAATGCATATAATATATTTATAATCTTATTATTTTTTATGAGATAAGAATTTTTTTTTTATTTCTTCTAAGGTCCTTAAAATATTAATCTATTTTTTGGGAGATCAATTTCTTAACATTTTTAATTCATAATACATATAGATTATTAAAAGTAATTTAAAAAAATTGGGGCGTGTACGTAGTTCCTGTTCAGACTAATACTCTCTACTCATTCCCCTGTTTTTCTCGTTCTTGTTATTTTCTAATTGAGGGCATTATAAATTTATGTGTGAAAGTTAATGTTAAATAAGTAGAAAATACGATGAGAGAATGATTTTTTTTTTTTCCTGCGTTAGTCCCAACTTCATCACCTCAATGTTTCACTTACTTAAATTAATAGCTTAATTAGCAGACAAGGTTCATTTCTAAAGCGCTTCAACAATCTCTTGTGTCCAACATTACCATCTTTTTTTTTTTTTTTTTGAGAGAGTTCCAACATTACCATCTTAATTCTTTTCATCTTGTTTTCCTTATTAATCTGATGCCTTTCAAGAGGGAATAGTGATTACATACATTTTTCTTTTTTAAGTACAATTTTTTCAAAAGTCTCATTTTTCCTAAAAATATAGGTTGTTCCTTTTCTTTTTGGTTTTTTTTTTTTTTTTTTGGGGGCGGGGGGGGGGGGGGGGGGGTTGCTGAAAATATAGCTTAGTTCAATAAACAAAGACTAGAAGAAGAAAAAAAGCAGTAAAATAATTAGGATCTCTTATAAAGAAGACAACACATGTCACTATTCTTTCTTTTGCGATATATTCTTTTATTGAATATAAGAAGACAACCCATTCATCACTATAAGGACTGACCTTAGTAGTCATTGGACAAGTAAACATGTATAGATTATAGACAACTTTCAAAGAAGGTGCGATCAATATTACACTGAGAAGGGTAAATAAACAAGAAAACAAAAACGAATTATTTATTCTTTTTCTGTCATGCCCTTTTTTTTTTTCCTGAAAATGATGTGTATTTATATTAAACAGAGAGTAGACTATGGTCTACTCTCTATTTATATTAAACAGAAAGTAGACCATAGTTCATGTCTCAGTATAGCCCTAGGAGGGGTGGCCTAGTTGGTGTAAGATCCCACGTGCATGCATGAGATCCCTCATTTGAGTCGTGGCGGGTACCATGTGACGGGTGGATTCTTAGCATGCATTGCACCTTATCTGCTAGCTCTCTTGGGATGCTAGGGTGAAGTCTGTGGCATCCCGATCACAATAACTATAGCTCAATCTAACATTCTCTAATGGGGAGTGTCTCTATTAGGTCATACCTTGGGAGTAAGCCACATATGGTCACCCCACCCCTCTTCTTGCTCATAAAAAAAAAAAAAAAAATGTCTCAGTATATATATAATACAGTCAAGCAAAAAAAGAAAGAAACTATGGAGTTTGGTCGGCTCCCCTTATGGTCATTGCTGACCTCACAACCCAATATATGCCATTTTTTTCATAATCATATATTTGTTTTCTTACTCTCGCCCATTATTTATTTATTTTTCATGGAAAACTCAAGCCAGCAAATGATGATATGGAAATCTAACAAACACATGATGCACGTCATTATTTACTTAAGCCAGCTAAAACCTTTATAGGGCTAACCTAGCCTGCTTGGACATATTCAAAATGACCAAACAACATTTTAAATCATTCAGATCAATCTTCATATAACAAAAAAAATAAAATGATCATATTTTAGCCAAGTCTAATATTTACTCACATCATGTCATATAAAGTTGTGTAAAAATACATGATTATTAAAGTAATTGAGTAATTTTAACACTAGCATAATTCATTTTGCATTTATCTTTTTATTTTTTTTTGTTTACTTATCCCGATGATAAATAAAGAAAGTTGATGGTAGTTGTTACGTATAAAGAAAGAGAAACGATTAACAAAATCAAAATATTTTGATATTTTAATATAAATTGTAGTGCAAAATAGATAATTTGTTATGGAAAGTTTTGAAAAATGAGTATGTAATAATAATTAAAAAAAAAAAAAGTTCTTATGCTAAAATAGAATTTTAAAAATTGCACAAGCTAATATGACCGAGCTAAAAGTTTTGTAGTTAAATTGACACATTCTCATGTATAACATATTTTTTTTAATAAACTTTCCCATGTATAACATGTTTGGGCATCTAGGGGGAAAGAAATCAAACAGTGATATTAACAATATATTGTAATTATCTTTAAAAAAAATTAAAATAAAAGGCTAATGTGATTGAGATCAATCTAAACATGGTGGGAGTAATAAATATGCTCCTTAAGAACCTCGTTTATAGTTGTAATTGCTACCCTATAATTACCACAACAACAAAAATTTAGGATACTGACACCCATAACATACCACCCTCAATACAAATCTAATTAATTCTATGTCATGATAGAGGTATGCACTGACTATTATAGAATTCTTAGCTTTTGAAAAAATGAAAAATTCTTAGGTACTCTCGAAGTAGAGATAAATGATACTTTTTCCTTTCACATTCATGGTGGATCATATTATGAATTTAATAAGTAGACCCCATCATGAATGTGAGAGAAAGGAACACTATTTTTCTTGCTCCGAGAATACCTAAGTATTACTCTTGAAAAAGGATCCGATTAACGAGTACAATTGGGGCATTTATTAATAGATCATTTTAGGAAAGTTATGATATTACTTTTATTGAAAGGGAGATGCTAATAATACCCTTAGAGTATTGATTAATAATCTATTTAAAAAAAAATTATGAGAAAAGAAAAAAAGCAATTAAAATTTTGATAACTTTTTTCATTTCCCGTAAAAGTGGTGTCAAAACTTTCCTAAAGCATTTGTTAGCATAATCCTTATTGAAAATATAAAAAAATAAAATAAAAATTATTTCTCATTAAAAGTTTCTAAAAATATTCAATAAACCAATACCCTTAAAGTATCTATCAACTCTTTTTGTTTGAAAAATTATAATTTTCAGACCCCAAACACTTGTGCAAAAGAGTAATTAATTAATTTCAAACAAATTAACTCACAAGTATTTTAACTACCATTAAAATAACAATTCTAAACATAATAAGTAATAACAATGAAAGCAGTAAGAGGCGCAGTAAGAGGCACCCACATTTGTTATATAACGACATAAAAAATTTATGAAGATTGAAGAATCCTTTCAGGCAAAAAATCACTTTGGGCATCCAACTTGTAGAAAATGAAAATCTACTAGCTAGAAGAAAATATTACAATAATTTACTTACAAAATCTTTGAAGTTAAACTCTCTATTGTAACCTTATCAAATGTCCCACTTGCCATCCCAATTCAATTTCAATAGCCCCAAAACTCAAGAATTCTTCAACACAAACTTCCTCCACAAACCAATATTCCATATATAAAATCGGCAAAAAATTTCAACTTCCAACTGAGTGCATATGCTTGATTGTTTGAGTAATATTTTTGCACTACATCACACGTGTAGAAAAAATAAATACAAAATATTTTCTATTTTGAGCATCTATTTAAGTAAAAAACACCCTTACATAGACATCAAACATACTACTCAAAGTTAAGTATCATGTATTATCTATCAAGCAAGCACCCTAGAGTACATACTGTTCTAATTTTATAAAATGTACAAAAAGAAAGAAAGAAACACACTCCACATTACTTCTTTTTATAATTCGATAATTATAATAAAGGGAATGAAAAATTTGAAACCCTAGCTCTCTTACTAATGGAGAAGATTATGCCACTAAACTACATAGTTCTTGACCTCTACTATCTTCTTTTGTTTTTTTTTTTTTTATTTTATTTTTTAAATTAAGCAATTATTGAGAAGGAAAAATGAGTGGATAAGGATATGTTCTCCTATTGTTATCTTCTTTGTTGGCTGTTGCTCTTCTTTCTTGTCCGTAGACTTTTGTTTCAGTACTTTTCACTTGAGGCATGTGTAAAAGATCAGTGGTCACTGAGGCTTTTCACATGCACGTCGTTGAACAATTTCAAAAGTAATTAAGGAAAATTGAAAATTATAAAACGAAAAGACATGCATGATGTTAATTGTTACGTATGAGATAGGGTAGGTTGTAAATTTCTAGCGAAAATCATTGTGCATTGTATTAGAATTATGGTTAAGTGATTAAACTTATCATTTTTTAACAGCTTAAACTTTTGAGACAGTTGGTTGTTTAATATGGTATCAGAGCAGGAGATCCTCTTCACTTTACCTCTCATTTAAAATGTTAAATTCCCACTTGTTGGGCCCCCACTTACTAAAGGGAAGTTTAGACCAACAAGTAAGTGGAAGTGTTAGAATTGTGGTTAAGTGATTAAACTTACCATTTCTTAACAACTTAAGTTTTTAAAACAGTTGGTAGTTTAACACATTGCCAAAATTAAAGATTATAACATGTTTGTTACCCCAGCTCTGCCTAGTTTCTTTGGCATTGACAAGATTGAAATTGATTATTATTATTATTTTTTTGATGAACGAAATTGATTAATTTTGTGAATATCATTTCGCGTTGAAAAGTATAGGACATGAATTTGCAATTATTTTTCCGTGAAAGAGTACATGCACGATAGCAATTAGCAAAAACGACAACAACCTATTTTCGATCTTATATCTCCTTTTATCTTATCAATGGATAGAAGACCCAGTCATCATCTGTGAAATTTTAAAACCCTTTCTAGAGGTTAAGTACCAAGCATCATTATCATTCCTTCTGGCATCACTAAATTTTTTTTTTGGCTCAGACTTCTGTTATCACCAATGGTTTGGGATTTTTTTTAATAAGTATTAGTTTGGAATTCTGTTTAACTAAATTCTCGCAATCTTATGTGTTCTAATTAATTCAACTCATAAATTCTTTTATTATTAAATAAGAGATTTAAAATTTATACTCTGCTATGCATGTATCAAAAATCAATTAATGCGCATCTTGGCTTAATGATAGAAAACGATTATCATAGAAATTCTGTTGTATCTACCAAAAACAATTTCATGTAATTAGCTGTAGCCTGAATCAAGTCTGAGAGCGGCCTACCTAAAAGCATTGCCGACAAACAAACGTCAAAGAAAGACAAACAAATGACTATTACCTATTGAGATGCCGAACAACAATAAAATTTGGAATTGAAACGGATGGGACGTCATTAGAGTTCGTGTACCATATTCACATATGCCAATTGAAAGTTACTAATATTGCCTCAGAAGTCAGAACTCTGAACATGATGACGACGATGGTGGGCGGACCTAAGGCTAAGGTTGTAGAATGAGCTTAGATTAATTAGAGATGAGATTGTTTTCAGTTTTTATTATTTTTTTTTTTTGGTAATCATCAGAATATATATTTTTCTTTAAAATTTATCAAAAAAAAAAAACTTAAATCCATGATAGGTTGAGGTTTTTAAAAATCGTTTTCAGTAATCAGTTTTCTCTTAAATAAAATTCCTCTTTGCACCAAAAAAAAAAAAAAATCGTTTTCAGTTTTTAAAGACATTTACTCTCAAAATCTTGTACAAAACCATTTTTAGAGAACTCCAAAATGGCTTTTTTATTCTTGCGTTTTTAAGATTTTGTTTTTGTTTTTTTTTTTGTGTGACAAACATGTAAATAAAACAAACACTAGTTTGAATTGTTATAAGCCATCTATTTCCTGTTGTGAGGGGGCTATAAATGCAAATTTTCAATTTTGAAAATGAAACAACTAAAATTCGTTGTTGGTTTACTACTTGTCACCATTTCATGTACTCGAGCGTCTTATTGTTGCAAGTGTTAAGCAAATTCTTAGGTATAACACATTTGTGCTAACTTCAATTATGGTCATATATCACTTATTTTAAATCCAAATTATATCAAATTTGTGTCCATTAATCTATTTAGAAACCACAAATGCCTACTTTCCAATCAAATAAGTTCCTGTCAAAAATTCATTTTGGTGTAAAAAAATATGGCAAAAGATCAACTTAACTTCTTTAAACATATCAAAACCTAGCTCACAGAATTTAATCAAATTCTAACTCATACTTAAATAACACAATTCTATTAATAAAACCCAAATTGAATATCTTTTGACATTAGGTTTGTCAACACATCTATGAACTCTGACATCTTTCTTCCGGAGGGAGAGAGCTAGAGAAAGATGCTAGCTTAAGTAGCAGAGAGCCAGAGAGTTGTAATGGTCTCTACATGAATAACAACAGGGTGGATGAATGTCTTTTCTCCTTGTGTTATTTTTCTTTCTTGCCTCTCAAAAAAACTCCACTGATCCTCTTAAAGATATAAGTGATTGATAGGCTTAGTGGTTACGAAGACAAGTAACTTATTTTTGTTTTCTCTTATCATTTTTCTTTGTAAAATCTGCTTTTATATTTGCTAAAATTTTGAAAATTTCATTTGTTCCATTGTAATTGTTTTATTCACTTTGGTAAATAACTTGGCAATTTATATTGAAAATGAAAATTTTAAAAATTTCAATCTTAAGATGCATGATAATAGATTAATTTTATTTTAAAAAAGATCATTATAGCATAACTTTGATAACAAATAATAATCTTTTTTTTTTTTTTTTACATTTTAAAACATGTCTAATATCAAATTAGACAACTTTCATCTACTCGTTAGAATTTTAAAAATAATAAAATTTTAAGTTGGGTAAATATATATACATCAGAGTTGATATTTTTTATTATAAATTATGACTTCCTCTAACATTAAAAAATATGTGTGTGCGCGCGCGTTGCACCAGCATGTATACAAAGTTTGCCTTAATTCATGTCTACCTAGTACCATAAGATAACCAAGTCCCTACAAACAAAAATTTATGATTCTACTTCTAGGCATACTAGTATGAAAAAAATCACTAGGGACTTTCACGTGCACGTATAAGATATCTTTCTCATTAACATATAGGTCCCATATATCATTGATAGAGATGTCTTATACAATCAGCACACAAGATACCTTCCCATGTAAACACGCCAATGTACAAATTTTGTTGAGCACTAAAAGATGGTAGGTAAGTTGTTGGTCATGAAAATCTTTGTATGTTACCGAAAGAGAGATTATAACATGGTTGTCCTCTTTGGCCCTCTAGGTTCCTTTGGCATTGGCAAGGTTGAAAATTATTGATTTTGAGCTTATCATCTCACATTTGAAAAGTAAAGGCCAAGATGTTGTAATTTTTTTTTGTCAGTTAAAGAGTATATATTTTTCTTTTAATATTTTGATAGTAATAATGGGAGATAAGAGATTAATTTGAACTCTGGATATTTCTATTTAAGACATTAAGAGTCAGTTAAACAACAAGACTTTTGTCATCAGTTAAAGAGTACATGTATAGTTGCAAAAACAAACAAAATCTAGTTTTTTAATCTTCTATCTCCTCTAACAGAAGTGAGAAAACTAAGTCATCATCAGTAAAATTAATTTATTATGTATCACTATCATTCGTTATCACTACCGTTTTTTTCTCAGACAGACTTTCCATTATCACTATTAGTGTGGAATTATGTTGAACTAAATTCCCGCAATCTTAAATGCACAGTGGACTGATAATTCATGGAATTAGTTATAGTCAGTATAAAGATTGATGGTGGCTTACCTAAAAGCATTGCTGCCGAGCAAAAGTCTACGAATAATTGAGTCTTCAAACGACAATAAAATTAGACTGGAACCGAAAGAGATTGGATGTACAGTAGAGTTCGTGTACTATTCACATATAGTAGCTTTCAATTGGCAGAACATGATGACCACAATAGTGTAATTGATTTCAAAGGCTGAAATCAATTTTTATAATATATACGTGACATCTCATTTTGCCCTAATATTAAAAGGCCTGGCCCAAAAACATAATGGGCTTGCTATGGGTGCTATAAGTAAATTCCACGTAGAAACACAATATTAATTCATGTTTCTCAAAAAAAAAAAAAAAATTGCAATTATTCTCGAGTTTTTGAATTTTATTCCTGAAATTTCAGAATTTGAATTTTACTCCTTGAAATTTGGGAGTGTTTAGATTTTAAATCTTGACATTTTAGAATTTAGATTTTACGCCCTAAACTTTGGAGGTATTTGAATTTTACATCTCAAATTCTGAAACTTCAAAATATAAAATTTAACTGTTCCAAACTTTAGGAAGTAAAATCCAAACACCTCTAAAAGTTAAGGGAAAAATCCAAATTTCAAAACGTTTGTAAAATCTAAACACTCTCAAGCTTCAGGCAGTAAAATCCAAATCTTTATAATAAGTTGCAAACAGCCCAAACTTCAAAATTGTGATTTGCAACTTAAAAAAAAAATAAAAAAATAAAAGGAGTAATTACACTTTACATACCTGTGGTTTGCCTCTACCCACCCGTGGTTCAATCCATTACTACTCCGTAACCCACCTCCTTATCTGCCGTTACTCTAACACGTTTTCTTTCAAAATCAAAACACAAAACAAACCAAACACTCCTCTCCCCCAAAACACACTCTCAACCACGCTTGCTCACCCACTTGAGAGCTTAGATGCCACAATGCTACCCACCTGATGTATTAGACTGAAAATCAACTGGGTTTTGATCATGCAAGGAAACCGAGGAAGAAAGAGACCCACAGATTCTAGGTTTTGAGTGTTACAACCCGTTAACAAATTGGGTATTGATCTGTTCATGTTTCTCCCTATTGGGTGAGTTCCTGACTTTCTGAGCTTGAAATTTCTTTTTTCTTTTACTTTCATTTGCTCTTTTCCTCTTATTCTAGGTAGATTTAAAAATCTACATAAAGTGTTTCGTTTGAAGTTGGGTTTAAAAATCTGAATAAAGTTTTTCTAGGTAGATTTAATTTTTTTTTCCTTGTAATTTGGTTTCTGCAAAGGGGTGTTTTGTTTGAAGTGTTATGGATTTGATAGATCTATATGCAAAGTTTTTATGCTATCTGTAAGCTTTTGGATTGAAGTATCATGGTCTTTTGTTTGATATGCTATTTGTAGGCTTAGGGGTTTGTTTTATCTATAATTTGACATGCATATCTGAAAGCTGATATGCACGAGCAGATAAAAAGAAAGCATGATTAGTTATACACTTTATTCAGATTTTTGAATGTCTTAGGGGTTTGTTTTAGGGGATTGAGTCACATCTTTTAAGATTGATTTTCAGCCCATTTTTAAGGAACATAGTAGATTAGTTTAGCAGATAAAAAGAAAGCATGATTAGTTATACACTTCATGCATATTTTTGAATGGAGTAGAAACCCCACATGCTAATCCTAAATCTTCTGTACTTGAAAATTTATGATTTTTTCTCTCCTTATTTGTGACTGGTATTCTTATTAACAATTTTACAATTTTTTCGTTGTTACAATTATAGACTATTATTCAAAAAGTTAAAACAAGAGTAATATATTTGTTCTTGCCAAATCCATCAGAGAGCTTGAGAAAATCTAACAACGAAAAAATTGTAAAAATGTTAATAAGAATACCAGTCACAAATAAGGAGAGAAAAAATCATAAATTTTCAAGTACAGAAGATTTAAGATTAGCATGTGGGGTTTCTACTCCATTCAAAAATATGCATAAAGTGTATAACTAATCATGCTTTCTTTTTATCTGCTGAAGTAATCTACTATGTTCCTTAATAATGGGCTGAAAATCAGTCTTAAAAGATGTGACTCAATCCCCTAAAACAAATCCCTAAGCCATTCAAAAATCTTCCTAAAGTGTATAACTAATCATGCTTTCTTTTTATCTGCTTATGCATATCAGCTTTCAGATATGCATGTCAAATTATAGATAAAACAAACCCCAAAGCCTACAAATAGCATATCAAACAAAAGACCATGATACGTCAATCCAAAAGCTTACAAATAGCACAAAAACTTTGCATATAGATCTATCAAATCCATAATACTTCAAAAGAAACACCACTTTGTAGAAACCCATTTTCAAAAATAAATAAATCTACCTAGAAACAATTTATGCAGATTTTTAAACCCAACTTCAACCGAAACACTTTATGCAAATTTTTAAATCTACCTAGAATAAGCAGAAAAGAGCAAATGAAAGAAAAATAAAAAATAAAACTTCAAGATTAGAAAGTCAGGTTCTCACCCAATAAAGAGAAACACGAACGGATCAAAATCCAATTTGTTAACAAAAAATCACGGGTTGGTAACAATCAAAACCCTAAATCAATAGATCAGTACCTCCATGGTTTCCTTGCTCGAAATCACCCCAAGGATCCCAAGCATAAATGGGTCTAAGAACTTAGGTGGGTAGCATCCTCAGTGGGTAAGCAAGCGTGAGAGAGAGAGAGTGTGTGTGTTTGGGAGAGAGGAGTGTTTGATTTGTTTTATGTTTTGATCTTGAAAGAAAACGTGTTAGAGCAATGATAGATAGGGAGGTGGGTTATAGAGCAGTAACAGACTGAACCACGGGTAGATAAAGTGTCAAAAATGAAACCACAGGTAGGTAAAGTGTAATTAACCATTTGACCCTAAATAAAATAAAATAAAATCTCTCAAGTACAACCCACACAAGCAGAATGGGCCTCCTATAAAACCCTCCCTTAGGCTCCATTGGGAGTTTATAATGGAATGGATTTAGTAGGGAAAGGAATAGAATGGAATGGAATTTAAAAATCTTGTTTGGATGTTATAAAATAAAGGAATGAAATGGAAAGTAAGTAACACTATTTGGAAGTGACATTGGAAGGAATAAAATGAAATCATTTTATAATAACATTACTATTATACCCCTCATTTTAAAGAACATAAAAAATAATCAATGAGAACTTGTAATTACTTTGAAATGTTTAGTATTTAGTGGATGATGTGAAATTAGTTAGCCATAATTGGGTCTATGTTAGATTATTGAATTACAATTTAGTTTTGTCAAGGTGAATAGATTGCATCACGCTAATCAATAATTTAACAGATGAAGATAATGGCATGAAAAATTGACAATAGCACAATTTCTTTATTTCAATTTGCAAATTGTTTCTAGGGGTTGCTAGTTTTAGATTGGATCTTTTTTCGCTGGTGTGCTTTACAATGGATTTGATAATTTAATACATCTCCATCTCTCAATTTCTTATACTGAGCAACATCCCTCTAAGACCAGAGGTGATAGAACTATTAACATATCAATTTCTTGATAGAAAACTAAAATAATTCTAGTTTAAGGAAAAAAGAAAATTTTATTGTAGCTAAAAAAACAGTTATGTATATTTCTATGTTGTAAAGCAATTCACACATCACAAATTTATTCTCAACAAAATAAATATTTTCTAAAAATGCAAACAAATATCTTTGAAAAAAAAAACTCCGATAATGAGTCTTGCCAAAACAACAAAAAATAACATAATCCATTACAAAACTAAGGTTGGCCAAAAAATCCCACACTTTTTTAATTTTTAGGCCTAGACATCAATGTCAATAAGACACATTTGCGCTCATGATTTGGGCAACCAAAGAACATCTCCTTATATGTTGGATTTTCCATCAAAAATATGTAGGCCTCAGTCTTTGATATTGGATCTAAGTCCAATAAGCCCAAAGCTGCGTGAACTTGTGCTCGATATGACTTTGAAAAGCACTTTGCCATAACCTCAGTTGCCCTATCAATTGCCTTTGATACATTATCAAATGACTGGGAAATTACATTCTCAAGTTCATCATCTTCTGCCAGTCATCTTTTCTTGCTTTTTGAAGACATTGCATCTTGTGATGACACTCAAGAACATGCAACATTAATTTGAGGTGACCTCTGATCATCTTCCACTTCAAAGTTCTCCAAAGAAACTTCATTTTGAGATATTAAATTATTAATCTCATCAATAGTGGTCGATGCAACATACCTAGCACGTTTCTCCTTTGCAGTTTCAGCATGATCACATTTTGCTCTATCTTTAGCCCAAAGTTGTGTCATCTTAGAGTAGTAGGGTATAGGTGTTGTCATCCACTTCTTGGTTGCAAGTTTAGACTGTTATAAACCAAGACAAATGGTTAAAAAACGGATACAATTATGTAATACAAAGTTAAACTCACAAAAAATGGTAATTTACCGCTATGAGTGGCTCCCAAAATTTTGGTTCAGCTGTCTACATATTTAAAGAATCATTCCATCCAAAACCACTCAATCCATCTTTAAATATGTCATAGCATTCATGAAAATTCTTTTTCAATGTCTTTTATCGATTTTTCACCTTATCCTAGTTAATCTCCATGTGAAATTTGTCAACCAACTCTTTCACTATGTCATCATATGCCTTAGAGGTAAAAGTTCCATTAACTCTACCACCTATGTTCACCTGATATAAAAAAGCATCCACCAAAGCATTATTCATAACACTACTCCATTGTACTTCTTTGCTTGGATCTCCACCATTCTTCTTTGATATCTTACCCATGCTCTAATTAATAGGACAAAAAACACATATAAAATACTATGTAAATATTAATATTAATTATCAAAAGATAGAGAGCAATATCAAAATAAAAAGAGAAATTTGCATAACTTTTAGGTTTAAGTAATTAAAACATAGAATAGTCTTAAATGACATGACAACAATAAACACAACAGCTATCACATTTGGACATAGTTTTGCCACATGGCTAATGCTATAGAATCTTTTATAATATCTCCTTGCCTAGCATCCTCATCATCTTCTCTTGGAATAGGGGCCACACGTTCATGATGAGAATGTAAAACCTCTTCATCAACTTCAGCAATAAGACTTTCATCAGATTCGACACCCATTAAATAATTATGAAGTATGCAATATGCTAAAATGATTTCATTTTGTGTGTCAACACAATAACTAGGCTCTGTAGTACTTGCTATGATAGGAAATCTCTTTTTAAGTACACCAAATGCTCTTTCAATAGTATTGCGCAATGACGCATGTCACAAATTAAACAATTTTTTAGCATTTTTAGGGGGACGAACAAAGTACTCTTTTAAATGATATGCAATCAGACAACTTCTATTCATGTATTCTGCATCAACAAGATAAAATTTACCTAATAAACAATAACAACCATTAATTATATACCACAAATTTTTTAATTATAAAGAATACACCCTAATAAGTATTTAAATTAAATTTACCTTGTGGCATTTTCAAGTTATCATTGCTAGCTAAAGCACTCTTTATTATTCTTGAATCTTAAGCAGTTCCTTCCTAACCTGGTAATACGTATGTGAAATTTAAATCAAATGAGCATGCCGCCAACACATTTTGTGTTGTGTAACCCTTCCTACCCTGATATCTTGGTGCATTCTCATTAGACACTTTGACACGAACATGTGTTCCATCAAGTGCCCCAATACAATCCTGAGATTAACATTATCTCTCAAAAACATTTACCTTAAAATATATTTGTACTAAACTACTATCAAATATAAATTATATGTATGATATATTTACCTTAAAATATGGGTTGAACGTACTACTTTGTTAGTATTTCAAGTGGCACTTGGGTTCCATCAGGTTGTCGAAGGAATTGATCCTCTAACATAATTATTGATCTTAACACGTTATGAAAATGGCGACTAATGGTCTCACCGGAATGACAAAAGATGAAGGACATTGTACGAGTCGTCTGATTATGTGCTAGCATGTGAAGAAACTTGCCAACTTGCTCTTCAACCGTGGCATGCTGTGTGTCTTGAAGATCACCATCTCTCCATAAAATGTCACACAATCCTTGAAAAGCTTGTGGACCCATGTGTATTACATCATAGCATTTTTCACTATTCCTAAGTCGAGACATTATTTCATCACAAACTTTTTGTCTTTCTATAGTTGGTTGTGTAGGAATGTGGGGAACACATTTTCTTTTTAGTTGTTGCCTTTGATTGATAATATAACACAAATAATGGCATGCAGCATGAACCAAGGCTAGTTTCCGCATAAAGTCCGCAAAAACTATGGTCTTAAGTACCTCATCATTCAAATCCATCTAAGTAAAAAATAGTTATGTTATCAGTCCAACTTAGAAAATTATGGGCACATGTTCTAAAAAAATAGTTATGTTATTAGTCTAACTAATTATGAATGTGTTACAACTAATCTAAAAATAAAATTGTTAAACTATAAATGTTAATTTTGTTTGGGATTCAAAGTGTTAAATTATAACATTATCTCTCAAAGTACATGTACTTAATGTCTTTGATAGATAAACTGTAACACTATCCCTCAAAGTACATTATCTGTTATGGTACACGTACACTATCAATTGGAAAAGTTAAACTATAACATTATCTCTCAAAGACTAATTACATATTCATAATTTTGTTGCACAGCATACCCATAACTCAAACACATTTTATTAAGATATTTGGACTTAATTTAACTTACCCACCCGTGGTTTCATTTTTTACACTTTATCCATCTGTGCTTCACTCCATTACCATTCTGTTACCCACTTCATATTTTGCCGTTACTCTAACAAGTTTCTTATAAAAAAACACAACCCACACAAGATCAAACACGCCTCTCTAAAAAAAAAAACACACTCCCACACCTACAGTGCTCACCAGACTCTCTCCAGCACACATTCTAGCATTCTTCAAACTCAAAAAATCAGTTCCCTTCTTCTCAATCAGCTCTTCATCTTCTTTTTATTTCCACTTCCCCAAGCAAAATCGATTTACTTCGATATCTCCAGTCTCCAACAAAATCATTTCGACTCAAGCAACCTAACTTTAGAGGGTGACGCATACTTGGACCTAGAAGGTCTCCAACTCACAAAGGATTTAGCCAACAACCTCCTCAATTATAGTGTTGGTCGTGCCTTATATTATGAATTAGTGAACCTTTGGGATAAAATCACTGGGTGGCTTACAAACTTCACCACTCACTTCTTCTTCATCATTGCAGGTGTTAATGGTCATGTGTCTGCTAATGGGTTAGCCTTCTTCATCGCACCAATTGGTTCTGACATACCTAACAATTCAGCTGGCGAGTATCTTGGACTCTTTAGTAATGAATCCGCTCTCAATGCCATTGAGAAAAAAACTGTTGCAATTGAGTTTGACACTTACCTAAACCCATGGGATCCAAGCAATAATCATGTTGGAATCAATGTCAACTCCATTGTCTCTGATGTAATTGTCCCCTAACTTGATTGTGCAAATATTCTGTAGTATAATTTTTTTACTTCATTCTGGGATTTGGATATATATATTGCCATGAAGTGGATAGAAGAGATAGCTGTGGAGGAGAGCATATTTCCAATGAAAGAGGCATGGGAGTGTGTTTTTTTGAGAGAGGTGTGTTTGATCTTTTGTGGGTTGTGTTTTTTATAGGAAACTTGTTAAAGTAACGACAGAATATGAGGTGGGTAACAGAATGGTAACGGAGTGAAGCACAGGTAGGGAAAGTGTCAAAAATGAAACCACATGTAGGTAAGTTAAATTTGAGGCAAACTACAAGTGATTAAAGAGTAATTTTCCCTAATTTTAAATTCAAAAACTAATAGTCTAATGATTTAATTTGTTGCATAGTAGACCAATATGTTTGAGGCAAGCAGGTAGTTGGGTACACTAGCATTCATTAACATAAAAGACAATGATAGGAATTTTTTGATAATCTACAATGATAGGAGTTAAAGCACACTTAATGGACTTAATTTAGTTTAGCATTATCATCTACCCAATTCTATCGTCTACCTATTTGATTGAAACTAATGAACTTAATTTAACCACGAACAAGTAATATTGATAAGGAACCTGAATATTGATAGGCCAAAAACGTATTGATCCCTTGTGATGGATTAAATTGATTAATTAGCCAAGTTTATTAATTAATCAAATTAACATGCAAATGCGTGGTAGCACAAAAAAATTACTTATAAACTAAAGTGTAGCGGAAAATAAATTGACACGGTGATTTGTTTACCAATGGGGAAAACCTTCAAGGCAAAAACACCACTCCCAAGAATCCACTATTATCACAACAAGCGGTTATAAGTAAAGGAATCTCAGTACCTTATACCAATCTACAGTTGAACCCTTACCCCAATACCCAATTGGACTTGTTCTGTAGTGACAATCTCTCATTTTCAATGCACGGCTCCCAGTACATGACTAACCAATTGCGCGGATCCTAATACACGACTTCAATCACCAACTTGAGAAAGATGTTGGCTGCAAAGTTCTTCAGTTCATCCTCATAATAAAGAACAATAAGATGCTTGGTTACAAAACCCTATGGTGCAAAGACACAACAGCTTCTTCATAAAGAGATAAACTAGGGCAACTTTGTCTCCGGTCACAAATTGCTTGAACAGACTTTGCTCAATTGTTGTTCAACTTGTGCTTACTTTGATGACCTTTAAAATAATCCTTTTATATGTCTAGGATTATGAGAAAAGAAGGCCCAAAGACATGTCCACGGATTAGAATCAAAACAGTAATGAAAAACTATTTTTCTTAAATCTCGACAGCTAGAGGTGTTGAGGTGCTGTCGAGTAGCTGTTGAGCCACAAAGCTGGAACAGCTTCTTAAAGCTCGATAGATGCAGTTGTCGAGTTTTAATGAAAAGCACTTCTCAGCTTGTTTATTGGACAAAATTGCATGGCTTTAACACTTGATCTTGAAACCTTGTTTCTTGAAGTATTAAAAACATCCTAGAACTACCCAATTACAAGTAAAGTGCGTTTTGTCAAAGGATTATCCAATTACACAAAAGAATGACATATGTTCTTATCAAGTGAACCACATATGTCCTAACACATGTTCTAGCATTCTGTTCTAGCATTTTGTTATAGGATCCTCCAAGCTCACCCACCACAATTGAGCTCCCCCCTTTGTCCATTCACCTTCCAAGCATGGACACTGTGCACTTAAAAGTGCATTATTCATAAAGTGTTTTCTTGTATCTTCTTTTGTTCACAGAAAAAAGAGTTTAGGTTTGGATGTTTCCCATTGTTAGGCCTTTTGGAAATCTTTGTTCTCAGAGATCAATTTTTTGGGAAATAGGCTACCAAACATGTTAGAATGAAAAGAAGTATTTTAAATTTAAAGCAAGAAAACTACTTTTAAAAAAGATTCTCAAACATGGCCTAACGGGTCCATTCTGTATATCCCATTTTCATGTTCTAAACTCAATAGTTGATACTTTGATCAAAGCAAATCTTGTAACCTTCATGATGCAAAAAGGACTTCCTGAACATAAAAAATATTTTCTAAAAAAAAAAAGAATAGTTACACACCCACAATAATTTCATGTTATGCATTACCATGATAAAAATAAACACAGTACTAGTCATTAAAGTATTGAGGCTTCCCAAGGAAGTTACTGCTAATTGTTCAAGAAATGAACAATGTTACTCTGTTCCAGCATACCAAATACACGGGAATGAAAGGAAAAAAAAAAAAAACACTACGTGTATCATTTAAAGGAAACAAATTGCACTATGCTGACCCGACGCTACTTGTGCATCAATGATAGGAATTAAGAACACATGCACAAGCAGAATACATATAGTTGAGTATGGCTAGTTGAGAAAAAATCAATGAAAGCAAAACAATTGAAACAATTGAAAAACTTTTTAATAGTAAATAAATCAATGAAATCAAAGCAATTAAAAAACTCACAGTTGGATATGGCTGGTTGAGATTAGCAACAACGTGAGAAAGGAGCAGCAGTAAACTGCACTATGCTGACCCGACGCTACTTGTGCATCAATGATAGGAATTAAGAACACATGCACAAGCAGAATACATATAGTTAAGTACGGCTAGTTAAGAAAAAATCAATGAAAGCAAAACAATTGAAACAATTGAAAAACTTTTTAATAGTAAATAAATCAATGAAATCAAAACAATTAAAAAACTCACAGTTGGATATGGCTGGTTGTGATTAGCAACAGCGTGAGAAAGGAGCGGCAAAGAGAGAGCAAAAATATTGGTACGACTGGTTGAGAATAAAGACGTCTAAGATTCAAGGGGTAATTTAGGAATTTCAATGAAATTTTCATTAAACCTAAATCTATTTCCTCCTATTCCTCCCAATTTGAAGGGAACAAAAATTTGAGATTTTGAGGGCTTAGGAAGGAATGAGTATTCCCTCTTAACCATTTCATTTCCTCCCACCTAAACTCGCAAACAAGGGAATGGACTTTCTATTCCATCCGTTAAAACTCCCAAACAAGAGGGAGAGAAGAATATTCTAAAAATATTCTTTTCATTCATTTCCCTCCTCCCAAACGGAGCCTTAGTTATTTTACATTAGCATACCCTCTTTCTCTGTGAGTGTCGAATTTTGCAGAATCACAACCATGGCAAGCACCAAAGGTTAGAGGATTATGACCCAACCCATTGTAAGCTCTCACTTCATTACTTTCCTTTCTCAATATGTTTACCATTTTTTCTAGGGTTTGCTTTACTTTGTTTGTTCACTCACTGTCACTCTCTTTTTTTTGTTGGTTTCTTGGGGTTCGTGTGGCGCCAGAACTTGATTTTCAAGTTTCTTCAGAGCATAAGTCCTTATCTTTGGCCATTTTGAATGGTTTTGTCTTCTGGGTTTGCTTTGATTTTGTTTGTTCTTTAATGGGTCGTGAAGTTTTTGAGCTAATTTTTGCTTTTTTCTGATTTGGTTAGGAATTGGTACAGAAAGCTTGCATTCAAATATGGCTTTTTGAGTAGCAAGACCTGAGGATTGAGGGCCATATCATCGTATGTATTATGTCTAAGCTTATCTATGCATTTTTTTTAATCACTGCTAAATCTTTGTTAGTTTTATGGTTTTGGATTGCTTTGTGATTGGATTTTGGGGGGAAAGAAAGGTTTACTAGGGGTTAAGTGGTTATTTTATCACACTGTAGATGATGTATTGAGTTGCAATTTACATTGTAGAATTTGAGATTTAGACATTTAGTATTATTTTAGCTTTAGAATGATATTTAATTTTTAGGGAAAATTAAATTTGGGTAGTGCCACAACCTTTGAAATTGAAGTGACTGAATTTTTGTGGGGCAAGAAAGATGTGTTAACATCTAGAATGTTTTGGTGTAATCAAAGGTTTAAGTTCATGATTGATACATTTGATGAAGGAGTTGAGAATGCTAGGCAATGTCTTTAAGATTTGTTCTTATAGCCAATGAGTGCGTTGACAGCTGGGTGAAGAGTATATTCCAGAGGTGATTTGTAAGCTTGATATTGAGAAAGCATATGACCATGTGAATTGGAGGCTCTGTTATATTTGTTGAAGAGAATGGGATTTGGGGAGAAATAGTATAGATGGATTCGTACCTATATCTCCATAGTTTAGTTTTCTATGTTGGTTAAAGGGTCTCTAGCTGATTTTTTGGGTAGTTCAAGGGGTTTGAGACAAGGAGATCCGTTGTCTCCCATTTTATTTTTGGTTATGATGGAGGTGTTTAGTAGGATGATGAAGAGAATGGAGGGGGCAGGTTTACTTTGTGGTTTTAGGGTTGATCGTAGGACGGGTGGAGGAGAATGTGTTTCACACTTGCTATTTGAGGATGATACTATTTTTTTTTTTTTTTTTTTGTGACACAGATGTGGAGCAATTTCTTCATGTTTGTTTGTTACTACTTTGTTTTTAGGTCGTGACAGGCTTGAAGGTTAATGTGTCTAAGAGTGAAATGGTTGCTATAGGGGAGGTACATAATGTGCATGCTTTGGCAGAGATTTTCGGTTGTAGGGCTAGGTCTTTGCCAATGACTTATCTTGGTATGCTGATAGGGGCGTCTCATAAGTTCCCCTCTATTAGGAATTCTATTTTGGATAAAATTGAAAGCAAGTTAGTAGGGTAGAAGAGACTGTATTTGTCAAAAGGTGGTAGACTGACTTTGCTTAAGAGTACGTTATCTAGTCTCCCTACTTATTTTTTTTTTTATCTCTTTTCACCATTCCTACTCAAGTGGCTAACAAAATTGAGAAGTTGCAAAGGGATTTCTTGTGGAGTGATTCCAAGACACATTTGTTGGGATGGGACAAGGTGTGTATGCCTATTGCCAATGGTGGTTTAGGAATTAGGAAACTAGCCACCTTTAATAAAGTCTTACTAGGAAAATGGCTTTGGAAAGGCCTCTGTTGACTCTTCTTTGATAAGGCAAGGAGTGGGGGATAGGAGAGATTGGAATGTTCATTTTAATTGGGGTCCTAATGATTGGGAGACGGAGTTGGTGGATGATTTTTTTTTTTGTTTTTAGCAGCCAATTTACCTTCAACGGATGATGATGACCGTATGAGATGGAAGTTGATGAAAAATGGAGATTTTAATATCCACTTGTTTTATCATAAGTTGTGTGGTTCTTCTTCCATTGTTTTCCTTGGAAAGGTATTTGGAAGGTTAAGGCACCCCAAGGTGTCTCTTTCTTTGTTTGGATAGTCACATGGGATAAGATTCTCACGGGTGATAATTTGCGGGGTAGGGGTTTTGATTTTGTTGATTGATGCATAATGTGTTGTAGTTGTGGGGAGACAATGGACCATTTGTTGCTACATTGTGGGAAGGCTCATCGTTTGTAGAGTTTTGTCTTTAGCACTTTTCGGGTTTCGTGGGTTCTCTCAAGATCGGTTATAGATTTCCTTTTTGGTTGGTGGAATTGGTTGGGGAAGCATTCATCTAACATTTGGAATTTAGCTCCGTTGTGTTTGATGTGGTGCATTTGGAGGGAACGCAACCGGCGGACGTTTGAGGACTTAGATAGATCCAATGAACAGTTGCTTGCTCTTTTTTCTAGTTCCCTTTTTGATTGGTCTAAAGCTTGGGGACTCACATCTAGTAAATCTCTCCCATTGTTCCTTAGCTCTCTTTTTCTTTGTAATTAGTTTTTTTCCCTCTATTTTTGCTTTTCTCTTTTTTTTTTTGTAATTTTCGAAATGCTTTGTGCTTCTTTACATAAAGTAGTTTTTTGAATATATATCTTTATTACTTATCTGAAAAGAAAATAAAAAGATTTGTTCAAGAATTGTCATGCTAAAATAGTTGGAATTTCTAAGTGAATGATACATGAAATTCTTGTGAACATTGTTTTAGTCAGGTTTATGAATTGTCATGCTAGGCAATGTCTTATGAACATTGTTTTAGTCAAGTGAGAATGCTAGGCAATGTCTTAAGATTTTTTCAATAATTTTCATGCTAAAATAGTTGGAATTTCTGAGTGATATGATTCATGAAATTCTTATGAACATTGATACCTGTAGATTCCTATGCCAATGAGTTATAACTCAACTGGCACTTCTCCCATAGTAATTGGTTAGAGGGTGTGACCATGGGTTCAAGACCCACTAGGTGAAATTGTAACCCAAAAAAAAAAAAAAGAGGGAAACTTTTGTTTCCATTTAAAATTAAACCCTTGCAGAAAGAAAATTTAAAAATTGTGAGTATTAGGATTACTAGGGCCTGTTTGGTTATGTTTGCAAAAAATAGTTTTTAAGATTTGGTTTTAGGGAGCAATAAGAAAGCTCCAAAAACATATTGTTTTCAGTGGTTTTTTTTTTCTTAAGCTGTAAACAAAAGAAATAGTTCTAGGAAATATTGTTGTGATATTCTCTGAAAAAATTGCTAATTTTTAAGAATGATTCTCCAAAAGTAGATTTTGAAAGTGGCTGGACTAATTAAGGCTGGATTTTTAGTAATGTATATGATAATTATCTTTGCTATATAAAATGTATTGCAAACATGTCTAAAATGTGAAATTTCCAAATTTCCACTGTAATAACTTTGAAATATTTGTGAATAGTAATCTTTTGTTCTGCACGCCTGATTATTACTATGCCATGTGTTTATTTTCTTTATTAGGATCAAGATTCTACAGATTCCTTAGATCAATGAACAATGGAGTTTGTCTAATCTTGGTTATTGAGTGAGATTTGATTGCGATAATTGCACCTTATTTGTCATGCATAAAAAGATGTCTATTCCAACTGAAAATGGCAAAATGGCCATAATTGCACCATATTTAGTGTCACTTCTAAATGTTGAACTTTGGTTAAAACGCTGAGATCACCCTGAATTTCAAGCATCTTTTGCAATTCTAAGTGAATAAATGTAAATTTTTGTGCCCTACAGGGCTTTGATGTGTACATGAATTTGGTGCTGGATGATGCTGAAGAAGTCAATGTTAAGAAGAAGAGCAGAAAATCTTTAGGTGGGCTCTTTTTCTCACTCCTTTTTCTTTACCTTCTCCTAAATGTGCATTCTTTGAAGTGGTTCATCTATTTTGTTCAGGGAGGATTCTACTAAAGGGAGACAACATAACTCTAATGATGAATTCATGAGTTTACCGAACCAAAACCCGCTCTTCTCTCTCTCTCCTAATGATTTCCTTTTCAATTTTCAGTGGAAAGTGATGTTGATTCTAGCAATTGTGTAAATTGGCATCATGATGCCTTTTCAATCACCTAGCAGCCTAGCATCTCTGTTTACTGACATGTTAGATACAATCCTTAACATCAAGAATGATTAATGTAACATATGAATGATTTTCTATCCATCGAGTAAGATACATTGGCCCTATTGCTCTTTTACATTTTCTATCCTGCCTTGTTTCTAATAATTTCTGCTTCATCTGCATTTTTTAGAATCTTGATTGGCCCATAGAGAAGAAAATCTATACAGGTTTGAGTTTCCCCCCTCCCAACTATCAAATTATCTAAAGGAAAGTTCAAATTCCCTTCTGTCTGGTTTACAAAAGCTTAGTCAAATGTTTAACTTGGAACTCAAATTAATGGATAAAATCAGTTCCAAATTTTTGTGTAAATCATTTTTTAATAGCTGAATGATTAAAATAAACTAAAGGGGAAAAAAGTGAAAG
The DNA here is from genome assembly GCA_014183005.1 of Castanea mollissima. NCBI lineage: Eukaryota > Viridiplantae > Streptophyta > Magnoliopsida > Fagales > Fagaceae > Castanea > Castanea mollissima. Next base: position 23,492,356 of record JACAVU010000005.1, read on the forward strand.
AAAAGGGTAGTTAAGTCTGGCAGAGCAAAACGGTGGAGAGCTCAGAGCTATATTAATTTTGCTGTAGGTAGCTCCTAGTTTCTGTTTTTACTCATTTCAATAAAATCTTTATTTATTTTTATCTGAAAAAAGAGTCAGTCGACCAGGGTTTTAGGAAGAAATTAACTGGTTGGAGAAATACAAGGACCCGGTTTGGATGAGGGAAGTCGTGGAGAAATACAAATTTCATCATGGTGTACTTGTATCCTTGGCATTTTGTATACCAATCCGCCCATGGAGAAAGTATATCATATTTCTGTAATACCAAGTCAGCAGGTGTTTTGGTGTTTCATCACCAAGAAATGATTGACACATGTCTGGATAAAAACACATCGCTACTCTACTAGTACAAATAAAAAGACAATATTATTCCCTGAAATTTTTTCAAAGCCCGCCACTTTACTCTCTCTCTCTCTCTCTCTCTCTCCTCCTCTTTCAAAATCTGATACCCAAAATGAAGCTTAAGAAAACTTTCAAACCCCTCACTTTCTCTCTCTATCTTACTCTTTCAAATCAAATTCCCAAAATCAAAGTTTACTCTTCAATCCTCTCTCTCTCTCTCTCTCTCATACACACACGCCCAAACTCCCTTCCACCTGCAACTGCTGCTTCTATTTCCTTATTGCTGCACTGCTCTCCCCCACCTCCGGTTCCAACCACCGCAAATCACCGCCCCCACTATCGGTTCCGACCACCTCCAAGTACTCTCTCTTTATGAGTAATTTTCTCATATTGTTTTCCAAATGAATGGATGGGTCTCATCTCAAACTCCCATTTTTACCCATTATATATATTTGAATGTCTATATTCATAATATAGAGATCCTTTTATGTTATTGGAGCATTAGAAGACTGAAAGTTACAAGGAAATAATTAAATCTGGAATTGTAAGCACGTATTTATATTTCTTCATACTATCAATTTCTTGTTTATTTTGTTTTAATTATCAGTTATGTTGATGGGCAACAATGATTATTGTTTCACCAGGTTTATGTTGGTGTGTTCTTATTTTTACTTTTTAAAAACTATTTCTTTATAGTTATAAACTACGAAGCACCATAGACAATCTCTTACAATTTTATCCGTTAGGTTTTAAAATGTAACGTGAATGCTAGTAAGGGGAAACTTGTTTCTTTGTACTAATATTTTATTTTCATTGGTTGAAACTTGAAACCTTGATTGAGTCGTGTTGGGGTTATTTTAATTTTCTTGATCATGAACCTTTATACTTTGGTACAGTAAGTCCTTTAGTAATTAAAATAGCTCAATTGCATATTAATTTTCTTTATCACTGTTGGAATTTTCAGATTTTGGTTCTTTTCGTGTAATAAGTTTTTCCTGAGTTTGTGGTGGGTTGTGTTGTTCTTTATTTCTAAAATGATCTGTATCAATTTGAATTTGTCATTGGAGCAAGAATGTGATACTTTTATTCTGTTGGGTTTGCTAGAGGAATTGAATCTGTGAAATGGTGTCTTCCTAAACAAAGTTAGACTACTAATGGATTTTTCTAAACAAAGTTCTTGATGCAGCAGTAGAAAATGGTAATATAGAAAATCATGAGAATGTAATATTGGGGATGAATGCAATGAAATTAAACCTGGATTGAACTTATCAAAAAAAAGAAATAAATAAACCTGGATTGCAAGTGAATTCTGAAGAGATAGCTGTAACATTTCAATAGATTATCCCATGTTTAGCTTTACAAGGAATTCTTTAAGAAAGTAGCTTAATGTTACACTTTGAGTGTTAATTCTATATTTTTTAACGTTTAATAGTACAAGAAAAAAGAAACTTCAATATATGCTTTTGTTTACTTTTTTTTCCCCTAACATCATGCATTTTTTTAAGGACTCAGCCACGAGATTATGAAGTATGATGAGCAACCATTTGGATAGTTTTTTTACTGAGGATACAAGACTAAGCCTAAGGGTTACAAAACTTTAATATATGCCAACATCTACGGATTGTCAATACCATATGCAGAGGATACAAGACTCTAGGGTCCTAACCTTGAAGTCATGAAACTTAAACGCGATGTATTTGTGATGATGGAACATTTGAAGTCAAGGATCAGGAAATTTATGTTGGATGATGTGTGTATTCAGTATTGTCGTTAAATAGCGTCTTTACTTGTAATTGCAAATAATATCTTCAAGCCAATGGATACAGTATTGAGTGGTCTACCTCATATGAAGAGGTGGACTTCACCCTAACAAAATGGGGAAAATTGTAAAGTATAGATAGTGATATAGTTGAGCAAAATCTTATGAATGCATAACAGTTTTCTCATAAAGCTCAATTTCAAACTTATTAAATTGTTTTGCAAATATATCATAATAGTAGGATTTTAGAAAAAATGAAGATTGAACGAGCTAAACATGTTGCCAACTCAGACTAGAGAGGACGTCAATGTATTTAGTTCATCTCGATTATATTTTGCCCATATTGAACAAAAGAAATCCTTTATAAGGCTAAAATTAACAAAATACAATGAAAACTTCAAAGCCATCTCCAAGACTTTTTGCAAATTGTCCAAATGGGAGGACTTGTAATCACCCGCTAAATCATCAGCATCTCCCTTAATGAATTTTACCACATTCATCCACAATTATTTTATTCAAAGATGCATATATAAAAATGAAATTTACCATTGCATTTAAAAATATTCATTATTTTCAAAATACAAATAGAATCTAACATTGTTTGTGTAACTTCATTAGTTACAAAAGGTATCCTAAAGAGTTTCTACAAGTTGTGTTATTAATTGTCCAAATTGTAAGATATCTTATCAAAAAACTAAGTCAAATATGTTGTTCAAAAATATTGTCCACTGGTTGTGCATACGACTGTAGTTTTCTATTAAAAAAACTTCCCAAAAAAGTTCATCACACTTCAAAATTTGGTAGGGTCCTGGGAAAAAAAAAACAATATTCAATGAACTAAGAATATTGAATGAACAATCATGAAAAAAACTATTACTAGTCTAGCCTAAGAGCATTCGCAATGGAAATTGCTATCCTATTCTATTTTATCATCTCAAAAAACTACTTTATCAACTATACCATACTGTTTTACAATACACCTAACATCCCAAACTTTATTTTTTTCCCTAATTTATTTAAATATTCTTTTTTATTATCTTTTTACTATTTCTCTCAAAGTTAGGAGCCTATATTTCCATTGTAGTGTAATTGTACATGTGGACCTTACTGATTGTAATAGGTAGGTAGTTATTAGTTAGTTACTTTGGGGGTAAGGGTTACCAAACTAGTTAATAAGGTGAAGAGTGGTTAAGAGGGTGAGTTAGTTGTACTAGAGTTAGTTAGGATTACACCATGGGTATAAGGGAAGCACTATGTAATAGAACAGATTCATTGTCTTGTGAATAATGCATTGCTCATTCTCTCTCTCTCTCTCTCTCTTCCATGGAGGTCAGGTCCCCTTGAAGTGACCAATCCATTTCCCTTATTGCACTAACAGAGCCTTAACATTCTCTCTTTTCCTTTTCCTCTCTCTCCCTCAACCTCTAGCATAGGCCACAATAGATAAGAAAAAAAGAAAAAAAGAAAAAAAATGCCACCACTGTTAAACCACCATCAAACCAAAACCAAATTAAACCACCATCAAACAATGCCACTACCCTAAAGCAACACCACCACCATCAAACCAAAAGCAAAACTACATTAAAAAAAACCATCAAACCATCATTTCAAACCAAACCAAAACCCCACATACCCTAGCAAACCCATTCAAAAAAAAAAAAAAAATCACCATCGAAGCTACTAACGATCAACCCAACGATCCATCGGTGTGTTTACTAATCCACCCACCGATCAACAGATCCACCAATTCAAACCCACCGATCAACCAATCCAAAACCCACCATCAACCGATCCAAACCCAACCTGCCGATCCACACCAATCCAAAAGGGGAGGAGCTGTGAGAGACAGAGAGAGGAAGAAAGAGTCAAAATGAGAGAGATCAAAAGGGGAAATCAATAAAATATAGTATTTTTGTTTACAATTGTGCTACAATGCTATTCTACATTTAGAATGGCACTGTAGCACAATTGCAAATTTTTTTACAATTCTAAGCTTTTACAAGTCCGGTGTTGGGTGGTTTTTGGGCTTTAATGCTCAATCATCCCTATATATCCCATTTGGTAGTCCCAATGGGAATGCTCTAACCATGAAAAAAGAACATTGATTGAACAGCTTAAAAAAAAAAAAAAAACTCATAATTTCAAAATAACACTAGTTTTGATGCATTTGTTCTTTTGACGACCTAGAAATAGAAAAATGAATCATAGCCATTGGAATTTGATTGAAGTAGTGATATTCTTGAGGATTAAATCAGAGGGCTTGAGCATAAGGCACACATGATCCACAATGCAGAGGACATGTATACACACTTCAAGTGAAAAGACTATAGAATCACTCTATTGTCACACCCTGAAAATAATTGGGAAACATGTAAGGATGGTGAATTGGTGAAACATCCATCAATTTTCTATATGACCACATGCATATTTACTAGATTCATAGGTCCAATAACTTGAAATTACAAAACATGGTACTTACATAATCCCCTGCAATACACATACATTCTACGATCTCTGCAGTGAAATTAGCATCATAACCAATTCAAATCATTGAGTCCAACAAATAAGAAAATTAAGGTATATGAGGCTATCACATTTGAGCAATGGGCTAAACTTTAATCAATTAAATTGAGTTTTTTGTCGTACATTTTAATATAAATAGTTTCAGATGCAGTTTTATCATATGAATGTATGTAACGACTTTGGAAATATTTTGAAGTGTGGGATGGCTCAAATTCTTGGGCAATACCCTAATATAGCAACAGTGAAGCAATGCCATCAATGAGAGCACATCTAAGTTCTAAACAGAGAGAGAAGAGTCAGCAAGCAACTAATGCTAGATTGCAATTAATTTTATTTTTTGAAAATAAGAGAAAAAAATTCTTAACTTAGCCGAGCGCATATAAAATTTTTTGACTAAGACAACTTATAATTGTGCACTATATATGTGAGGAGTAAAAGGACCCGAGCAGGTATTTGGGCCTTTGGGCTTTGACAAGAAGGGCCGATCCGTTCTTAATTAAAAGCCCGTTAGTACTGCAAATCGGCACATACACTGAGAATCCGAGGATACATCCGAGAATGAATTTCTCCTCGGATAGACCCAAGAGAACTCGGAGATTCACTATAAAGATCAAGGCAAAGTTCCGAGAAGACTGTTGGTTAAAAGGGAGGATCCCTGAATCCTCTAGATGCACCGGTGTTAGACAAATATCTTAGACAAAGGCTGCCACCTCCACATTAAAGACCCTGCACTTACCTTCCTAGCCGCATTAATGGGGAAGTGACCCCTGAACAGTAGAACTGAAACTTCTGGTTACTATTTAAAGCATTAAGAGAAGAAGTATCGAGGGGGGGGGGAGGGGAAAGATTTAAGCAACACGTGGATAAAGCACCAAGAGAAGAAGTATTTAAGGGGAGTGAAGGCCAAAGAAAAGGGGGATTGGTCAGTTACCAAGAAAGAAATTAAGAATTGTAACCTTTAAGAAAGAAAGAAAAATAATACAGAAGTGGTCCTCGGCTTGTGTCCTCGGAGGTTCCTTTGCAATAATCATCTACTATTTGCAAGTATCTTCACACCTTAGCCTGTTATCAAGTTTTCAGTATCTCTAAACTAGATTTCATACCCACACTCTACAAATTTCATTGTTTAAGGCTCATTGAGCCTGAGCCCACAATTGTCTTTGGGTCCAGGTGCAATTGTGCACTTAAAATATATATATATACACACACACACAATTATAAACGCTTGCCATTCACTCATTTTCCAATGGAACCAAGATTTTATACACAAAATGAAAAAGAAGATGTAAAAAAGTACTAAAAGAAACAGACTAAAAAAAAATTACTCCTTTGCGTAGTTGGGCATCGGAATTGGTGAGTGAGAAAGTGGCGCGACTTCAAACCAACGGTGACACTAGAAAAAGAGCAAACAAGATTTTCAGAACAGGTGATTTTCGTCCAACATAACTGATAATGGAAACAAAATAAACCAAAAATAGATAGTAAGAAGAAATATAAATCTATGCTTACAATTCCAGATTTAATTACTTGTAACTTTCAGTCTTCTAATGCTCCAAACTTGTATGGTTTTCAATATGATGGATTTAGTTGAAATGCCTGAGTATACTTTGTGTTTTGATTTGGATGTTTAGTGCTAAAAAGAGGGTCCAAAAAATATTCAGTTTCCAACACTTGTCCAAACCCAAGAGACCCGATGACCAACCTGTAGATAAGTACATGTAGTGTTAAGGACACCCCATAGTCAAAGCATTTGCTTCCCATGGGCAGGAGAAAGTATATCATGTTTCTATAATACCAAGTCAGCAGCTGTTTTGGTGTTTCATCTCCAATAGATAATTGACACATGTCCGGAAAAAACCACATTAGCTTACTCCACTAGTGCAAATAAAAAGACAATATTATCCCTAAAAGTTTTTCAAAGCCCGCCACTTTACTCTCTCTCTATCCTCCTCTTCAAAATTTGATCCCAAAAATGAAGCTCCAGAAAATTTTCAAACCCCCCACTTTCTCTCTCTATCTTGCTCTTTCAAATCCAATTCTCAAAATCAACGTTTACGCTTCAATCCCCCCTCTCTCTCTCTCTCTCTCACACACACACACACACACCCAAACTCCCTTCCACCTGCAACTGCCGCTTCTATTTCCTCGTTGCCGCATTGCTCTCCCCCACCTTCGATTTCGACCACCGCAAATCACCGCCCCCACTACCGGTTTTGAGCACCTCTAGGTATTCTCTTTTTGTGGGTAATTTTCTCATATTGTTTTCCAAATGAATGGATGGGTCCCATCACAAGCCCCCATTATATATATTTGAATGTCTAGATTCGTAATGTAGAGATCCTTTTATGTTATTGGAGCTAGGGATGGCCATACCCATTGGGTAATGGATATCCAACCCTACTCGATCTAATTATTCTGGGTGATACCCAGTTCTTAATGGGTAAAAGATAATTGAGTAGAATTTGGATATTATCCAAATATTTTGGGTAGGGTTTGGATATTACCCATCTAACTAATTAGATCTAACTCAAACCCAACTCAATCAAATTATTATGGGTAAATTCCAACCCATCCAATTACCCAATAATCAAAATTACCAAATTGCCCCTAAAACTTGAAAATGACCAAATTATTCCTAAAACCCTCTAAAATTGCCGAAATGCACCCTAAACCTAAAAAATGAACGAAATACCATCGAAACCTAAAAATTACAAAAATATCCCTAAAACATAAAAAAATGACCGAAACACCTCCAAAACCTAAAAAATAACCAAAATACCCTCGAAAACTAAAAATTACCAAAATACCCCATAAAACTAAAAATGATCGAAAGACCATTGAAACCTAAAATAATGAATACCCTCAAAACATAAAAATGACCGAAATACCCCCCATAAACTTAAAATTAACAAAATACCCTCTAAACCTAAAAATGACCGAAATACCCCGAAACCTAAAAATTAACAAAATATTCCTGAAACATAAAAATGACCAAAACACCCTTCAAAAAAATACCAAAATACCACCGAAACCTAAAAAATAACCAAAATACCCATGAAAACTAAAAATTACCAAAATACCCTATAAACCTAAAAAATGTTCAAAAGACCACCGAAACCTAAAAATTGCCAAAATGCCGCCGAAATTTGAAAAATTACCAAAATACCCTCAAAACCTAAAAAATTACCGAAATACCATCTGAAACCTAAAAATGACCAAAATACCCCTTGAAACCTTAAAATTACCAAAATACCCACCTAAACATATAAAATGACAAGAACACCCTCAAAATCTATAACATAACCGAAATACTCCTAAAACTTATAATCTTACCAAAATACCCCGAAACCTTTAAAATGACAAAAATGCCCCTAAAACCTATAAGATGATAAAAATACGCCCAACCCTAAAAAATGACCGAAATACCCCCAAAGTTTAAAAAATAACCAAAATATCTTAAAAATCTAAAAATCATCCAAAATACCTCGAAACATAAAAAAATTACTCTCGAAACCTTAAAATTACCAAAATACCTCCAAAACCTATAAAATTACCAAAATAACCCCAAAATATAAAAATTACCGAAATACCCCTAAAACCTAAAAAATGACAAAAATACCACCGTAATCTAAAAAATGACTGAAATACCCTTAAAATCTAAAAAATGACCCAAAAAAATCCCGAAACCTAAACAATTACCAGAATTTCTTTAAAACCTACAACATGACTGAAATGTTCTTGGAACCTTTAATCTTGACAAAAATACCCTCGAAACATCCAAAATACTCCAAACCTCTATTTTGGTAATTTAAGAGGTTACAAATGTATTTTGGTCATCTTACAAGTTAGGGATGATTTGGTCACTTTAAAGGTTTCAAGGGCGTTTGGTCATTTTAGATATATTCTGGGGGGTATTTGGTTGTTTTATAGGTTTTCGGGTATTTTTGGTAATTTTAGAGGTTTGGGGTTAGTTTTGGTCATTTTTCAGGTTTACGGGGTATTTGGTCATTTTACAGGTTTAGGGCGTATTTTGGTCATTTTATTGGTTTGAGAATATTTTAGACATTTTTTAGGTTTAGGGTGTATTTTTACTATCATATAAGTTTTAGGGGCATTTTTGTCATTTTTTAGATTTCAGGGGTATTTTGGTAAGTTTATTGGCTTTGGGGGTATTTTAGTCAATTTTCAGGTTTACGGTGTATTTTGGTCAATTTTTAGATTTTAGGGGCATTTCAGTCTTTTTTAAGTTTTGGAGGTTTTTTTGTCATTTTTTAGGTTTAGGGGGTATTTTGGTAATTTTATGTTTCGGGGGGTATTTCAATCAAATTTTAGGTTTCGCGGTATTTCGGTCATTTTTTAGGTTTAGGGGATATTTTGGATTTCGGGGGTATTTTGGACATTTTTTAGGTTACGTGGGTATTTAGTCATTTTTTAAGTTTCAGGGATATTTTGGTAATTTTTAGGTTTAGGGGTATTTTGGTAATTTAAAGTGGTTTTTGAGCATATTTGATGATTTTGGGGGTATTTTGGTCATTTAAAGAGATTTCATGGGTATTATGCTCATTTTAGAGATTTTGAGATATTTTGGTCATTTTAGTGGATTTTGAGCATAATTGGTGATTTTAGAGATATCAAGGGTATTTTGGCCATTTTAGAGGTTTCATGGGTATTTTGCTCATTTTAGAGATTTAAGGATATTTTGGTCTTTTTAGTAGTTTTTGAGCATGTTTGGTAATTTTATAAAAATCAGGTTTGGGTAGAGTATGGATATCAATGGATAAACAAACTGGGTAACAATTGGGTATGAATACTAATTGGGTAAAAATCGGGTATCCATGGGTAAATTAATTGGGTTGGGTATGGGTATACCCTACCCATGGCCATCCCTACATACAACATACCCATCTCAAGGGGCTGCAAACAAAAATAGGAAAACCTTACAGGTGTGATATTAGTAGTGTCAATGAAGTTGGACGATGTAATCGGCCAAGCTTAGGAGGGAGCGAGAGAGAAAGATTGTCCTTAGGACTATCCTCACTTGAATCCCAATACTCCACCAATTAACCTATCCATCTTTCTTTGTTTCTTAACCTCTTCTTTGATTGTACGAATTATGTGTAGTTTCATATGTTGGAGGATCTGCCTTCATATGTGTGCACTTGGTTTTTATTGGAATTTTGTGGACTACAATATCTGTATCTAAGCCTAGCATTTCTTAGTTTGGTGGCTAAGCAAAGACATCACGGAATTCTCTAAGTAGGGCAAGTAGATTATCTTTCAAATCCACTGGAAACCAGACACCTATTTCCACTTTGATAGAGCTTTCTTCCTTATTAGCCAAGTTTGTTGCCTCAATCTCCTCGATGTTTAGTCTAAACCTCTTTACTTTGTCTCTCTAATGCCTCAAGAATGCCGTTTAGCAATTTGGGATTCTCGTCTTAATCAACAACTTAGTGGCAGGCTCCTTGGGCCTTCGCCCACGTATTGGATAGGCCCATACCAGGCTACAATCATTTTTTTAAACGAGAATGTTTCCTAATCTTTCATTCTTCATGGTGGTCATAAACCTTAACCCTCCAATAGCCAGTTTGGCAAAGTACTTCTTACTTAGGTTAGAGTGCCTAACATAGTTTCCTTGGCCTCCGTCTCCTTGACAAATAGCAGGGCTAACCTGCCAGCTCACCTTCATTGCAATCATCTAATTACGTAATCACTTTTGGTTGAATTACTGTACTTTGGTTGGTTTTAAACTTAGTGTTACTCAGCATTCTAGTGGTATATATGAATAGAATTTAGGAGGAACTAAATTGTTACATTTTAAAATTTAAGGAACTAAAATCAAACATACTGATGATGACGAAAAAATCACTAGTTAGTCACACGATCCTCACAAGCTTGAAACAACACCTGCACAACAACAAAAAAAGACCTAACAGAGAGCACCGGTGTGGTGCCGGCTAAAAACCCTCCGAATGTCAAGTTATAACTTTTTGCAACCTTAGAGTGCCAGAGTTGAGTGAATTATGCATACCTTGTACTCTGAGGGTTCATGGGTTTTTATAGTAGAGTTGGCCTCCGTTTCTTGCGCATCAAGGCGTTTCCTTCTAAGGAAGATCTTCCTTAATGAGCGTATATTACGGAATCCTTTACTCGTTAGAATTATTCTCGTATTGGGATTCTTTATAGTTAATCGTGAGACGCAAGTTAATTCTATTTAGGAATCTTTGGAGCTAAATCAAAACAGATGATTGCCACTTGTCGCTTACATCCATCCATTGTGCGTCTGTGCACCTTGGATCCGTCGACTATCAACTTGCCAGCCTCATGTCGTCACACTCAGTTAAATGGATATGTCATCTACATTTTTTCCTCCTCTTCACATACCATGTACTTAAGGAACCATAAATACAACTTTATATATGTAGGGTAGTGATTGTTGCATATAGTGTGTGTAGGACAGTACGTACACACTCTGTGCAACAGAATTTACCTATATTAGCCAATTTCATGCTTTTTTTTTAATGCTAGTTTCTTTAAAAAATTTCATTATTTCACATTTTCTCATATGGTTTTGTAAAGAATTAGACCAAAAAAGTTTTTTAACTTGGTAATATTTTTTCAAAATCCCTGTAAAGTTGGGTTATACAACAATTGAGATCTTGCTTCCCCATTTTCTCATATGGTTTTGCAAATAATTAGAGTTAAAAAGTTTATTAACTAGTAATATTTTTCCAAAATCCCCACTGATGGGACTGACGAAATCAATTACAGACGAGTTCAATACTGCAAACAATACCACTCCCTTAGACGAACCAAAACAGGTATCTACGTTACCAAAGAGGATACCAGGATCATTCAATGCCACCAATAATGCCTCAGGCGATTACAACACCAGCTGAATAGATCGTTGAGGGTATATTAAAAACTCATTACTTAGCAAGAAGTGTTATCAAGAAAGGCATTAATGTCACAACGGCTAGAATCCAGAGAAACATATATAAAGTCCTCACATCGCCAATAGGAGGTACACACATAATCACAAGCTATACTGAGTTATTCTAACCTATTGTTATAAGAATTTCTTGGTACTAACTTTGGCATCGAAGGCGTTGTGGCAAGCACCACACCGGTGACCATTGTAGCGAGCTCTTACTTCCACTGTGACGCAGAAGAGCGCCCAACCCTATCTGGATGAACTCACTACAACTAACAAACCTTTGCTTCATTAGTTTGGCACCGTCTATAGGAACGACATTTTCATACTACGGTTCGAAAACATAGTTTCTACCAACTTCAATATCCAGATGGAGTCCAATCAGGATTCAGCGGCCTTGGCTCAGCAAGTCCAAGCTCTTGCGGCCACTGTTGAAGAGCTCACCAGGCAGAATCAGGAGATGAGACAAAGACTTCAGCAGGAAGAGAACCAGTCCAAAGCTATCTAGGAGGATGAGGGAGACAGCCATGGGAGAAGCGATCGACAAAGGACCATTACTCCAGACGAGCAAAATTTTGATCTTCTTCAAGAAATGAGCAAAGAGATGGATGAGCTGAGAAATGCCATTAAGGAGAAGACAGATCGAAGCCTAGATAGAATGGTCAAGGCAACAAATTCTCCTTTCACCATTATAGTCTTGGAGCGGCTAGTACCAGCAAAGTTTCGGTTGCCTCAGCTTGAGCCTTTTGACGAGCTCAAGGACCTTAAGGATCACCTTAATACTTTCAAAACGACATTAGGCCTCCAACAGCCCCCTGATGAAATAATGTGTCGTTCCTTCCCTACCACACTCAAGGGAGCTGCAAGAGAATGGTTCACGAGATTGCCCACTTCATCCATTGATAGCTTCGAACAGTTAAGTAGCGCCTTTCTGCGCCATTTTGTCGAAGGGCAACGTCCTAAGAGACCAACAAATCACCTAGGGGAGAAAGAAACCTTATGGTCATATGTGAAACGCTTCACTCGAGAAACCCTAAAAGTGGACGATGTTAACGACAAGGTACAGTTGATGACATTTAAGGCAAGGCTGAAATCTAGAGAGTTTGTAGTCTCACTGGAGAAGAATCCGCCTAAGACGATGGCGGAAATGCTTCTAAAGGCGCAAAAGTACATGAACGCAGAAGATGCATTGGCAGCCATAGTGGACGAAGGAAGGCCAAGAAGAGAGGGAAGGAAGGAAGATGAATGCAGGGGGCAAAAGAGGGAGCGCCCAAGCCGTCGAGGAAGTGACAGAGACAAACAGAAGGATGAAAAAGCTCCATGAATGGTAAAATTCACCCCTCTAATTATGCCTGTTGACAAAATTTTGACGCAAATTAAGGACGAACACTACCTCTAGTGGCCGAGACCCTTACATTCGTCCCCTAACGTACGTGACAAGAACAAATACTGCTGGTTCCACAAGGATCATGACCACTACACAGAGGATTGCCGAGACCTGAAAGGGCAAATAGAGGAGCTAATACAGAAAGGAAAATTGCAAAAGTATGTGAAGAAAGGAGAATCTAGCAAGTTCAGGGGCGACAGTAAGAGCCAGTGCTAGTCTTCATCCAAAAATGAGAATCGTCCATCCCAACCACCCCAGGATGTGATCGGAGAGATAAGTACGATCGTAGGGGGCCGCTCGCGGGGGGATCATTCGAATCCCTCAAGAAAGCATGCCAGAGACAAATGAATAGCGTCCATATGGCACCCCCTTTAAGCAGAGACGGACGAACCAGGACATGTCTATCAACGAAGAGGATGCTAAGGGAGTGAAGCAGCCACATAATGACCGCTTGGTTATAATGCTCACAATTGAAGGGTTCAATACCAAGAGGATCCTTGTAGAAAACGGTAGCTCCGCAGACATCATGTACTTACTGGCCTTCTAGCAACTGGAGCTAGATCCTGGGAGATTGTATCCATTTGACTCCCCCCTTGTCAGCTTAAGTGGGGACAGGGTATGCCCTAAGGGCATAGTGACGTTAAAAGTCACAGTAGGGACCTACCCGAGGCAACTGACCCGTCAATTGGACTTCTTGGTGGTAGATTGCCCCTCCTCTTATAATGTAATCATTGGAAGGCCTACGCTTAACCGGTGGAAGGCTGCTACGTCCACCTACTGCTTGAAAGTGAAATTTCCAACGGAGGACAGTATCAACGAGGTGAAGGGAGATCAGGTCTTAGCTAGGGAATGCTACTAAGCTGTGCTGGTTGCAAAGGAAAACCATACGTGGACAATTGAGGAGGAAAAAGAAGACAAAGTAGAAGCCTTGGAAGCAGTGGAACTAGTTGAAGGAGAAGTAGCCAAGATGACGAGGATAGGAACAACCTTAAGCCCCGAGATGAGGATAAAGCTCATTCAATTCCTCAGGGAAAACATGGATGTCTTCACGTGGAGTCACGAGGATATGCCTGGTATATCACCTAAAGTCGTCCAACACAAGCTAAACGTGGATCCTGGGAAAAATTCCGTCCAACAAAAACGACGAGTCTTTGCCCCCGAACGAAACCAAGCGATCACTGATGAAGTTAACAAGCTGTTACAAGTAGGCTTCATTCGAGAGGCTTACTATCCTGAGTGGCTGGCCATCGTCATACTAGTGAAAAAAGCAAATGAGAAATGGAGAATGTGTGTGAATTTCACGGACCTGAATAAGGCTTGCCCAAAGGACAGTTTCCCTCTACCTAGGATAGACCAACGGTAGATTCTACGGTTGGGCATAAGCTACTGATGTTCATGGATGCTTTTTCAGGATACAACCAGATAGAGATGGCTGAGGAAGATCAAGAAAAAACTACTTTCATCACAAGCCAAGGGCTCTATTGATATAGGGTGATGCCCTTTGGACTGAAGAACGCTTGGGCAACGTACCAAAGGCTAGTAAACAAGATGTTCAGTAAGCAGATTGGCAGAAACATGGAGGTGTATGTGGACGATATGCTCGTCAAGAGTAAGAAGGAACTGACGCATCTGGACGACTTGAATCCTAGTAAGTGTGTTTTCGGGGTAGCTTTAGGAAAAGTTCTTAGGATTCATAGTATCCCAATGAGGGATAAAAGCAAATCCGAATAAGGTACAAGCAATACTCAACACGACTTCGCCGAAAACCATCAAAGAAGTCCAAAAGCTCACAGGGAGGATTGTCGCACTCAATAGGTTCGTATCCAAAGAAACGGATAAATGCTTACCCTTCTTCAAGACTTTGAAGCAAGCTTTCGCTTGGACTAACGAATGCGAAGCAGCATTTCAGGATCTCAAATGTTACTTGAGCAATCTACCCTTTTTAAGTCCATCAAAGGAAGGAGAAAATCTTTATTTATACCTGGCGGCATCAGCCACGGCTATGAGCGCAGCCCTGATTCGAGAGGAGGACAAGAAGCAGCTCCCAGTTTACTACGTCAGTCAAGCTCTCCAAGGAGAAGAAGCCAGGTATCCCAAGATTAAGGAGATTGCATTCGCTTTAATAGTGGCTTCATGCAAGCTACGACCGTACTTCGAAGCACATCCCATCCTGGTGACGACGAACCAACCAATCAGGAAGTCCATGAACAAGCCTAAGGCAGTAGGGAGAATGGTCCAGTGGGCAATCGAACTCAACCAATTTGACATCGAGTACCATCCCAAGACATCCATCAAGGCGCAAGCTTTGGCAGACTTCATTGCCAAATTCACCCTTCCAGAAGATGACAACCGCAATGACGAGACAGGACAATGGACAATCCAAACTGATGGCTCATTAGCTTAAATGAGGGGGGAAGTAGGGGTCATCAGAGTCACCCCTGGCGGAGAAAAGCTCAGGTACGGAGTTCAACTGAAGTTTCCAGCCACCAACAACGAAGCGGAGTATGAAGGAATATTGACGGGGCTAAGACTTGGGAAGGCACTTGGAGAAAAAAACCTGCTCATCCAGAGTGACTTGAAGTTAGTAATAGGGCAGATCAAAAAGGAGTATGAAGCAAAGGAGGAAAGAATGCAGAAATACCTCAAGTTGACAAACATCTAGCCTAGGAGTTTAATAAATTGGAGTTCGCGCAGATCCCAAGAGGCCAGAATGTGGCAGCGGACGTGGCCTCGTCAGAGGAAGAGCCAACAGGCACGGAGCTAAGCATGGAGATGCAAAAACGCCCCAGCATCGAAGAAGTCCCAACATTTGCAATCCAGGGCATAAACAGCTGGATGACACCGATCGTGTCTTTCCTCCAAGACGGGCACCTCCCTCAGGACACCAAGGAGGCCAAGAAGATCAAGTAGAGGGGCTGTTCCATGCCTTACTTGAAATGTGTCGACGAAGAAGAAGCCAGATACATCCTGGAATAAATCCACGAAGGAATTTGTGGAGACCATGCTGGCCCTAGATCCCTGGTAAGCAAAGTCATTCGAACAGGTTATTTCTTGCCAACTATGCAAGTTGACACAGTGGAGCTCATCAAGAGTTGTGACAAATGTCAAAGATTCGGGAATGTCCAACAACTTCTAGCAAAGAGACTGACGAAGATATCATCCCCGTGGCCATTCGCACAATGAGGAATCAACATTGTCGGCCCACTACCCCTAGGTAAAGGTCAGGTAAGATTCCTATTGGTTGCAATTGATTACTTCACAAAATGGGTTGAAACAGAAGCGATAACAACCATCATCGAAGCATGAATCCGAAGCTTCGTGTGGAAGAATATAATTTGCAGGTTCAGGATCCCAAGGACGATCGTATCAGATAATGGCGGCAGTTCGATAGCCAAGGCTTTAAGGACCTCTGCTCAGGCCTAGGTATCAGGAACTAGTTCTCATCCCCAGAGCATCCATAGGCGAACGGACATACGAAGGTGACGAATCGAACACTGCTCAAGATAATTAAAGCCAAGCTGGACAACGCAAAGGGTGCTTGGCCAGAAGAATTGCCCAATGTCTAATGGGCTTACAGAACCACGGTGAGAACTCCGACAGGTGAAACCCCTTTCAGGCTTACTTACGACACTGAAGCAGTAATCCCGGTCGAGGTGGGAGTAGCCAGCATCAGGCGAGAGGCATTCCACGAAGGAAATAATGACGACCAGTTACGAATCAACTTGGACTGCCTTGAAAAAATAAGAGACAAAGCTTCTAGCAGGATAACAAAGTACCAGTAAAAGATGGCTGAATACTACAACAGGAGGGTGAAACTTAGACGACTTGATATAGGCAACCTCGTCCTGCGCAAGGTCACTACAGCAACTAAAGACTCTACCCAAAAAAAACTCGGCCCCACATGGGAAGGACCATACCGAGTCGTCCATTATTTCAGGCAAGGAATCTATCACCTGAAAACCTTAGACGGACAAAGGCTCCCTCAACCATGGAACATTGAGCACTTGAAGAAGTACCACCAAAGGATGTAACAAATTAATGTATCCATTCTTGAAATTAATAAAAGCCCTATTCATCTAATGTCTTCATGTAAACAGGTCTGGTCATAGATGTAAGTTACAAAAATAAAAAAGGCTAAGTAATAAGATTCCGCCTAGACAGATGTACATTACTGACAGAGCCAAAGGATAATCTAAAAAATAACCAAGTGATAAGATTCTGCCTAGACGGATGTACATTACTGACGAAGCCAAAAGATAATCCCAAAAATGACCAAGTAATAAGATTCCGCCTAGACGAAAGTACATTACTAACGGAGCGAAAGAATAATCTCAAAAATAACCAAGTAATAAGATTCCGTCTAGACGGATGTACATTACTGACAAAGCCAGGAGATCCTTGAAATGGTGCAAGTCATAACAGAAAAACAAAAAACGTGAGGAGCAAAACCCCCAGAAGCAAGATTAATCACGAATAAAAGTTGGCTAAAAAGCGCGGACGAATGCAACATATCACAAGGATAACACAATTGCACAGCTGCAAATGCAAGCAAGTACGCAATTATAAAAGCCAAAGAAAAATAGTAACGAGCATTCACCATCACTTTTTCATCTAAAGGTCCTGAAACACTAGACCAAAAATAGTGTTCTCAAGATAGGTTAAAATAAAATTGTTCTAAAATTTGAGCCCAAAACACAAAGGGCACTAAAAAAAAAAAAAAGGAATTTTCATAAGTTCCAGATTCAGGTGTCAGCGGCAATGTCGTCAGTAACAGGGGCATTCACGGGGACGTCAGACTCGAGGGCCAAAGGCTGGGCAGCCTCGTCAACAGTAATCTCCTTGTCTACCTCTTCCATGTCCAGCATCTCCAGGTCTACTCCAGAGGGGTGCTTGATCAAGTATCTCCTCAACAGTTCAAACCCCTTGAAGTACCAACTGAAGAGCACAGAGTTGTACTCCTCAGTTTGCTGGAAGCCTTCAATGGCCCTAGCAGCGATGCCCTTGACCCTCTCCCTGGCGGCCACAAGTTGCTCTTCCTTCTCCAAGACCAATTGCCTTTCAGTCCTAAGGTCGTCACTGAGTCTCTTGGCCTCTTCTTTAGTGAGGTTGACTTCGCCTATAGAGGTTACCAACTCTTTCTTCAACTTGAGTTCTCCACCTCCAATGCCTTTATTCATGACAGCGTAGACTCAACCTTAGCCTCCTAAGCGAGATACTCCGAGGAAAGATGAATGCTCTCCCCCAACACCAGAAAAACACGCAAGGGGATTGCACCTCAAAATAACGTAAAAACAAACACAAAGAAGAAATAAAACTAGCACATGAGCATTACCTGGACAAGTTTGTGGAGATGACGACCCACCAGCTCCTTTGTGGACGAGCCCCAGAAGGTCTTTAAGTCTTCCGCAGTCACGACCTCATGAGCCCTGTCCATTGCTAGTCTCTCATCGTCCCAGATAGTAGACGAGCAAGAATCAACCTTCTCCTTCTCCTTATCAAACATACGCTACCTTTTAGAAGCAGGGGTAGGCATCTCTTCAATTGAGGTAGCAGGGGAAGCCGACCTCGTCGTCTCTGTACCAAATATGAGATGAGTAACTGAAGCAGCTGAAGTGACCGGGGGACCCTTCCCAATGACGCGTACCACCTTCTTCCCGAGATTGGACAATGGCTCGTCCTTCTTGGCCCTCATCTTATCATACACATCCTTGTTGAACTTGGTCGTCATTTCTGCAAGAGGAAAAGACTTGTTTAAATGGAAGAGGACAGGAAAAAACATGCAAGAAAACCCGATAATGACGAAACATCTACTTACTCTTTTTTCCCTCGATTCTGAGATAGCACAAGACGAAGGCAGATGGCTCTGGGCGAAGACAATGGAAGGAAAGAGTCCTTAGGTCCACCAGATCGTCCCAATCCTCGATTGTCTTTGCGTAGTCAATCGCTTTTTCCATTCGCTCTTTGTACTTGCTCTTAAGCTTGGGGCGTTTCTTGACTACATAAGACAATGGACGGAAAAATTAGAGACCGAAGAAGTAAACACCACAAAATTCCAAATAATGAGAGGAAATAATGACGCACCTAAGGTCGAGGTTCCCCACCGACAAGGTAACCTCGAGAGTTCACCCCAAACCCCTCCGGAGGAAGTCTCAAAGTTGTCTCTAGATACAAAGAAAAACCTGGACTTCCAATACCTGAAAGACGAAGGTAAACTCCGGACGATCATGGTTCTCCTTTCCCAGGGAACCAACTGATAGTACCCATATTCCTTGGACTCCTTCAAACGGTACAAATAGATGAGCTTGTCCACTTTATGCTCACCACCATCCGTAGTGGCCAGCCATATCTTCATACAGCTGACCACTATCCTCCAAGAGTTGGGCATGAGCTACCCTGGAGCAATATCGAAGCGGTCTAACAGCTCCATAAAAAGAGGGTGAACAGGAAACCTCAGCCCACAGACGAAGGTAGATTCATAAAAGCAGACCTCCCCAGGAAAGAAATGACATGCTCGATCTTCCTCATTGGGCAGACAGACCTTAACCCGCTCCGGGAATCAGAACCTATCCCTAAATCTACCTAATGTCTCAGCATCCAGCCCACACACCTCTTTGAGGGCGTGGAAAGCCCTAACCTCTCGAAAAGTGGAAACGGCTGTATCTCCTTTCACTTGGTTGTTGCTAGAAAACAACCTAGTCTCGAGCTCACCAGACCTAACCTTAGACATCCTCACCCGCTCTCTCACCAAGTTCTCGAACCAATCGATGGACTGATGAAGCAAAGGCAACAGATAGGCCAAAGCAATGCTCAGACTGTTACTCTCAAAAACGAAATCCTCAAGATTTGGAAAAACCCCTAGAGACCCTTCTAAATGCGCAAAAAGGAAAGAGATTGAGGGGTAAGCTGTCCAAACCTCAGAACTACCAACCATGGAAAAACCAAAGAAGCTAGACCAAAATACAAATCCTAAAAATGAAAAAAAAAAAAAAAAAATCCCAGAAACCAAACACAGAAAAAGGAAGAAAGAGGATATCAGAAATTCACCACAATATATGGCTGCAAAAGAGAAGAATTGGAAGAAGAAGAAGAAGAAAGGGACATACCTCAAGTGGAGAATGTAGGAAACTCTGCCTCACACTAGCTTACAGAAAAATCCCAGAGAAAGAGATATTCAGAGTGATGACAGGAAATTTGAAAAGATGAAAGGAAAAGAGGAGAAAAGATGAAGTTTTTAAACAAAGCCCAAAAAAATTGAAAATCAGTGGGAAATCCAAGGGTCATACGATGGGAACAGTAACCGCACCAACCATAAGGCGCCACGTGGCCACTACCAGTATGGCGCCACCACTACGCTTTTAATGCGGCACAAAACCCTAAGAGTCGCTTACAGTCCAATAAACCTTTCATATTCTATGGTCGACATGACATGTCATGACGACCATAGAATCTGGGGGTATCTGATGGGACTGACGAAATCAACTACAGACGAATTCAATATTGCAGACAATACCACTCCCTTAGACGAACCAAAGCAAGTATCCATGTCACTGACGAGGATACCAGGATCACTCAATGCTACCAATAATGCCTCAAGCGGTTACAAAACCAGCTGAATAGACCGTTGAGGGCATATTAAAAACTCATTACTCAGCAAGAAGCGTTACCAAGAAAGGCATTGATGTCACAATGGCTAGAATCCAGAGGAACATATATAAAGTCCTCACATCGCCAACAGGAGGTAGACACATAATCACAAGCTATACTGAGTTATTCTGACCTATTGTTATAAGAATTCCTTGGTACTGACTTTGGCATCGGAGGTGTTGTGGCAGGCACCACACCGATGACCATTATAGCGAGCTCTTACTTCCACTGTGACGCAGGAGAGCACCCGGCCCTATCTGGACAAACTCACAACTGATGAACCTTTGCTTCATCACCCGTAAAGTTGGGTTATACAACAATTGAGATCTTGCTTCATTAATCGAGTTGTGTAAAAGTTTATTGGAGCCATGCAAACATAGTAAGATTATACTTTTTTTTTTTCTTTTATAGATAATCACTCATTATCATATAATATTATTTGCTCTAATAAAGAGAATTAAGTGTATTTATTAAAGGACAAAACTTAAGTATAATAATTTAGGTGTTGTTTCATAAGTTCACCTCTTAAGATTCAGCTATGTGAATACTTAACTTTTTCTTTTTCTTTTTTTATAAAGAAAATATGACTGCTAAACTAAAAAATACACTTCCATTCCCATTTAAAAAAATCCACATAACAGAATTTTAAAAAGAGAATTTAAGGAACAGTACTTAAGTACTGTACCTATAAGGTATGGAAAATTATTAGATATTCTTTATATATATAAAATTTTACTCTAGTTTAATTTAAGTGTATATATGTGTGAGTCTCTCTCCTAGATACTTGAACTCCGACTCTTACCCTTCACATCTCACAAACACTAAGTACCATCACACTAAGGTATTCTAAAATACAGCAACGGGGTGGTTCTTTCTCTTATATATATATGATGAAACCCTTGCACCATATATAAAACTTTCTATTTTTAACTATGAGTGTTGGCTATGGAACAGATTGAGTATTTCCATAAGTGCAGGCTGCAGCCTACGACAGTCATTGCTAACCAAGCTAAACATTAACTTCCGGGTCTACAATTATATTTCTTCGAATTCTTATCATATTGACTATTTAAAGTGTTTTTTTTTTTTGATGGGAACTATTTAAAGTGTTGCTGAAGAAGAAAGACAAAAGGCAATAGCGTAACATAACCGTTGGGCCCCAATTAATTCGGTGAAAGAAGGCGGCCACCGAAGACACAAACTGACAAACACTTAAATGAAACAAGCTTCTTACTTTTCCGCCAGTAGGAATCTCCACAGCGATCACACACTACAAAAACATAGCAGCGGTCCCATGAAAACCAACACCATAAGGACATTTAAACTATTACTCCTTGATCAGAGGCATCTTCCTGGTAATAAGGGGAGAACTTCTCGTCCTTGTGAACTCTCTTGGACTTATTACCTGCCCCTGCTTCCTGCAACAATTTAACCACTTTTCGCATTGCAGGGCGGTTAATAGGAAGTAAGTCAGCGCAAAGAAGGCCGATGTCAAGAATTTTGCCGATCACTTCTTTGTACTTAGATTCAAGTGTAGGGTCAAGTACATGGTCGATTCCTTTCTGATCTATGGTGGTGGACACCCATTTCACCAAGTCTTTCTCCCCAAACTCAGGATCGATTGGGTGTCTACCTGTGACCAACTCCAATATGACCACCCCAAAGCTATAGATATCGCTCTTTTCATTCACCCGAAGTGTATAAGCATATTCTGCATCAGGTTCAAATCAAAGCAGAATGAATTAGAAACAAGCCAGCGGCTTAGAATTTATTAAATCCTATTGCAGACAATGATTTTAAAGTGGATGAGAACCATTTAAGTAGCCATATTGGCATACTGCACAGACTATACCAATAATTTTCGCAATCACTAGTCTAGTCAAACAAACTACATAGCTTATGGTATGTATGAACTGGGTACATGAGCAAATGAAATATAAGTTATTTCACAATATGCCAGGAATATAAAAACTAATAAATGATAGTAGTGAGTGCGCATAGCAAAATATATCAGTGAGTGATCAAGTGACATGTTAACAAACCTGGAGCAATGTAACCGCAAGAGCCTGCAATCATAGACATTGGTTCTCCCCCTTTGCTGACTGCTGCTACTATTTTAGCAACTCCAAAATCCGCAACTCTAGCCCTAAACTCTCCATCTATCAATATATTATTTGATTTCACACATCCCTATGGACAATAGATGGAACACAATCATGATGCAGATAAGAAAGCCCTTCAGCTGCATCCAGAGCAATCTGATACCTTGTTGGCCAATCCAACAATCCGCCCTTGCCACTATGCAACAATCTCCCAAGCTCCCATTAGGCATGTATTCATAAACCAAAAGCTTGCAATCCCCAGAGTCATAGCAACACCATAACCTCACAATATTCTTGTGCCGAATCCTTCCCAATGTTTCAACTTCAGTTTCAAACCAATCTCTCTCTGAATCAACACTGCCACCTCCTTTCTTTTTTCCACCCCATAGTTTCTTTACCGCCACTATCTCACCATTACTAAGCACAACCTTATAAACTTTTCCGGAACCTCCACTACCGATCACATTTTCATCATTGAGACAATCCATAATTTCAAACTCACTAAAACCGAGCTTATGGAACGACTTCCACTTCGGCATAGCAAGCCCTTTCTTGTTCTCCTTGTAGGTTCGGTATTTCCAATAGAACCCTACAACCCCAACAATGAGAACAATGCCCGCAAGCATATAGATTGATCCGAAAATCCACAGATTCTCCTCTTTCTTACCTCCACCTACACTAGGACAAAGATCCGGAAGGTCACCACACAGCCCTGGATTTCCCAGAAAGCTATTCCTATAATTCTCATTCGCATAATGTGGAGGGAGGTCCCCGGACAACCAATTATTCGACAAATTAAGCTTATTGAGATTCAAATTTTGCAATTCAATTGGGATTTTGCCGAAAAAGTGATTCCCAGAAAGATCAAGATAATTAAGCACAGGTAAGCTCCCAATTTCACTTGGGATCTCACCATACAACCTGTTGTTTGCCAAATTAAGCTCATTGAGCTTCTTCCAAGCTTGAATTGCCTCTGGAATTTTGCCGATAAGCTCATTATTGCTAAGATCAAGCGTACCCAATTCACTCAACTTCACAAAACTCTCAGGAATTGGACCAGTAAGCCTATTATCACTCCCCGAGAACTTAAAAAGATTGTTCAGTGACCCAATCTCCTCAGGTATCAACCCCGAAAACTGGTTTTTCGAGATCAACAACTGAGACAAATTATAAGAGCCGGATATCATTCTAGAAATGTTTCCAGACAGTGAGTTATCCTCAAGCTCAAGAAGGTACACATGGGGTAAGCCCCACAAACTTTCGGGTACTGAACCAGAAAGATTGTTCTGCTTTAACCGAACCCGGTATAAGCTCTTACAATTTCCATAACTCTCTGGAATCCCACCCGAAAATGAATTGTACATCAAAATAAGTTGTGTTAAAGCACCTTTTTCACACAAATATTTTGGGATTTCTCCAGAGAATCCATTGTAGGAAATGTCAATGGTCTGCAACGGTGAGTTCTTCCCGAGTTCACTGGGCAGTGAGCCAGTGAGTGTGTTGTTGAAGAGTTTCAGTTCGTACAGCTTTTTTGAACGAGTTATGATCTCTGGTACAGACCCTTCGAAGCGATTCTCGTACAGGTTCAGTGACTCCAGTTCTAACTCGCACAACTCGTCCGGGATCGTCCCGGTCAACTGGTTCATCGACACGTCGAATCTCGACAACGTTGTCAAGTTCGACAACCCCGAAGGTAACACGCCGGAGAGCTTGTTAAAATACAGTTCGATTTGGACTATGCTTTTCAACTGTGTGATTGAGCTGGGGATTGATCCAGTGAGATTATTATAGGTCAACTCGAGGCTTTGCAGGCGAGTCAGCCGGCCGAGACTGTCCGGAATCGGACCTATGAGTCTACACCCACTGAGATAGAGTACCTCGAGATTCGTCACGTTGCCGAGTTGACTCGGTATCGGACTCGGTATGAACGGGTTATATGCGAGGTCGAGCACTTTCAGAGTGGAAATGTTTCCCAATGAAATGGGTATCGACTCGTTTAATAAATTATTCTCGAGGTTGAGCGTTTCGAGTTGGCGAAACTCTCCGAAACTCGCCGGAATCTCGCCCGAAAAGTTGTTACTTGAAAGGTCCAAAGTCCGGAGATTCGGGAGCTGAGACAGAGTGGCCGGGATGTGACCCACCAAGTTGTTCACGGACAGGTTGAGGAACTTCAGATTTTGACACGTGGAGATATCAACGGGGAGGGAACCGCTGATGTAGTTGTTGTCGAGAGAGAGTGAAGAGAGCGAAAGGAGTCGGCAAAGCAAGGTGGGAAAAGGGCCTTGGAGTTCCAAGTTGGAGAGGACGACTGAGTCGACTCGGTGAGTCGAGTTGTTGCAGTTGATGCCAGTCCAGTTGCATGGAGTGTCGTCTCGTTCGTTCCATGACGAGAGGTACTGACTTGGGTCAGAGAGGCTTTTTTTGACTTGTTGAAGAAAAAGGCCTTCTTGATTCAAAGAGTGAGTGAAGTGTGGTGTGAGAATCAATAGGAAGAGTAGAAATGGAAACATTGCTTACTCTGTTCGGACTTCTTTGACAGAGACTTGGTTGTGGTTTTAGTTTTAGTTCATTTCCAAGTTCAGATTTTTGGCTTCCAAAATGTTTTGAGTGGGGAATGGGATTTGAAGAACCATGGCTGAGTGGAGTCGGGGGGCGGTGGGACCTTGTTACAATGATTAAAAACAATATTTTTTTAAAAAAATCTTTTATGGGTAAAGATTAGGCAGCTTCGTTTGGACATTGTTGATATTTTTAGGAAATAGTGAAAATGACATTATAGATAATTTGTTTAGTGGTTAAGTGTAGTTGTGCTACATATGATTAGTGTATAGAATTTTCTAATGGAAGAAGAACCACAGAGATTAGTGAAAATGAAATTTTTGCATGATTATCCATTGTTTTCTTCTGTTTTTCTTTTGAGACAATTGGCGAAGCGGTGGAGCCTTGGAGGTAAAATGAAATTATACCTTCAAGTATTCAACATCAAGCAACTTGTATATACAATAGGAAAATAGTGTCATGAAGTTGCCTTTTCACTTATTTTGTGCTTATCCATGTGAGACAGTTGCACATGGACGAATAGTTTAATAGATTCTTCCCTCCAATGAGAAAAAGTTTAGGCCTGTTTGGATGGAGGGATGAGGAGAAATAGAATTAGCTAAGAATAAATTAATTTTGAACCAAATCTCCTCTAATCTATTCTATTCCTTCTTATTTTCTAGACTATTAGAGATTCAAGCTCCAGTTAACAGATTTCTTTCAAACATTTTTTAATATATTATTTTAAAAAATTTTGATATCACTTTTTATATAAAATATTAAAAAATATAATTAAAAAATAAATTACTTTTTTTCTCATTTCTTATATAAAATATCATAAAGTGGTGAGTTGTTTCATATCTAAATAATGTAATTTAATCACAAATTGATATATGTATAAACTGTAATAATATGTGTGACAAAATATATAGTACATAAAATTCAATGAATGTGGCTTTTTCTTTTTTTACATGAATTTCTAGTTTCTAGAATTATTCGAGTAGCTGACAGCATGTGTAGTTTACTCTCCCACATACACAAGAAAAGAAAATCTATCATCGCATTTGTTCCAAAAGAATTCTGTTCTTAAGAGCATCCATATCCTCCAAATGCCATATGTAAGCATTTTTTGGTATTAGTCCAAAATCTCAACTCCATAAGAAATTGTAAAAGTCAAGTAATGCAAAAAAAAAATTGCAACATAGGTAGAATTGCACGGTTGGTTACTGGTAAACTCTGATATTATTATTTAATTTTCTCCCTACTCTTTATTAAATGCACTTTAGCTAATATGTTGTAGATGATGGTGATTTTAAGATATTATCTTATTATATAAAAATATTATTTTAATATATTATATTATAAAATTAAAATTAAAATATTATAAAATAATATTTTATTATTAATAAATTTTTTAAGATATTAAAGTAAAATAAAATAGCATTTTGAGTTGTAAATATCTAATAAGAGAATCATTGAAACTCCAATCAATTTTAAAGCATATAACAGTGCGGTAAGAATAATTCCAAACTTGGAGTCCACTGCGTGGTCAATCATCAATGTGAAAACACGCACAAAAAGAGGAAAAAACTGCACAAAAATTAAAAAGAGAAAAGTGAAAGAGATTGTGATTGATGGACCTTTGTTTGGTGTTGGAATCGCGGAGACTTTGAACAGGGAGAGAGGTTGGAATCTTCTAACTCCATGGGTGGCCTTAGTCTGACGGTTGAGTCTGTGGGTAGTAAAGAAGCGAAATAAAATACAAAAAAGAGACTGACTGCTTGACTAGCTTTAATACCATTTGCAACAACAATACTTTTTTTTGAAGAAACATCTGCATCTGCAATAATATTAGAGAATGACCGATATGGTCCCAATTCATAGATAATTGGTTTTGGTTAGACTGACAACCACCAATATGAAACCAAACAGAATTGACCTTAAAGGTTCGTTTGAAAGTTTAAAAATGAATAAAATGAAATTATTATTGATGGGACTTACGAAATCAAACATAAATGAGGTCAACAACGTCGACGAGATCGCCCCCACAAATGAACAAACTTAGTATCTGCATCACTGACGAGGATGTTAAGATAATTCAATACTGCCAATAATGTTCCGAACGGTTACGAAACCAGCTGGACAAGCTGTTGGAAACGTATTGAATCTCATTACTCAGTTGAAGACGTTATCAAGGAAGACATTAACACCACAATACCATCCACAACGGCTAGAATCCAGAGGGATATATAAAGCCCCCACAACGCCAATACAAGGTAGATACATAGTCACAAGATATACTGAGTTATTCTGATTTATGATTGTAAACCTTCTTTTGAACTGACTTTGGCATCAGAAACGTTGTGGCAGACACCACATCGGTGACCATTTTAGAGAGCCCTTACTTCCGCCGCAAAGCAGGAATGTGCCCGGCCCTATCTGAACAAACTCATAACAACTGACAAACTTTTGCTTCATCAGTTTGGCGTCGTCTGTGGGAACGACATTCAATATCAACTTCAATATCCAGATGGAATCCAACCAGGATTCAGCGGCCTTCGCTCAGCAAATCCAAGCTCTTATGGCCACCGTTGAAAAACTCACCAAACAGAATCAGGAGATGAGACAAAGGCTTCAGCAAGAGGAGAACCGATCCAGAGCTATCCAGGAGGATGAAGGAGACAACCACGGGAGAAGTGACCGACGAAGGACCATTACTCTAGAGGAACAACATTCTGATCTCCTCTAGGAAATGAGAAAGGAGATGGACGAATTGAGAAATGCCATCAAGGAGAAGAGGGATCAGAGTCTAGATAGAATGGTCAGGGCAACGAATTCTCCTTTAACCATGGCAGTCTTGGAGCAACCAGTGCCAGCAAAGTTTCGGTTGCCTCAGCTTGAACCTTTTGATAGGCTTAAGGATCCCTAAGATCACCTTAATACCTTCAAAACGACACTGGGCCTTCAACAGCCCCCTGATGAAATAATGTGTCGTTCCTTCCCTACCACGCTTAAAGGCGCTGCAAGAGAGTGGTTCACGAGATTGCCCACCTCATCCATTGACAACTTCGAACAGTTGAGTAATGCCTTTCTGACCCATTTTGTTGGAGGGCAACGTCATAAGAGACCAGCGGATCACCTACTCACTATTAAGCAAGGGGAGAGAGAGACCTTGTTGTCATACGTGAAATGCTTCACTCGAGAAACCCTAGAAGTGGACAACGCAGACGACAAAGTACAGTTGACGACATTTAAAGCAAGGCTTAAGTCTAGAGAGTTTGTAGTCTCGCTGGTAAAGAATCTGCCTCGGACAATGGCTGAAATACTCCTGAGGGCCCAAAAGTACATGAATGTCGAGGAAGAACTGGCAGCCATAGTGGACGAAGGAAGGCCGAGAAAAGAGGGAAAGAAGGAGGACAAACGTAGGGGGCAAAAGAGAGAGCGCCCAAGTCGTCGGGGAAGTGACGGAGACAAACGGAAAGAAGAAAAAGCTCCACGAACGGTAAAATTCACCCCTCTAATTATGCCTATTGACAAAATCTTGACGCAGATTAAGGGCAAGCACTACCTCCAGTCGCCGATACATTTACATTCGTCTCATAATGTGCATGACAAGAACAAATACTACCGGTTCCATAAGGATCATGGCCACTACACGAAGGATTGCCGAGACCTAAAAAGACAAATAGAAAAGTTGATACAAAAAGGGAAATTGTAGAAGTATGTGAAGAAGGGAGAATCCAGCAGGTTCGGGGACAACAATAGAAGCCAACGCGGACCCTCGTCCAAAAATGAGAATCGTCCATCCCAACCACCCCAGGACGTGGTCGAGGAGATAAGCACGATCGCAAGGGGTCCGTTTGCAGGAGGATCATTCAAATCCCTTAAGAAAGCTTGCCAGAGGCAGGTGAGCAGCGTCCATATGATGCCCCCATTCAAACATAGGCGGACGAACCAAGACATGTCTTTCAACGAGTAGGATGCTAGGGGAGTGAAACAGCCACATAATGACCCCTTGGTTATAATGCTCACAATTGAAGGGTTCAACACCAAGAGGATCCTGGTAGACAATGGTAGCTCCGCAGACATCATGTATTTACCAATCTTCCAGCAGCTGAAGCTAGATCCTAGGAGACTGTGCCTATTTGACTCCCCCCTTGTCAGCTTCAGTGGAGACAGGGTATACCCTAAAGGCATAGCGACATTGAAAGTCACAGTAGGGATCTACCTGAAGCAGTTGACCTGTCAGTTAGACTTCCTGGTAGTAGATTGCCCTTCCTCCTATAATGTAATTATTGGAAAGCCTACGCTTAACCGATTGAAGGCAACTACGTCCACCTACTACCTAAAGGTGAAATTCCCAATCGAAGATGGCATCGGTGAAGTAAAAGGACACCAGGTCTTAGGCAGGGAATGCTACTAGGTTGTTCTGGCTGCAAAGGAAAACCATATGTAGACAATTGAGGAGGAAAAAGAAGACAAAGTAGAAGCTCTGGAAGTAGTAGAACTGATTGAAGGAGAAACAACTAAGATGACGAGGATAGGGACAACCTTAAGCCCTAAGATAAGGATCAAACTCATTCAGCTCCTCTGGGAAAATATGGATGTCTTCGCATGGAGTCACGAGGATATGCTCGGTATATCCCCTGAAGTCGTCCAGCATAAGTTGAATGTAAACCCAGGAAAAAGGCCCATCCAACAAAAATGACGAGTCTTTGCCCCTGAACGAAACCAAGCAATCATTGACGAAGTCAACAAGCTATTGCAAGCTGGTTTCATTTGGGAAGTTTACTATCCTGAGTGGCTGGCCAACGTCGTACTGGTAAGGAAATCAAACGGGAAATGGAGAATGTGTGTAGATTTCATGGACCTGAACAAGGCTTGCCGGAAAGAAATTTCCCTCTACCAAGGGTAGACCAGCTGGTGGATACTACGGCTGGGCATAAGTTACTGACGTTCACGGATGCATTTTCAAGATACAACTAGATAAGGATGGCTAAGGAAGACCAAGAAAAGACTGCTTTCGTCACAAGTCAAGGGCTCTATTGTTATCGGTTGATGCCATTCGGCTAAAGAATGCGGGAGAAACATACCAAAGGCTAGTAAACAAGATGTTCAGTAAGCAAATTGGCAGAAACATAGAGGTTTACGTGGACGATATGTTCGTCAAGAGTAAGGAGGAACTGACGCACCTGGAGGGCTTGAAGGAAACATTCGCTACTCTTAGGGAATACCGGATGAAGATGAATCCTAGCAAGTGTATCTTCGGCGTAGCTTCAGGGCAGTTCTTGGGATTCATGGTGTCCCAAAAAGGTATAGAGGCCAACCCAGAGAAAGTTCAAGCCATCCTAGGCATGACATCACCCAAGACCGTCAAGGAAGTCCAAAAACTGACGGGAAGAATCGCAACTCTCAACAGATTCGTCTCTAGAGCTGCGGATAAATGTCTGCCCTTCTTCAAGACATTGAAGCAAGCTTTTGCATGGACTGAAGAATGTGAGGCGGCACTTCAAGAACTTAAATGTTACCTAAGCAATCTGCCCCTCTTAAGTCCAGCCAAGAAGGGAGAGAATTTGTATTTGTACCTAGCGGCATCATCCTTGGCCGTAAGTGCAGCCCTAATTTGAGAAGAGGACAGGAAGCAACTGTTGGTCTATTACGTCAGCCAAGCTTTCCAAGGAGCAGAAGCGCGATACCCCAAGATTGAAAAGATTGCATTCGCCTTAATTGTGGCCTCGCACAAGCTACACCCGTATTTCGAGGCGAACCCCATCGTGGTAATGACAAACCAACCTATTAAGAAGTCCATGAACAAACCTGAGGCAGCAAGGAGAATGGTGCAATGGGCAGTCAAGCTCAGCCAGTTCGACATCGAGTACAACCCCAGAACAGCCATCAAGGCACAAGCTCTAGTGGACTTTATTGCTGAATTCACCCTCCCAAAAGATGACAGCCTCGACAATGAGACCGAATTATAGACGATCCATACCGATGGTTCATCAGCTAAAAAGAAGAGGGGAGTAGGGGTCATCATAAACACCCCCGACGGAGAAAAGCTCAGATATGGAGTTCAACTGAAGTTCCCGGCAACCAA
This sequence comes from Castanea mollissima, assembly GCA_014183005.1. Lineage (NCBI taxonomy): Eukaryota > Viridiplantae > Streptophyta > Magnoliopsida > Fagales > Fagaceae > Castanea > Castanea mollissima. The sequence continues at coordinate 23,523,718 of JACAVU010000005.1, forward strand.
CAATGAGGCCGAGTACAAAGGAATACTGACAGGATTGAGACTCGGGAAAGCACTTGGGGCTAAGAACCTGCTCATCCAGAGTGACTCGAAATTGGTAATAGGACAGATCAGGGAAGAGTATGAGGCAAAGGAGGAAAGAATGCATAAGTACCTTAAGCTGACAAAACATCTAGCCCCAGAGTCTGATAAATTAGAGTTCGATTGGATCCCAAGAGAACAGAATATGGTGGCAGATGAGATCGCAAAGATGGCCTTGTCAGAAGAAGGAACGATGAGCGTGGAATTAGACATTGAGATCCAGAAACGGCCTAGCATCGAAGAAGTTCCAACATTTTCCATCAAAAGCGTAAACAGTTGGATGACACCAATCGTGTCTTTTATCCAAGATGGGCACCTCCCTCACGATGCCATGGAAGCCAAGAGGATCAAAAAGAAGGCAGCTAGATTTACGATCCTGAATGATACTTTATACAAGAGGGGCTTCTCCATGCCTTACTTGAAGTGTGTCAATGAAGAAGCAGCCAAGTACATCCTTCAAGAAGTCCACGAAGGAATTTGTGGAGACCATGCTGGCCCTAGATCTCTAGTAAGCAAAGTGATTCGAACAGGTTATTTCTGGCCAACCATGCAGGTAGATGCAGTGGAGCTCGTCAAGAGGTATGATAAGTGTTAGAGGTTCGGAATGTCCAGCGACTACCGGTAGAGAAACTGACGATGATAGCTTCCCCGTGGCCATTCGCGCAATGGGGAATCGATATCGTCGGCCCATTGCCTTTGGGAAAAGGACAGGTAAAGTTCTTACTCGTTGCTATTGATTACTTCACAAAGTGGGTCGAAGCAGAAGCAATAGGAACTATCACATAAGCACGGATCCGTAGCTTCGTGTGGAGAAATATAATTTGCAAGTTCGGGATCCCAAGGACAATTGTATCAGATAACGGGCGACAGTTCGACAGCTAGGGCTTCAAAGAATTTTGCTGGGGACTAGGCATCAGGAACCAATTCTCATCCCCAGGCGAACAGGCAGACAGAGGTGACGAACCGAACACTGCTCAAAATTATCAAAGCCATAATGGACGAAGCAAAGGGTGCCTGGCCAGAAGAATTGCCCAATGTCTTGTGGGCCTACAGAACCACGACAAGAACCCCAACGGGAGAGACACCTTTCAGGCTCACTTATGGCACTGAGGCAGTAATCCCAGTCGAGGTAGGAGTGGCCAGCATCAGGCGAGAAATATTCCACAAAAGAGACAACGACGACCAACTACGAATCAATCTGGACTGCTTGGATGAAATAAGAGACAAGGCCTCCAACAAGACTGTGAAGTACCAGCAGAAGATGGCCGAATGCTACAACAAAAGGGTAAAGCTCAGACGACTTGACATAGGCGACCTCGTCCTGCGCAAGGTCACCATGGTGACCAAAAACTCCGCCCAAGGAAAGCTTAGCCCTACGTGGGAAGGACCTTACAGAGTCATCCACTACTCCCGACAAGGCAGCTATCACTTGGAAACTTTAGACGGGCAAAGGCTCCCACAACCCTGGAACATTGAGCACTTGAAGAAATATCACCAACATATGTAACACAAAAATGTACTCATTCCTGAAATTAATGAAATAAAGATTCAACCAATGTCTTCATACAAAAAGATCTTGTCGACTGTAAATCCCAGAAACCAAATATGGCTAAGCAATAAGATTCTGCCTAGACGAATGTAATTGCTGACGAAGCCAAAAGATTATCTCAAAAAGCCCAAAGAAAATGCCTAGGTAATAAGATTCTGCGTAGACGGATGTATATTACCGACGAAGACGCAAAGAATGCCTAAGTAATAAGATTCCGCGTTAACGGACGTACATTACCGACGAAGGCGAAAAGAAAATGCCTAAGTAATAAGATTCTGCTTAGACAGATGTGCATTACTGACGAAGGTAGAAAGAAAATGCCTAAGAAATAAGATTCTGTTTAGACGAATGTGCATTACTAATGAAGGAAAAAAGAAAATGCCTAAGTAATAAGATTCCACTTGGACGGATGTGCATTACTGACGAAGGCAAAAAGAAAATGCCTAAGTAATAAAATTCAGCCTAGACGGATGTACATTACTGGCTAAACCAAAAAAAAATTATCTCAACAAAATGAAGTGACAAGATTCAGCCTTAAGTATAGTGACAAAATGAAGTACATTGTTACTGACGGGTCAAAGAAGTTGACGAGTCCCGAAGATCGCAAGGAAACGATCACAAGGAAAAAGTAAAGCCCCTACCAAAAATACAGACGAGTGCAACATATGCAAGTAAGTACATTGTTATAAAGGCCCAAAAACCACGGGCAATTACCTTTGTTTTTAATCTAAAAGCCCACAAATACTGGGCCAAAAATATTCTTCTCAAAAGCCAATTAAAATTGTTCTGGAATGCAAGCCCAAAACATAGCGGGCACCCAAAAAAAAAAAGGAAAAAAAGAAGAAGCAATTTTTCACAAGTATTAGGTTCAAACGTCCGTAGTAGCATCGTCACCAACAGGGGCATCAATGGCACGAGCTTCAACGACTAGGGCGTTAATGGTAGGAGCGTCTCTGGTAGTGTCAATCCCAGCGGTCATTGATTGAGCAGCCTCGTCAGCAGCAATCTCGTTGTCCACTTCCTCCATGTCCAGCGTCTCCAAATCCACTCTAGAAGGGTGTTTGATACAATATCTCCTCAAAAGCTTAAACCCCTTGAAATACTAGCTGAAGAGCACAGAGTTGTAGTCCTCAGTCTGCTGGAAACCCTTAATGACCCTGGAAGCAACAACTTTGATTTTCTCCCTAACAGCTCCAAGCTGCTCATCCTTCTCCAAAACCAATTGCTGCTCGACCTTAAGCTCGCCGCTTAATCTTTTAACCTCCTCCTTGGCGTGGTTGACATCCTCCATCGAAGCTATCAAATCCCTCTTCAACTTCTAGTTATCTGTCTTTAGGACCTTTATCCGAGAGAGCGCAGACTCGACCTTAGCCCCCTGAGCGAGATACTCCGAGGAAAGATGAATGCTCTCCCCCAACACCTAAAAAAAAAAAAGAAGGAAAGTGCAAAGAAATTTAATCTTGGAACACCAACGTATATAATGAAGAAAATAACTTCGCTCAAGCATGTTACCTGGACGAGCTTATGGAGGTGATGACCCACCAGCTCATTAGGAGGCAAACTCGAGAACACTTGCAAATCCTCCGCAGTCATGATCCCATGAGCCCTGTCCATCGACAGCCTCTCGTCATCCTAGATAGTAGACGAGCAACCATTGTTTTCCCCGTATTAGACGTGCACGGCCTTTTTGAGGCGGGGGTCCGGATCTCTTCAGTCGAGGTGGCAGGAGAAGCCGTCCTCGTCGTCTCGGCGCTAGAAACAATTGGAGTTGCGGAAGCAATCAGAGTGACGGAGGAAACCTTCCCCTTGACACAGACTACCTTCTTTCCAATACTGGACAGTGGTTCGTCCTTCTTGGACTGCATCTTCTCTTACATACCCTTGTTAAACTTTGTTGTCATTTTTGCAAGAATAAAACACTTGTAAAAGAACAAAAGAATCAAACGCAGATAGAAGTACCGAGACTAACGAACTCAAGCTTACTCTTTTTTCCTTCAATGTCAATACTCCGTAGGACGTAGGGGGACGGGTCAAGGCCAAGATGGTAAAAGGCAAGCGTCCGCGGGTCTACTAGGTCGTCCCAATTTTTGATCGTCTAGGCGTACTCGATTGCCTTTTCAACATGGTCCTTGTGCCTGCTTTTGAGCTTGGGCCTCCTATTAACTGCACAGAAAGCAAAGGAGTTAGTGACGATAACAGCGGATTCAACAAAGGTAAAGATGACAGGAAAGAATACTGACACACCTAAAGTCGGGGTCCCCTACCTACGAAGCAATCTTGGGACATCACCCCAATCCCGGCTAGAGGGAGTCTCAAAATCGTCCCCAAACACAAAGAAAAATCTGGACTTCCAGTACCTGAAGGACGAAGGTAAACCCCTGACAATCCTGGCTCTCCTCTCCTAGGGTACTAACTCATAGTATCCATACTCTTTAGACTCTTTCAAATGGTACAGATAGATGAGTTCACTCATCTTGATCATATCTCCATTAGTGGCCAACCATTTTCCATACCAAAATGATCCAAAAGCTCCATTATAAATGGATGAATAGGGAGCCTAAGTCCACAAGTGAAAGCGGCCTTGTAGAAGCACACTTCATCGGGAAAAAATTGGTAAGCCCTCTCCTCGTCATTGGGCCGACGAACACGAACCCATTCTGGAAATTGAAACCTATCCCTAAATCTACCCACGATGTCAACATCCAGCCCATACACCTCCACGAGGGCATGAAAAGCCCTAACCTCTCTAAGGGTCGAGACGGCCGTATCCCCCTCTACCTTCTCACCACTAGACGATAGCCCAGTCTCGAGATCGCTGGACCTAACCTCAGACATTGATCCTCACTCCCTCACTAAACCCTCAAACCAATCAACTGACTGACAAAGCAAGGGAAACAGCTCACCTAAAACAACGCCCAAGCTACTACCCTCGAAAATGGAGCTCTAAAGGTTTGGGAAAACACCCAAAGACCCCCTAAGCGCGCAAAAAGAAAGGAAATTGAGGGGCACGCTATCCTAACCTCGGAATTACTGACCTTGGACACCCAAAGAAAAACATAGAAAAATAGGAAATACTAAAATCCCCAAAAACCGAAAGCAAAAGCCAAAAGAAAAGAGAAATCAAATATTTACAATCGCCAAAGAAGGAGAATAAGAAGAAAAAGAGAAACAAAAGTGTACCTCAGAAAAGAAAAGGCAAGAAGCTCAACACCAATCACGCACCAGCTTGAAAAAACAACAAAGAAAAATTGAGAGGAGAAAGCACTCAGAGACACAACTGAAATTTTAGAGAAAATGAAAGGTACAGTAAGGAGAAGAGAAGTTTAAAAGAGAGATCAAGGCAAATTGAAAACTAGCGGGAAACCTAAGGGCCATACAATGAGAACATAAGCCCTCTTCAACCGTAACATGCCACGTGGCCACGACCAGCGTAACGCCGCCACTACGCATTCAATGCAGCTCGAAATCCCAAAAGTCGCCTACAAAAAAAAACCTTTCATCTTCTATGATCGTCATGACGTGTCATGACGACCATAGAACCCAGGAGTAGCTGATGGGACTAACGAAGTCAAACATAGACGAGGTCAACAACGCCGACGAGATCGCCCCCACAGACGAACCTAACCTAGTATCCACATCACTGACGAGGATGTTAAGATCATTCAATACTGCCAATAATGTCCTGGACGGTTACGAAACCAACTAGACAAGCCGTTGGAAACGTATTGAATCCCATTAATCAGTTGAAGACGTTATCAAGGAAGACATTAACACCACAATACCATCCACAACGGCTAGAATCTAGAGGGATATATAAAGCCCCCACAACGGCAGTACAAGGTAGATACATAGTCACAAGATATACTGAGTTATTCTGATTTATGATTGTAAACCTTCTTTTGTATTGACTTTGGCATCGAAGACGTTGTGGTAGGCACCACACCGGTGACCATTTTAGTGAGCTCTTACTTCCGTCGTGACGCAGGAGTGTGTCCGGCCCTATCTGGACGAACTCATAATGATTGACGAACTTTTGCTTCATCAGGACTTACATTTGCAATTTGCCATATGGGTTGTGGATGCTCTAAGTGTCCAAATTCCTCCTCAAAAAAAAAAAGTGTCCAAATTAGTGTATTGACCAAATTGGTACAAACTTAAGGATTTTACTACTACATTTGAAATTCGTGAGAACAAAATAAAAAATGTAATAAATTTTAAAGATCAAAAGTGATGTTTGCCCTAAATTAAAAGAAAGATTTCACAAAAATCATTAAAAAAAATAGAATAAGAAAATAACTAAAAATTATATCTAGGAAAAACATATGATGCAATAATGAGTTTATTTGGAATATATAGTACTTTGATGTTTAAACACTAATAATAAATTTCACTTAAAATAAATTATCTTATCATATGAAGATACTTATAGTAGAACCACAAAGCGTAAGAACACAGTTCAATGTGTTATTCTTATATTGAACAGGTTACATGTAAGATCTAATTTTTACTACATTACATTCAACAAATTCATTGTATATTATTTAAATGTATATAAAATAATTTATAGCCATAATTATTTGTCAAATCATGACCTTGACAAGAGTTTTGTAACTTATAGCGTTGTTTGGTTTCCTTTATAAAGAGAATTATTGATTGAATCTCTTTCCTTACACTGTGTGTTGAAGTTTGATGAGAGAGGAGAGCAGAGAGTAAGCGAGGGAATATAAGGAAAAGGGAGGAGAATTGTTAACATTTGCCCCTATTTAGATGTTTTAAATTAAAACTGAGGGAGAAGAATAATAGATATATCTCATCTTTATTTAAATGTTTAAAAATTAAGTAGGGGTAAATGAGGGAAGAGTTTTTTTTTTAGAAGAAGACTGTAATTTTATTAAGGAATATCATCCATATTGGTTAAGATTATAGCAGTAAGATATGATAGAATATCCACCATCTATATCGAGGACTCACTAACATGTTTAGCAATATTATAAGCAGCAAAATTACCATGTCTCATAATATGACAAAATTGAACATTAACAAAGTTTGTTGCTAATAAGAGTGGAGTGGTTATACAAATTGAAAATGATGACATTTATTAGCTTAAATAACTATAAACTAAACATAAATGATTTGTTCAATTGCCACATAATAAGTTAAAAGAATATAACTCCAAACTGAATTAAAACTAAACTTTTTATATTAAATAGAATTATAAAAAATCTCCAAAACAAAAATTTATTAAACCCTACCTCCTTTTCCTCAACTCTTTCACTCTCATCCACTCCATCCAAAGAAGATGTTAGTGTAATTAATGGATTATTGAGAAAAGAAGTCCTACCGTTGAAATGCGAGGCAAATGAAATACTGATGAGTCGTTCATTATTGTAGTTTAAGTAACACTTTTCTGTTTTTAAACAACATTACACATATTTTAACATATTTTTACTCACACATATTTTTAAAAAATACAAACAATATTACTATAACAATATTACAAGACGGCTCCTAAATTGCAAACACGCGTGTTTTGACTGGTCTCCCCAAGGCAAAGCGTGCAGCTACCTGGAAAAAAATGCTCTTCTAAAGTTCAAGTGGGACAAAAGAAATGGTGAATTCCACCATCAATCGACGCTGGCTTCCAAAGAATCATCAAAACAATTATAAAACCGATAGACGCTACTATTTCTATTCCCAAAGTAGTTGTACCTTTTCTTCACTTTTAGGCTTCCTATATCCTAATTGAGATGGATTTCACTTTCACCAATTAATTTTCGTTTCTTTTCTTTCTAAGAAAAAAGCTGGTTTGAATTGGAGAGCCATTGTGCTACTGTCCCACGATTGCCTCCACATGCGTTTCTCATTTTGCTTGGAAATGAGATTCAAAATGTTCATATTTTGTGAAAATTTACCTAACCATTATCATATAGAAAGTTTTTAATTTAATTTATTAGAAATTATCTTTTTAAATATAATTGAATAAGTCATGTATGATTCAGTTATTAAAATATTTATAAATACATATATAAATAAATTTGAGAATTTATATGATATCTATAATGCATTTTTAGTTTTCTTTACATGCATTATGTGAATTTTTTTTATTATCAAAACTTTTAAATCTTAAACATTTTAACTTTTATTTCAAAAATTAACTTCATCTATATCTTACAATACTAACAAATTTGTAGAATAAACTAAATTTCTAGCATATATAAAAATTGTGCAACTCACAAATAATATAGCAATATGTCAATCAAGAATCATTTGTAAAAATATTATTCCAATCAAACTTTAAATAAATTTTTAAAAAAAAAGCTCATGAACTTTAAACTTTTTCATGTCCCAAATATTAGTAAAAACTAAAATTTAAGAAAATAATAATAATAAATTTAAGAAATTTTTTTAAGTATTCAAGAAAATTATAAAAATTAAGCATATCGAACGCACAAACACAAAAACTCTATAGATAATATTTTACTACCCATATTATATAGGTATTTTATTTTGGATTTGACTGTTAACTTTCTTTAGTAACATGTTTGAAATATTATTGTATAAAGATCACTGAAGAATTTTAATGTATTATTGAAATTTTCAGAAAAAATGAATTTTCAGGGGTTTTATAAAATGCATATAATATATTTATAATCTTATTATTTTTTATGAGATAAGAATTTTTTTTTTAATTTCTTCTAAGATCCTTAAAATATTAATCTATTTTTTGAGAGATCAATTTCTTAACATTTTTAATTCATAATACATATAGATTATTAAAAGTAATTTTAAAAAATTGGGGCGTGTAGATAGTTCCTGTTCAGATTAATACTCTCTACTCATTCCCCTGTTTTTTTCGTTCTTGTTATTTTCTAATTGAGGGCATTATAAATTTATGTGTGAAAGTTAATGTTAAATAAGTAGAAAATACGATGAGAGAATGATTTTTTTTTTTCTGTGTTAGTCCCAACTTCATCACCTCCATATTTCACTTACTTAAATTAATAGCTTAATTAGCAGACAAGGTTCATTTCTAAAGCGCTTCAACAATCTCGTGTCCAACATTACCATCTTTTTTTTTTTTTTTTGAGAGAGTTCCAACTTTACCATCTTAATTCTTCATATTTTCCTCCAAAATAAATCTTAATTCTTCATCTTGTTTTCCTTATAAATTTGATGTCTTTCAAGAGGGAATAGTGATTACATACATCATTTGTAAGGCTAATGTTTCCTTTGTTACATCTTAATAATTTTTCTTTTTCTTTTTTAAGTACAATTTTTTCAAAAGTCTCATTTTTCCTAAAAATATAGGTTTGTTCCTTGTCTTTTTCGTTTTTTTTTTTTTTTTGGGGCTGAAAATATAGCTTAGTTCAATAAACAAAGACTAGAAGAAGAAAAAAAAAGCAGTAAAATAATTAGGATCTCTTATAAATAAGACATCACATGTCACTATTCTTTCTTTTGCAATATATTCTTTTATTGAATATAAGAAGACAACACATGCATCACTATATGGACTGACCTTAGCAGTCATTGGACAAGTAAACATATATAGATTATAGACAACTTTCAAAGAAGGTGCGATCAATATTACATTGAGAAGGGTAAATAAACAAGAAAACAAAAACGAATTATTCATTCTTTTTTCTATATATCATGCCTTTTTTTTTTCCCTGAAAATGATGTGTATTTATATTAAACAGAGAGTAGACCATAGTTCATGTCTTAGAGTATATACAGGGTAAATTACAATTTACCCACCTATGGTTTGACTGAAATTTAAGTTGTCTATCTGTGGTTTAGAATTTGACACTTTACCTACTTTAGGTTTGACCAAAATTTAAGTTGCCTACCTGTAGTTTGAAATTTCATGAAAAAAGTGTTCCAATGGATAGTGTAGGGGTATTGGGCCCAGAAAAATATAAAGGATGGCCCAACGAAATCTTTTGGGCTAGCAACCCAAAATCCGAAACATCAAAGTGGTTATGGAGTGTTCAAAAAATCCAAATACGTCCGAGGGGTAGATATGTCCTCGGAATGTTAAGCCGAGGAAATAGGAAGAGAAGTTTTAGTACCCCCGAGTTAATTTATGAAGAGTCCTACAATTAAGGGGAATACGCGGTATACGTGGATGACGCTTGAAAGAGCGGTGGAAAAGCTGCTTCCACCGCCCATGCATTAAAGACTCTGTGATTGATACGCTGACTGTATAGACGGAAGGATGGGACATAAGCATAGAGCTTGAAACTTGGTCCAAATCCCGGGGGGCTCTAAGGAAGAATAGATGGGACATAAGCATAGAGCTTGAAACTTGGTCCCAAATCCCAGCAGGTTTTAAGGGAAAATGGATGGGACAAGTGGAAAGAGGGGGATTGCCACCAGAAGAAGGGAGATGATAAATAGAAGGGAGGGGAGACGAAGAAAAGGGGGGAGGCAGAAGACCGAGGAAGAAAAGAGAGTCAATAGAAAAAGATAGTCCATATTTGTATCCAAATTTAAGAAATACTGTTATAAACTATCCTCGGCAACGGTCCGAGGAGGAATTTTCAGCCTTATTCTTAAAAAGAAATCGTTCCTTTGTTCTATTCCTTTGGGCCCAAAGCCCGTTCTCTTTTATGATTGTCCTAGCCATCCTGAGAATCTAAATTGCAAACCCACCCTCTACAAATTCATTGTAAAGAAAGGCCTTTTTAAGCCCATCTGCCCCTCGTTGTGGTTTGGGAACTTGAATTGTGTCCCTACAGATAGTTTTTTATCTTATTTAATCTTGTATTTTTATGTTTATTGTGTTTTTGAAGTAGAGGGACATAAAAGTGGAATAAATTTCATATTTAGCTTTATTTTTAACAAATATGGGTTATAAAAATCTAACTAAGCTAACCAGGTAAAATGTCAAATTTCAAACCACAAATAAGCAACTTAAATTTCGACCAAACCACATGTGGATAAATTGTAATTTACCCGTATATATAATACAGTCAAGCAAAAAATAGAAAGAAACTATGGAGTTTGGTCGCCTCTTTCTTATGGTCATTGCTGACCTCACAACCCAATATATGCCCTTTTTTTTTCATAATCATATATTTGTTTTTTTTCTCTCTCTCCCCACTATTTATTTATTTTTCATGGAAAACTCAAGCCATGAATGATATGGAAATCTAACAAACACATGATGCATGTCATTATTTACTTAAGTCAGCTGAACCATTATAGGGCTTACCTAGCTTGCTTGGACATATTTAAAATGACCAAACAACATTTTAAATCATTCAGATCAGTCTTTATGTAACAAAAAAAAAAGATCATATTTTAGCCAAGTATAAAATTCATTCACATCAGGTCATGCAAAGTTGTGTAAAAATACATGGTTATTAAAGTAATTAAGTAATTTTTACACTAGCACAATTTATTTTGTATTTATCTTTTTATTTTTTTTGTTTACGTATCCCCATGATAAATAAAGAAAGTTGATGGTATTTGTCATATATGAAGGAAGAGATACAATTGAAAAAATCAAAATATTTTGATATTTTAATATAAAATATAGTGCAAAATAGATAATTTGATATGAACAGTTTTGAAAAATGAGTATGTATTAAAAAAATTCTTATGCTAAAATAAACAAAAAAAAAAAAAAAATTTGCACAAGCTGATATGACCGAGTCAAATGCTTTGTAATTGAATTAGCACATCCCCATGCATAAAATGTCTGAGGATCTAAGGTGAAAATGGTTGGGACCGAGGTCAATCAATCTAAACATGGTGGGAGTAATAAATATGCTCCTTAAGAACCCCATTTATGGTTATAATTGTTATCCTATAATTACCACGACCACAAAAATATAGGATACTAACACCCATAACATACCACCCTCAATACAAATCTAATTAATTCCATGTCGTGATAGAGGTATGCACAGATTATTAGAGAATTCTTAGTTTTTGAAAAAAGAAGTATTACGTTTTTAATATTTTCACAACAAATTATAGGTGGTTAGTTGTTGTTAGTTCCAATTTGAATCTAATATTAAAATTACTTTTTTGTTTCAACAATAACAACCAGTAACAACTTACTACTTAGGATTTGTTGTGAAAATATTGTAAAAAAACTGTAGACATAGCATTTCTCTTATAGAGAAGAATTTGATTAACGATTACTATTAGGGCATTTATTAATTGATAATTTTAGGAAAGTTATGATACTAATTTTATTGAAAATTTTAAAAAAAAAATTAAAAAACTATTTTTTCATAAAAAGTTTCTAAAAATATTCTATAAACCAATACCCTTAGAGCATCTTTTTTTTAATTTCTTTGAAAAATTATAATATTCAAACCCCATACTCCTACTCAAAAGAGTAATTAATTAATTCCAAACAAATTAACACACAAGCATTTTAACCACCATTAAAATAAAAATTCTAAACATAATAACAATGAAAGCAGTAAGAGAGGCACACACATTTGGTAACGACATAAAAAAATTATGAAGAATCCCTTCAAGCAAAAAATCACTTTGGGCATCCAACTTGTAGAAAATGAAAATCTACTCGAAGACACTACAAAAAACGCAGTTTTAAGCTGCGTTTACAAAAACACAGCTACAGAGTGCTTTGAGCTGCGTTTTTGGAAAACACAGCAACATCGAGCAGCGTTTATAAGGCGCAGCTCCAGATCAGCTCAAAAGCCACATTTCTTGATGTTAAAATGCGGCTATATTACAATAATTTATTTACAAAACCTTTGAAGTTAAACTCTCTATTGTAACCTTATCAAATGTTCCACTTGCCTTCCCACTTCAATAGCCCCAAAACTCAAGAGTTCTTCAACACAAACTTCGTCCACAAATCAATATTCCATAAATAAAATCGGCAAAAAATTTCAACTTCCAACTGAGTGCATATGCTTGATTGTTTGAGTAATATTTTTGAACTACATCACATGTGTAGAAAAAATAAAAATAAAAATATTTTCTATTTTGAGCATCTATTTAAGTAAAATACCCTTACATAGATGTCAAATATATTTCTCAAAGGTAAGTATCATGTATTTCTCTCAAGATATTGTTCTAATTTTATAAAATGTACAAAAAAAGAAACACACTCCACATTACTTCTTTTAATATTTCGATAATTATAATAGAGGGAATGAAAAATTTGAAACCCTAGTTCTCTTACTAATGGAGAAGATTATGCCACTAAACTACATAGTTCTTGACCTCTACACGACATAATTGGTATCTTCTTTTGTTTTTTATTTTGTTTTATTTTTTAAATTAAGTAATTATTGAGAAGGAAAAATGAGTGGATAAGGATATTTTCTCCTATTGTTATCTTCTTTGTTGGCTGTTGCTATTCTTTCTTGTCCGTAGTCTTTTGTTTCAGTACTTTTCACTTGAGGCATGTGTAAGAGATCAGTGGTCACTGAGGCTTTTCACATGCACGTCGTTGAACAATTCCAAAAGTAATTAGGAAAATTGAAATTTATAAAACGAAAAGACATGCATGATGTTGCGTATGAGATAGGGTAGGTCGTAAATTTCTAGTGAAAATCATTGTACATTGCGAAAATAAAGATTATAACATGCTTGTTACCTTAGCTCCGTCTAGTTTCTTTGGCAAAAATGGGCAAATGCCCATTTCCCAAACTAATTAGAGAAATACCCATATTTTGAAACTCGATTTTCTCAAGATCGAATTTCAAAAAAAAAAAAAAATCCTGGCCCTATAGCAATGTTTTAAAGAGTCTATAATGATGTTTTAAGGACCTATAGTGGCGTTTTGTATCTCGACTTCCATGAAATCGAGTTACGTGCAAGTTTTTTTTTTTTTTTTCCACCTATAACTCGACTTTATGGAGCTCAAGTTACAAAACGCCGCTATAAGTCCTTAAAAACGTCACTATAAGCTCCTTAAAACGTCTCTATAGGGCTTAACTCGATTTTGAAAAAATCAAGTTTCAAAAGAGGGGCATTTTCCTAATTAGTTTGGGAAAGGAGGCAACATGCTGATTTTTTTTCGCGAAAAGGGCAAAAGCCCATTTTGGCCTAGTCTCTTTGGCATTGACAAGATTGAAATTGATTAATTTTGAGAATATCATTTCGCGTAGAAAAGTATATATAGGACATGAATTTGTAATTATTTGTCCGCGAAAGTATACATGCATGATAGCAATTAGAAAAACGATAACCAACCTATTTTCGATCTTATTTCTCCTTTTATGAGTTTTATCTTATCAATGGATAGAAGACCCAGTCATCATCGGTGAAATGTTAAAACCCTTTTTTGAGGTTAAGTACCATGCGTCATTATCATTCCTTCTAGCATCACTATTTTTTTTTTTTTTTTGGCTCAGACTTCTGTTATCACCAATGGTTTGGGTAGGGGTGTCCAAACAAAATCAGGACCAGACCCACCCGCAAAAATCGTCTGACCCAACCTAAGAATCGGCCAACCTGACGCCAGTGATGGGTCGACGGCGGGTCTCTGCCCCCTGAACTCGAAAATGGCAGGTCGGTTGGCAATTTGAGGTTGAGAAACTAATTTTCAACCGACCCGACCATATCTCAAAGCCATGTCGCCGATATTAACTTCGATCTTTCAAGAAAACAAGATCCGATCTATTCGGTCTACCCCTGATCTATTCGAGATCCGTCTCATCCAGATCTTGTTGAGATCAGCCTAATCTCTTCAAGATCCTCTAAGATCTCGTCAAGATCAGGTCAAGCCTCACCAAATCTGGTGACTTTTGGCAAAATCCGGCAGATTGTCTCACAACCTGAAACCGACCGAGGACTGATCTGTACCTGAAGAAAATCTGACCACCCGAACCGAATCCATTCAATGGTCGACGGCAGGTCTATGTTGGAAAATCTGGTTTTGCATCTCATATAAGTCACACAGTGGAAGCAACAAACATGGATCTATTTCATTTATGATTGATGACATGCACCATATAAATTTCGCAATTTAAGAACAAGATAGCGTACCTTGGTGCGGTGAAATTCAAAACAAAATATTAAAAGTACGTGGGAATACTTTAATCTTCACTCCAATTCCACTTTACGCCCAAAAAGTGTGGTTTCTCAATCAGTTTCCAAGGTAGAATAGTCGAGTGGCTTCTAACCACACATACACACACTTTCAAAATGATGTCTCTCTTTAAAAAATTATGTATGTTTCTCTCTTTATAACTAACTGATTATCTAATAGGATTGGTCTATTGAGCCTTTCCAATTGAGTTTTAGTGTGTGGCTTGGAGTGGGACCAAAATTTACCAATAAGACACTAGCTCTAATGGGCCTTGGGCTTTTCATTCAACTCTTGACAAGTTCAAAGTTACCATTAATTATATTTAATACCACTATATAAATATAATTGCACTCTAGGCCTTATTAATGAATTATATCCCAAGACTCTAATGATATCATTTGACCCCTCCATGAAATATTTATAGTGAACAAAATCATAATGAACTGTCACTTTGTGAACAACTATTTTATCCTTGAGTGCCCCGATTTAGTCTTTTAGTTATTCACATTTATTGAAATCCAATTTCAATAAATATAAGCTTTAGTAACTCCTTACTAAAGTGGGCACCCTGAATAACCATTTCTCATTAAACTTATCTCAATGGGATATTTCGTGTCTCTATACAAAGAGAATATGGATTCCATCTTAAGAATATGTGTTCCCTCAACACTACGTGTAATTACCCAACATACTGAGATTTTGACCGTGAATATTAGATCTCACTCTTGATACATCAAAGTAACCTACATTTCATGACCAGGTCTACTATCCTCTTAGGATTAAGAGTCTATGAAATTAGAAGTTGTGAGATTAATTATCAGGTGAGAGTTGTTGATTGAATAATTAATATCACAGCGGTCCAGTTCAATATATCTTAACTCTTAAGACACATCAACACATCAATTAGAAGTCTCCACTTCCATGATCAAGACAAATCATCTTAGTTTATGAGTTATAGTCTTCGCAGATAAAATGCCCAATTTTATCACCGACTACAAATTATATTTTGAGTTTACAAGGAGCTTGTGATTTACATCTTCTATGACTAAATCACATACAATGTATCTCATAGACTATAATAATGTCCCATTAGTTCATTTATAAATAGTCTCATATAATTAAACAAATTTAATTATTTATGACATGTCAATAAATTGGATTTAAGAGCATAAACCCCAACAGTCTAGGCATGTGAAACCTAAACTGATCGAGTCGGTTCCAGTTTGGGCACAAACCCGACCCAGACTGACCTGTGGACAACCCTAGGTTTGGGATTTTTTTTAAGGGGTATTAGTTTGGAATTTTGTTTAACTAAATTCTCACAATCTTATGTGTTCTAATTAACTCAACTTATAAATTTTTTTATTGTTGAATAAGAGATTTGGAATTTATAATCTGCATATATCAAAAATCAATTAACTCGCGTCTTGGTACGATAGAAAATGATTATCATAGAAATTTTATTGTGTCTACCAAAAAAAATTTCATGAAATTAGTTGTAGCCTGAATCAAGTCTGAGAGCGGCTTAGCTAAAAGCATTGCTGACAAACAAATGTTATTAGTCGTCAAAGAAAGACAAACAAATGTCTATTACCTATTGAGATTCCAAACAACAATAAAATTTGGAATTGAAACGGATGGGACTGTAAGGAATTTACACGAAATTCCTAACCTGTGAGAAACAAAAAATAGAAAAAATATACGCCAAAGAAAAAATAATCACACGCACAAGATAGTATTTATTCGGTTCGACAATTTGTCTACGTCCACGGAGTTGCAGGGATTTCACTATTATCAGGGAAAAAAAATACAAAGTGCGGCTACAGTTTTTTCACTCTTTCAAAAATAACAACAGAAATCCTAATCACCAAAACAACGTTTTTCTATATCCTGTGCACAAGATTCACAATGGGCTACAAAATGGGCCAAATTTTTTTTCTGCCCAGGCCCAAGCCCCTACTCTATGGACAAGCCTCAGAAAATCTCCCATTATAAACCATGCAACATTATTTGGGTTGGGTCAGATCGTCAATCGGATCAAACACAACGAGGTTCCACAAAGCCCAACAGGGACGTCATTAGAGTTCCTGTTCTATATTCCCATATGTATATGCCAATGCAAAGTTACTACTTGCCTCAGAAGTCAAAACTTAGAACATGATGACGACGATGGTGGGCGGACCTAAGGCTAAGTTTGTAGAATGAGCTTAGATTAATTAGAGATGAGATTGTTTTCAGTTAATTTTTTTTTTTTGGGGAAACATCAAAATATATTTTTTTCTTTAAAATTTATCAAAAAAAAAAAACTTAAATCCATGATAGGTTGAGGTTTTTAAAAATCGTTTTTAGTAATCAATTTTCTCTTAAATAAAATTCCTCTTTGCACTAAAAAAAAAAAATCATTTGGTTTGGCCATGACTCAGTTTTCATAACTCAATTTTCGTAACTCAATACTCATAACTCATAACTCATAACCCAAACCTCAGTTTATCTCAAAAACTCCAAAATTCTTGTTTGGTCATATAACTCAATCACATAACTCACCTTTTGCCACCATAACTCATATTTCAAAAACTGAAAACACAAAAATTCTGTTTTCAGTTTCCATCATCCATCACTCAAATTTTTGAGTTTTGAGTGATGGGAACATCACCCAAAACCAAGTCAAACAAGTTTTTTTGGTGGGACTCACGCGTTTTGGAAACTTAATGATGAAAACTGAGTGATATCACTCAAAATCATGGTGATCCAAACAAGCTTACTCTCAAAATCTTGTACAAAACCATTTTTAGAGAACTCCAAAATGGCTTTTATCTTGCGTTTTTTTTAAAAAAAATTTGTGTGACAAACATCTAAATAAAACAAATACTAGTTTGAATTGTTATAAGCCATCTATTTCCTGTTGTGAAGGGGCTATAAAAGCAAAGTTTCACATTTGAAAATGAAACAACTAAAATTCATTGTTGGTTTACTACTTGTCACCATTTCATGTACTCGGGCGTCTTATTGTTGCAAGTGCTAAGCAAATTCTTAGGGATAACACATTTGTGCTAACTTCAATTAATGGTCATATATCACTTATTTTAAATCCAAATTATATCAAATTTGTGTCCATTAATCTATTTAGAAACCACAAATGTCTACTTTCCAATAAAATGAGTTCCTCTCAAAAATTCATTTTGGTGTAAAAATATATGGCTAAAGATCAACAAATTCGAACTCACAGGCTTTGAACAAATTCGAACTCATACTTAACTCTAACACAATTCTATTAATAAAACCCAAATTTAATATCTTTTGACATTAGGTTTGTCAACACATCTATGAACTCTAACATCTTCCTTCCGGAAGGAGAGAGAGAGATGCTAACTTAAGTAGCAGAGAGCTAGAGAGTTGTAATGGTCTCTACATGAATAACAACAGGGTGGATGAATGTCTTTTCTCGTTGTGTTATTTTTCTTTCTTGCCCCCCAAAAAAACTCCAATGATCCTCTTAGAGATATAAGTGTTGGAGAATTTTAATATTAATTAATTAAAATGAATAAATAGTACAATATAAATGTAAAAATGTGGGAGTGAATATGGAAAACGAGGAGTTAGTGAAAATGTTTAATCCCACATTGAAAATGGGAGAGACTATTTTATTCTTTTTAATTGTGGTGATTAATGGGCTAATATAAATTGATCAGATATTGGGTTAGATACGTGTGCAAGGGAGAGGTAAATGGTGGAGGTATCAAAAATGGAAATGACGAGCCATTAACCCACTTAATGGACTATTTGTTTGGGCCTTTTCATTCTTTAGACACTCCTTATCTAACCTTTAATGTAACTCCAGCCCATCAGATTAGTATTCAGCAATTAATCTTATAACACCCACTACATCAAAATAATGGACTTAATTAATCAGATTAATTTGGGTAATAATCTCATGAGGCCCACTGAGCCTATAAATAGACTCATTCGGACCCAATCCATGTTATAGCTATATATGCAAACAAAAAATAAAGAGGTTCTTGGCAAGGAAGGGTGTTCTTTTTGGTGGAGCTTTGGGCTTAAATACTTTATGCAAAGGTTGTTCTAGCCATACAACACTTGTTGGGCTGTTGTATCTTGGGGGAGACAAGTCAGAGAAAGTTTGCACCGGTTACAAAGTTTAGCCAACTAAAGACTTGAATCTCCTTAAAGAGAGCGAGTGCCGTATCTTAGTCCAAATAGTGTTGTGTAATTTCTTTTTTTAAATAAATAATATTCAGAAGTATTATTCAGTTTTTCTTTGTGTTATTTCCATTATTATTGTGTTTGCACCAACAATAAGTGATTGATAGGCTTAGTGGTTACAAAGGCAAGTAACTTATTTTTGTTTTCTCTATATCATTTTTCTTTGTAAAATCTGCTTTTATATTTGCTAAAATTATGAAAATTTCATTGGCTCCATTGTAATTGTTTTATTCACTTTGGTAAATCATTTGGCCATTTATATTGAAAATGAAAATTTAAAATTTTCAATCTTTAGATGCATGATAATAGATTAATTTTATTTTTAAAAAGATCATTATAGCATAACTTTGATAACAAATAATAATCTTTTTTATTACATTTTAAAACATGTCTAATATCAAATTAGACAGCTTTCACCTACTTGTTAGAATTTAAAAAATAATAAAATTTAAAGTTGAGTAAATATATATACATCAAAGATGATATTTTTTATTATAAATTATGACTTCCTCTAACACTAAAAAATATATGTGTTTATGCACACACCAGCATATGTACAAAATTTGCCTTAATTCATGTCTATGTAAAAAATCACTAAGAACTTTCACATGCACGTGACATATGGGTCCCATATATCATTGATAGAGATGTCTTATACAATCGGCACACAAGATACCTTCCCCATGTAAACATGCCAATGTAAAAATTTTGTTGGGCACTGAAAGATGGTAGGAAAGTGTTGGTCATGAAAATCATTGTATGTTACAAAATGAGAGATTATAACATGGTTGTCATCTCTGGCCCTCTAGGTTCCTTTGGCATTGACATGGTTGAAAATTATTGATTTTGAGCTTCTCATCTCACATTTGAAAAGTAAAGGCCAAGATGTTGTAATTTTTTTTTTGTCAGTTAAAGAGTATATGGGGGTGTTTGGTACACTATCTCAAAAAACAATTTTCAGTTTTTAAATAACATTACACGTTTTTTCATACACTTTTTCACCTACACGTATTTTCACACATGTTTTCAAATAACAATTTTCAGTTTTTAAGTGCATATACCAAACACCCCCTATATTTTTCTTTTAATATTTCGATAGTAATAATGGAGGATAAGAGATTAATTTGAACTCTGGATATTTCTATTTAAGACATTAAGAGATGTTAACCAATTAAGCAACAACGCTTTTGTCATCAGTTAAAGAGTATATGTATAGTTGCAAAAACAAACAAAATCTAGTATATAACTTATTTTTAATCTTCTATCTCCTCTAACAAAAGTGAGAAAACTAAGTCATCATCAGTGAAATTAATTTATTATGTATCACTATCATTCCTTATCACTACCGTTTTTTTCTCAGACAGACTTTCCATTATCACTATTAGTTTGCAATTATGTTGAACTAAATTCTCATAATCTAAATGCACAGTGGACTGATAATTCATGGAATTAGCTGTAGTATGTATAAAGATTGATGGTGGCTTACCTAAAAGCAATGCTGCCAAGCTTTGACATTTTCTTAGTAGTTTTGTCTTTATTGGTGTTACTCCATTCTCAATATCATTTCCGCCGTCACAACAGCTGCCGCAGCCTTTCGCCGTAGAACCTCCAACGCCTTCTAGCCGTTGTCCTTGGGTTCCAAACCTGTAGCCACTGTCATTGAGGAGTCCCACACTACACAGACCACTGCACTTACTATCTTCACCGTACATCTTGCTCCAATAAGTATCTTCCAAGTACCATAGTGATCGTCTTGCCCCGATCTACTCAATCGTGGAAATCTCGCAGTCATCGGAGCTTGCACGCACCCTCATGCGCCGCCCAAAGGTTCTAAGCCGAAGCTCACGCGCTCCACGCGTCGACATGTGCCGATAGTCTTCTTCACATGCCACCACGCGCTTACATGCGCCAAATCTACACTTGTTGACATCAGCCCTAGGTGACGTCATCACTGCCACGTCATCTACTAACATCATCATCCACTCATTTGCTGACGTCAACGTTGACCTGTGTTGACCATATCGTTGACTTTGACCAAAGGTTGACTTTGATCGTTAACTTTTCTCCAGGGTTGAGTTTTGCAGTCTAGGTGCTCCTTACCTATTTTTTCACATAGATTTCATTCTTATAGTCCATTTTTGCATATTTTGCTTCTAAATGAAGAATAAGAACAGGTTTTCTTCTTGTTGCAATAATCATCGTTGTCAATCTAGCAAACATTTTTGCAATTTTTGCAAACGTTTTGCCACACTATTAAGACTTGCTATCATCATAACAAATCAGTTGTTTCAAATTTTGCTGCTACTGTTGCTAATACTAAAAGTGTCGAACCAATGGCTCCCGTCTCTGCACAGTCTAAGTCTTCAAGACGCACTTTCACCATGTCCAAAGATGACCTTAAAAACACTTTCGCTAATGTCATTTGTATGGTTGGTAATGCATCTCATTCCTCTTCTCTCTTAGCTTTATCTGGTATGTCTCCTTCCTCTTGGCTTATAGATTATGCTTGTTGCAATCACATGACACCTCACTCGTCCTTATTTTCTAAACTTAAACCTGCACCACACACTCTTAATATTCGCACAGTAAATGGTTTCACAATGTCTGGTCATAATATAGGTTTCGTTTTGACCTCCAACCTCTTAGTTCCTAGGGTCTTTAATGTTTCTAATCTTTCTTACAATTTATTTTTTGTGGGACAATTAGCTGAGTTGGGTTATCACATTATCTTTGATTATTCTAGGTGTATTATGCAGGATCCGAGGACGGGACAGGAGCTTGGGACCGATCCCAGAGTTAGGCGTATGTTTCTCGTGGACAACCTTCGTCTTCCACTTGATGCTCCTATTTTTGTTGCTACAGCTACTGTTGTTTCTTCTATTCCTTCCCTTGCACTTTGGCATGCCCACTTAGTCACACATCTTCCTTTCGGGTTCAAGAATTGGCTTCTAGAGGTTTGTTAGGTTTAGTGTCTACAAAAAATTTTGATTGTGTTTCATGTCAGTTAGGAAAACAACTAGTTTTGCCTTTCAATACTAGTGAATTAATATCCACTGATATCTTTGACCTTATTCATTCTGATGTTTGGGGGCCTTCCTCTGTCTCTAATATTGGTGGATCTCGATATTTTGTTGTCTTTGTTGATGATTACTCTCACTATAGCTGGATTTTTCATATGAAACATCGTTCTGAATTATTGAAGTATATTGTAATTTTGCAAAAATAGTTGAAACTCAGTTTTCCAAATGCATCAAAACTTTTTGATCTGATAATGTTCTTGAATACACTTAATATGTTTTCCAAGCTATTTTGCATTCCTATGGCACTATTCATCAACTAACTTATCCAGGTACCTCTCAGCAAAATAGTAGAGCCAAACGAAAACTTCGGCATATTATTGACACTGTTCGTACTCTCCTTCTCTCTGCCAAAGTTCCTGCTCCTTTTTAGGGCGAAGCTGCACTTCCTGTTGTTCATGCTATTAATTGCATTTACAATCTTTTCATCCAAAATCAAACTCTATATGAGCACCTTTTTGGGTCATCTCCAGATTATCATCACTTTCACTCCTTCAGTTCTGCCTGTTTCATTCTTCTTCAGCCACATGAGCATGACAAACTTGAGCCTCGGTTAAGGCTTTGTTCTTTTCTTGGCTATGGTGAAACTTAAAAGGGGTATCGGTGTTATGATCCTGTTTCTCATCGTCCTCGTATCTCCCGCAATGTTGTCTTTTTGGAACATCGCCCCTTTGTCGAACTCTCTCACTTCCATACCTCCTTATCTTCCTTATCTATCTTAGATCTTTTTGCAGATAAGGCACATATTCCTCCTGTAGCTACTCTTGATCCTCCTATAGTTGCTCCTAATTCTCCTGTAGACTTCTCTGTCCAATCACCAAATATCATTGATCCCTTTCCTTGTTCACCCTTTAATGAACAGGTGGAAGATGAACAAGTCGAAGACAAGTTACCTAACCCCAACCCTGAGCTTGGGTCCCCTGCTCCTGCTCCGCTTGAAGATCTTGTACAAAACATTCCACCTCGTCACTCAATTCGGGTAAGATTCATTCCGCATATTTACTTGATTATCGTTGTTACACTACCCTTGCTACACTACACAAGCCTCACACCTATCGTGAGGCTTCCACTGACCCTTTATGGTAGATTTCAATGAAAGAAGAATTTGATGCATTATCTAAAAACCATATTTAGGTTTGGTAACACTCCCCCCTTGGAAAATCTGTGGTTGGTTGTAAATGGATCTACAAGATTAAGACTCGCTCTGATAGGTCCATTGAATACTACAAAGATCATCTTGTTGCAAAAGGTTGTACACAGGTGTATGAGATTAATTATGAAGAGACCTTTACTCCGGTTGCTCATATCTCATCTGTTCGTACCCTCTTAGCTATTGCTATTGCCAGTAAATGAGACCTTGTTTCAAATAGATGTCAAAAATACTTTCCTTAATAGGGATTTAAGTGAAGAAGTTTATATGCAACCTTCTCCTAGTCTTTTTATTGAATCAAACAAGGTTTGTCACCTTCGACGTGCACTTTATGGCCTTAAACAAGCTCCACGAGCTTGGTTTGCAAATTTAGTTCTACCATCTCTCGCTTGGGCTACATGGCCAGTCATTATGATTCTGCCTTATTTCTTCGTCGCACTGACAAAGACACTATTTTACCTTTGTATGTGGATGATATAATCATAATTAGTGATGACCTCAATGACATTCAAGAACTCAAGAATTTTCTCAATCAACAATTTGAGATGAAAGATTTTGGACATCTCACGCTACCTCTTGGGTTATGAAATCACTGATTCTACAGATTGACTTTATATTACTCAAGTTAAGTATGCCTCTGAACTCTTGTCTCAAGATGGACTCACTGATAGGAAGATTGTTGACACTCCAGTTGAGTTTAATATGCATCTGACTCCCTCAGGGGGGAAAACCATTGTCTAATCCCTCTCTTTACAGACACTTGGTTAGCCGTCTAGTTTATCTCACTGTCACTCGTCCAAACATTTCTTATGTTGTTCAACAGGTGAGCTAGTATTTGTCTGCTCCACGATCGACTCACTATGCTACTATTCTAAGCATTCTTCGATACCTAAAGGGCACTCTTTTCCATGGTATTTTCTACTCTGCTTAGTTTTCTCTTATTCTCCATGCATTTTCTATTGCTGATTGGGCAGGAGATCTCGCTGATCGTAGGTCCACCCTTGGTTATTGCTTTCTTCTTGGTTCTTCTATGATTTCTTGGTGAAGCAAGAAACAAACTTATGTGGCCCACTCCAATACTGAAACAGAATATCGTACCCTTGCTGATACCACATTTAAGCTCATTTGGCTACGATGGCTTCTCAAAAACTTAGGTGTGTCTACATCCTCTGCTACTTCTCTTTATTGTGATAACCAGAGTGCTATTCATATTGCTCACAATGATGTTTTCCATGAATGGACTAAACACATTGAGATTGATTGTCATTTTATCCGTTATCATCTTGTCCATGGTGCTCTTAAGCTGATCTTAGTCTCCTCTAAAAATCAACTTGCAGATATCTTTACCAAGTCACATCCTAATGGACGCCTTCATACTTTGGTTGACAACCTCAAGTTAGTCTCACATCCAACTTGAGTTTGAAAGGGGCTATTAACGTATATAGTGTTGCGGGCTTTAGGCCCAACTAGATTACTTGTATAGTACACATTCTTGTACTACACTCTTACTTATACTACACTCATATGTCTTCTATGTAAAGGTACTCATGTATATTCTTTCATTGAGAAATACAATATATTTATTCAGTATTTCTAATATGGTATCAGAGCCACCTTCCTATGGCCAAGGTTTTTTGTCCTTACAATGTATTAAGAGCAATCTTTGTCTTTCTCGGTGTTTCTTCGTTGTGTTCATCTTCTTTGGCTTCTCACTGTTGTCGTCAAATCTCTCCAGTATAGTCATGCCACTGATAGAAGTCTCATCAACACTACAAGACCATTGCCTTTCTCAAACCACTATCATAGTGTAAAACTTCATTCAAGGGATCTTCTCAAGGTTTCATCAAATTTCCATCTTGAATTTGAGAGGAGGTGTTAAAGATATATTAGCCTATTAGCATAAGCCCAAGCCTAATTTTACTTTGTGTGCAAGCCAAGTCTCCTACTTGTACTAGAAGTCTATTATATGGTTTTGAAACTTGGACCGTTCATTGAACCATAAAAGGGAAATGTTCAAGGTTTTTGAGGTCGAACCAAAGTTGAACTGGGCTCAAACCGTGATGACATCATAATTAATTTAATAATTAATTAAAACCTAAATATAGATATTAAATTTATAAAACTAGCAAAATTAACTAATATATCTATACATGTGAGGAAAATTTAAGGATTTTCAAGCATATATTTAATAATTAAATAAGAAAGTTAATAAAATAAAATAATGACCATGAAAATATTAAAATTTATGATTAATTTTTGAAGTAAAATTGAATATCTTTGAAAGATTTTAATTATAATTTTTTTTTATTCCTTGTAAGAGATGGATAATTTAATTAAGTGGAATAGAATTGTGTTAAGTTCTTTTTATTTTTTTTTAAAAAAATTGAACCGGGGTTGGACCTCACGGATCATGCCACCGATTCTTCATGAACCATGTGATCCAATCCCGGTTGGGCACTCAAAGATGGTAGGTAAGTTGCTTTGCTGGTCATGAAAATCTTTGTATGTTACAAAGAGAGAGATTATAACATGGTTGTCATCTTTGGCCCTCTAGGTTCCTTTGGTATTGACAAGGTTGAAAATTATTGATTTTGAGCTTATCATCTCACATTTGAAAAGTAAAGGTCAAGATGTTGTAATTTTTTTTGTCAATTAAAGAGTATATATTTTTCTTTTAATATTTCGATAGTAATAATGGGGATAAGAGATTAATTTAAACTTTGGATATTTCTATTTAAGACATTAAGAAATGTTAATCAATTAAACAACAAAGTTTTTGTCATCAGTTAAAGAGTACATGTAAAAGTTCCAAAAACAAACAAAATCTAGTATATACTTATTTTTAATCTTCTATCTCCTCTAACAGAAGTGAGAAAACTAAGTCATCATCAGTGAAATTAATTTATTATATATCACTATCATTCCTTATCACTACCGTTTTTTTTTTTCAAACAGACTTTCCATTATCACTATTAGTTTGGAATTATGTTGAACTAAATTCCCACAATCTTAAATGCACAGTGGACTGATAATTCATGGAATTAGCTGTAGTCTGTATAAAGATTGATGGTGGCTTTCCTAAAAGCATTGCTGCCAAGCAAAAGTCTACGAATAATAATTGAGTCTCCAAACGACAATAAAATTAGACTGGAACCGAAAGAGATTGGATGTACAATGGAGTTCGTGTACTATTCACATATTCTAGCTTTCAATTGACAGAACATGATGACCACAATAGTGTAATTGATTTCAAAGGCTGAAATTAATTTTCAATCTTATTCTTTAAAAAAAATTAAAACTTTTCTAATCCACACTACAACAAAGTGTAGTTATTTCAACCCTTTTTTATCGAGGGTTTACTAAAATCTGTCGATACAACCTATAAATAAAAATGCAAAGGGCTTTATTACTAAACTTTATTTCAAATGTTATTTGGTCCCTCAAAATAAGTTAAAGCACCCATAAAATAAATGGGAAAAAAAAACTCACCAATTTTTTCAGCTAACAACCCTTGATAAAATATTACAAAATTTTCAACCCTTGAAAAAAGCCCTCAACCAAATTTTCATCCCTTGCAAAAAGCCCACAACTAAATTTAAAACTATAGCCGTATTATATAAAATTTAAAACTATACCGTATTAACTAACAAAAAAAAACACAGAGCTCTTCGATCATCTGAGAGTAGAAATCGCAGAGAATGGAGAACTTATAGCTCGTCGATCATGGAGATCTCATAGATACTGCTACTACTTCTTCTTCTTCTTCTCACTCTCTCTCTACCTCCACTACTTCACTCGGCCTCCGACTCGGAGCTCCGATCCTTACTCGACGATCATCTCATTTTGTGACTCTTCATCTCTCTGCCGATTTAGACGATCACCGTTTCTCAGCTCCGATTAGGTACGAATCACAAACCCTAATTTTGTCTTTGATTTTTTTGTTTTGTTTGGTTTACCCACACTTTTTCATCAATTTCCCCATGATTTCGTTTCACATTTCGTTTTACTTGTAATGCGATTGATCTAGGACTTCGACGCCGATCTTGACTCCATCCACAACCACCTCAAGTCCATCGTAAACTCTCTCTCTCTCTCGAAGTCTTCTTTCCCTCTAATCGCACTTGATTTCTAGGGTTTTCAGTGTTTAATCGTTCATTTTTTTTGTCTGTTTGGTTGCCGAGAAAATGTTAGGGTTAGGAAGTGTAGTGTGACTGTTTGTTGCTTGAATATGTTGCAAATTTGAACTTTTCTATCGTAAGTAGCTATCGCTTTGTGTGGATTTGATTTTGTTGATATTTAGGTTTTGCTTGGAATTTGCAAAAGAGCGTTTGATGAATTTCAAAGCAATAGTGTGATTAGTGAGTGATCGGAGAGTGAAAGTTGAGTTATGTTGCTTTCAAATCTTAGTGTGAATTGTGTGAAAATGAGTTAAAGAGTCAATGTGATTAAAGTTCTTCATATTATTCAATTCTTCACGATTGCTGCGGGTGGATTTGATTTTGTTGATATTTAGGTTTTTCTTGGAATTGCCAAAAGTGTTTGATGAATTTCAAAGCATTAGTGTGATTAGTGAGTGAGTGAGTGAGTGATTGAAGAGTGAAAGTTGAGGTATTTTGCTTTCTAATCCTAGTGTGAATTGTGTGAAAATGAGTTAAACTGTCAATGTAATTAAAGTTCTTCATATTATTCAATTCTTCATGATTGCTGCATGTGGATTTGATTTTGTTGATATTTTTGGTTGAAAGAGAGATGCAGGTTTTGATTGATTTGAATATCAGAAACAGGTTGAACTATTGCCACATTGAAAATCTATCAAATTTGTGGAGAATTTGAGTTAGGAGTTTTCTATGGATAGTAAAATTGATTATGTGGAGTTGGATGGTTATGGGAAATTACTTGACCTTGTGATGTAGTTAAAGAAGAATTTATGGGGCATTTGCCTCTTTTCTTTTCATTTTTCTGATTTGGGTGGGGGGGGGGGGCGGTGATATCCAATCATGTATTGGAAAATTCAATGGTAAATTTGAGTTTAGAGTTTAAACAGATCCTCGGTATAGCAATTTTGGACTGACAGTATCCAAGTTTGATTAGTTGGGATAACCATTTTAGAAGTCTTTCCCATAAATCTAATAATTTCTTGTCAAATTGTCATATATTTCCTAATTTTTGTGTGACAATTAGGAAACACCCTGCATTGTTTCCTGGGTACTTATCCTTCCTTTGCTCCTGGTTGTCCTGGGTAGCATTGTTTGCTTCCTCCCCTGCATCTTGCTCTACTATTTTTTCCTTGAGGTTTCCTCTGATGAAAAAGGGGCAAGCTTCCTTCTTGTGCCCTATCCTTTCACATGAGAAACATAAAGAATTAATGAGCGCCACTATAGGCCCTTGTAAGACAAGGGCCTATACTATAGGGGCGTTCATTAAACGCCACTATATATATATATATATATGGTTTTTTTTTTAAAGTCATCATTATGAAACGCTGCTATAGGTCCTTTTTAATTTTTTTTCGGTTAGTTTTTTTTTTAAAAAAGACTTATAGTGGCGTTTGTATAGGCCTATAGGCGTATAGGTCCTTGAGGTAACAGAGGAGGAAGAGGCAAATGTGATAGTGGATGACATTGACCTTCAACCCCAGCCCTTCAACCATCCAGTGGCAGAGGCAGAGGAGGTGGAAGAGGCTGAGGCAATAATGGCAAAGAAGGCTGAGGCAACAGAGGTAGAGGAGGAAGAGGCAGATGTAATAGTGGCTGACATTGACCCACAGCCCCAGCCCTTCAACTATCCAATGGCAGAGGTAGAGGAGGTGGAGGAGGCTGAGGCAACATTGGCAGAGAAAGCTGAGGCAACAGTGGCAGAGGTGGTACAGGTAGAGGAGGCAGAGGCAGATGTAATAGTGGATGACATGGACCCCCAGCTTTAGCCCTTCAACCATCCAAAGGTAGAGGCAAAAGAGGTGGAGGACCATCCAAAGGTAGAGGCAGAGGAGGTAGAGGAGGTTGAGGCAATAGTGGTATAGCAATTTTGGACTGACAGTATCCAAATTTGATTAGTTGGGATAACCATTTTAGAAGTCTTTCCCATAAATCTAATAATTTCTTGTCAAATTGTCATATATTTCCTAATTTTTGTGTGACAATTAGGAAACACCCTGCATTGTTTCCTGGGTACTTATCCTTCCTTTTTTAGAAGTCCAAACTGCCGCTGAGGAAAGCGTAGTTGTTGAGGCCTTGAAGTCTGGTTCCCATTGCCTAATTGCTAGGAAGTGTTGGCCAATGAACCAGGGACTTTCTTTGAGGACTCTGTCTACATCTTCTGCTAGGCTGAATTTAACTAGGTAGAAGTCAAACCCTAGATCAATACACTCCATGTTTCCATTTAGTTTCCACATTGCTCGAATTCTGGAATAAAGGTAGTGAAAGCCAATCTTCCTTCCAGTCTTTTGGGGACCTTGTAGATGCAACACTCGGAGCCCCACTTAGGCTCCTTGACTGTAATGTCAATGATAATCTCTTCGCATTGAGGACCTTTTTCTTGTGAAGTATCAGTTGCACCGTTAGGCGTGGCCATATTTTCCTAGTGGCAAACAACAATCATTAGCACTAGAAAACTTACTCCAATATTTATTCCAAGAGGCACCATTTGAAGCCATTTCAAATAGACATGAATGAGATTATGTTTTCCAGATCAAATAGTTTAGAGAGTACGTGTCAAGTAATTTAAAATCTTATATAATATATTAAAGAAAAAACCTTGAGAAAATTTAATCAAGAATTCAAATTAGATTATAATTGCACTCCAATTTTGTATCAAGTGTCATACTGATTTTTTTTTATGAGCTGCTCCTTGAACATTTGATGGGTTCAGTTCTTGGAATCTCTGCTTTGTTATATTTAATTAGTGCAATAATTTGCTATAGTTTGTTTATGCTTCTCATGTAAATCTGATATGGAAGAATGGAAAGTTGGGGTTGGTTTCGGAGAGAAATAGTTGGTAATGGCATTTTTAATGCCATAGCTAAGGCCAAAAAGTCAAAGAAATTCATGAAACCAGTGTCATGTATTATAGTAAGACCAAAAATAAAGAAAGCTTACAAAACCAGTGGCATGTATCATCATATTTTGCAAGTGACTTGAAGTTTAAATGTGGGGCAACTAAATTGCTGTCACTCTTTGAGACTAATCAAATTACTTCTTCTTCTATTTTTGGTGGCAGTTCTCTACCAGTCTTCCTAAGTACACTTCTTCAGCTGCTTGGAGAAATCTAAAGAGCTTCTGTCAGGTATTTTTTTCAAATTAATTTAGGCTGTGCTCTTGATTCTGGGAGTCCTCATGTGATATTGTGTTTAGATGTATGTTATTTGTTGGAATAATGATTTATAAGCGTGCTACTAAGTTTTAAGTCATGGTTAGTGAGCTGAGTCACTGTATAAATGTTATGGAAAGGCAAATTCTTATATGCATTGTTGCATGCCCAATCTAACAGTGTCTGCTTGTTAACTACCACTTTGATAATTTGTCTCAATGAGAGGTTAGGATTGATTAATAAATAGATTTTCCTTTCAAATCTTGGATTCATCTTGTACCTTACCTTATATGATGGGTATGCTATAGTGTCTGCTTCCCAATGCATTCCTCTTCTTACTTAGCAGATATCATGTACTAAAATCTTTTGATATTTTGGGCTAAATAGTTGTCTTGTTTGGATAGGTGGCCATAATTATGGCTAGAATATAATGATTGACTAAAACTCCATAATCATCATACTAGAAGCTAGATGGCAGTCATCTGGCCGTGTATATATATATATCTGTGTGACAAACATGAATTAATAGCTATTTGTGTGGACTGGGCTATTTGCAGAAAAATGCTATTATTTTTTGTTACTCTTTTGTCAGTTTTCACTTGTAGTGTATTACTTTGTTAATGCGTGTATGCTTGTTATTGTAGGATTATTTTGTTGATAATGTTGTGAAATGAAATGGGTATTGCTAATACTATGTAATCATAGTTGTCTATCTGTGTTCTCATAGGTTATTTTTGTGTTTCTTATATTAATGAAATGCGCTTTGCTTATATTATGTAAATGAGGTTTATTGTCTACATTGTGTATGCTATTTGGTAATGAATGTGTTTCACCATACATTAAGGTATATATCGATGTCACTTTTTGCTTTTTATGAATTGTGATTTTGAGATTATTTTGTTATTAATGATGTAAAAATGAACATGCGACTGGCCACTTTATATGCGGACAAAGGAATCGCTTTGCTCAAAATAACTCTCCATAAGTATGTGACATGTTTTAGCATCAATTCTTGAAACTGTTCTCAACAGCTTACCTAAGAGTTTATCCGCCTCCTCAAGATTTCCAAAACTACAAAGCTTTTCAATAACTTGATTATACACTGTTTTACATAGTCAAAATTCAATGTATTGTCGTGGATGTTTGATGTTTGAAGCTTGATTTTTCCTTTCTTATAAGGAGCTATGATTTCAGGAAAACATAGGTGTAGTACTTCATATTGCTGTTTTATGTTATGTTCCTTGTTTCATTTTGCATGGATGCCTGTAATTTATATATTTATTTATTTAATCTATTTATGCTCTTCTACCATCTCTTTAACATGTCATTAACTTTTAGGCACATCAAGGAGAGCTGTCAATGGTTGCAAACCTTGCTGATCCTGGCTATGCATTTGAATTGACATCTCCAGTCCCGTCTAGTGTGGTGAGTATTTCGCATTTAAGAGTTAAAAGTTGTGTCATTTTCTCATTTCAGCAATTACAAGAACAACCACACAACAATTTAGTTATTAAAGTAACAATGAAAACTATACTATAAATTCAAATGAAAAAGTTCAGGGGTCCATGCGGAGGCATAGAAAATGGGTGTGGGTCTGACTTTTCTGGAAATCTGGGCCCTCATCATGAGCACTACTAAACTAGTGTCCATATTGAGTTATTTATCTTTCATTTACTATAATTAACTACCTTTCTGTCATTAGCCATATGAAAATAAATTAGGAGTAGATGTTTTCCATCAATCAATCTGAAACAGACCTCACACACCTGCATTTATCCAGGTGGTCTAGTTCAGCTCCTTCTAGCTTTCAATCTAGGCAGTGTTTGTATTTATTTTGTGCTTCTTTTGCGATTCGGAGGTCATTGGGAAAATGGGTCCTTTGAAATATTGCTATATTGGGATTTTGATGCAAAAAAGAATGAAAATTGTGGATATGAGATTTGATAACATTAATTCCAATTTGCTTAGGGATAAGATACATGCATTTGTGGGTTGCTTGAAATTTTAAGTGTTTATCTTCATTTGTATTAGAAATGTTTTGTGTTTCTTATGTATGAAATGTTCTTATATATTTCATCATTTGTAGCTTAGAACCCATTTTTAAAACCAAAAAAAAAAATGGTCTTGTTATGGGACTTACTTATAGATGGATAGAAATTAGAAAGTTGTGTAGGTAAAGCTTAACTAAACAAAGAGCTCTAGCCGAGTTCATAGTTGGGTCAACTAGATCACTGAGCTTGGCTGCTGGACTAGAGTGGAATTGGAACATGATGGGATGTTTTGATGAGCTTGAATCTGGTGTGAGGCGGCTGAGCTTGTCCATGCATTGTAAAAATGAACATTTTTTTGGGTGAAGTAAAACTCAAATGACTGTAATCTGAATAGTTGTTGCAATTTTGTTAATTGCTTGCAGATATGCTTAATTAGTTTTGTTGCTCTCTGCCGCTGTTTTTCTTTCTGCTCTCTTTTGGTTACCGTCGTTTCTCAAGTTTGTAGATCAGCAGGATCTGGATCTTGATGCCTACAAAGGTGGGGTTTCTTTTTTCTTTTTTTTTTTTAAATTTAAAATTTTATATATTTTGATTTTTGGGTTTGATTTAATTTTGGGTTTGTGAGTAAGCAACATTGTGTGATGGGGTTAGATCTAGATTTTTTATTTTTTGGCAATGGGTTATATTTATTTATTTTTAAATTTTTTTTTGTGTGGTTTGGATGGTGGGGGTGGTTGTGACTTTTTGTTTGGTTGATGAGAAAATGTGGGTAAAGGAAAAAAAGTTACTTAGATTTATTAATTTTGGATTTTTATAAAAAAATGTAAAATAATGTTGTTCAAATTTTAGGGGTTTCGATTTTGGAGTATATTTATTGTGGGCGAAAAGTAAAATATGGAATGTTCTGTTTATGCTGTTTAATTTGGGAAATTTTGAGAAATTGAATTAGGATTAGAGGTGTTTGATTTGATTAAGGGTTTCTATTTCTGTTATATTTAGACATTTTTGGGAAATTGCAATTGAGAAAAAATAGGGTAGTCCGAATCTTATTTGAATTCATACTTCCGGATCAAACTTGGTTTTGAGCTCTTTACAACTTAATTAGATACTATAACATTTAATAGGAGTCCCATCAATTATTTTTTATTTTTTTGATAAGAGGAAGTCCCTTTATTAATAGATCTTAATGTAAAGCATGCAATTCAATCAACGAACTTACTATGTCTGGTATGTTATTGATTTGAAACATTATACTCCCACTCCAGCATCATGATATTTTTGTTCCAGCCTTCCAGGTTACATTACTGTTATTGATAACATGCCAGTATGCCACCATTTAGCTGTTTATTGTTTTGCTGCAATGTCTATCAGCATGCAGTAAAGATCTTTCAATATGCTTTGTGTGAAGAATTACATGCTTGCATGATAAAATGTTAAAATGTAATAGAAAGCATTCTGTTTAATTTGGGATGGTGATTTTATTTTTTACTGTTTATCTTTGACAGAGCATTTATTGTGAATCTTGGTGACATGCTGGAGCGCTGGAGCAACTGTGTTTTCAAGTAATGTACATCTCTTAGTTGTAGCAATGGTCCAAATTTCACTCTATCCTGTAAGAGATAATTTTGTTATTAAACAAGCTTTGTAATAATTTTGTATAAGGATTGTTGATACTTTTCACTTTGTGTATTTAGGTTCTTGTGCAGTCCTTTAATTTCTTGTTTTAAGCTTTCTTAATCAATTGCCAGGTTTATGGTTGGCATCAATTTGCCACCACTTGCTACCATGTCTAACTTCATGAATGTATATATATATATATATATATAGTGCATGATTGTGGTTTTTTTTTTAAAATAAAATAAAATCTTATTTTGAGGGTCAAGAGACCCCTTAAATAA
This sequence comes from Castanea mollissima, assembly GCA_014183005.1. Classification (NCBI taxonomy): domain Eukaryota; kingdom Viridiplantae; phylum Streptophyta; class Magnoliopsida; order Fagales; family Fagaceae; genus Castanea; species Castanea mollissima. Next base: position 23,558,014 of record JACAVU010000005.1, read on the forward strand.
CCTTATTTATCAAGGGTTGTAAGTATAAATCTTTTAAACCTTGGTAAAAGGTTATTTAAGGATCTCTTGACCCTCAAAATAAGATTAGAGCACTTGTTTTGAGGGGCACGAAGGCTCTCAAAATTTCTTTTTCGACGGTATATGTTTCAAAGGTTATCAAGGGTCGGTTGGACTCTTAAAATAACTTCTTTCAAGGTTTTTTAATACTTTTTTTAGGGGTTTTGACCCTTGAAAAAAGTCTAATTTGTTGTAGTGCCATATGATTGAGATTGAATTAATTTTTTTAAATTCTAAATCCCATCCATTGAGTGCTATTGCATATGCACCTAATGCAATACTCTAGAATCTAGATATGGGCTCCGGTCAAATTGAGGTGAGATTATTTTCCGGTTTAGATGATTTTTTTTTTTTTTAGGAATCAACTAAATTTTCTTATAAATTTTAAAATAAAAATTATCTTAAAGCCCTGATTGGTTTGGATTTTTAAAAAAATGGTTTTAATTTTTTTAAGACATTTGCTCAAAAAAATATTGTTGGTAAATTCAAATTTTTTTGAAGAACTAATTTTTCATAGTGACAATTCTTCATTTCAGTTATGAGCATCCTGTAAATGCAAAATTCAAGTTTCAAAATCAAAAATTAAAAATAATTCACAAAATATAAATTTTGTCTCTTGATGACGAATGAATGGGCAAAATTCTCTTATTTGTATTCTATTACAAAATAATAGTCATTTTATTCAATCTCCTTGAAACTCTGATAAATTTGACAACGGATCAAACGAAATTATAATGAATCTCTCTTACTTTACCTTTGTTAAAAATTATTTTTTCTTCACAATCTTCCAATGTCCTTTGTATTTGAAAATTTAAATGTAAATCCAATAGATTTTTGTGTTTGGAGTTCTTGTGAGCTTTGGAACTTGATTTTGATAAAGCTTCAGAACTTATAAGAGGATCAAGGACCAAATCCCTCCCCCAAGGGTAGAGAGCACCCTTCTATTTATAGGATTCTAGAGGTAATTTAATGACATGTGATCACTTATGATTGGTAACATGTGTAATAATTTAGTAAAAGTGATTTTATATTTTATTCTCCAAGCGATATATGGTCTTATTTGACTTATCAAATATTCTAGTTTTAGGTAATACATGACAATTTTCTCTCCGAATAATTAGATACTTGAAGGATGTGAAGATTTAAACCTTGAACGTCTTTGTTAGAAACACTAATAAGACTCTTGGTTATACATGATAATATTTAATTAGGTTGTTTGGTTCACCTTTGCATTAAAATATCAGTATGTGTTGGTGTGTGGTTGATTCTTGAATATTATTTATAATTCCCATTTCAGTGATACTAAACAAATTTTTATTTAGTCTATGCATAATAGCAATGAGACCCCTTTTGTAGCACGTTGCAATTTGTAATTGGTCATTTGAACATTCTACATAAGCTTTGTGCTATGACACGGCAATTGTTCAAAATTTCCTTTTTTATAAATACACTCTCAAGAAATGAAACCCATTAAGTACCACATTGCACTTTATAATTGCCATTTTGAATGAACTACATAGACTTTGTGATATAACATGATAATTCATGATTTGTTGAAAATTCCATCTACAAATGCCTCCCAGAGGCTTGTTCGAATATGCCATTGTTGATTGTGGTGAGTGTGTAGGTAGCAGGAAAAAAATATTTTAAGCCAATTACAAATTGGCGAGTCAAAATTCGATAACTAATCCTAAATTTATATTAAATAAAAATAAATAAAGTGGTGCCATATGTTATCCAAGATTCCAAGTTAATATCATATTGGCAGATACAAAACTGTCACATGTCACTTAGGCATACAAAATAGAGATAAAATTTCCAATTAAATCAGGATGTTTGCAGCTAATAATTACTTTTAATAAAAATAAATAAAATTAAGGATAATTATCATAAGTTCTAGTGGGACTCAATAATTTTGGGCCATTTAGAATTGACCACTTATCTTTAAAAAGATTAATTTAAATTGGAACTCATCTTGGGAAGACCATTATAAATTGAGGCTCATTTCAAAGCAGTTTTTGAAGCGTTGAAGTTCTAAAGAAATTTTGCCTCGAAATCATTCAAACAGCCTTGAATCTTCAAAAAATACCTCAAATAATCAAAATTGTACAGATATAAGCTTCTAAGCCTTAAGGAACTTCTACCCAAAAGCCTTGTAACGCAAAAAATATTTAAAAAACACAAAGATGTGGAGTATAAAGAATTTCTAACAAATACACAGTAAAATATTCGTAGTATATATTTTCCGTTGTAAAGACTATTTGATCTATTTTCCAATCAAAGTAAAGAAGATTTTGTGTTCAAATCAAAACCTTGTTTGCACAATTCTTGTATCAAAAAACTTTTTTAGAAAATTGAATCAAATAATCATTCTTTTGTAAAAGAATTACAGACAGAAAATTGTACTAATTCATTCATCAAAACAAGTTCATATTTGTGAATCAATTTCAATTTTTTTATTTTCAAACTTAAGATTTTGTGTTTATAGAGTGAGCAAGTGTCGAATGAATTTTGATGCTGCAATCTAGAGTTTTGCATTGGTATTTAGGCTTCTAAAGATTTTTTTTACTTTTTTTTTTATATTAAATAGTCTTGCTCTTGGTTCGCCTTACAACAGATGCGGTACACTATTTGTCTAAAAATAATACTATAGGTATTACAAGTTTTACTATATTGGTCTTAAAAATGTGTCACCAATTAAAAGCATATTATTCAAAATTCAATTATGAAGTAGTTAAAACTTATTAATCGCATTCATTGCCACATCAATTTATAAACTTCTTAAAATAAAACTTGTAACATCTTTAGTATTTTCCTTTTTCTAAACATCCGTTGTCTTTGTTTCTTAAAAAAGAAAAGTTGGTGCAAGCCAAACGGCCCAGCAAATCAGGGGCAAGCTAACAAACAAGGTGTTGCTTATGAGGCCTAATTGCTCACGTTATTAGGCACAAACAGGCTATACAGTGTTAATGGCATCCTAATAGCTGTTCATTTTGCACCAGATAGTACTTGATTGAACGTCCTGAACTGCTAGTCTACTTGTATCCCTTCCACTGATTCTATTGAATGATTGTATCCAACCCAACGTAAAAAATTATAGGTCCCGGTTGGTTGCATATATAACAAGCCTCAAAGAGGGCGTTTGGATTCCACTGAATTTTGTTGCCTTTGCGTTTTCTTTTTTTTTTCCAGCCGCAGTTATTGACCCAGTCTTCTGTGAACAGTGCATTCGTGCACTGTTCACGGAGCCACAAATTTCACTTTTCAGCAACTTTTTCATTAAAAATGAGTCTCGCGGTACTATTCACACATTTTAAAATTATTTTGCTACAGTGTTTTCAGTTTTCAGTTTTCAGCAATAAGTTCTATCCAAACAGACTCAAAATAAGTTGGAAAAAGAACAAGGTAAGTAATACTCCCAACCACTAAAGTTCCCATCCATTCAATCTTTTAGCAACATGTAACTCCTTAACCCGCAATTGAAAACTTCACATTGGTGGAACTCCCTAATAAAAGGGAATTAACTAAATCCCACCTTATTAACACCATTGTGAACTTAACTTCACAATGTTGCCCAGTAGACTTTCCACATTAAAATGGTCTTTTAAGAAACGGCCAACAACATTAATTACAAACCCGTTTGCCAAAACTAAACAGAAAAACAAACCCCATTCAAATTTGAGTGTTGGCTTGGGTTTTTAGTCTCCTTGGCATGGCATTTTCTTTAGCACTAAACACACCACAAGACACACATTCATACAGATTTGTGAAAAAAACACATTTTTTAGTGATAGATTCATATCAAAGAAAAGGAGAATTTTGATCATGGATGGTGCGAATGCAGTACTTCAACAAATAGAGCAACCACTTTTGGAAAATGAACCAAAACCCCCCAAAACACCAGCACAGAAGGCCATAAGAAAGTCCTTCAAGATATCAGCACATTTGGCCAATCTCCTTCCCACAGGCTCGGTCCTCACATTCCAAGTTTTGTCCCCGGCTTTCACACACCAAGGGCAGTGTCAAACCACCATAAGCCGCACCATGACTCTCGGACTTTTAGCATTGTGTTGCTTCTTAAGCTTTATTCTAAGATTCACCGATAGCTTCAGAGACGCAAGAGGCAAAGTTCGGTATGGTCTAGCCACATCTCGGGGCTTGTGGGTGATCGATGGGTCAGTGAAATTGGAACCTGAGGAGGCAGAAAAGTATAGATTAAAGTTCATTGATTTCTTCCATGCCTTCATGTCCGTTCTGGTTTTTGTAGCAGTGGCAATGTTTGATAAAAACATTGTCAAGTGCTTCTGCCCAACACCATCTCCGGAGACCAAGGAACTTCTAGTGACATTGCCTATTGGGATTGGCATCGCATGCAGTGTGTTGTTTGTTGCACTCCCCACAAAGCGCCATGGAATTGGATTCCCTCTCTCTCGCAACTAATTCTTCACCTTCTTTTATCTGTGTTCCTTCCTATTTATGCATTGAATGGATCATTTATTACAGTTTTTTTATTTGTTCTTCCTAGTTGTAAATCAATTTTTCTTTTCACAACTTATAATTTCTACTTTGTTCAGACCATGTAAAATTGTTTTGTGGTGTAACATGTCTTTGTGACTTCAACACCCCCAAAAAAAGAAAAACAAAAATTTGATTGGCGTGGTATATATATATATATGGTAGAATTATGGTTAATTGACTAAATTCACTATTTCCTAACAGATTGAGCTTTTGAGACATCGATAATTTATCATATATGCAGTTTGTTGTTTGTTGCATTCCACACACAGCACCATGAATTAGATTCCCTCTCTCTCACCACTGATTTTTCATCATCCTTTTTCTGGGATCCTTCCTCTATGGATTGCAAGGGTATTCTATAAGTTTCTACACGTTAAAGTAAATAGTTGGCATGCATAATTGTGTATGGCTTGCAGATGAAAGGGCTGTGCTTTTTTTTTTTTTTTTTTTCCTTGAAAAGATATAGAATCAAAAGAGAGCCTGCATTCCAATAAAATAAAAATAAATAAAAATAAAAAAGAGTGCATTTTTTTAAAATGAATAAGTCAATTTTATCAACAAACAAGAATGCTACAATACACTTCATCAAAAAAAAAAAGCTAAAATTAACTTTCAAACTTCAAACGCAACGTAAGTTACCCTCCATCCACTGCCCACACAACATCTTTTTTCTACAGTGATGTACACCCCTACAATTTCTCTAATCTAGCTCTAACATCCTCTTTCAAGTATAGCACTTCTATGCAGCGAAGTATGAGAGATTGTGGCTGCCCAGAAAATTTTGCTAGCTGTGGCAAGAGAGGATAAATTTGCCAGTTGCAAGAGCTCCATCAAGGGCTACAGGGAATTCTAAAACATTTTAGCCGCCACTACACCAAGCCAACAGCACCCATTTCTCTAGCTAATGAGCTGCAGTGTTTGCACATTTCCTTACATTCGAAACTATGATAAACCTAGAATGCAAGCAGTGCAAATAGTGCGGAAATGTTTTATGTAGGAATGCAGACATATTTAGAGACTGAGAACAAAAGAACTTTAATTAAGAACTGAAAATATACAAGGCTATTTATTCTAATGAGCCCATATCATTACCCCAAAGGCATGAAGCACAGACTAACTCAACTAACTTTTATAACAGAGAGCTAACGAAGTACCAACTCAAAAGAGGTTTAACTAGCACAAACTGATAACACTAACAACCGCCTCTAACGAATGGGCACAATAGTGAGCACGAGGATGTGCTTGAGATCAAGGAAGCACTGAGAGAAGAGTCCTTCAGTGAAATTGTTTACAAGTTGGTCAATGCTAGAAATAAACTTAACCTCTAATCCTTATGAAAGTCAACTTCAATATGTTTGGCAATAGCCAAGGCAGAAACTTTGTTACACTAGAGCCTCAAAACATGATGGAGGAAAATGCCTAATTCTATTAAAATTATTAGAAGCCAACACAATTCATTAATTTTCATGACTAGATAGTAGTATTCCGCTTCAATATTATAGGATTGGTTGCTTCTTTGCATACCAAGTAATCGGTTTGTTACCAAGAAAAATAACAAAGCCTGATTTAGAGCAACAATCCAAAGTCTCACGAGCCCAATGAACATAAGTAAGCAGATAGAATGAGTTATGTTAGGACATATGTGGAACTTGTTAGAACATATGTTATTGTATATTGGCTAATCATTTGACAAAACGCACTTTATTTGTAATTGGGTAGATCTAGGATGGTTTAAGTGTTCAAAAAACATGTTGTTCAAGTTAAGAGTTAAAGCCATGCAAATCTGTCTAAGAAACAAGTGAGGAAGTGATGCATTTTAAAACTCAACAGGTTGTATTTATCGAGGTTTAAAATGCAGTTTTAGATCAATCCTTGATAGCAACTAGACAAATAACCTATTTATCGAAATTTAAGAAAATCATATTTTAGATCTGTTTTTCACGCATATCCAAATTATTTGTGTAATGTTTCTTTTCTCATAACCCTAGACATATATAAGAATTATTTTAAGAGTTGTCACAGATGATGCAAGCAGATGCAAAGTGATTATTCATGCATATTGTGACCGAAAACAATTTGTCCTAGTTCATCATCTTCTTTGTAGAAGCTGCTGCGTCTTTGTGCCAAAGGTTTTGTAACCAAGGAACTTCTTGATCTTCATCTTTTGGATGAACTGAAGAATTTTGCAACCAACATCTTCCTCAAGTTGGTGTGTTAGTCACGTACTTGGATTCGTGCAAAGGAGTAAGCCACGTATTAAGATCCGTACATCGATTGGTTAGTCACATACTTGGAACCGTGCATTGAAAAGAGAGATTGTTACTACATTACAAGTGCAATTGTGTATTGAGGTAAGTGTTTAACTGTAGGTTGGTAAAAGATACTGGATTCCTTTACTTGTAACCGCTTGTCATGATAATAGTGGATTCTCAAGAGTAGTAACCTTAAATTCACCCAGTAGGGTTTTGCCTCGGTGGTTTTCCCCATACGTAAACAAATCACCCGTGTCAAATTTATTTTCCGCTGCATTTAGTTATTTGGTGATTTATTTGTGCTATCACGCTTATTGCATGTAATCGAATCTAATTAATTTCATTTGACTAAATTAATTGATTAAGTTACCAAATGGGTCAATACTTTTTTGGCCTATCAAGTGGTATCAGAGCAGGCACACTCTGATTAGGGTTAATCTTTGTTGTGTGATCCATTGTCCCCTATTGTCATGGCTGCAAACGGCATGAAAAGATCTTTTGTTTGAAATACATCTTGCTTTTCTAATCTCTATTTGATTTAGTATTTCAGAAATTGCAAGTCAAAAATTTATTTGAAAGCTATCTTGAGGATTATTGAAAAATTTCTTAGTATAACAAAGAAGAAACTAGACTGTCTCAGAATGATAATGTGTAGAGGAGTTCGTCTAAGAAATGTGAAAGTTAAAGGCTTTGTTCATAAATGGCAGATGAGAGAAAACACCATTCCTAATGATTTGTCATGTAAGCATAAGGTGTGCTTTATGATGAAGTCTGCATTCAAGGTAATGGACACATATTTGTGGTACCTTGACGATGGATGCTCATGACACATGACTGGAGACCACTTTCTCTTTAAGGTTTTTGAGTCTAAGAAAGGTGGAAATGTCACCAAAACCTTTGGTGATGGGAGTAAATCACAGATAAAAAGGAAAAGAACCATCTCTCTACCTGGACTTTCGAACATGTCCAATGTGCTATATGTAGAAGGTCTGAGGGTGAACTTGTTGAGTATAAGTCAGATATTTGATCAAGACTTTATGGTGCTATTCTCAAAAGGGGAATGCCTTGTGTTGAATGAGTCTGGGAAGAAACTTATAAGTAGTGTTCGCACTCTTGATAACTTCTATGGATTGGTACCTGATGCTGATATTGTGTGCAATAGCATTCATTTACCAAATGAAGACTTATGGCACCAAAGAATGGGACATGCTAGCTACAAACATCTGTCAATTGTATCTAAGTATGAATCAGTTTTGAGGATCGATTGGTTAATCACGTACTTGGAGTCATGCATTGAAAGGATAGATTGTCAGTACATTACAAGTTCAATTGTGTATTGGGGTAAGGGTTCAACTGTATGTTGATATAAGGTATTGGGATTCCTTTACTTGTAGTTGCTTGTCTTGATAATAGTAAATTCTTGGGAGTGGTGACTTTTAATTCACCCGGTGGGATTTTGCCTCGATGGCTTTTCCCATTCGTAAACAAATCACCCATGCCAAATTTATTTTCCAATGCATTTAGTTATTTGGTGATTTGTTTGTGCTACCACGCTTATTGCATGTAATTGAATCTAATTAATTTCACTTGGCTAAATTAATTGATTAAGTTACCAAAGAGGTCAATACTTTCTTGACCTATCAAGTTATGAGAGGCACAAATGAGAAAAGAATGCCATGGTAAATTAATGGTAAGTTGGTAACCTGTAGATAATGAAAAATACATTTGATAATGATTAAATGAACATCCATAAGCAAATGTATGAATTGACAAATTTGATGAACAACAAATGTAACATCTAGTATGTTGAAAGTAAGGTGTTGTAAGGCCACTAAAAGACTTTGATAAGAACTAAGATCAAACAAAGGAGTCCCAGCATGAAAACTAAGGCAAGTGGAAGGACAATATGAGATCTTATTGTTAGGGACATATTTGATGTAATTGGCTAATCCTTTGACAAAACGCACTTGACTTATAATTGGGTAGATCTAGGATGGTTTAGTACTTCAAAAAACAAATGTTCAAGTTTAGTATTGAAGTCATGCAAGTCTGACCAAGAAATAAGTGAAGAAGTGTTGTTCATTAAAGCTCGACAAATGTCTCGACAAAATCATTTCTATCGAGAATTAATGTTGAAGCTCAACAAAAACTCAACAGAAGCTGTATCTATCAAGAATTACAAAATCAGAATTTTCAGATTTGATTATATGCATATCCTTGAGTATTTTTGTAGGGTTTCTTTTCTCACAATCCTAGACCCATATAAGAATTATTTTAAGGGTCGTCTCAAGGTTGTTGCACTTGTTGTTACACGCATATTGTGACCGGAAACAGAAATTGCTCTAATTCATCTTTCTCTTTGTAGAAGCTACTACGTCTTTGCGCCAAGGTTTTTGTGACCAAAGAGCTTCTTAATCTTCATGTTAATAAACTGAAGAACTTTGCAACCAAAATTTTCTTCAAGTTAGTGTGTTAGTCACGTACTAGGATTCATGCATCATTGGCTAGTCACGTACTGAAATTCGTGCATTGAACGTAGAAATTGCCGCTACAATACAAGTCCAATTGGGTATTAGGGTAATTCAACTATAGGTTGGTATTAGGTACTGTGATTCCTTTTACTTGTAACTGCTTGTGATTGATAATAGTAGATTCTCGGAAGTGATGACCTTAAATTCATCCGGTAGGGTTTTGCCTCGGTAGTTTTCCCTATTCGTAAACAAATCACAATGTCAAATTTATTTTTAGCTGCATTTAGTTTAATTGATGATTTGTTTATGCTACCACGCTATTGCATGTTAAATTAACTTGGATAATTAATTAATTAATTAATTTGTCAAATGGGTCAATACATTTTTGGCCTATCACTTACAAGGTTTAACCAAATTAGTGGCATTTTGAGTTGATTAAAAAATAACACAAAAGAAGTATTATGAATTTGTTCCGTCCAAGGAAGTAATGAAGAGAGCCAAGGTTCTTGAGTTCAAAAAACAAATTGAGCTGTTAATAATGATAGGTGATGAAGGTAGAATCATTGCCAATAATAGTGATATCATCAATGTATAAAAGTAGAAAGGCAATTGCAACCAAAGAACCTAGTCGTGATACATACAGAGGAAAGAGTTTGCAAATGAAGCCATAAAGCAAGATAAGATAAATGGGATGCGAAACATTTAAACCACACTTATGGAGCTTGTTTAAGGCCATAAATGGACTTTATTGGAGATAATCAGGATGCTAAAGACCATAAATCCTTCAGGCTGAGACCTATAACCTTTTTCATGGAGGATTGCTTGTAAGAAGGTATTACTAACATTGAGCTGGTGAAGAGACTTTGAAATGAAACAGCTAGAGATAGCAAAAAACAAAGTAAAGGATTCATCAAAATCAATTTCTATTTCTAATAAAACCCTTTAATTACCAATCAAGCTTTGAATTGAGCAATGCTAGAGGTTTTGTTTTAAGTTTATAAATCCCTTTACAACCAACAATTTTTTATAAGGCAAAGGAGGCGCAATGGACCAAATGCATTGTCTTTGAAAAGTATGAAACTCTATGAAAGAGTAAAGCGAGGTGCAATGGGATCAGGTGAAGAAGAAGAAGAAGAGAGAGAAAAGGTTGTGGTGTTGTAGATGAAACATGACTTAAGATATAGAGGGTAATAATGAACAAGGATGAAGAAAAAGAAGAGGATGCCACGAAGGAGAAAATGGTAGAGGTAGAGGAAGGAAGAGAAGACTAATCAATCAAAAATTGAAAATGAATTTTCATCATAAACTACATTACCAGAAATGTAAATTCTAGAAGTTGACAAATTTAAATATATGTAGTCTTTGGAATAGTAACATTTAACTTTTTGTACTGTTTGAACTGTGAACAGTAACATTTAACTTTTACCTACCTACTTTTTCAAATACACTTTCCAACAGATTCTCTATCATTTTCTCCATCTCATTTAAATATTATTTCTTCATTCTTTTTTTATTCTTTTTTAATCTTTTTTTTTCTTCCTCTATTCATTCTCAACAATTATATTTTTCAACAAAAAATGTTACATCCACAATATTTTTTGCAATACTTTCACAAGAATCATAACAAAATCTTATATGGAAAGTTGTTACTAGTTCTACTTTGAACCCACTACTGAAATTATATTTTTACTCGCCAATATTAGCTAATTACTTAAAATTTATTGTGAAAATATTATGGTAGCATTTTTAAATTGTCATTTCTTATTCTTTTCCTTTCTTTCATCCATACGATTCCTCTCTTTTTTTCTCTTGTTTTTTCTCCACCACACACGTATACACATATATCTCCATCCTCTCCATTGTTCTCTCTACTTTCCACTTGATTCTAGAACCTTCCTCTCTCTTTCTCCTCCTCTTCTGGGCTTTACCTTTTTGTTTTTATTTCTTTCCTCTTTGGCTCACTTCACACACACAGCTAACCATGATCTTTTGAGTTCTCCTCTATGTTTGCATTTTTGTTTTTTATTTTCTCTCTTCTTCATCTCACTTCACTCACACACACAGCCAGCAGAGAGATTGGCCTTCACCTATCTTTTTTTTTTTCTTCCTTCTCTTCCTATTCTAATTCACTTTGTTGTTACAATGGAGCTTAGATAGGCTTTCATGTTCTTGATCTGTTGTTTTTGTTTTGATTTTAGATTTGTTGTTCTAATTAAATTTGTCTTTTTCCTTGTTCTTGATCTATTGGTTCTATTCTGATTTTAGATTGTGTTTGTGTTATGATTGTGTTACCATTTAATATATTTGAGAGAGAGACAGATGAACAAAGAAGAGAGGAAGAAAGAGAAAGAATATTTTTTTTATCCAGCCGGGTTTTTTTTAAAGATAAAATAAGAGTATGGAGTTGCTACAGTGTTTTCTAAATCTAGATAAGCACTATAGCAACTTCAAAATATATTTAGAAAAGTTTTGTGTTTAGACCGGCTGTTGTAGTGTGAACAGTGAGCTTTTTTCTCCAAAAAATTGATATAGAGCATCTATTGGAGATGCTCTAATATGAAGCATAATAAAGGAAGACAATAATAGGAACAACCAAAAGTCTTTTAAGTGAGAATGTGAGATAAATTTGGTTTGGTAAGAAACAACAAGAAGAATAATAATAATGAAAAAATTTCCTTAACAGTTCTTTCAAGTGTTTTATTTTAGGTTTTTCAATTAAATTTAACCATGTTGTTGTATTTAGCCGATAAGTCACTTGGTTGAATCCAATTATCTTAAGGAAAGAATAGATTATTTGCACTACAATGGCCACATAGTTAAATTTAAATTGAAAAATTAAAATACAGCACCTAATCAATGGGAAAATGAGAGGGAAATGTAAAAGGATGATGCATGTAACTGATATTCAAATCAGCAAGAGAAATTCTTTTTTTTTGAGTAAACAGTAATACTTATTAGAATACACACGAAAATAGTAATATTAGTGTTTTAAACCGGCTTTATAATACATTACATATCTAGGAACATAACTCTGGCACAACTTTTGTCAAAATTTATTGAAGTGATTGATTATAAATGATGAAAAAAATGGGGGTGTTCATATAAAAGCAACAATCCACCACTAACAAATTCATTGTTTACCATTTCAATAGTGGGGCTCACCTACTGAGAGAGGGAGGGGGCTACATATAGAGAACGCATTGTATACTTTTTTGGGCAGGAGAGGCATGCAATCTAGTGAGTCTAGGATGGGTCCGGCTGCATTAAAGGCTTCAAAGGCCTGTACTTTATAATACAAATTTACAAGTAACAATGGCCCATTTCCAATGATGGGCCTGGTTTGCACTTTACACCAAAATACACAGGCCATGGTAGAGGTCTAGAATGAGGAGGGGCTAAGAACCTTTTTTTACACCGTCCATTACTGAGGGGAAAATGCCTTCTTCTTTTTCCTTTATTTTTTAAGACTTTCAACCTATAACACTTCTGATAATACTCTTTATTATCAAACTAAGATACTAATCATTTTTAGTATAGGCGAAAATTGAACCTCAGATCTCTTATTCAATCATCAAAAATTTTATCAGTTGAACTAACTAGAATAGAATCCACACAAAAAGAAAAAAAGAAGAAAAAAAGAAGAAGGAAAAGGCCTTCTTGAATTGTTACAAATACCACAATATTTAAGACCTTGTTGGATCCCAATACTACCATCATTCTTCAAAATCACTTATTATATAGTATTGACTACTAAGATTGCTAGCTCCATCATATCTATGAGCAAATCTTTTACACAACTTCTCTCCCATGCCAGTTATCCAACCAAAAGAAAATTTAATAACTATGTTATTTTTATTCTGACCAATCATCTCAGCACTATAGTGTGTCACTTAACAATATAAATTAATCATGGGATAAATTGCTAACGAGACCAAATTTTAGAGTATAAAATTAAATTTTAAAATTTAAAAATGTAAAATCAAAACAATCTTAAACTCTAGAGATATAATCTGCAAGAATTTCATGACTCTAACAAGGGATCATCTTTCAAACCCCTCATCTCATGATCTCAGGCTATGACATGGATGGTCCAAATTTCAGACTAGTTCGTATGAAACAAGGTTTGGTTTAGAAATTGCTTGGTAAGTTCTTCTAAATCAAAGCTTTTTTTTTCTTTTTTTCTTTTTGGTTCTTACTTCTTAAGTACTCCAAAAAGTCTTGGTCAATATTTAAGAACGTGACAGAAAATAATTGAGGAACTTTTCAAGAAGTCTAACCCCCCATTTCTCCAAACTTATTAACTTTGTTTACAAAAAAGAAAACAAAAAATTATTAATTACTCAACCCAACTTGACCACTTTTGATAAAATAAGTAAAATAGAAAAAGATTCAGCAAAATAACAAGAAAGAACCACAAAGTGGGCCTGTTACTCAATTTTTGTAGAAATTGTACAAAATTTTTTATACTATCATTGACAGTGGGCCCCAATATAGATAGATATTGAACATGTGACACGGCACACGCTAGTCATAATCCCCCTAAGGCGCATGTTTTTTCTTAAAAAAAAAATTATTCACACACCAAAAATTGCACAATTTTATTTTAAAATATAAAGTTTAAATCCATTCCAAAAAAAGAAAAAACTGAGGGCTCGTTTGGTAATATTGTTCTAATAACGTTATTTGTATTTTTTGAAAATACGTGTGGTGAAAAATTGTGTGAAAATACGTGTAATATTGTTTAAAAACTGAAAACTATTGCTTAAGTTGTAGTACTAAACACCCCCGATCCTTTAATTTTGTAGTTGAATTTGCTTTTCCATGAAGTAAGTTTTAAAACAATAAGGATCGCTTGGTAAGAGATTTCTAGTATCGTTATTTAAGTTTTATGAAAATATGTGTGGGTGATAAATTGTGTAGAAATACGTATTGTGATGTTTAAACAACAATTTTTTTTTTTTTTTTTGGAGATCCAAGATAGAAAGATTTTATTGATGAAATAAACTCTAATTTAAGAATACATCTATGGTCATGTAACACCAAACCACGTAAATAACCAATTACATGTAATTTTGAAAAGACAACCCCATTCATGTCACTGTGCAACGCCTATCTTTGTGAATTGCATAATCTGTGATATTCCTTTAGGTAACCAAGTGCTCGCCAAGAATTCTTTTGGGGTTCCACTGAGTCCTCTCAATATAAAATCTATTTCTTGCATTCCAGAGCACCCAACTCACCGTAGCTCACTTCTCCAATTCATCACACTCCGATTTGTCCACCAGCACCCGAAATAAAGAGCAAAAGTCTGTGGCTGCATTGGAGCATTTTTGGAGCTTCCCTCTACATAAAGCCCATACGTTCCAAGAAAAAGGGTAGGTCCATAACACATGCTCGGTTATTTCTGAGTTTTGACAGCAAAAACCACACCCTAGCTCCATAGAAACTTCCTCCTATGTAGATTATCTCAGGTTGGCAGAATGTTAGAGTAAGCATGCTATATAAAGTTCTTAACTTTGGGTGGTACTTTGAGGGACCATATTTTGTTCCAAATAGGCCTATCCCTTGCTGCTGTGGAATGCTCAACATAGTCTTGTTGCTTCGACCTTAGTGCTACTTGATAGGCAAATTTCACACTGAAAACTTTTCCTTTGTTCTCCTTCCAACACAGCTTGTCTTTGCCTGCAACCCGTGACAATGGTATGGTCATTATCTCCATCCGAGTGCGATATGCAAATAAATCAAAGAGCTTCTCCCTATTCCATTGCCGAGAGTTTTCATCAATTAGCTCACTTACCATCAAATTTGGCCTTGGCTCCCCAATGAACACAGGCTTATGTGAGAGCCACTTGTGAGTGGAGACTTCAATGGTTTTTCCATCACCCACCTGCCAGATTGACCCCTTCCTAATTAGCTCCCTTGCTACCAGCAAGCTTTGCCACACATAGGATGGGTTGTTTCCAAGCCCTACCTCCATGAAAGTGCATATTGGGAAATATCTTGACTTGTACACCATATAGAACAAGGAATGAGTATCTTGGATTAGCCGCCATGCTTATTTTGCCAATAAAGCTAAGTTAAAGGCTTGGATGTCTCGGAAACCCATACCACCCTTCTTCTTAGGAGTGCATAACTTCTTCCAATTAATCCAATGGATTTTCCTCTCATCCTTTGTTTGTCCCCACCAATATTTTGCCAATGTGGAATTTATGGTATCACATAGTGCCTTAGGGATTTTGAACATTCCCATAGTATATGTAAGGATTGCTTGAGCCACCTTTTTGATTAGGATCTCTCTACCCGCTTTAGAAATATATTTCTCCTTCCATCCCATCACTCTCCTTGTGATTTTTTCCCCAAGATCTTTAAAAGTGTTGACCTTTGATTTTCCACCCACCATTGGAAGACCCAAATACTTTTCACA
The DNA here is from genome assembly GCA_014183005.1 of Castanea mollissima. NCBI lineage: Eukaryota > Viridiplantae > Streptophyta > Magnoliopsida > Fagales > Fagaceae > Castanea > Castanea mollissima. Next base: position 23,573,736 of record JACAVU010000005.1, read on the forward strand.
ATTTTCCATGATCCTTGCACCCATCATTCCTTGTATTGCCACTTTGACCTCCGTTTTTGTGTTCCAACTAAAGAACAATGTCGTCTTCTGCCTATTGATTGCTTGGCCAGATGCTTGCTCATATTGGCTTAATAATTCAAGAAGATGTTGGCATTCCCCCTCGGTGGCTTGACAAAATATGAAACTATCATCTACAAAAAGAAGATGTGAGATACACACCTTATGCAACACAATATCCCATGTAGGTTTTGAGAAGCAATTGCATGGCGGATTAAGAAGGATAGTCCTTCGCCACATAACAAAAATAAGTAGGGGGATAGTGGGTCACCCTATTTGATACTCGGGATGGAGTATTTTAGCCGATTGGCCAAGACTTTGGATACAATCCTAGAAACCACATTAGTAAGACTAATTGGCCTAAAATATGCCATATTTTTCGGCTCATTTATTTTGGGAATGAGGACAATGTGGCTGTAATTCATCTTGTGCAACATGTGACTCGAAGATAAAACTACCAACACTGCTTCAATGATATCATCACCAACAATATTCCAATACTTTTGAAAAAAGAAATGAGAAATTCCATCTAGATCTGGTGATTTTGATGGATGCATTTGGAAGAGTGCTTGTTAGACCTCTTCTGGTCGGTATGGCTGTAGGAGTGTGTGGTTCATATCCGGTGTGACAACCTGATCCACTTTATCAAGTATTATGTCAGTGGGGTTTGTAGTAGTGAAAAGCCTTTGGAAATACCTTTCGGCCACTCCCTCTATTTCATCATCCGATGTACACCATCTCCCCTCCTCATCCATAAAGCCATCAATATTATTTTTTCAACGACGTTGACTAGCTCTTTGATGAAAGAACTTGGTGTTGTTATCACCAGCAGGCAGCCATATGGATCTAGAACGTTGTCTCCAAGCTAATTCTTCTCAATACAAAAGAGTATTTATATCATCCCTCACCTTTTGTATTAACTCCAAATTTGCTGGATCATTTTGTGCTATAAGGGTTTGGAGTTGTTTTTTCTCCTCAATCCATGTTCCAGTGCTTCCCATATTCCGACTCCAAGCTACCAAGGCCATACGACAATCCCTAATTTTTTAGAATAGCTGAAACATAGGGCTGCCCACCAGTGGTTCCTTACTCCATACCTCCCGGATAATGGCTTCGCATTTGAGATGTGTCGCACATTTTTCCTCAAACCTTTTCGGGATTTTCTTTCTCCTTGTGTTACCTGCTCTACCATGGATGATTAGAAAAACTGGGTCATGATCCGAATATGATACCTGCAAATGGTTCTCTACTGCATGTGGAAACCTTTCTCTCCACTCCATTGTAGCACATGCCCTATCCAGACGCTCTTGAACAAAAGCATCCCTGGCCTTCCATTTCCCCATGTAAACATATTACCCCGGTACCCTAGATCAATTAATCCACACTGCAATAATGCATTACAAAATGCCTCCATAAGTCGATGGGGTTTGGGGATCTACCTTGCTTCTTTGCTGAGTTCAAGATTTCGTTGAAGTCTCCCAAGCATACCCATGGCAGTGAGTCTCTAATGTGTAGATGCCTCAAGTAACTCCATGATTCATGCCGACGATGTTCTTCTGGTCTCCCATAAAAACCGGTAAGTCTCTAAGGATTGGCTGGGCCTGTAATGATATGTGCATCGATATGGTTTTAAGAGTAAGTCTAAATATGTAAAGTGATCTCCTTCTTCCATGGCATAGCTAGGCTACCTGCCCTATGGATGCAAGGAACAATGAGCATATTATCGTACCGCAATTCTGCTTGTATTTTTTTCATCTCATCCATCGTCTGTTTCATCTCCATTAAAAACAGGACCTTGGGAGCTTTCTCCTTCACCAAATGAGAGAGGACTGCGCCTGCATGGGGGTTCCCAAGCCCCCTGCAGTTCCAGCTTAACACATTCATTGCGCTCAGCAGGGAACAGTGAGCATATTATCGTACAACAATTCTACTTGTTTTTTTTTCATCTCATCCACCATCTGTTTTGTCTCCATAAAAAACAAGACCTTGGGAGCTTTCTCCTTCACCAAATGAGAGAGGACTGCACCTGCATGAGGGTTCCCAAACCCCCTGCAATTCCAGCTTAACACATTCATTGCGCTCGACAGGGCTGACTGTCAGCCTCCTCCACTGTGTATGGTGAGTCAGTTGTCTATGCCTTGCTTCGTTTCCTTCCTCTTGTGTTACCTTCATCCTTGCTTAATCTTCTCTGTCATTTTAGCCCAATCTGTTTGTGTTTGTCAATCTCAGTTGTATTTGTTTCGATCTAGTTTCGATATTGTCTTGGCGCTTTATCTTTTTCCACTTACGTGTTTTAGATGGAGGCTTCTTTTTGGCATCACATGGAGAGGCACGTGCCCTATTATTGAACATTCCAGCTAGGGTTTCATCACATGGGTCGGTGGTATTAGTTTCTTCATCTGTTTCCACATACGTAACTAGCATCGTGTTTAAATTTCTCCCTAAAATACGGGTTGCATGATTTGAGGGATATCGATTTGCATTGCGCATTGATGTGAGGGTTGCTCATTACTCACAAAATTACTCTCCTCCAATAATTCCATAACTAATGCCTACCGTTTCTCTCTGTCTGTAACGGTTTCCAAGTTGGCCAGGTTTGCCGTCATTGAACTCGCCTTGTGTTGCCGTGGTGTTTGCATCGGGTCCCTAGCTTGATCACCGGTAGCTTCCCTTCCACCTGATTGTGCTCCGGAACCCCTACTACTCGATTTAGCTTGACGTTAGAACCCCGCCTTAAGCCACTCCTCATACAACCTTTCCCCTGTTTCAACCAAGACTTGATTCAGGCATTCCTTTGCTTCATGTTTGAGCTTGCCATAGCTAAAACACAGCCCAACCAATATTTCATATTGGAATGCTATTTGCACCTTCACACCCTCCGAGCTAAGTACTGGAGCGCCCTTCCGAATTGGTTTATCCAATGGCAATTCAACTCTATTTCGAAGGAAGCAAGCGTAGTCCTCAGCAATTGCCTTGCAATCCACTTCCAAGACTCTCCCAATGCCACCACCGATATCGTTCCCTGCTTTTTCATTGATGAGATCAAAAGGCAACTCCCAAACCTAGACCCATATTGGTACAACTTTGAAATCCACAATAAACGCCATCATTCCCTTCTCCCATTGCTTCAATAACAATAAGTGGTTATCGAAACTCCACGGTCCATTATTCAAAACCCACTTCAGTTGGCTCTCCATGGAGAATTTGAATTGCATTAGCCCTCACCGGCATCCGTAATTTTTAGATCATGGCCAAATTTCCACACAGACCTTAGTAGATTTTTGGCAGCCCATAGATTGATTGGTTTTGTCGTATGAAAACAACCCATTAGGCTTAATGAACACTCCTCCAATATCTTAGCACGATTCTCTGTCGAACCTTTATAACTTCACCCTCCTCCTCCGTCAACTGGATACTCTGAAGCCTTTCAATAAAATCAGCATCCATTTGGACTGAAGTATACACTTTTTGTAAGGTTGGTAAAATTCGTACTATGGCTCCTATTCAATAGTTGTAAGAATACAAGTATCTTATTGGAAGCAAATCTTCCCCTCACCCCTTCAATAAACCTATGGCCAGCTGCTCTTATTTTTATTTTTATTTATTTTTAATTCCTTCTGGAGAGAATTTTTCGGTTAGTTTCTGTTCTAACTAAACTTTTCTTTTTGGGCTTTGTTTTGATGATAAATATATAAAAGTCATCAAATTTTGAATGATATCTTTCATTTTAGGATGCTGCTAAAGATGTGATAAAAATAATAATAATAATAATATTTCCTCTCGGCCCAAAATTCATTGTGCAGATTTAGATTTATTAACAAAATATTGAAATTAGAGGATGAGTTGTCCAAGGTTTGCCTTCAAACAAAGTCAGAATTTTGCTATTCTTTTTAATTCTTTATTTTTAATTATATATTTTTATTAAATATACTCTCTTTTGTCTCAATTGTACATTTTATATTTTTTATTATATGAGTTTGTGTTATTATATAACACCTACTAAAGAATTTATGTCTTTAGGATATTTTTTGGTTTCAAGATAGGTAATTGCAAATTTAAATATTCTTTTTTTATTCTTCATTTTTAGGTTATAGATTTATCCCAATTAATCAATCTAACTACCCAAGTTAATTAATTAGTTACATGCAAATCAAATTAAGGTACAATCAAATCACGAAACTAGATAGAGTGCATATGAAATTAAGTTTGACATGGTGATTTGATCATGATGGGGAAAAACCTTCACAGACAAAAACCCCATCGGGTGAAATCTAGGTCACCACTCTCGAAGCATCCACTAATCAAGAACAAATGATTACAAATACACATTGATTGTTGTAGCTTGTAGAGTTCTTTAATCCACGTTTGGATGAACTAGAAGCAGCTTGCACAAAACCCTAAGGCACACAAAACATCGTAGCAACTCCTATTATGAGTGTAACTTTCAATGTTTCTTTGTACATCTAATGACAATTATAGAATATGCTTTTTTATATGCTCTAAAACCATAGGGCACGAATTCTTAAGAAGGCTTGTCATCATTGGGTGAAAACTAAACTTGAAATTCAATTTAATCAAGAGGTGTCAAGAAGATATCAAGGTTCATTAAATCTCGATAGATCGACAGGTATTGATGAGGTATCGGGATCTAAAGTTTCAAATTTTCTTAAGCAGTTCCTTGGGTGTTTTTGTGCCTTCAATAATACTATTTGTTTGACAACTTCAAGGTCTACTTGAGCACACTAGAAATTAAGATTCAAATACATATAAAGTGCGTTATGTCTCGGAATCTGCCAATTTATAAATATGACCCTTACATTTAATATTTCTTTCCATGTGAAAAATAAAGAGAATAGAATAATTGTTGATACCGTATTTTGTCTGCCCTCAATTTGCGTGTTGGACCCCGAAAAACCCAAAAATATTATTTTCTCTCCATGGGGCCGTGAGAACATTTAGAATGATGTGGCGCAACCCGTTTGGACACCGAAGCACCCAGAGTGCCTTTTCCAGCCAAAATGTCCAAAACACCTTTGGTAAGCCAAAAACCCTAATTTTGATCCAGCCATCAGAATGGGTTGAAACCAATGCCATTGCAAAGATAATCAAATTTTCATTCCAACGACTATTCACAAGTCGAAATTGGAGTTAGAGAAGCCAAGATATCATGAAACTGGGTTAACTTACCTATCAATGCACTGCTAACTTCCCAGAGCCATAACTTTTGATCCGACCATTGGATTTTCAAGTTCCATACCTTTTCAGAATCAGGAAGTCAAGATCTTTCTAGAGGTTTCAAGATCAAACCCATCCTAGGAAGTTTGAGGGTGGCAGCCCTATAAGGGCCGCTGCCTCGAAAAGCGCATCAGGGCTATAAATAGCCCCAAACCAAAAAAAGGAGGCTCCCCAAGTTGTCTACTCTGCTTGGATATTTTCTACATGTTTTTTCTCTCTTCCAAACATAAAAAACACATCAAAGCCTCTTGATTCTTCCTTCTTCACAAAAAATACAAGATAGTGTTCTTGCACCCAATCCTCTTTTTCTTGGTTCTACATCTTGGATTTAAGGTTTAGGGGTGTGGATATAGCTTTTTAGCTACTATCCACACCCTTAAATTTCTAAATCTTTTTCTAGCGTTTATCTTGCTCTTTCTGCATTAATAACATGATTTATTACTTTCCTTAGCATGTTTCTTGTTTTATCTTGCTCCTAGCATGTTCTTAGCTTAGACCCATGTTCTTCCATGCTTGTTTATATGTTATTTGTCTCGATTTACATGTTTTATGCTTTATGCCATGTTTTCCCATGCTTTGTTGCCCTTTTCGTTCTATGTTGATGTTAGGTTACATGCCCACACGCTTGTATGGTGTTTTTGGCTATGCCTTATTTGGATCTATGTGTTTATGTGTACATTTCCATGTTGTATGGTTAGATCCTTGTCTTTGCATGCTTATATGCTTGGATTCCAATTCTTCCATGTTTATGTGCTAGGATCCACATGTTTAAATGCATGTTTCTATGCCTACTTGTCTTGACTTATGTTCTCACATGCCTACATATGTTTCTCATGCTTTATGCTATTTTTCATGTGCTTGTGCGCTCCATGCCATGTTTGTGTGCCTAGGCCTAGGTTATGTTTGTCATGCCATGTGCTATTGTAGCCCTTTTGTCACTTTTATCACTCTTTGTTGTGTTTTGTCCTATTGGTTCAGATCCGATCTTGACCCTATGGTCTTGGTCCTAATACGTACTCCTTGGCCCATATCAGAGGGCTTGGATCACCCCATTTGCATGTTTATACTTGCTTGCTTCTATGCTCTATCTTCCATGTTAGCCTCTCTAATTTTAGGCTTTACCATGTTTGACGCCTTTAGTGAGTTTGTGGTTGTGTGGTTACATCTCATGCCCTTGAGGCCTAGTTTGGGTGTAATCACTTGGGATGCATCTCTGGATGCCGGGATGCTTGGTGCATACTTTCCCCCTTTTCTGCTCTGTGAGATGCTATGCTTGTTTACGCCACCTGTTGGCTTTCTATGTATCTTTACACGCTTGCTTACATGTCCATGCATGAGTCTTGTTTGCTAGTATGTCACCCATGCTTCAACACAATGAAGTTATGAACATTCGATTCAAACCTACCTTTTTCCCTCGCGGACACCACCTTTTGTTTGTTTTCTTGCTTGTTTGCCTTCTCGTTTGTTGCTTGTTTTCTTGTTTCTTTGCTTGCCATGTCTATCATGCTCATTTGCTTTATACCTATTTCATATGCTCTTTGCATCTTTTCCTTCCCTTACTTGTCTATTGGTTTCTTGTCTTTGCCCTTGGATGTACACACATGGCACGAGGATGCTTGGAGCTAGGACACAATCTCCTAGGCACAAGCAAAAAGGGCGTGGATGCGAGCATGTAAATATGAGCCGAGCGGCTATGTTTAGTTGGTTTATGGGTCTAGGCTCTCCCATTGGGTTATGTACTCTTTTAAAACCCCCTTCTTCCTCCCTCATTTCTCTCTTAGATGGATTGTATTAGGTATATCATGTCGTGTATCATTTGTCCTCATTTCTAGAGTATGATGACCCTTGTTTACTTTCCTGCACCTATATTTTGGGGCATGCTCTAGGGATGTAGGCATTTACTTTCTTGCTCTGTGTGCTAGCATTGTGCATGATGTATTTATATATACTTGCTCCGCCCCTTCCGATGTGATTGTCACAGCCTATGCCACCTAAGGCAAGCAATGCCTAATTTCTGCGGTGAAAGTAAGGTGATACGTTGCCGAATTTTCGCTGTGAAAATTTGGTACTTTGCCCAAATGCCTTAGGAAAGCATAGATTAAGACCACATCCTTTCAAAAGCCAAACCTCAAAGCCTCCTCATGTAAGCAAAGCCCCAATAGCCAATGCCAAAATCATGTTTTCACTGCCAATCTCCAAAAATTAAGGTTTTATCAAAACAAATGATTGTTTTAGGACAGACGTTGTAAGGTGCCTAACACCTTCCCCACACATAATCAAACTTTTGGACTCAAGAATCAAGATTTTTTGCCATCCATATTAGATTAGAAAAAATGCCATTTTTCTTAGCCTATGATTGGTAATAAAATCAACTAGAAACAAGTGACCAATCACACCTTAGAAAAACCCAATAATTGGTGGCGACTTCACTCACCTTTGGTAATCCTTTAAAATTTGGCCAAGATTCCTGCCACACCACCAAAGGTAGACACCTACCCTCCTCCATCGAGAGAGAGAGAGAGAGCACCCAAAGCTCCGCGCAAACGACGCCAATCATTTGAGAGGGGCCTCCAACGGGCCCCGCGCGCAAGGGAGCATCATCACGACAAGTAGTTGAATGAAGGCCTAACAACAATTATCCATGAGGCCGAGCGTTGACAGTCATAATAATAATAATAATAAAATAGTTCTTAATGTTTAGCTTGATGTTATTGTAATTGCTAAAGATAGTAGTAAATTGTAGCAACAAGCTAAAAAACTTTATCTATAACTCATTGGATGTACTCACTAGATGTAGATAATTTTTTTCATATGTAGGGGTGCTAACATAGCATTTTTGGCTATTTTAGCACACCCAAGATGAATACTCTTATTTGTTTAGTTTTGATATTCTTACTAAAAAATAACTTATAATTATTCTTATATTTTTGTGGAATGAAGTGGCCGAACAATTCGTGCTAGTAGAGATATAATATCAAGCTCTCACTTGAAAATGCAAATTATAAAGTCTACATTTTACTTTTAGCATTAGTACGACATGATAATCTTTAAAGTAGTTTTTTTACTAATAAAATTTTATCTTTCATTATAAATTTTAAAGAGAAAATAGGCTTTTAATTAAAATAAGTTATGATAGAATTACAAATCAGGATGTTGTTTATTATGAATATTCTTTAATATTATATTTTACGACCTTGCACATGTATTAAAACTAGTTTTATGGGGGAAAAAAGCAATAACATATGCATTTATTTGCAATGGTATAAATTTTAGATTAAGCCTCCCTTTAAGTAGTTTAAAATAAAAAAAACTATCGGTATCTTTTATTTTTAGTTTTAAATAGGTACAATCCAGTTGTTATAAAAGTTCAGAAAAATTATAATTCAATATATGAAACTAAAAAAAAGAAGATAGAATTTCAATTGTTATAAATTTTAGAAAATTTCTAACACAATATACAAACGTTAGTTCTCCTATTCTCGTCTTGGTTCTTTTGATGGAGTTATCAGCCAAATCGAGTATTCAATGTTGGAATGTAAGTCCAATTGACTTCGTGCTTATGACTCTATTGGAAGATTAAGTTTTTTTTTTTTTTTTTTTTTTTGATAAGTTAAGTTTTTTTAATATATAATAATATTTGCTATTTTAGTTCTCCATAAAAATTAAGTACAATATTATTAAAGTCAAATCCTTACCTGCAAAATATATATATATAATCAGAGAGCATCAACAACATCACCTCTGCAATCTCGGACGACTACTCCAATTCCAGACGCGTTGATGCTATATTAAAAACAACACTGTCGAAATTTGCTTTGATCCGAGGATGGCCATACTCATGTGGGCACCATTGATGTGAGATGAGAATCTGATTTGCAATGGGCGTGGCAGCTTGAGCACTGAGGAAGTCTTGAAGAATGCCACATGCAACTGAGAGGATATGGCCTGAAGCTTGAGTTAGGTAGTTCATTCCATGATCAAGATAAATCATTTTAGTTGAAATATTATAGTCTTCACAAATGAAAAGCCTAATTTCATTATTGAGAATGAATTAGGATATTTGAATTTACAAAGAACTTGTGATTTAGATATTCTACATGCAAATCATATCTCCATGCCTAAATCACATGCAATGAACCTCATGAACTATAAGACAATGTCCAAATATTCATGTCATAGTAATCTCAGGAAAATAGAATAATTTTTATTAGTTATTAGGTAATGTCATAGTAATTTAACCGTCAAATTACATGTTCTTATTATATCCTTCATGCTTGCAAAATTTCAAAAAGATTAAAGATCAATTGCTATGTCATCAAACAAATACTAAAATTTCAAGTTTTTGTGATCCAAAATTGTGTATAAAAAAATAAGTTTTTTTGACCAAATAGTCAATAACATTTGATTTGAATGAAATTTGATATGCATGTTAAGAACATAAGTAAATTATAATTTTTTATCATTATTTAAATTTAAACTCATAGATGCATTGAGTTTAATAGTCCTTGAAGCATAACCCTATTTGTTTTTTATTAGTTAAGGCAATCATGTGTAATGCTCCATTTGTTTTGAAGTAAAATATTTTTTTGGAAAATGTTTTCCCATTTTCAAGTGTGTTTTTGCATGTAAAATGTGGTCAAACTTGTATAATATTTTCCATTGGCTGTAAGATTCTTTTAAAAAGTTGTAAAATGTTTTACCTTTAAAAAATTTGGTAAACATTTTACAAAAATACACAGTGGCTTCCCCCTTATTCCATCTACTGGCTAGGTCACTGGTCTAGTGGGTTGGGTGACCAATGCCCATAGTCTAGTGGCAAGAGCTGCCTCTCCAGTGAATGGTGCTAGTAGTCTTGTCACCATAGTTGTTGTTTAGATGACTGGTGCTGGCGTTCTGGTGACTGGAGCCACTGGTTCTTCACCAGAGACATCTTTCTAATGACTGGTGCTGAAAGTTTGATAATTGAACTCATCATTTCTGCCATCAATACTAACAATTAGGTCACTAGTGTAGACACCGCATTTTGTACCCCTTACAACTCGGACCCTTGTTCCCCAATGATGTCTAAATTCTAAGGCCCAAGGTTGGTTTATAGCCCAATCAGATGTTAAATTGACTTGAGATGTGTTAAAATGGAAAATATAATTTTTAATAAGCAAAAATATATTTTTGGAAAATAAATACCAAAATAACCCACAGTTTGAGTATGCAGGCCACACACCACATACGCAGGCACAAGTCTGCGTACGCAACTAGGGTTTCAAAGACATAAAAAGTAAAATTTTCTACATTAAAAACTGAGGTTTGGAATGAATTTCATATCTTTTGGGAGCTATTCCAAACCCCTATTTTTTAACTATATAAAGCCTTACATAGTACATTTTAAGAGACTGAAAATCCTAAGGGAAAACCTAAGATTCACTAGAAATAGTGAATTAAAGAGGGAGTTTTTCATAAAATATCATCAATTCAATATTATTTAATTGGGACCTTTTCTGGCCTTGATTATTTGAGTTTAAGATTACTAATCACGTTTCTATTGATTTGTGAATAGATGGGAACAATCAAAATCAAGTTTGAAAGCTTTTTTTTAAGGTATTTTTTAAAACTTTTCTTTTTCCATTTCTGCCTTTAATCTGTTTCTTTGTTTAGTTTATGTTTATATATGTTGGTTTGTGTTGATTTTAGGCTTTCTTTATGTTTTTGAGCATGTTAGGATGTTAAAATTATCATTTTGTGTTTTGCTCTGGTTTGCTGTGTTGTTAAAGTTTCTAGGCTGGTTTGCACATACACATAATCTTTTCTACATACACAGGCTTGATTATGCGTACGCGGACTCGTTCTCACGTACGCATGATCCTTCCTAGAAACCCTAGCTCTTCTATTTTGTTCTTTATCTTGTATAATGTGCTTTTGTTTTAGATTCTTTTTCACATGTTGATGCTCTTGAGTCTTTATTTCACATGCTTATGGTCTTAAGTCTTTAATTCACATCTTTGTTGTTTGTTTACCTTTCACATGTTGGTTGTTTGTTTACATGTTTAAATTAGGGGTTTCTCTTCCTTTCTTGTCTTAATGCCATGTACATTCATTTCACATGCCCATTCAGTGTTGCCATAGGTGTTGTGATGCAAGGAGGTAAGTAAAGGTAAGTCATGCATTCACATGCACATGCATGTTTGTTTGATAATATGTTTTGATGATGAGCATGAATATGTTTAGTGATCTTCATGTTTCCAATGTGATCCTTTGATGTTTACATGTTGCTACCTTGGATGGGATATGTGATATGATGCTAGATGAATATTAGGTGGATGTTGTATGCTTCTAACATGTTAGATTAGGATTTTCTCTTTCTTTCTTTCTTGTCAAAGTACTATGAGCACGCATTCACATGTTCATGCATTGATGCGGTAAGGTAAGTAAAGGTAAGTCAAGCATTCATATTAGGGGTGTGCAAAAAACCGTAGAACCGAAACAACCAATTGAAACCGACCGAACCGAGACAAAAATTTCGGTTCGGTTCGGTTCGGTTTCGGTGTTGGTTTTGTATTATAAAAAACCGAAATATTTGGTTTGGTTTTCGGTGTCAAATTTTTGTACACTAAAACAACCAAACCGAACCGAAACATTATTATATATTATTATATTAAATATATAATATAATATATATTTAAATAAGTGGCAAAGTTTGGCCCAATTTTTTTCAATGTGGGCCTTGAGTCTGGACTGATCCGGCCCTTTTTTTTTGTTGTTGTTTGTTTGACTTTGAAACACCCCTACAGATAAGTGATCCGGCCTAATGGGAATTGGCCCATAATTAAAATGAAATTTATTAAATTAATTACCGATAATTACCTAGAATTAAACTAAATAAATATTTAAGATTCTAATTAAACTAAAACTAATTACCTATATAATGTAAAGATGGAAACCCTACATACCCCACAGCCCACATTTTCACCAAACAATCAAACACTTTCCACTCTCTCCTCTTCAGACTTAGCCGCCACTCTGCCTCTCCAATCTCCATCTCTTGATTCTCTTCACACTTTCCGGTTTCCACACACACACACACTCTCTCTCTCTCTCTCTCTCTCACACACACACTGACTAACACTCACGCATGCACCGACGGAGTGACTAACCAAACCGAGCGATCCAGCCATGACTCAGTCTCTCACTCTCGTCTCGATCCAGCTATGACTCGGCCATGACTCAGTCTCTCACTCTCGTCTCGATCCAGCCATGACTCGGCCATGACTCAGTCTCTCACTCTCGATCCAGCCATGATCCAGCCATGACTCTCGCTCTCGATCCAGCCAAAACTCGACTTGACTCGGGTTGACTCGCGGAGATGTTCACGGACCAGTTCCACCGCTCCTTGCTTAAACGCCGTCGTTCCCATTAGACCGCCTCCATCAGCCTTCGAAACAGACGGCCTCCATTTAGCCTCCATCAGTCCATCTCACGGCGAGGGTTCTCCATATTTGCCTATTTGGTTCGATTTAATGGATCTAACTTGTGTTTTGGGATTTCCCAATCTTAATGCAATTTTTGTTGGGGCTTTGGAAAAAAATAAAGGACTATTTGGTGTCCAAAAATTGGTTTTTTATTTTTATTTTTATCAAAGTGTTCTAAAATTGGTTGTCATCAAAAACCGGTTGTTGTAATATTTTTATAAAAAAATTTATTTATTTATTTAAAATTAAAATTATTTATTTTAATTATTTAAAATTTATTCTAGAAAAATGAAACCGCATATTGCATGTGATTATTTTATTTGACAAACTAAACATGCATGTCAACTAACAAAATTATATGGTAAGATTATGTGATAATTTATGAAAAACATGAATGATAATAATTATTAATGCAAACAGAATATAATTTCAAAATTGCAAATGGTAAAATCTATAACAATTATTTAAAAGTATTTTCTCGATGCATTTTTTTTTTTAGATTTTACAATCTCTAAAAACTGTTTTTAGAAAATATTTGTGTACTTATGAGAATAGATTATAAACATGTATACAACATTCCAGGCAAACTTCAACATGTAAGCTTATATACGAAACCCCTCAAAACTACCTTTTTCTTTGTTTCCATTTTTTTTTCTCTGGTGGGTATCTGAAGCTCCCTAGTGTAAATTGTTAAATGCATTGATTCTGTATGTGTATATAAATTCTTGGGTCTAAATTTTGGATGCCCAGGCATAAAGTTTTGTCTTTTCTTTTTTATTTTGTTTAATTTTGCTTTGCTTTATTGTTTTTTTCTGGTCTGGATCATCCAACTGCTTGTTTAGAATTTTACTCTATGATTTTGCTGAAATAAATTTCAACTATATTGAATTATATGGTCTGCTAGTGATTCCAATGGTAAGAGAGTAAATTTCGATGCCCTTGAGCCCTTTTTTCATTAGAGCAATAAAGAGAACATTTTTCTACACAAATAGTAATCCAAAGGCTAATATACAAGACTAAGCCTTGAATGAGTATTTGTAGAAGTGTGTTAGTGCACAAAGTCATAATCCTCCTTATTGTCGTGGATAGTGGGTTGTTAAGTGTGATGCATATGCTATGGTTTTATTTACAATAAACAACGTATTAACATGTTGTTGTTGTTATAGACAGTTGAAAGAATATATGTTATTTGTTAATGTGTGCATGAAGTGCATTGGTAAAGACTATATTTTTAATTACAATCAATCAACTTTTTTATTTGGTCACATAACATTTAGTTAAAGAAATATAAGTTTTTTTAGTTTTTGTAACTTTTTTTATGGAAAAAAAAAAGTAACAATTGAAGAAGATCATTTTTTTTTTTTTAGTTTCTATGTTGAATTATTTAGAATTTTACTCTATGATTATTAGTTTCTTGCTGTTTTTCTAGTGTTGAATCAGTGTGCATTCCTTAGTTAGCAATGTGTCTGAGTTGGGATCAAGTTAAGTTGACTTGTTGATGCAAAAAGGTAGTTTGATGAAGTGTTTGAAAATAGGAATGATACTATTTGATATTTGAGCTTATGGCCATCCTCTTTGATTTATATTGCTTATTTTGATGAGTAATGAAAGACTAGTTTGATTCTGTAGAAAATGAAATCTTGGAAATCACTTCTTCCTCCTTTTTTTTAGAAAAGAGTTTTGGATCATTATAGAGTTTGAAATCGTTGAAAATTAAACAAGTTTTACCAGTGGGTCTGTAGATTAAAAGGTTTACAAAAGAGCGGCTTTCATATTGTATCAAAAGAATGCAATGCTTGATGTTGAGTATTGAAATCTAGAACTAAAAATTTTTGTTGCTTATTATCATTTTTAAAGTAATTTACGCATACTCACTATTCAAGAACCATGACCTCAGGAAAGATACGCCCAATATTTGTGTACCAGTGGTTGGCTTGTTGCTGTATACTAAATTCCTTTTCCTTCTTTTGTTTTCTTTTTTTTGGTTGCTAACTTTTATTGTGTTATTGTTTTATTGTTATTGGGGTTTAATTTTTATTTTTATTTTTTACTTTTTATAGTTGCTGACTTATTGTGTTTTATTTTTTATTGTAGATGAATGAGACAACAGAAATCCCAGAGGGTCAAGACCTTGAAGCGGGTCAAGGCACAACCAATGTGCATAAAGACAAAGGCAAACCCCCACTCCCACCAAATGCAAGTAATACTGGTAAAAAAAGATCTTTTGTTTTGGGTCATTTTACTATTATTGAAGGGGGGGATAAACCTAGGGCAGCTTGTAACTACTGTGGCACAACCTATGCTTGTGACACTAAGCAAAATGGCACTACAACCATGAGAACTCACATACAATCACTATGTTTGAAATATCCTTATAGGGAAGAAAAAAAAAATCAATCAACCCTAGCATTCAAACCTAAAGAAGAAGGAGAAAGTAGTGGTAAACTAGTGCCATGGGTGTTTAATTTTGAGGAATGTAAGATAGCATTGGCAGAGATGATTATTCTAGATGAGCTGTCTTTTAGGTTTGTAGAGGGCTATGGTTTTAAGAGGTTTATGTCTAAAACCCAACCTAGGTTCAATCCAATCCCTAGCCGCACAACAATTGCCAAAACTTGCTTTAGGGTTTTTTTAGATGAGAAAAAAAAGTTGAAAGAAGCCCTAAAAGAGCAGCGGATCTGCCTTACCACAGATACATGGACATCCGTTCAAAATTTGAACTATATGTGTCTCACTGCCCATTTTATAGATAGTGATTGAAAAATACACAAGAGAATTCTTAGTTTTTGTTTAGTGGAAAATCACAAGGGTGAAACACTTGGGAAGACAGTTGAGATGTGTTTACTTGATTGGGGGATAGACAAGATTTTAACTATTACAGTTGATAATGCTGCTTCTAATAGTGGGCTGATTTCTTTTATTCAAAAAAAGACTAAGCATAGGAAGGCAACAATTTTAGGGCATAAATACTTGCATGTGAGGTGTAGTGCTCATATCTTAAACTTAATTGTTCGTGAAGGATTAGTTGAAATGGATGAGACAATAGTGAAGGTGAGAAAATCTGTGCGATACGTGAGATCGTCTCCACAAAGACAAAACACATTTAAGTTATGTGCGGAGAAGGAGAAACTTGAGTTTAAAGGTCAGTTATGCTTAGATGTACCCACTAGGTGGAACTACACCTATATTATGTTGGAGAAGACTGAGAAGTATCAAAAAGCTTTTGAGAGATTGGAGAAAGAAGATCCAAATTATCTTATGACAATTAGAGAGGAGGAAAAGGAAGATGGAAGTGATATAGATGAGTTTGCTTGGGGAATGGGTGATGTGGATTGGGAAAAGATTAGGATCTTTTCTAAATTTCTTAAATTTTTTTATGATGCAACCTTGCGGTTTTCGGGTGCTAATTATGTCACTAGTAATTCTTTCTTTTTGGAGCTCATGTCAATTCATGACACAATTGATTTGGAGTATGAAAAAGATAGTTATTTGTTGAAAAAAATGGCTGGTTACATGAAGACCAAATTTGAAAAGTATTGGGGGAACTTTGATAATATGAATCACTTGTTGTATGTAGGGCTAGTTCTTGATCCTCGATACAAGATGAGGTATCTTGAGTACTATTTTGGTACTTTGTATGAGAGCCAAAAGGCTGTTGATATGGCAAAAAGAATAAAGACTGTTTTGATGGATTTATATAATGCCTATGCTCAAAATCAAGTGGGGAGTAGTAGTGCAAGTGTTGCTGCACAAGGCCAAGGCCAAAAACCAAGTGGATCAATGGAGGGAGATGATTCTAGTGTGGTTGATGCGAAGGAAATGAGGATGATGGGATTTAAGGAGCACTTGAAGGGTATTGATTCTTCAAATACCAAATCAGAGGTTGATAAATACTTGTTAGAGAGTTGTGAAGATGTCTTTGATGATAATTTTGATATTTTGGCTTGGTGGAAGGTTAATTCCCCACGATACCGTGTCCTTTCAAAAGCTGCACAACATGTTCTTACAATTCCAGTATCCACTGTGGCCTCAGAATCTGCCTTTAGTACGGCTGGTCTTGTCCTTGATCCCTTCCGGAGTTCATTGTCTCCACTTATGGTGGAAGCCCTCATTTGTGGTCAAAATTGGCTCCGTCCTTCATCGGCTCCAATCTGCCTTCGTGCTGCCATGGATGATGTTGAGGAGTTTGAAAAGCTTGATGGAGGTATGACTATTATTTGTTATATTAAAAAAAATTTATTTCTATTTCTTTATTTATTAAAAAAAATTATGCATGTCTGTTATTATTAAAAAAAACTGCATGTCTTGGATTCTTGGCATATATATTATTTTATTGTATAAGTGACATATTTTTTTCATTTTTTGTTTGTAGAACTTGTGAATGATGCTGCTACATCGGAACTAGGCATGTCCACACCAACACCTATTGACATTGATGGTTGAAGATTGCTTTTTGCTCTTTGGAAGGGTGGTATAATGGTATATGATATTCACATTTTTTGCTATTAGGCACTAGTAGATAGTGGCCTACGTATAGATATATAGGTATGGGCTTTTATTTTGTGCTTTGACAGTGCCCTATACATAGAAAATATAGATATTAGTCAATAGGCAATGACATATGACCAATTTATTTTAAATCTTTGGCCAAATATTAAATATGAATAGTATATGTTGACATTGACATTGACATTGACATATGACCAATTTATTTTGAGTCTTTGGCTATAATGCTATTATGTAAGTATTGACACATGGACTAGTTAGTTTATTTTGTAAGTATTGAAATCAACACCAGTAATTTTGGTGTTATGTAAGTATTTTGGTGTTATTTTGTTATAATGTTATTATGTAAGTATTGAAATCTGCACTAGTTATTTTATTGTGACTTGTACAGTTTATTTTTTAATCTTGTTTGTATTACAGGTTGTGATTTATAAATCTGCTATATGTGTTTGTATTTTTGGATTTATGAATCTGTGACAGGTTGAGGTTGTGATTTTTTTTGTTTTTTGATGACTCTGTGTAAAATACAAAGCAGGTTCAGGTTGAGCTTGTGATTTTTTTGTTTTTTGATGAATCTATGTAAAATACAAAGCAGGTTGAGATTGTGATTTTTTTGTTTTTTGATGAATCTGTGTAAAATACAAAGCAGGTTCAGGTTGAGCTTGTGATTTTTTTTTGTTTTTTGATGAATCTGTGTAAAATACAAAGCAGGTTCAGGTTGAGGTTGTGATTTTTTTTTTGTTTTTTGATGAATCTGTGTAAAATATAAAACAGGTTGAGGTTGTGATTTTTTTGTTTTTTGATGAATGTGTGTAAAATACAAAGCAGCAGGTTGTAAAAAAGCCCAAAAATGGCCAAAATAGGAAAGGCCCAAATCTGGGCTGAAAGTGCCAAAACATAAAACTTAAAAATTCCTACAGATGGCCATGGGCCAAAATAGACAAGGCCCGAATTTGGGCCACAATTGGTTCCTAAAATAAGCCCAAAACATGTTTCTAAAATAGGCTTAATTAGAGCATAAAAGGGCCAAACTGATTTTTTTTAAGAAGCCCAAATAGAATTAAAAAAAAAAAAAAAACCGAGAGGCCCAAACTCTAGGCCCAGGCCCAAAACCAAGCACTCACCGAAAAACCGACCGAAACCGAAATGAACCGAAACCGACGATGTTTCAGCTATTTCGATCGGTTTCAGTTGACAATATTGAAAACAGAAAATATCGGTTTCGGTTGGTTAGTTAAAAAAAAACCGACCAAAACCGAACCGAAACACCCCTAATTCATATGTACATGCACATTGTTTGACAACATGGTTTGATGATGAGTATGAATATGTTTGGTTGGATAATATGTTCTTGATGCTCCAATATAGTATTTTAATGTTGCCATGTTTATGTTGTTGTCTTCACATGGTGTATGAATGCTTACAAGCTTGGATGTGATATGATGACATGATGAATGCTAAGTTGAAGAGATGCCATGATAGATGTATGTTCGGTTGATGAAATACCATGATATATGTATGCTAGGGTTTGTGATAAAATGATTGCCATGATAGATGTATATTAGGTTTTCTTGATGAGTGTGATTAGATGTATGGTTAGAGTTTAGGATGAATGATGCCATGTTGTATGCTAGTGTGTGTGTGAGTTAGAATGCAAGTATTGAACATGCTTTTAATAAGGTTAAGATATAAGACACAATGAAAAGAGGTCAACCTTAGGATTGGCCGGCTTTGGATGCCTATCACCTTTCCAAAACCATACCTAAATTTCGAATCCATACTCTGGTAGTAAGATCAATGGTCCTTCCTTGAAAGGACACTATATTTATGGTTCCTAGACCATATAATTAGGTGACGACTCTGACACTTTCTGTTGTGTCCACAATTAGAGACACTTCTGTCTGGTTATTGGACCTCCAGCACCAACGACTCTGGTGACTAAATTACCAGTTTTGGTGGTTTGCTTGAAAAATTTTACTTATCATATCAAACGCTTGTAAATATATTACGTTTGAAAATATTTTACTTCAAAATAAATGGAGAGTTAAATTCAATTGAGAACTAATGTATTACACCTAAGGTATTGGACCTAAAATTTTCCATTTACTAATATTGGATGTTATAGGGATATTTTGATCATTTTGGATGTTTCAAGGTATTAAAGGTATTTTGATTATAAAAAAAATTCTAGAGGTATTTATGTCATTTAGGACTTTTTTTATATAAATTTTTAACATTTAAAAAGGTGTTGAGAGTATTTGATTATTTTTGAAGTTTCAAATTTATTTGGAAAATTTATAGTTTTTGAGGGTATTTTAGTTATTTCAAAATATTTTTTGTCATTTTGGACATTTTAAAAGTATTTTAGTCATTTTGAAAGAAAGAGGATTTCAAATCCAAATTCATAGGTTATCAAAGCATCGAAACAATAGATTTAAAACATTTACAACTTCAATTCCTTTTATGTATAAAATGGATCAAAACTAAAGAATTATGAAATATATAGATATGAAATGAAGGCATTCCAAAACAATTAACAAAAATCAAAATCTATATGCCAGTATCCAAACACAACTTACATTTCCATAGGGGAATAGTTATAATAAACAAAATTTTTCCTTAAAAAAAATAATAAATAAAGAATCATAAGATATTAAAAGTCTGTTTAGGAGGAGGATTTTTGTTTTTGTTTTCAAAACAGTATGAAAACAATTTAAAAAAAAATTGAAATTGAAACTAGTTTTTAGATAATAATTTTTATATTATATGTGTTAAGCTCTCATTTTTAAGAACAATTTTCAAAATACTAAAAACAAAAAAAGATGTTTAGGAGACCATTTCTATTTTTGAGATTTTTTTTTTAATTTACAAAAAGTAACATGTAAAATTTGTAAATTACTTTTTTTTTTTTTTAATGATAATGGAATAGAGTTTATGTACCATTTTTTTTAAAATGATAACTTCAAAATTTAAAGTGTGAGAATTTGTTTGTAATAAAGATAAACTCTTTAATTTAAGATATAAAAGAGTTTGAATAAATATTTGGGGTCCACTGCTTTTAATTTATTTACAATTATGGCATCAAAATTATTTTATGTATCTTGAAAACATCCTCTTATCCATTTCAAAATTTTGTTATGAACAAGGACGGTATAATATAATTTTTTTGGAAACTGTATTTAGAGAAATATCAACCAAACAATAGATTGAAGAGTAATTCTTAGGTACTCCCGAAGCACGGAGAATGATACTCTCTCCTCTCCATTCATGGTCAGGTCTGCTCATTAAATTTATGGTGAGGTCTATCATGAATGTGAGAGGAGGGAGCACCATTTCACTATACTCCGGGACTAGTTAAGAATTTTCCTTAGAACAAAAAACAATATTTAAATCCTCTTACCAAAAAGGCCCTAAATAACGCAACTAAACATATGAGTTAGTGGAACATTCTAAAATAAGTTATAAATAAAAAAAACCCATAAAAAATTGAATAAAGTTTCTTTCCAAATTAGTTTGGAGATAAACTTTTTAAACTTTTCATATATCTTTTTTTTTTGTGAATTTTGAAAATCTAATCGTTGAATTTCATGTTCTTTATATTTTTAATATATATATCAAATTTCATTTAAATTAGATATTATTTACTAGTTGATCAATAAAGTTATTTTTTATAAAAAATTTTAGGTCACAAAAATTTGAAATTTTAACATTTGTTTGATGACATAGCAATTGATATTTAATCTTTTTGAAATTTTGCAAGTATGAAAGATATAATAAGAACGCGTAATCTAATAGTTAAATTTTAAAAATTTATACTTAATATAAAAATATATAAAAAATTTGAAGAGTTTTTCTCTTTGGAGGAAAATTAGGTTAAAAAAAATCAAAGTTTCAATTTATTTTAGTAAAATCGTTTTAATTTTTAAATCAAGCTTCAAGTGCAGTGCCTGCACGTGTAAAAGATGAGTGATGGAATGAGAATAACTGTCCAGTACAGTACTGTAACTCTGTAAGCTTTCGTGGGTTGATGACCCTTAAAAAAAACAGAAGAAAAAAAGAAGAAGGGGACAATGACACTCACCAAAAAACACGCGCTCAATACACGCGCCATAAGGCTGTTGGGAATCCCCACTTTCTCAAACAGCTTTCCATGATTTCAATCGTGCGAAAAATTAAACACACGCCGCGAAAGAACCGCTTCGATTTTGAGCTCAGAAAGCGATAGAGCTACGAGTATATATATATATATATATATCAAAAAAAAAAAAAAAAAAACCAAAAACCCGAGAAGATCCACACCAAAGACCAAACCAAAGCCCAGCCACATCCAAAACCAAAACCAAAAAAAAAAGAAAAAGAAAAAAAGAAAAACTCACCGCACAAAACCACAAAACCTCATTCGTGAATCAATCAACACACTCCCAAAAATTTCAAAAGGCATCTGACAAAATACCAACCCCTTTTAAAATCTCAATTTATTATTCTCTTTCTTTTAAAAACAAATAAATTATTACTCAAAAAAAGAAAAAACAAAAACCCAAAAAAGAAAAAGCAAAAATATGGATGGGATTAGAGAGAGAAAGACTGTTCGTTCGTTTGTTCGTAGTAATTGTAGTAGTAGAAATTGTTGTTGTTCATTTAATCAAAATCCCCAATCCTTTTTTCTTTTCGTCTTTTTATTATTAGTATTATTATTTTCTTCTTTCAACTTTTTTCACAATCCTCTAATAAATCTTCTTCTTCTTCTTCTACTATTATATTTATTATTATTATTATTAGTGGTAGTAGCATTATTATTTTTTGTTATTCCCCAAATCTCACCGCACATCTCAATCACGCTCTTCGATTCTTGATGATCTTAATCTCTAGAGAGAGAAATTGCCCCTCTTCACGGTTTTTAGAGAGAGAAACTAAAGAACTCGTTGAATTTACATTCGCTTTTCCCGTCAAGCCCCAGAAAAACTCTGTTTCTAGAGCGAGAAACTGGAAATTTTTTTTCCTTTTTCTTTCAGCTCGGAGTTGAAGAGATATTTGGTATGTGTATTTTTGGAAATGATATAATTCCTTAGATTTTGAGCTTCGGTGAGGTTCGATTTCTAGGGTTTTTTTTTGGTAGTGAGCTTGATCTTCGGCAATGGAGGTTGCTATTGGTTCTGACGGAGAGAAGAAGAAGCCGCCTGAGGTTGAGAACAAGACGAAGCGGAAAATGAAGACCGCTTCGCAGTTGGAGATTCTGGAAAAAACCTATGCTGGTTTGTTTGTTTTCCTGAGCTTATTTTAACTGGTGAACTTTTTTTTTTTTTTTTTGAATTTTTGTTAATTTGAGTGGAATTTGTGCTTGGTTCAGTGGAGGCGTACCCGTCGGAGGCATTGCGAGCTGAGCTTTCGGCGAAATTAGGGCTTTCTGATCGGCAATTGCAGATGTGGTTCTGTCATAGGAGGTTGAAAGACCGGAAAGGTCCGTCGTCAGGGAAGCGGCAGCTGAAGGATTCTCCGGCCAGAGAGGAAATGGTGGTGGCAGAGGTTGGGAATGAGCTAGGTTCGGGTTCGGGCTCAGCATCAAGTCTGTTAGCAGACTCACGACGAGTTGTTGGGCGGCCCGGGGTTGGGGTTGCGGTTGCGAGGATGGGAGGTGATGTGGCAGTTATGAGTAGGTACTACGAGCCGCAGCAGACGATAGCTGAGCTTCGGGCTATTGCTTTTGTGGAGGCACAGTTGGGGGAGCCACTGAGGGAGGATGGGCCCATTCTCGGGATGGAGTTTGATTCCTTGCCGCCTGATGCATTTGGAGCTCCAATAGGTAAAGTTTGTTAATATGTTCATATTTTTTTTCGGTTTCTTGTTTTGTGATTGCACCTTTAATTGCCAGCATTGTTGGAAGAGCATGATAATGGTGTATTTTGCTTATTAGTAGTTTGTTGAACTAAGTTGATAATTAATTATAAGTTTTTTCTGACAATGCAACTTTGATGGGGTTAGTCAGTTCTAGGTGGTGGGATTAGCTTTAGTTATGGGGCATGAAAATGTGCTCTTTTGAACTCCTGATTAACGGAGTAGCAATTCAACTTGCTTCAGTTTATACAGCTTTTAAGTACTAAAGGTACTAGCCTTTTGATGTCATGGTAGGAGTGGTGACAGTGGGGCAGCAGAAGCAGTCTGGGAGGCCATTTGAGCCAAAGTTATATGAGCGACCCGACGCTAAACCATTCAAGGTTAGAAATTAGTCTTCATAATATGGCATGGCTATGGTTGATGCATTTGATTTTTACATCCTTCTCTACTTCTCTTTAGTGACTTATTGTTGGGTGTCCAAATGCATTCTTGATGAATTATACAACTCATAAATCTTCTGATGTTGGACACTTCTTTTTTGATAATTTAGAATAGTTGTATTAAGTAAAAATTAAGAGTCACTGTCATTCATAGAAAAATTACATCAGTTGTTCATAGAAAAATTACATCGTATATGTGCATAGACATACACGAGCGATGATAGTGGTTCAAGTATACTGGCAATTTACTCAATTGCTCACATGAAAGATTCAACAATACAATGAATCTAAAATATCAGAAGCATTTGAGGATCTACATTCTCTTCTAGTGACATCAAGGAAATAAAGGAAAAATGCAGATTTTATTCTCTCCATACAAGGCTTTTGCCCCAAAAAATTTCTCCTATATCTGTCCTTCCAAATTTTCCATAGAATACACCTAAAAACTTACTAAAAAGAAAAAAGCAAACGCAAAACTACATTCCATACCCTATTCTGGAATGAAGTTGGTTTTCTCCTCCAACATCAAAGTGAAGCAAACTGAGCACCATTTTTGGCATCACCCATCTCACTCCAAAACCAAAGAAAAATAGTTCACAACTCCATAGAAATCAAAAATTAAATAAACAAATGCTCCACATTCTCACCATTGTGATTGCATATGCAACACTAGTCTACAGTCACTATTTTTGTTGTGACGGCAGCTGAGGTTTGAATTAATTAGATGCAGGTTTTTTTTTTTTTTTTTTTTTTTATTTAATTTTTGGGGTTTTGGGGGGGGGGGGGGTGTGTTGGTGTGGGTTTTTTTGGGTTGGGTTGACTTCTCTTTGAAGATGTGGTGTTGGGTGGGTTATGACAATGATGGTTTGTGAGGAATGGGTTACAGTGGTTTTGGCAATTTTTTTTTCACAGCTTTTTGTTTTATTTCAGTTCATGTTTTGTTTGTTTTTGTTCTAATTTTTTTTTCATGGTTTCATCTTAATCAGCGGCGAAGCTTCAAACTAACTGGATTTTCCTTTTATACCAAATTTGACGTAGTACAAACCAGAATGATGCAATAATAAAATTGAACAAGAAAATAAAGGATAGATGACCAAGGAGTGACGTGGACCAAGGGGAACAAAGCCAAGTCAGATTTAGAATTCTTGGGTCTGGTCTAAGAATTGATTAGGTTTTGGTGGGAAAAGGCTGGAATTTTTTGTTTTTGATAAGTAAGAAATAAGTATATTAAAAAAACTGCCTGATGCAAACTAGCACAAAGCAAAACAGAAATTACAAAAAAGAAAAGAAAAGCAGAAACAGAAAGGAAAAACTAATTACAAAGACAAAGAGCTAAGGAACAAAGAGAGAGAATCACTAGATGTGAGTCCCCAAGCCCTAGACCAATAATAAAGGGAACCCGTGAAAAGAGCAAACAGTTGGTCATTGAATCTATCTAAGTCCTCCGATTACGTTCATTCCAAATACACCACATCAAACACAACAGAACTAAATTCCAAATGCTAGATGAGTGCTTCCCAACCAATTCCACCAACCAAAGAGGAAATCTGCCACTGATTGTGAGGGAACCACCAAATCCCAAAAGTTCTAAAGTCAAAGCTCCACAGCCGGTGAGCCTTGGCGGGAAATAATATGGAAGGTCCAACCAAGTCATTTAAATATATATGATAGGTAATAGAACTTTTATTAATAAAATGGCACAACCTAGCGTGGAGAAGAGCACTAGTTCCTTTGTATACTTTTGGCATCCTAGGGTTACACCCTTTTGTCCAATAAAGAAAAGTTGTACACCTTTTGCAGTTTTTAGTATTATTACTTATCAAAAAAAGGAAGTGCACAAGAAAGTCTGTTAAAAAATTACAATTCAACACAACCCTTCTGAGTTACTCAATCCTTCCCCATAGAAGCAACCACTTTTTATGGAAATTTATTGTAAGAATTTAAGCAATCAAGGGAAAAAAAAAAAAAAGAAGCGGAAGAAAAATCACTATGACAAGCACACATCCAATTATACAGTTTAATTGACTTAAAGTTGCAAATATGTTGCATGTAGTTTTAGAATTGTCCAATATACATCCAATTCTTTTATTTATTTATATTTTAAATAGAAAATATACAGATTTCTGGAGTTACTCAATCTCACAAGGCCTTTTATTGTTAAACTTCAAACAATCAGCCTTCCTTGATCTTGTTAGTCAAATTGATTCTAAAAGTGGAGGTTCTTACTAACTTTTCCAAGTTGATGTCCTCATGCCCACATTTATATACATATACATCTTTAGTCACTAAGAGCACTAGCATCAACTGTGCCAATCCAAATGCCATTTTAATACACCAAAACCCACTTTATATATTTTAACACACCGTTTTACAATACACCATACATTCTATTTTAAAATTCAATACCTTAATATAATATTTCCAACCATTTTACATACATTCAGCTCTCTCTCTCTCTCTCTCTCTCTATGACGCTCTTTCTTCCTACCCCAATTCAACATTTTCTTCTTCTCAAAACCCAAATCAAACCGACTCAGCACCACCGCCCACAACCCAATCAACTAAGCACCACTCCCATCAACCCAGTTTATCCGCCCATGGCCCATAGCCCACAACCCAACACCACCACACTCTCTCTCTCTCTCTCCAATCGAACCAACAACCACCGGCAATGCAAAAACCAACAACCTCCAATCTAACTCCACCGAATGCAACCTCACAACAACCACCATAACCCAAAACCAAAATGCCCTAATCCATAAACCCATTGAAAAATATTATTCTTATTACCTAAAAAAGGCAAAAAAAAAAACCCATTGAAAAATTACACAGACCCTCCGCTGTGAGTGACAAGATAGAGAGAGAATTTGGCTGAGAAAGCTAGAAAAGAGGGAGAAAGAGAAGGCACTGTTGTTTTGTTGAGGGAATTTTTGAGAGGAAATTGGTTGAGAGAGAGCAATCCTTCTGTTGAAGAGAGACAGAGAGAAGAGGAAGAGCAGAGAATGAGAGGGAAGGTAAGATATTTTATTATAGAAAGAGAGAGAGTTAAATAAAATAATGCCCAAAACTATAGCACATTTGTTGGTACTTGTAGAACTCTGTTGTGGCACTGTGCTATTTTTTTTTGGCATTTGGCACATCTCATGAAGCAAGGACTTTAGTGTTTGGCTCTAAGTTATCATGTTCTATTCTTATAAAAATAATTGGGTTTTCTCCCCCCCCCCCCCGCCTTATCTCTCTCTCTCACTCTCACATGCACACACACATTTAATGCACCTTGAAAAATCTTTCCTGGTACTATAGTTTCCCCTCCTAAAAAACTGCAATTGATTCCTAGTTCCTCCGCTGTGCTATTATATTTCCAATCTCTCTTATTGTACAATAAATGCTGTCATTAAAAATGATTTCTATGTGGCTTTTGTGAAGTTCCATGTGAAGTCTCAAAGTGTTGGTGTTGTGGTTCTGGCTGCATTGACTGCATCTTTTGTTGTGGGCTCTTCTGCTTCCTTTTTTATTTACTCATTGTTTTCAATCCCTTTTCTATTTTTATTCATTTTGATCTGTCCTTAGTTTGCATATCTGAGGTTCTATCTTTCTTTGCCTAAAAAATACTTTCCAGTTCTACCATTGTTTTGCCTTGACACGAGTCCTTCCAAAAGATTTTTCCCCCCTCGGTGGAACATCCTTTTTGTTCGTTTATTTACTATATCTTTTTTACCAAAAAAGAAGAAGAAAATAAGAGAAGATTGATTTGTTCACTTGGTTGATCCTCAGGGTGCTGGCAGAGCTCTCCATGAATACCAATTTCTTCCGGAGCAACCAACTGTTAGAACTGATGCATATGAGAGAGTTGCTCCATCTTACCACTATGGTTCACCCACAGATGGTCCAAATGCCAGAACTTCGTCAGTAATTTCTGGGCGCTCTTTCATGCATGGGAATGAACAAGTACCTTCTGGATATAGTTTTCAAGGTCAGGTGCCTGGTTTAAATCTTTTGCCTAACCAAGGCAGGCAGGGTCACCTCTTGCCCTCTGTTTCGGGAGAGTATGACACTGTTCCACGAAAGAATGCCTTTCCGAACATTGCCATGGATGCTCATTTTGCTGCTCACCCCATTACTCAATTGGAAAATCCTTTTCTGCCGTCTGACAGGAGGGTCACCCATGATGAGGATGTTCCACGGATGGAGAGAAAGCGCAAGGTCTCTCACTGCACTATGAACCATTTCATTTTTTCTAACTATTGATCAGCAGTTAATGCATGCTTTTCCTCTTGCAGAGTGAGGAAGCAAGAATAGCACGGAAGTTGAAGCCCATGAGAAGAGGATTCGGAAAGAGCTTGAAAAACAAGATATTTTGAGGCGTAAGGTGCAGCGCTTTCTATTTTTGTACTTTTTGGCAAACCTATTTTTTTGTTAACTAATATTATGTATTTATTTATTGCATCAAGAGGGAAGAGCAAATAAGGAAAGAGATGGAAAGGCATGATCGTGAAAGGCGGAAGGAAGAAGAAAGGCTATTGCGAGAAAAGCAGCGAGAGGAGGAGAGATACCAAAGGGAACAAAGGCGTGAACTAGAGCGGAGGGAGAAGTTTTTGCAGAAGGAGTCACTAAGAGTAAGTTTGGGATTCTGATGTTGTAGCTGCTTCCTTATTATTTGATGTGATTGTAATTAATTATTCTGTTTTGTAACAGATTGGAAAAAGGAAGTTTTTAATATGTTTGTCTATGTACTTAGGCTGAGAAGTTAAGACAAAAAGAGGAACTACGAAGAGAAAAGGAGGCGGCAAGGCTCAAAGCTGCTAATGAGAGAGCTATTGCTCGTAGAATTGCTAAAGAATCAATGGAACTCATTGAGGATGAACGCTTGGAACTCATGGAGTTAGCCACATCCAGCAAGGGATTGCCTTCAATAGTCTCTCTTGACTATGATACTTTGCAAAATCTTGAATTATATCGAGGTGGGTTATGTTTTCCTGTTAAATTCTTTTGAGGACCATGATATTTTTATGGGATAAATCCGCAGAGCTGGACATTAAATTATACCACTGACTTAGCAAGAATTGTTTGAAGTTGAAATTTAAAATGTTATTACAGTTTAGCAACACTGTAAAGTTTATAGGAGTAATTTCCATGTGAAACATTTCATTTCTATATTTATTTAATTTGGGGTTTTTTCCAGTTGGCCTAGTACATTTTCTTACAATTTTTCATGACCAAAAATTTGTCTTGTACCATTTCTCCATTTGATAGAAATTACAATTTAATAAGAATGTTGGCATGTTGCTAATATTTTTGGACCTGATGGCTCTTCTTCCTTAAAAAGGGATGAAGAGTGAAGTCATGGGTTCAAATATCATGGTTTTAAAAACTGAATGGTCAAAGAGCCAGAAAGGGATCTGGTTTCCCTTTTCACAGTTTGAACCACCAGTTTTGGCTGTTTTTACCGGACCGGTTTGGGGTCTGGTTCCTGGTTGAACTAGCCGGTCCGATCTGGTTTCATAAAACCAAGCAAATATTGCAGGGGTCTGTTATTTACCTGTAGAAAAAAATTGGTCAGACCATAAAAGATTAATATAGTCAGAATAATAGTTGTACCCTTGTATCTGATCATTTTGTCAACTTTCTTAGCTTGTAAATTTGTTTGTTTAGCATGCAACACTGTACTGGTAAATTCTGTTATGCTATGAAGTTGCTTAACTTCGATATTGATGACCTGAATCTTGTATTTTTGGCTAAATACGTATAATTGAATTGTGATCTTTCAAGCTTCTAACATTGTCTATCACTCTATCTTTTAGATATGCTGGCTGTTTTCCCACCCAAATCTGTGTGTTTGAAAAGGCCTTTCACTATTCAACCTTGGACTGATTCAGAGGAAAACGTAGGGAATCTTCTTATGGTGAGTCTGAACTGTGATTTTCTTATGTTTCTTCTATTCTGCTTTTCCTATTAAGACAAAATCTGGTGAGACTCAAATGCTTTGGGAGAAAATGTCTGAATTAAAAGGCTACATATTTTCTCTTTACACCCTTGTGGAAGCAGGGACTTGACTTGATTGTAGGTGCTTTTTATCTCCTTATTTATTTAGTTTTTAAATTGCCATCATGCTATTCCCATAATCAAGGAAAAATAAATGTAAAATAAAGTTGAAGGAGAAATGTATGACCTGTACCCTTCTGAAAGCCCATGTTTTGTCAAGTCATGATCAATTTCAGAATTAACAGTTACCTTTTGCTTTTCCATGGTTGTAACTTATATTTCTTGCCATATGCATCTTAATTGAATATCTCGTCACTGGCATAGTAGTTTGCAAATGTTCAAGGATAAAACCAAACCTCCTTTGTTATGTAATTGAACTTTGAGTTATAGATGTTTAATAATGTTCTTTTATTTATATTGCCCCTTATGCTTTACTTGAATAGCATATTTATATCATGTCAATGCATACGGTGGACATATCTGATCAAATTTCTTCTTACAAATAGAAAAAAAAGAAGAAGAGTACAGTGGAATATCTAGGGGTGAATTCTTGTGCTAAAATCCTAAATTTGAGACGTTTGTTAGTCTAGTATCTATATCCATGGTCATACAATTTTTTGAGGACTGCTTGGGATTACACCTATGAACTCAATCCTCTCCTCATTCTTGGGGGAAAAAAAATCCATTGTTATACATTATTTATTTATTTATTTTTATCTTCTATTCAAAAGTGTTGGGAACTGTGATGTATGTTTTTAGGTTTGGAGGTTCTTAATTACTTTTGCGGATGTTCTTGGACTCTGGCCATTTACTCTGGATGAGTTCATCCAAGCTTTCCATGACTATGTAAGATCGCTATCTCTTTCTCTCTGTTGAAATTTTGTTCAGGATAGGATTCTACCTGGTTTTGTTCTTACTGGCAATCAAGGCATTCTCTGTTCTCTGGCATCCTAGGATCCAAGGTTGTTAGGTGAGATAAATATTGCTCTTCTGAGGTCCATCATAAAAGATATTGAAGATGTTGCTAGAACACCCTCTACTGGGCTGGGAACAAATCAATATAGTGCTGCTAACCCCGGAGGTGGGCATCCACAGATTGTTGAAGGGGTAAGCGATTGGGCAGTGGTTTCAAGTGATGCAAGTTTATTTTTGCCTTATAGTCTCTCTCTTATTTTCCCATCAATTTTTCCCCTTCCTAATAGCGTTTGCCCCCCGTTTTGGGATTCTGTATCAGGCATATGCTTGGGGTTTTGATATACGTAACTGGCAAGGCCATTTAAATCCTTTGACATGGCCGGAAATTTTGCGGGAATTTGCTCTATCAGCAGGTTTTGGGCCACAATTGAAGAGAAAGAATATTGAACAGACCTATCTTCGTGATGACAATGAGGTGACATCTTATTCTTTTCAGCAATTGTCTTAATGTAAAATCTGGCTATTTTTTGTTATATTGTTTGTTCCAGCATGATTGATTAACTGTTCAATGCTTGTGTTACGATAGCTTGATCTTATTCTAATAAGGCTGTCTGAGTTTGACAAAGATAAATTTATGTTATAGATAATTTAACCTGAGGTCTTTTGAATATGGTTACTTTTCTTCATCCTAAAAAAATTCTGTGAGAATGCCATGCAGAAATTTGTGAATGGTTCAATTTTGCTATGATTTACTAGGAGATGCATCTTGTTTAGATCATACCCAGAAAAGACTTGATTCTCTTCGTCCAGTCTTTAATAGACAAAGTTGCATTTAACATCAAACCCTGTTGGGGTTTGTTGTGAGTTGGTAGAAAGTTTGCTTGATGATTAATTTAATTAGCCTCTTTAATTTTGATCATTTGTTTATTCTTTATTTATTTATTATTATTGTAGAATATCAAATATACGTTACAATCAAGATTTATGCTACATATTTATGGGGATTAGGTCCATAGATTGGGCTGTTAATCTGAGGTATTAGCCAAGAACCTAGGTGAACTTAGGATGGTCTTGGCTTCTAGACTCTTGGGGATTGAGGTGCCAATAGAGTCACTATTGATTGAGTTAATGGTGAGTGGATTTTATTGTAAGGCTGAACCAAATTATATTACCCTTGAGATATCATGAGGTAGAATAGCTTGCATGCATCCATAAACGTTCAAGTACGGATCTGCTTTTGTGTCTAACAATCATTACCATTATATTCTTGAAGAAAGGTTGTATCCTTGTGTTTGGCGTGTATCAAAGTTTTAATTGTGATGGCAGTAAGGTAATCAAATAATGAAACTCAATCTTGAAGTTTGAAATTCTCACCCATTACAAATCAATTCTTGTCATGGAGTAGTGAAAAGCAGTTGGTATGCTTCACAAATATGAGAATCACGAATTGAGGCTGGGATATGTTTTAGATACGTATCAGGAATTATCAAAGGAGGATTGGTGTGGCTCCTTATTAGTAGACCTCATACAAGCATGCTTTTATGTATCATTATTTCTTTTTGGACTGGAGTGTAGTTCTTAATCTTTTTACTTTTTTTTATTTTTTATAGATATGCTTGATATTTGTAATTTAAGAGCTTGATGTTCTACTACCCATGTACAACCCTGGTGTACTTGGGATATTTGATTAATACAATTTCGTTAATTATATAAAAAAAGTATTATTGTTTCATCTATCATTATGAGTAATTGTCCTGGTAGCAGTTGGGAATGGGAATGTTTGATTTTGTCAGGTTTGCAAAAAGGTTATTGTGTGTATTCTTAAATCCATTCAGCTTGTTGTAAATAACAGAGGGTACTGTGAAGATGTATGTGAATTTTCACTGAAGAGTGAGTAACAATTGTGGATCTTTGCTTCAATGATAGCTGAAATTCATCTTTTATGACTGCTTCTATGTTCGGAATCTTCTTGCCTAACTCTTATTGTACATGGACTGCTTAAATTTTTGTTGCTGTGTCCTAGGAAGTTCTTTTAGGCATTTATTCTGCTCTCTCTTGACCAATCTCTATATGGTCGAACTTAAGCCTTGACCAGTGGTAATACTATTTATTGACTTTTGTTGTTATTGTAACACCTGAATGCATTTGAAAGTATTTAAGAGCCTTCTTTTTCCTGATTCATGTAAATTGCTAACCACTTGTTACATGGACGTTATATTCTCACAAAGACATGTTTTTGAAATTTTGAGAAGATCAGGGACACTATGTCATTAACTATTAGATGTTATGAGAAATACAAGTTTACAAGCCTATAATTCTAGACACTTCTTTTCATTCTTAAAAAAAAAACAGAAATACTTGCATGCATATATCAGCTTGGTTTGAGTTCTTTATTTTTATTCTTTGGCAGAAGTGAATAAAAAATAATGCTATTCTAGAATTAGCCTAATATGTTTGTTTAATTGTCTTTGAATTCTTTAAAATAATCAAGAACTACCGTTGCAGTTTTACAATTCTTTTTCCCTGGTGCTATTCAGGGTAATGATGGTGAAGATGTAATATCTAATTTGCGCAATGGAGCAGCTGTTGAAAGTGCTGTTGCTATAATGCAAGAAAGGGGTTTTTCTAATCCACGTAGATCTAGGCATCGTTTGACACCTGGAACTGTCAAATTTGCAGCATTTCATGTTCTCTCCCTCGAGGGAAGTAAGGGCCTCAATATATTAGAAGTTGCAGAAAAGATTCAGGTAACTTTAGGTTAGTTATCATGTGAGGTCTCTTTTTATGTGTATTTAACTATTTAAAAAAAAAATTAATTAGTCTATTTTGCCCATAGAAATCTGGACTCCGGGATCTCACAACAAGCAAGACACCTGAAGCTTCTATTGCTGCTGCCTTATCTAGGGATTCAAAACTTTTTGAGAGGACAGCTCCTTCAACGTATTGTGTACGTTCTGCCTATAGGAAGGACCCTGCTGATGCTGAGGCAATACTTTCTATGGCCAGGGAAAGAATCCGGATATTTAAAAGCGGTATTGTGGATGGAGAAGATGCGGATGATGCTGAAAGAGATGGAGATTCTGAAAGTGATGGAGGTGAGGATCCTGAGGTTGATGATTTAGGTACTGAGACAAATTCAAATAAAGAGGATCAGAATTCCAAAGAGACAACTGAGTTCAGTGCTACTCCATTGGGAAATGGCAAGGGGAGTGATGATGTTTTGGAAACTCCACAAGTCAGTCTTGGCAATATAGATGAGGGTTTGTTTTCAATGCAGTCAGGAGGAAATGGGGATAAAGATTCTGGTTTGTTTGTTGCACAGTCTGTTGATGCCTCTGGAATTGGTAATAATATGGTTGTTGGTAATCAAGAAGATGCAGATATTGATGAAAGCAATCCTGGTGAATCTTGGGTTCAGGGACTTATGGAAGGAGAGTATTCTGATCTTAGTGTTGAGGAGCGCCTGAGTGCGCTTGTTGCTTTAATTGGCATTGCAATTGAAGGAAACTCTATCCATGTTGTTCTTGAGGTACCTTTCCTTTTCTTGTGTGTTTTAAGAATTTGCTGGGTCGTGTTTCATTGCCTGCAATCTGAAATTAGAATGTTTTTCAGGAACGTTTAGAAGCGGCAAATGCTCTGAAGAAGCAAATGTGGGCTGAGGCACAACTTGATAAACGCCGTATGAAAGAAGAGTTTGTGTTGAGGACAAATTATTCATCATTTGCAGGAAACAAGGCTGAACCTAATCTTCTTACAATTTCCTTGGCAGAGGATAGGCAAAGTCCACTTTGCACCATTAATGACAAAAACAATGAGACGTCTGTGGCCCCTGCTGTTGAGCAAGAACAGTTAAATAATATACAGAATGACCAAAATTATCTTAACAGTTTGCCCTCTGAAGAGAACCTGCAAATCCATGATTACCCTGCTGGCCCAGATAATCTTCCATATCAGCAACCAGGATATGTTGCTGAAAGGTCACGCTCACAGCTAAAATCTTACATTGGTCACAAGGCGGAAGAGATGTATGTATATCGATCACTGCCTCTTGGTCAGGATCGCAGACGTAATCGATACTGGCGGTTTATTACATCTGCTTCTCGAAATGATCCTGGCTGTGGCAGGATCTTTGTTGAGTTGCATGATGGTCAGTGGAGGCTTATTGATTCTGAAGAGGTACTTTACTCTTGGATGAGCCATTACATGCTTTAGCAGTCCATATAGACGATCAAACTGTAATGTGTATCTATTTTATATGAATTTTCTGTACTTAAAACTGTGTAGCAGCTGTTTTGCATTCTCCTTTCCCTAGAGCATTTGGTGGAAGCACAGGCAAGAGATATATGCTACTTTAGAATATTGGGTGCTAAAACTCAGGCATTTCTGCTATGTGCAGTATTTGTCTTGTTCTTTAGTGCTACTTATCCCGAAAGTCTGAGACATTGACTAGCTGAATTTTTCAAAGATTGCATGTCTGTGAACTACCTCTAATCCCAGAAGTTTAAGCTGTTAGGAAAGTGTGAATTTGATTATTTAACCATTATTCTAACACTTTGATGCAGGGAAAGTGATGGGTTGTTTGTGTATGGTTTAGAAACAATGAAAGGGCTGAGTTACTTAGAACACATTGATAGGTGGATAAGTACCTTTGCAAGAACACTTGGTTCCAAATATTACACAAAGGCTAATAATCATTCAATTACCAAAACTGATTTACAAAGAGCTTACATTCTACTACTTATACTAGTTGTTTGGCATTGGCAGCCTCTAGATGGTTGACAAGTGTCTAAAATCCTATCGGCTAATGCTTAAGAAATCATCTAACTAACTAACTAATTAATTAGTTATAAGAGGATTAGGATATAGCTACTTGAAATTGCCCTGCATCACTCCCCATTACATGTGAGCCAAAACTCCTAATAAGTGGGTTGCAACATGTGGAACTTTTAAATGAATGGTAGAGTGGAAATTGGGTTCGAGCTCAAGACCACCTGCTCTAATGTCATGTTAAATTACCACTAATTTCAATAGCTTAAGTTGCCAAAAAGGCGTGAATTTAATTACTTAAATCATTATTCTAATGGCAAACATACTCCATATTGCACATGTCGGTTCTAATCATTGTCTATAATCTTCATGCAGGGTTTTGATGCTTTGTTGTCATCTTTAGATGTACGTGGGGTTAGAGAATCTCATTTGCACACGATGTTGCAGAAGATTGAGATGTCCTTCAAGGAATCTGTTCGGATGAACATGCGTTCTGCTATGGGGAGACATAGTGGAGAGACTGTCAAAACAGAAGCCATTGAAATGGTTCCTGGCCTTGATTTCAGCGTAGGCACTGATAGCCCTAGAAGTACTGTGTGTGCTGATTCTGATATGTCAGAGACCTCAACATCTTTTACAATTGAGCTTGGAAACAATGAACGTGAAAAAAATGATGCCTTGAAGAGATATCAGGATTTTGAAAAATGGATGTGGAAAGATTGTGTTAATTCAGCAGTAATATTTGCAATGAAGTATGGGAAGAAAAGGGATCTGCAATTGCTGAGTACTTGTGATTACTGCCATGATGTCTATTCTTTTGAAGACAACCACTGTCCTTCCTGCCATAAGACATACAGTTCATCTCGGAACTTAAATTTTTCTGAACATGTGTCTCAATGTGAAGAAAAACCAAAGTTTGACGCTCAAAATGCTTGGCATGGTTCACTCTCAGCTCCTCTCCGGATAAGGTTGCTTAAAGTGCAATTATCTTTAATTGAGGTAATGCCTTCAATTTATATGCTTGGATACGTTTTCGAAATTGTAAATTTTGTAATGAAAACATTATAATATGAATAACAGCTTGACAATCTCTGATGCTTTGTTATTACTTTTTTTGTGTTGTGGGGAGAGGGTGGGTTTAAATGTTTATGCAGTTAATACTGTCTTTTTTCTGGCTTGGTAGGTTTCTATTCCACTGGAAGCTCTTCAACCTCTTTGGACCAGCAGTTACCGAAAATCATGGGGAATGAAATTGCACTCCTCATCGTCAGCTGAAGATCTGCTTCAGGTTATAAGCCTTGCTTGAAGGGATGTGCATTAGAACTTTCAAACATCATTCTCATTATATTTACGTGTGATTCTGAATGTCTACATTTTCTTGTCCAGAAATGGATAATGAGGCTTAGTGTTACTCTGCATAATGATATGCACCTTTCATTGATAGATGGATAATAAACATTTAAGTCCCAAAATTTTGGGATTGGCTATAGTCAACAAACTAATTGGCGTTGATCACATGATTTTTAAAAAAAATTTCATTCTACCCTATCCAAAATCATACCCTCTGTTCACCTCCTTTATTTGCACACCCTTTTTTATTGCTTCTATTAATGTTATTTTAGGTCTTTCTCTACCTCTTTATGTTCCCTCGACTTGAATTAAATCACTTTTTTCTCATTGGTGCATTAATTGCTCACCTTTGCACATAAACGAACCATCTAAAAAAAAATTTACTCTTATTTTCATCCAAATGAGCTATCCTTATCTTTAAACAATTTTCTTCATTTTGCATCATATCTTTCTTTGTATTTCTACATATTCATTATAACTACATTCGTTTTATGAATGTGTTACTTATTAATAAATAATAGCCTAACAAAAATTATCTTACAACATAGCTGATCTATAGCAATCTTATAAAACTTTTCCTTTAACTTAATAGGTATTCTACAAGCACACAATACATTCAATGCATTTTTCTACTTCATCAACCCTACTCTTAACCTTTGATTCACATCCTTTGAGTTATTGATCACAGCCTTTTCAATCTCTATGTCCTTATGAGTTATTGATCACATCCTTTTCAATCTCTACATCCCTGAGTTATTGATCAAAGATATTGAAAGAACATACTCCTTTTTTTTTTTTTTGATAAGTACAAAACTTTATTAAAAAAGATATCCACTTTATGTTCAAAATGATAAACACAAAGTAATTAATTCAAACAGTTACAAAAGAGGTCCTAATCAATTTTGGAAATAAAAAATGGAATGAGAAGATGTATAACCCCATGTCCTAGCTCAATCAAACGTTCTCTTTTGGTATCTCTTGACCAGAAAGTTTTATAATCCCCCTGGGGTGCCTCAACAGTAAGGGAGAGTGTCTAGACTAATTGTAAACCCAGAAATCTTTGGTTTGATTCCTAGCTAAGGCATTTTGCAATTCACCTGCTGCCTGCTCAATGGGGGTGTGTAGGCATTTGGTGATTACCCTTAGGGGTGGTCCCACTGGCCCATACCTTGAGGGGGTTCCTCATCATCACTCATCATAAAAAACAAAAAAACAAAAACAAAAAAACTATACTTGCACTCTATATACTTTGTTTTAGTCCATAACCAAAAAAAAAAAAAAAACAGGATTCTAAAACATTTCTCCAAATTTCCAACTTGGCGTTGACTCTACGTCTAGTTTCATCCTTTTACATTAATATCATTTGCATAAGCTTTAAGCATACACCAAGGGACTTCATCTTGTATTGATCTAGTACGTCATCCATAACCAATGCAAAGAGGTATGACCTTAAAGCTAATCCCTGATACAAACATATTTTCATAGAAAACTCAATTGTAATGCCTTCACTTGTTCTCATAGAAATTAAAATTTCATTAAACATATCCTCAGTCACCTTAGTATACTTTATAGGAACTCTTTTACTTTCAAATTTCACCACATAATCTGTCTAGATACTCATCATACGCATTCTCTAGGCCAATAAAAAACATACAACATATCCTCAATCACACCTTAGTATACTTAATAGGAACTCTTTTACTTTAAAAAATTGACTACATAATCTCTCTAGATACTTATCATATGCATTATCTAGGCCAATAAAAACCATATAAACACATCCTCAATCGCCTTAGTATACTTAATCAGAACTCTTTTACTTTCAAAATTCACCACATAATCTCTATAGATGCTCTCATACACAGTCTTTGGGCTAATGAAAACCCTATAAGGATCTTTACATTCTAAGTAAGAAAATGGCTTCCATGGTAGATCACCCTAGCATAACACCAAATTGATTTATGATAGTTTTGTTTTGGTTTCTTAACCAATGTTCAATCACTCTTTCCCTAAGTTTCATAGTGTGACTCATAAGCTTAATTCCACGGCAATTTGTACAGTTTTAAATAAGTCTGATTGGTAATGAGGTTTTAAAACGCACTATTTCATAGATTGCTTTTTAAAAAGTTTACTTTTTTCTAGGTGTTGTCTTTTCAAACAACTTCATTTTCTAAAATTTGAAAAAATAACTTATTCCAAATGGGCACAAAAATCTCCTTTGTTCTTTTACATTGGTAATAAATTGCTTTTGTTTACATACCAAGCATTTTGTTTGCACAGCATCTTATTAAAAATGTTTGTTAACCATCCTACACCTATCCAATACTTCTAACTTTCATTGGGATTTCATTGGGTGCCAATGTAGAGAATGATGTAGCTAATCATTATTCACTTTTCATTACATTTGGGGTTCAATGCAGTGTGTTACTAGTACAAGATGCCATTTTGTTTCTCTTGCCTTCTACTTGCTTTGAGTTGCCTCCCTCATGATTCTATGCATGATGTTTTAGTTATTTTATCTGGTTGAAGATAAATCAATTTGGATCCTGTGCTCATACTATTCTCATATTGTACTGCACTTGTTAATCACAACATCTATGACTATGATATAACTGGCATGGTTTCTCTTATTTTCTTTCTCTGTTTTCTTCCATTTTTTTATTGAACTCTTTTAATTTTTCTTTTTGAGAAGCTACCAAGTCATAGAATGAATGTGTTTGCGTTCTTTTGTAGGCTTTGACATTGTTGGAAAGTGCCATAAAGAGGGACTATTTATCATCGAACTTTGAGAGCACCACTGAGCTGCTGGGATCCTCTAACCCTTTGGGATGTGGTACGGATTATTCTTTTGGTCCTGAAACAGTTCTCGTACTTCCATGGATACCACATACAACAGCGGCTGTGGCTCTGAGGCTCATGGAATTTGATGCGTCCATCTCTTATATGCTGAAGCAGAAAGTGGACTCTCAGAAGGATAAGGGACCTTGGGTTATCGTGAGTAGTATTTTTCTTATTACTGTTGAATTATAATAAATTAATATTAAATAAAAAAGGGTTAAATGCCTTCATTAGTAGCGTTCACTTTGGAACTAGGCTTGGTATAAGCAATAATTTTTATAGGCCCCAGAGGCTTTTATCTCTCCCCTGCTTCAAGATTTATGGGATAAGGCATAGAGTAGGCGAGGAGTTGGTATGGAGGAAGAAATACTCCTTAATTTCTAGTGTCTCACGTTAGAGATTTGCAAGGAAGAAAGGGTGAACATGTTGATTATATAATACAACTTGTTCTTTTAACTTATAGTTCAAGCTAAATACAAAGTCAGCCTCAACATGAACTTAAGTGGTTTAAATTAGAATAATTTTGGGTGAAAAGGAAATAGCATGGATTTTATGTCTAAGGATGTATTTAGATGTGTTTGTATTTATACATATGTGTGCTTATTCATTGTGCAGACACTTCTTCCTATTCCATCATTGCTTGAATCTCCTTTAACAGAAGACATAGAAGTTTGAGAAGGAATAACAAAAACTAGTTCACTCACCGTTTCAATACATACATATACATATGTTATGAGCTATATGGTGTTACAGATGATAAATGGTGGATTTAGGGTAATAAATAATAATATTTTAAATTTTTATGTGGGCAATAAATAAAGTTTGATGGAGACTTCCCTGCATTGATTGCTTTTTTTTTTTAACTCCCTCTTTCTTTATGACCCCCCAACCCCATGTGAGGGCAGGATGAAAAATCTCCAGTCTTTTCTATTAACATTTACTTGAGCATTATAGGTAATAGCACCTTTTGAACAGAAAAAAAGTAGGAAATGAACTTCGAGTTTGTTGTTGAAAAAGTCTTATGGAGGTTCTGACTTATAGTGCCCCAAAGCATGTTGAGTTGTGAGGAGTACAGTTCTAGTTGCCTCACAATTTGAGACATCAGTCCCTGGGATATGATTCTATGGGCCATGCCTCAGAGGTGCAATCTTGGCACACTTTCCAAATCTGTCTTGGTCCTGACCCTGTTTGTGCCCTTTTTGCCCTTACAACGGAAGTACCCAGACTTGGCTTTCAGATGGGAGCTTTTGGGCTGCATTCCAAGGCCAGGCAGATTTCAGAGTTGCAGGGCAACAAATGGCCCATAGTTCTGAGTCCCCAACACTGACTGCTCCTTTTGGTTAAATTTGTGTGTTGATTGAATAATATACTGTTTAACCAATACAATCCTGACATTTTCTTTTTTTGAACTTCATTTCTCAGAAGCTTCCATCAAAATATGCCACTGTCAAGAATTCAAAAGATGATGATACAGGTCATACACCTTATCAGGTTGAACATCTTAAAGAAGAGAAATGGGTTGATTCAGGTAGTGGACTCGCTAGCTCTGGTCGTGGACGAGGGTGCCGTGGAAGAGGCCGTGGTCGTATTCGTGGTGGAAGCTCACAAGGAAGGGTCATTAGTTCCAGAGCTGAATCTGGTAAGAGAACTTCCTCCACAAAGAGTGACAGATTGGGGCAGGCATTGGGATGGAGAGGACGACCACGTGGGCGAGGAGGGCGTAGACGAGGTCGTCGGAGCATTCGAAGCAGGCAGAGACCTGCAAAGGTGGTTGTCGTTGGTGGAGACAGAGATAACTCCAAAGATATCATCCTTGATAAATCACCAATTGGCTTGGAGTGGAATGGAGATGAAAGCATGCAGCTGCCAGGGGAGGATGCTGGGAGTACTAGCAGTTCAGAAAGATCAGATTATGATTATGAAAATGGTCAGGCAACTGGAGATGAATATGATGATATGGTGATGGATGACTTTGCTGTGGGATATCCTGGCAGGTCTGATGACTTGCTACAGGGGACCTATTATAATGTAGATGTAGAGGAAGAAGAGGAAGAAGAAGAAGAAGAAGATGAAGATGATGTTGATGACAATGAAGGAGATGCAGAAGATGAGCAAGGGGATCTTGATATTGATGAATATATAAATGGGGACTCGGATGAGGAGGGAAACGGGGGTGGGGACACAGAGCAGAACCTTGACCAAGATCAAGGTACATATACATCCTCGGACTACAGCGAGTAATGCAATCTCTGACATTGTTATTGTATAAGAGATGTTCCATCATTGTATTGCACTCTTTGTTTTCCTCGATGCATCCGAACCATCCTTGTAAGCCAACAGTATTTATAAGGGTTACCGTAACCGTGCAAAGCATGTTAACTGAAATTAAATGTGAATGAATATCACATTTTGTTCAATTGGCCTCATCTCTAATAGCAAAACCATCACTTGTTAGTAGTAGTCCTTGTATCGCTTCACATAATACTTGGTAGAAGTTGAGTTGCGCTTCACATAATACTTGGTAGAAGTTGAGTTGCGCTTCACATAATACTTGGTAGAAGTTGAGTTGCTTGAGCAGTGATGCTTTAACGATTGTGTTGTGTTCAAAATGATAACTCTATCAAGGTCCCAGTAGTATTATCTATACATGACTTTGGGTAGATGAGTTTAGGCCTGTTCAAGATCCGACCGGCACCGATGCAACCAGTCGATACCGAATTGATCCGATCGTTACAAAGCTCCACTGTAGGTGTCTGGCGTGGTGGTCAGAGGAAATTTAGGCATATTGACGATGGTCAGTGTGGCGATCAGCAGCTATTTTACACTCCGACGAGAAACCGTATCGCACTGAGTATATATATATGTTATAAATTAACATATGTGTGATCTATTGTGTTTCAGTAAAAAGAATGCAAGAGAGCTGTTCAAAAAAAGAAAAAAAAAAAAGAATACCAGAGTCGGTTTGAGAGAGACAATGGAGAAGGGATTACGACGCTTGAGAAAGTGAGAGCTGGAGATGTTGGGTTAAGAACATTAGGGCTTTTTAAATATAATTTTAGTTTGATACCAAAACGACGCATTTTGAGCCTGACATTAATTTTAATATCAGTTCCAAACCTACGTTGTTTTGGTATCAGCTTAAAAAAAAAAAAAAAAAAAAAATCAAAACTATAGCGTTTCAATTTAAACCCTAAAATTATTATATACCCAACTCTCACTTTCTCACTAGTTGCCTGGCCTCTTCCTCTCCCATAAACTTCTCCTCCTCGCCTCTCTCTTTCTCTCTCCTCACTCTCTGCCTCCGCTTCTGCTTGCTGCCATCGTATTATGCCCCTTGAAGCTACAATTCTTGGAGTTCCACTTTTTTCTCTCCTTTTTGCTATTCTCAGGAAGTTTTATAGAAGATTTTGAATTTTATGCTCCTCCTTAAAATGCTTTCATTGAGGTTTGTTTATGTATTTTATTTTCAATAGTTTTGATATATCTTTTATGGATTTGGTTTAGTTTTTTTATTTTTTAAATGGGTTTTTTTATTTGTGATTTGAAATTGAATATTTATGAGAGAGATTGTGAATTTGTTTGTATTTGTGTGTTTTCCTTTGTTTCTTTTTCTTTTTATGGAATATTTGAATTTTTGGATGATTATGATGGTGTTTGGGTTGTTAACAGCGTTGTGTTTGATTCCTAAGAAAATAGAGGAATTAACCGAACTAACCGCTCCAAACCGGTATGGTGCACCACACCTTGTGTAGACTGGTGCCAAACCCTTCATAGATGAGGTGCAGTCAAGTATGAGAGAAAACCGCACCCTATAAGTGTGATGCAAAAAACCCTCCAATAACCGGCCGCACTGCACCGTGTACAGGCCTAGATGAGTTCACATTAGGGGCTTTTTTATTATTCAGCAAAAAAAGAAAAAGAAAAAGCAAAACTATTAATGTTATGTAAACCAACTTTGATAACTCAAATAATCATACATAACATTAGTAACTCAAACTTGTTTCATCACAACTGGTTAGCTAATTAGGAATTAATAATGTTAGGACCATAACAAATTACACAATATTTATTACAACTTATTAAATTGTGAGTAATGAATGTGTGAATGATATGAATCCACTACTTTTTTTTCGCCGCTCATAATTTATTATGTAGCAAGTTATAACAAAAATAATGTACTATCTTGTGGTCTTAGCAAGTGAAACAAGTAAAAGAAAGCTTTGGAAGCCCCCCATAAAGATTC
The DNA here is from genome assembly GCA_014183005.1 of Castanea mollissima. NCBI lineage: Eukaryota > Viridiplantae > Streptophyta > Magnoliopsida > Fagales > Fagaceae > Castanea > Castanea mollissima. The sequence continues at coordinate 23,617,364 of JACAVU010000005.1, forward strand.
GCTTGAGTAGTGTTTTCATGACACGAGCAGTTCCGATATGTCTACCTTGTGTATTTGTTTGACTTTTGCCCAATTTAATGCCACTTGTATGGCATCTGTTGTGACTGTTTTTTTCTGGGACGAATTTTCCCCACCACATATGCAACCACTTTTTTAGTTTTTAAACAATTTATTTCCATGTTTCTTAATTCTTATTGTATAAAGGGTAACGTTATATTGAATATTTAAGATTGTTAATTTAATATTTAAGATTGTTGATTTAATTTGTTCTACACGAGTTATTAGTAGTAAGCAAGATCGCTTGTTTAAGTTTGAATTTTTTTTTTTTTGGAACAAGTTGGAGCTTGTTTACAAGTAACTTTGATTAACTTATTCTTTTTTCATATATAGTAAAAATTACCATTAAATTTTTTACCCATTTTTAAATATATGACAATAACTAAAAACTAAATTATTGTTAAAATTATATTACTAAAGTTAATTAAATAGATTGATTTTTGTTTATGATAATATAAAAATTAGATATAACAACCTTGTATTGTTAATAATTTGGCCAAAATGCGAAAGGACCCCCTTGGGTTTATCTAAGTTGCAAACTAACTTCGTGCCATCAATTTTGTATTATTGACTCATGAAATTTAAGAATAGTCAATTAAACTCTCCCCTGTAGGAGACTCTCTCTCTTTTCCCAAGTTGGAGACTTTTCTCTCAAAATACGAGTGGCTTTCTCCCTGTAGTCTCATTCTGAGGGTTTCTTCTGGATCTATACTTTCATGCTTGGAGGGTAGTAACATTTACAGTGCGTTTATTATGGAGCAAGAAGTGCTAGATGGTTTCCAAAGCTACAGCTCACAAGGGAAGAGGCAGATGAAATAGTTCTTACAAATGTTGCTAGAGAAGAGCTGATTGAGGAATGTTCCTTAAGTCTATTTGGACGCCTCCTCACAGATTGCCAACAAATCAGAGAGCTCTCAAGAATACTTTGAAGTCGGCATGGAAAATGGGGTCGGATTTGAGGATTGTGGAGGTTGGGAATAATATATTGCAGTTTAAATTTAGTTCACTATGTCAAATGGAGTGGGTTGAACGAAGTGGTCCATGGAACTTTGACAATAATCTGCTCCTTTTATGTAGATGGAGGAAGGGGCTAACAACCTCTAATATTTCCTTTACCCATGCTCCTTTTTGGGTTCAAGTTTGGGGCTTACCCTTTGAGTATATGTCGGAGGAGGTTGGGAAGGATGTAGGAAGCAGACTTGGCTGTGTTCTTGAAGTGGACAAGAGATCGTTGCAAGCGGAGCAAGCTAAGTTCATGAGAATCTGAATAGAAATACCAATTGATAAGCCCCTTCGCAGAGGAGGGAATATCGCAAATGAAGACGGAGAAAAATGTTGGATCACCTTCAGGTATGAACAGCTCCCTACCTTCTGATTATTTTGTGGTATTCTTGGACATGATGATAAACATTGTCCTATGGGTCAAGTAGAGAGCTTGAAAGAAAGGTAGTATGGAGAATGGCTTAGAGCTGGAAGTACGATGAGAAGTGGAAGTGAGAAAGGAAGGGTATTCGAAGAAGATGCAAGGTCTGGGCCGAGAAGTACCGCGGCAAATGTCAGCTCTTCCACTTTTTCAGATGATGTTGAAGGTGGAGGCCGGAACAGTAATAATGATGTAATGGTGAGGAAAGCATAGATAGCAGAGACGCTGACAAGGGATACAAATTCAAATCTTGCTGAAGATGATAGTTTGTGTAGATGGGACAAGAGGGATGAGACAGCACGTGGGCTGAGAAGAGGTCAGGAAGCACAACCAAGTGTAAAGGAATGTGGAACTAACTTGGTCAAGGATTTGTCCAAACTGGACGAGGATGCCATGTCAACGGCCCATTTAAATGCTAGTGGGCCTTGTTGGGAGGAACCGGAGGCCTTAAGCCCAATTATGGTTAAAAAGGTTGCTGATATGAACAGCCAAGTGGGTGAAAAGGGCCTAAACATAGGGGCTGAAAAAGAAGTATCAAGTATTGGAAGATGGAAAAATTGGCAAACGACAAAGGTAAGGCCCAAGAAAAAGACATGGCGTGTGATGGCCCAGAGGTTGGAAATAAAAGACGTGGGTGCATGGAAGACTTGATAAAAGACGAAGGCAGATTGCAAAAAAAGGTATGTGGGGAGGATAGTTATAATGGTTGCTCTTTTTCTCTTGATGAAACAGCGGTGACTGCAAGGCAGCATCGCCGAGAAAGATGAGGACTTTAGGATGAAATTGCCAAGGGCTTGGGAACCCTCGGTCAGTTCGAGCTTTGCGCAGGCTTGTTCAATAGTGGGATCCCGACTTTGTTTTTCTATCAGAAACAAAGTTGAAAAAGAAAAGTATGGAGAGGAAAAAGATGAATGTTGGTTTTGCTAATGGTTTAATTATTCCAAGTTATGGGAGAAGTGGGGGCTTAGCCTTGTTGTGGAAGAAGGAAATTAAGGTTGATGTTCAAAGCTACTCAGAAAGACACATTGATGCCATTATTTCTGAAGATTTGGGGTTTAAATGGCGGATTACTGGATTTTATGGAAATCCTGAGTCACATAGAAGAAAGGAATCTTGGGAGTTATTAAAAATTCTTAGCAGAAAGTTTCAGCTCCCCTGGTTGTGCTTTGGGGAGTTTAATGAAATAGTTTCGATGTCAGAAAAAATGGGGGGAGCTTGACGGTCCCAAAGGCAAATGGGAGATTTTAGGGAAGCAATAAACTATTGTGGTTTTAAGGACCTTGGTTTTTGTGGTCTGAAGTTCACTTGGTGTAACATGCAAGAAGGAAGGCAGAGAATATATCTTTGATTAGATCGTGCTTTGGTTACGCAGGATTGGATTGACCATTACAGGGATATGAAGGTTCATCACCTTGTGGAATCTACTAGTGACCATTGTGCGCTCTTGATCACTGATGCCAATATACCGCAAAGACTTACGAAAAAAAGGTTCCAGTTTGAGGCAATGTGGACACAACGAAATGATTGCAGAGATGTTATCAAGGCTGTTTGGAAGGAGGGTGTAAATCTTTGCAGTCCGAATGGCATGGTTGATGGCCTTAAGAGTGTGCTGAAGAGGTATCCAAGTGGAACAGGGCAGTGTTTGGTAATGTTCCTAGGCAGATTTAGAGTAAAAGAAATGTCCTAAATGAGCTGGTGTTGAGGGATCGTGACGGAAGTAACGGGCGTGCAATTAATAAACTCAGGAAGGAAATTAATGAATTGTTGGATTATGAGGAGATTATGTGGCAGCAAAGGTCCAAGATTCAGTGGATGGGGTTAGGAGATCACAATACAAAATATTTTCATACAAAGCTTCTGAGAGGAAAAAGAAGAATTTCATTTCCGGAATTATGGATGAAATGGGGGTATGGAAGGAATCTCCATTAGAAGTGGCAGTTTCATATTTTTAGAAGTTTTATGCAACTTCCAATCCTGATAAGATTCTGGAGGTAGTTGATACTATTGATGCAAAGGTTTTAGATGATATGAATCAAAGCTTGATCTGACAGTTTACAAGAGTGAAATTGAAGCTGCCCTTAAGCAGATGCACCCGACCAAAGCTCCCGGCCTAGATGGTATGTCAGCTATATTTTATCAAAAATATTGGGATATTGTGGGTAATGATGTTGTTAGCATGGTTCTGAGTGTTTTAAATTCTAATATTTCTATGGCTGACGTAAATAAAATGTTTATTACTCTTATCCCAAAAACTCGCAATCCTACTAAAATGATAGAATTTAGACCGATTAGTCTAAGTAATATAATTTATAAGCTCATTTCCAAAGTCTTACCTAATCGTCTCAAATCTGTCCTCCCTCATATCATTTCTGAAAATCAAAGTGCATTTCTATCTGAGAGGCTTATAACTGATAATGTTCTTATAACCTTTGAACTCATGCATTTTTTAGACCATAAGAAAGATGGTAAGGAGAACTATATGGCAATTAAACTAGACATGAGTAAGGCTTATGATAGGGTGAAATGGGGGTTCATTGAGCAGATTATGAAAAAATTAGGCTTTCATGAAAACTGGATCTGCCTGATTATGCGGTGCATTACTTCTGTCTCCTATTCTATGCTTATTAATGTTGTAGCGTATGGTAATATTATACCTTCGAGGGGTCTTCGTCAAGGATATCCCCTATCATCTTATTTATTCTTGCTTTGTGCAGATGGATTTTCTTCTCTTATAAGTAAGGTAGTAGAAAATCAGATGTTGAGTGGCTTATCTATCTGCAGAGAATGTCCCAAGACCTCTCATCTATTTTTTGCGGATGATAGTCTGCTTTTTTGTAAGGCTAGTGGCCAAGAATGTGAAAATTTAATTGAAATTCTTCAGAGGTATGAAGTTGCCTCTGGTCAGAAGATCAATGCAGACAAGTCATCGGTTTGCTTTAGTGCAATTATGGGGAAGAAAAGAAAAAAGGAGGTCTTGGAAATTTTGGGGCCTATGCAGGATTCTAGGCATGGGAAGTATCTTGGCCTTCCATCTATTATTGGCAAATCAAAAAACGAAGTCTTTGCAGAGATTAAAGAAAGGGTAGAAAGGAAGCATGCGGGGTGGAAAGAAAAGTTTCTCTCTATTGGCGGTAGGGAAATTCTCATAAAGGCAATGGCTCAAGCTGTTTCGATGTATGCAATGAGTTGTTTTCAATTACCAAAGGGGTTGTGTGATGACATAGAAGGTATGATGAGAAGGTTTTGGTGGGGGCAGCGTGGTCAAGAGTCTAAATTGGCCTGGGTAAGTTGGAAGCGCTTGTGCAAATCAAAGCTTTGAGGTGGGATGGGGTTTAGAAATCTTCAAGCCTTTAACCTCGCCATGTTAGCGAAGCAAGGTTGGAGGCTTCTCATGAATCCAAACTCATTAGTATATAGGGCTAAATACTATCCCCATAGTGATGTTCTCAATGTTGTTTTGGGTTCCAGACCATCCTATGTTTGGAGAAGCATTATGCAAGGGCTTGAAGTTGTAAAAAGGGATTATCGAGAGAGAGTCGGTAATGGAAGATTGATTCACATCTGGAACGACAAGTGGCTGCCTACCCCCACACCGTACAAGGTGATCTCCCCTCCCCTTGAATTCGATGATTTCCCAATGGTTTCAGCTTTAATTGATTATGATACTTAAAGGTGGAAGACTGATCTCATTAACTCAATTTTTTTGCCTTTTGAAGCAAAATCTTCCTGAGGACAAAATAATTTGGGCTGCTAACAACAAAGGTATGTTTTCTGTTAACAGTGCTTATTATGTAGCCCTTGATATAGTAGATTCATCTGAGGAAGGGGAAAGTTCAGGTGGAGATCCTAGAGGGCATTTGTGGAAGAGAGTTTGGCATTTAAATATTCCATCAAAGATCAAAATCTTTGCTTGGAGAGCATGTATTGAGGCTCTTCCAACAATGGTAAATCTGAGGAGAAGAGGCATCGGTGAGGATGACCTTTGCCCTTGTTGTGGAAGGGAGATGGAAACGGGTTTTCATTCCATTATAAAATGTGAAGTTGCAAGGAGAGTTTGGGATAATTGCGATGTTCAAGTGGTCCAGATGGGGTTAAGGTTACATGACATAGTTGATGTTGCATTGCGAATCCTTGAGAATGGTACAGCCCGTGACCTTGAAGTCTTCTTCAATGTTGCCTGGTCAATATGGTATAATAGGAATTCAATTGTTTTTGAAGCTACATGCAAGCTGCCGAGACATATTTGGAATTTTGCTAACAAGTTCAATCAAGAGTTTCGGGGTGCAAGGAATGCCCTGAACAATTATCAAGCTGAAGGAAATAACAGCTGGCTCCCTCCGCCAGTTGGAGTTTGCAAAATTAATGTAGATGGAGCCACTTCTGTGGATGAAAGGAACTCTAGTGTAGGGGCTATTATTAGAGATTCTAAAGGAGCAGTTATGGCAGCCAATTGTAAATATTTTCAAGGTAAATTTTCTGTTAAGGAGGTGGAAGCGCTGGCTGTGGAGAATGGAATTTTGCTTGCTTGTGACAAAGCTGACTTAAATAATCATTGAATCTGATGCTGTAACAACAGTCATTGGGATTAATGATGGGTTAGTGGATGGTAACTGATGATGTCGAAAAAATCACCAATAAGTTGCAAGCACTCTCCAACTTGAGTCAATACCTACAAAGAGAAAACAAAAAGGCCTAAAAGAGAGTACCGGTGTGGTGCCGGCCAAAAACCCTCCAAAGGTCAAGTTAGAATTTCTTTACAACCCTAGAGTGTCAGAGTTGAGTCAATTGTGTGTACTTCGATATCTAGGGTTTCTGGGGTATTTATATTGGCGTAGAATTGCCTTTCCTTTTAGGATACAACTTCCTTCTTGAGTTCTTTTCCATATAGGGGTCTCCTCAAACGTGTGATGCAAGAAGTTCAAGTGTACATGCTTGCGTGGAAATAAAGCAAAAGTTGACTCAAACATATCAAGTGACATACAACCTAGAATCTATAACTAATTCATATATGACAGATACTATATAAAATTCAACCGTCCTATTTGCGTCACCTATGGTGTCAATTCGTCTTCTTCCTATCCGTCCCTTCAAATTCAATGGAGATATCCGTCTCCTATTTTTATCCCCTTCAGTTGCCCCCTTCAGTCCTTGGATCCGTCTTTAAAACCTGACGGATTCATGGAATGATTCATAAAGCACCATATTGAGATAGGAAGGTTTTAGTGTACCATGACGGAGGACACGTGGCCTGTATTTCTGGCGAAGGACACATGGTCCTTATGGATTGGCTGTTTCCCCAAAACAAGGTGTCGCTTCGTATTCCGTGCCCCTCGTTCTATAAAAGCCAGCCATTTCTCCCTTCATTTTCTCTTCCTATCAAAAATTTGTGAGCAGAGCACCACTATCATTACTACCGTGCATTCTTGTCGTTCAGCTAATCTATCTGTCGTCTCTCATTAGAAGCATCTCGATCCGGTATGTACTCCAGACCCTTCTCCCGTCTTTCTCTTTATTTTATTGTTTACATATATGCGTTTTCTTTAGATTCGTCGGTGTCTTAGGTTATACCGTCATAAATGTAGGTAATGTCTAGTGCGTCAAGTAATCAGTCGTTTGTCCACGACGGGGCGGGCTACGATGAGAGATTCTCGTCAAGTCCAAGAGATCCTAACACTTCAAGTGAAGAAAGGAATCCGTCCAGTACCTCTTCTTCCCTAGATGAAGGTCTGGAGACTGAGAGTTCGGAGTCGTCCAGTAGTAGCTTAGACGGTGTGGATCCCCCCGTTCAATCAGTGATTGGCCTGAACGGTCTTAGGGAGTTCGTCATGCTACCCCTTTGGACGGTAAAAGATTTTAGGTCGTCAATGACTGAATCCCATCTCAACAGGCTTAGGACCAAGTATCAAATACCCGACAACATCCGTCTGCGTCTCCCCCATAAGTCTGAGAAATGTTATTACAGGGGGATCGACGGTGTTGGGATTTATGAGCAAGCCCTAAAGGCAGGGCTTAGGTTCCCTTTGAGCTCTCTCCACCGTCAACTACTTCAATACCTTGGCCTATCCGTCACTCAGATCTCCCCAAATGCCTGGAGAGTATTCATAGGCGTAGAAGTTTTGTACGGGCCATGTTTGACGGTTCTAGAAGGTTGACGGTGGAAGAATTCTTCCACTGTTATCGTCCGACGAAGATCGTCAAATCAAAAGGGATGTACAGTTTTGTAGCCAGGAGCCTGTTGTTGAGGCTCGTCAGTGATACATCGGACTCGAATAGAGACTGGAAGCGTAGGTACTTCTTTTTGGAAGGGGATGAATGGATGTGTCGTCCAGGGGATACACATATATGCCCGTTGACACTACATGGGGCATTATGCCTCCGTTGGGTATGCCATCACTTTAGTTTCCGTCTAATTGATCTTTGAAAGTCATTTTATTTTTTTAAAGTCTAACCGTCTTTTTTTGCAACTCGGGACCGTCCACAAGTTTCCTTAGAGCAGTGGAGTTTCCTAGAGAGGATTTTCAACAAGACAAAGCTCCAGGAGAGGACGTGGGCACAACTCGTCACCCTCGACACTCTCCACTGGTACTGTGACGGTCCTGATCCTTCGTCCGCCGCCCGTGGTTACGATACCAGAGTTAGAAAACGTAAGTTAGCTATAACTCTCTCCGTCTTATTTTAGCGTTGTCATTTTTGCTTCTATTCACACCTGTCTTTGATTTACAGAGATGGACGCTGCCAAGAGAAGAGCCTTCATCAAACAACAGGCAACGAAGAAAAAACAAGAGGGTGGCCAAGCTAAGGGGACGTTCCATCTCTTCCGTCAAAACGCAACCAACAAGAGAAGGTGGACCGTCCTCCTAAGAAGCAGAGGACCACACCAGAGCCCGTCGTCGCGTAGGAGGCTGAGAAGGCACCCGTCAGGTACGGAAAGGGCAAGGGCTTGACGAAGGGTCCAGCTCCCACAGGAGAGAAAGCACCCATCCTTTTTAGGGAAGACTCAAGCTATGCCTTGGGAAAGCGCTCATCCATCCTGACGGCTGACGACTATGAAGACCTCGACAATCACGCGACGGAGGCAATGGGAAAGACGAGTCTCTTTAATATTGCGCAAGTATTTTTAAATCCGTTTAGCTTTGTTATGCTCATGCTTATCCGTCATTTACATGGTGTTGTACTTTGCTTTCAGGCCATGCTGGTGATGAAATGATTAATGGGCCGTTACGTCAATCACGAGACAACAATGGACCGTCTAAGGAAGAAGAACAAGACGATGGAGGATGAGCTTCACGAGCTGAAGACCTACAAGATCAACATGGACAGAAAGCTCAAATGCTCGGAGCAAGTCAGAGGTGAGGTGGAGAAAAAGAATGAGCACTTGCGCGAAATTTTGAAGGACAAGGAGAAGGAATTGACAGACACAAAGACTAAACTCCACAATGCGAAAGAGATAGCCGTCCAGGAATATCACGACTCCGACCTCCTTCTGACAGAGCTTGGGAGCTCCTTTGCTGACGGATTCGACGACGCCATCCATTAGGTGAAGTCGTCGTATCCTGATCTAGACGTATCCCACATTTCAATTGAAGCTCAAGGGCAAACACTTGCACAGTCCGTCCGTTCAGAAAGCACAGACGAGGTGTTTGCCATCACTGCTCCAGCTGACGAAGGTCAAGCTCTTCCTCCAAGTCAACCAAACGACGGTCAGATCATTGAGAACTCTTCGCCAAAGAATGAGTAGTTTTTTTTTTTTTTTTATCTGTAAAAATTCTTACCGTTGTAAGCGAACATGTTGAACCGTCGTTTGTAATTATACAATTTAACTTATCGAATCTTTTATTGCCTATTTGCTTGCTTATTATATGCACGTTTATCTCATTTAGATAACCTGTCTACTGTGAAGAACTTTAGATGTTCGTCATTTATTTGGGCTGGACTTTCAGATGTATTTTTTGAGACCCGTCCACTTTGTGGATTTTGGATAATTCGTTCCCTTTGTGGGCGTCGATTTTCATCTCTTAGGATGATCCGTCCACTTTGTGGACGTCAATTTTCATCCTTTGGGATGATTCGTCCACTTTGTGAACTAGGTTTTTCATCCTTTGGGATGATCCGTCCACTTTGTGGACTCGTAGGTTTTCATCCTTTGGGATGATTCGTCCACTTTGTGGACTCGTAGGTTTTCATCCTTTGGAATGATCCATCCACTTTGTGGGCCCGTAGGTTTTCATCCTTTGGATGATCCGTCCACTTTGTGGGCTTGTAGAATTTTCATCTCTTGGATGATCCGTCCACTTTGTGGACTTGTAGAATTTTCATCCTTTGGATGATCTGTCCACTTTGTGGACTTGTAGAATTTTCATCCTTTGGATGACTCGTCCACTTTGTGGACTTGTAGAATTTCAACACCATGCATTTCATATTTTCTAAATAAAAATTCCTCTCATTATATCAGTTCAACAAACCAAATTGTTTATGAAAAAGAAAACTTGGGTTCTAATAAGTAAAAACTATGAATGTTTAAAATTAAATTGAAAATAAGGCGGTAGACATTGTCTTATGATTGCTGCACTACTGGTAGTACTTCTTCAGGTGCTCCGTGTTCCAGGGATGGCCCAATTTCCTTCCGTCTAACGTCTCCAAGTAGTACGTTCCTTTCCTATGCCATGAGATAATTCTGTACGGGCCTTCCCAGTTGGGACCCAGCTTTCCCAGGGATGCATCCTTCGTAGCGCCAAGCACTTTTCGTAATACCAGATCTCCCACCTTGAAGTCCCGGTGCCGGACCTTAGAGTTGTAGTGTTTTGCCATCATGTCTTGGTACCGCGCCAGTCTCTGTGCTGCTGCTGCCCTGACCTCATCTATAAGGTCAAGCTCTAGACGCAATGCTTCATTATACTTGCTCTCGTCATAGCTTTCCACGCGGTAGCTCGTTAGTCCCACTTCTGCCGGTATGAAGGCCTCAGTACCATATGCCAATCGAAACGGTGTCTCTCCTGTTGGCGTTCTTGCTGTTGTCCGGTACGCCCACAGAACACTTGGTAGTACATTCGGCCATATGCCCTTTGCCCCCTCGAGCCGAGTCTTGATAATTTTTAACAAGGACCGGTGCGTGACTTCAACTTGTCCGTTGGCCTGTGGGTGGGCGGGCGATGAGTAGTGATTTTTGATTCCCAGTTGAGAACAAAAGTCCCGAAATGCATCGCTGTCGAATTGCTTCCCGTTGTCTGAAACGAGCACTCTTGGAATCCCATACCTGCAAATAATACTTCTCCATACAAAACTGCGAATGTTTTTCTCCGTGATAGTAGCAAGAGCTTTTGCCTCCACCCATTTGGTGAAGTAGTCAATACCAACTACCAAGAACTTCAGTTGTCTTACCGCTATCGGGAATGGACCCATGATGTCCAATCCCCATTGTGCGAACGACCATGGAGCCGTCATAGGTGTGAGTTCCTCCATTGGCCGTTTAATGAGATTGTCAAACCGTTGACACTTGTCGCAGGCTCTGACGTACATATGGGCATCCTTTTGCATTGTCGGCTAGTAATATCCCGTTTGTAGTAGCTTGTGCACCAGAGACCTTGACCCAGAGTAGTTCCCACAAACTCCTTCACGAACCTCCCTCATCACGTAGTCTGCTTCCCCACGGCCAAGGCATCTTAGGTATGATCAAGAGAATCCTCTTTTGTAGAGGACGTCTTTAATTAGAATGAATTGGGCAGCCTTAACCTTCAATTTCCTTGCGTCTTCTTTGCTATCTGGCAGCTTGCCGCTTTTGAGGTACGTCATAATTGGAATCGTCCAATCGTCTTTAGCGCTTACTTCTTGCATTCTAACTTTGTCTAATAGCGATGAATGTTGGACGAAGGACAATACCTGTTCTGGGGAGATCATAGGTTCGGCGGAAGCAACCTTTGTGAGTCGATCCGCCTCTTGGTTCTCTTCTCTTGGGATCTGAACTATCGTGAATTAGAGGTCACTTATTCGACCCTTTACTTCCCCGAGGTACCTTCTCATTCGTTCATTCCTACAATCATAGCTCCCATTAACTTGACTGGCTACGATTTGAGAATCGGAGTAGACCACCGCCTTCCTAGCCCCAGCCGCTATCGCAAACTCCAATCCTGCCACCAGGGCCTCATACTCTGCTTCGTTATTTGTAGTGGCGAATTCCAGACGGATCATGCATTCGATCTTATCTCCTTCCGGGGTGTGGAGTACAACCCCGATTCCTCCCACATGCTTGTTGGAAGATCCGTCTGTGTGAATTCTCCATGTGGGCGTCTCTTCTGCCCCCTGCTCCTCAGGTGTAGTGAATTCCGCAATGAAGTCTGCCAGTATCTGTCCTTTCACAGCCGTTCGTGGCTGCTATTGGATATCGTACTCACTTAGCTCGATAGCCCATAAAGCCATCCGTCCTGCAGTTTCAGGATTGTTCATTGCTCTCCGCAAGGGCTAATCTGTCAGGACTTTTATGGTATGTGCTTGAAAATAGGGCTTGAGTTTTCGAGCTGCAGTCACAAGAGCGAAAGCGAGTTTCTCCATCCGTGGGTATCTTTCCTCTGCGCCTCTTAGCGCCCGGCTGATAAAGTACATGGGCTTTTGTATCTTCCCTTCCTCTCTGATGAGAGCTGCACTTACCGCTGCTAATGAGACGACAAGATACAGGAACAATTCCTCCCCTGGCGTGGACGGACTAAGCAATGGCGGGGCAGAGAGATATGCCTTCAACTCCTCAAATGCCCTTTGGCATTCGTCCGTCCACTCGAAAGATCTCTTTAGTGTTCTGAAGAAAAGGAGACATTTGTCCGTCGCTCTCGATATGAACCTATTTAAGGCTGCTATCTTCCCTGTCAAACTTTGCACTTCCTTCACCGTCCTCGAAGGAGATAGTTCCATAATTGCTTTTACTTTCTCTGGGTTGACTTCATGCCCCGCTAGGACACCATGAATCCTAAGAATTTTCCAGCGATAACTCCGAATGCGCATTTGCTTGGATTCAGCTTCATTTTATACGTCCGAAGAGTGTTGAAAGTGTCCTGGAGGTCCCTCAGATGATCAGACACTTTTGCGCTTTTCACCAACATATCATCTACGTAAACCTGGACGTTTCTGCCAATTTGGTGAACATTTTGTTCATTAATCGTTGATACGTGGCTCCTGTGTTCTTGAGCCCGAACGGCATCACCTTGTAGCAAAAAAGCCCCTGGCTTGTCACAAATGATGTTTTCTCTTGATCAGTTTTATCCAATTTAATTTGATTATACCCTGAGAAGGCGTCCATGAAGCTCAACAGTTCATGTCTTGTGGTGGAGTCCACTAAGGTGTCAATGCGCGATAGTGGGTAACTGTCTTTAGGGCATGCTCTATTCAGATTCGTGAAGTCAACACACATTCTCCACTTCCCGTTTAATTTCTTGACCATTACCACATTTGCCAGCCAATCAGAGTAGTACACCTTCCTTATGAAGTTTACTTCTCGTAGCTTCTGCACTTCCTTTGCTATGGCTCGATCTCATTCGGGGGCGAACACACGCTTCTTTTGTCAAACTGGAGAGAAAGAAGGTGATACGTTCAGTTTGTGAACTATGATTGTTGGATCTATTCCAAGCATGTCGTCATGGCTCCATGCAAACACGTCTTGGTTCTTTTTGAGGAATAACAGGAGCGCATGTCGAGCCGTTTGGTCGACTGAGGTTCCGATCCTGGTGGTCCAGTCTGGCCTAGAATCATCCACTCGTACCTCCTCCAACTCCTCCACGGGTTCTGCTACTGTTCTCTGTTCCTCGATGTTCATTTCCTGTACATGGTCATCCATCTCCATCATGGCAACGTAACATTCCCGCGCAGCCACCTGATTTCCGCGCAGTTCTCCAACTCCGTATTCGGTGGGAAACTTGATCATCAGATGGTAGGTAGAGGTGACGGCCTTCCACGCATTGAGAGTGGGTCGTCCGAGTATGGCATTATATGCTGAGGAGCAATCAACCACAAGAAAAGAAATATCCTTGATTATTTGCTGCGGGTAATCTCCTACCGTCACCGCCAACGTGACGGACCCTAAAGGATAGACCCGGGTTCCTCCAAAGCCAATAAGGGGCGTGCTTGTCAAGATCAAGCACTCTTTAGCAATCCCCATTTGCTGGAATGCGGGGTAGTAAAGGATATCCGCCGAGCTCCCGTTGTCCACCAACACTCAGTGGATGTTGAAGTCCCCTGCTTGTATGCTAACCACGAGCGCGTCGTCATGTGGGTGGTGAAGGCGTCGCGCCTCTTCTTCCGAAAACTCGATGCTAGGGCTATCTTGTCGTGTTCCTCCTAGTGAAGAACCCGTCGACTGGACGTTATGCACCGTCCGTAAGTAGGTCCTTCGGGCCTTTTTGGATGACCCTATTGAAGCAGTGCCCCCTATTATCATTCGTATGTTCGCTACTGGTGGTCTGGGACGTTCATGTTCCCGTTTGGGGTTCAGCTCTTAGTTTTGATCTGTTCTCTCTTTCCTTACGAACCTCTGCAACCTTCCCTGCCTAATGAGGGCTTCAATTTGCTGCTTCAAGTCATAACAGTCTGTCATATCGTGACCATGATCGCCATGAAATCGGCCGTACCTGTCTCTTAGCCTTTTATTAGGATCTCCCTTTAGCTTGCCAGGGAACGTCAAAGTTCCTTCGTTTTTAATCTGCATCAACACCTGGTCAATTGGGGCTGTGGGGGGGTGAAGTTTGTAAACCTTCCTGTAGGCGGCTTGGGTCGCCGATCCTCCCGTCGTTCTATGGTTCTTGCCCTTTTGTGCCCCTTGTCTGGTTGCATATCTTCCGGCCTTTCCCTCTTTTTGGGCTTGTCTTCTCTAGAGAGAAAGGCGTCCTCTGCGTTCATATACTTTGTCGCCCTGTAAAACACGTCGGACATAGTCTTTGGGTCATTCTTGTATAAAGAGAACAAGAACTTACCATTCCGTAGCCCGTTTGTGAATGCTGCCACGAGTATCTTGTCATCGGCCTCGTCTATCTAGAGGGATTCTCTGTTGAATCGGTCGAGGTATGATCTCAAGGTCTCGCCTTCTCGCTGCCTGATGTTCAACAAACACGCAGTGGATTTCTTATGCCGGTGACTCCTGATGAAGTGGGATACAAACTGCGCGCCTAATTCCTTAAAAGTGCTGATGAGTTAGGCGCTAGCCTACTGTACCAGTCCCTTGCAGGTCCTTTCAACGTGGTGAGGAAAGCCCTGCACATGATTTCGTCTAGCACGCCCTAAAGATGCATCAGGGTCTTGAAAGATTCCAAGTGATCTAAAGGGTCCTTGGATCCGTCATAGTTCTCGATGTTTGGCATGCGAAATTTTGGAGGAAGGGGGCACAAAGTCACAGGCGTTGTGAATGGCGAATCTGTTTTGTGGACTAGGTCATCCAAGTTGCTAGATATTCGTCCCCTCAGGGCACTCATCATCACGTCCATACGTTCCCTCATCTGCTACATCTCAGCTGCGATGTGAGGCGGTAGGGAGTCCGAGACAGATGGCAGGTTTGTCTCCGGCCGCTCCGGTATACTGAGTGCAGTGCTACCTTCAGGCCCGACAACGTTCCTCCCTTCTGGGCTCGCAACTTCCTGGTCTTCCTCTGGTGCACTTTGATGTGCATTCCTTTGTCGTAGTTGCTCTTCTAAATCATGGTTCTGCTTAGTGAGGCGCTCAACAACTGTAGCAAGTGTTTGGACTTGCCTTTCTAGCGCTGTAGCATGCGGTTCTTCGCCTTGATTGTTGATTGTCGCCATCGATCTGGTGAGTAGCATGCAACTTTTTGTCTTAGGAATAGAGCAAAGGCTAAATAGTCTTCCTTACGCTCTCGATTTCCCACAGACGGCGCCAACTGATGATGCCGAAAAAATCATCAATAAGTTGCAAGTACTCTCCAACTCGAGTCAACACCTGCAAAGAGAAAACAAAGAGACCTAAAAGAGAGCACCGGTGTGATGCTGGCCAAAAACCTTTCGAAAGTCAAGTTAGAATTTCTTTACAACCCTAGAGTGCCAGAGTTGAGTCAATTGTGCGTACCTCGATATCTAGGGTTTCTGGGGTATTTATATTGGCGTAGAATTGCCTTTCCTTTTAGGATACAACTTCCTTCTTGAGTTCTTTTCCATATAGGGGTCTCCTCAAACGTGTGATGCAAGAAGTTCAAGTGTACATGCTTGCGTGGAGCTAAAGCAAAAGTCGACTCAAACATATCAAGTGACATACAACCTAGAATCTATAACTAATTCATATATGACAGATACTACATAAAATTCAACTATCCTATTTGCGTCACCTATGGTGTCAATCCGTCTTCTTCCTATCCGTCCCTTCAAATTCAATGGAGATATCCGTCTCCTATTTTTATTCCCTTCAGTAACCTTGGGCATTTGTGCCAAGGAATTATTTCTCCGCTGAGTACGTTCACAAGTTGGAAGATCAAGCACGTGAAAAAGGAGTACATCAGAGCCGCCCATGTGTGGAGGAATGCTTTTCCTTCTGTTGTTGGAGATAGTTCGAAACAATTGTAATGGGTAGTATTTGTTTTTATCTTTCTTTGTTGTACTTCAATTTCGGTTGATTTGAATACAAATTCACAGATTTTAAATAAATAAATAAATAAAAAGAATAGTCAATTAACCTCTATCTTAATTTCGTTAATTAAAACTAACAAAAAATGGTCATGTGTATGCATGTAATCACTTTACCATTTAAAATATTATAAAAATAATAATGGAGAAATATATGATTTTTTTTTGCTGTTGTTGTAATTTATAGTTAACGGAATTCAAATGAAAGGGTCAATTTGAGCAATTCTTAATAATAATACAAAATTGTTAGCACGTGAGGACAATTTGCAACTGCCCAAAGCAGTTTTTTGGACAACCATTTGCAATTGCCCAAACCCCAAAGGGTCTTTTTCTGTTTTTTGGACAAATTTTTTAGCAATACAACTATTATACAAAGTTGATAAATCTAAATTTTATAATATTATAAACGAAGATCATTCTATCTAAATCACTCAAAATAATATAGATATAACTAAATTACTCAAATAATATAATTTATAACTGTAGTTTAATTATTAGCTAATGATATGTAATGGAAAAAAAAAATTAATGGTACAGTGTTTACTATATATGGCATTGAACTTCTTTTCTTTAAATCCGAACCTTTTCAAGACCACCTTATTGATTCGTGCTAATTCTTTTTTCTTTTTTTTATGGGTATTGATTCGTGCTAATCAAACAAGAATAGTCATGAAAGTGAATCTGTTCTATTAGATTACAGGTGTGATTCTCAGAAAAGAGAAAGGCTGACACTAACCTTTATTATTGATAGCATCAATTCGTTAAATCTCAACTCTAAAACAAGAATAGTCATCAAAGATTCAAAACTTATATATAGTACAATTACAAATGTAAAAAAAAAAAAAAAAACAACTGAAAAGTTATGAAAACCCCATTCCCAATCTGGGATTGTAAATCATAGCGCCCCTAGATATATGTATTCACATAAGCGCTAAATTTCTCCGAGTATTACATGCTCATGGACCCAAGAGTTTCTTGATTCCGGCCTTCTGCTCTGAAGTAAGCCTTGTAGGGAACTTGATGTTGAATTTGATACGTAAGTTGCCTTTTTTTGTTGGGTCCTTTTGGATTGGCATTCCTTCCCTTGGAACAATCTCCTCATAGTTTGGATGAATCACATTATTGATTGGGATAGTTAAAGTTCTACCATCCAGAGTAGTCAGGTGGACAGTGTAACCCGTCAAGGCCTCTGCCAAGGATATTTTCTGGGTGACAATCAAGTCGTTTCCATCTCGAGTGAAAACACTGTGGGGCTTCTCATCAATGATAAATACAAGATCAGCAGGAATAACATTTGGCTGCTCATTCCCTTTCTCTGGGAAGGTTATCTTTGTGCCCTTCTTCCAACCAGGCTTTATGTCGATAGTAAGGATCTCTTCCACTTGAATGGTCTTGCTGCAAAACAGAATGAATGATATCAGAAATTATGCAGGACACTGCAACATTACCAGAATCATAAGGCAATAAGTATCTGAAGATTGTGTAACTCCATATATTTTCACCATTCATTAGTATTATTTTGCCTACAGAACATCCCTTGAAAATCATAACTCTTGTACACAAATCCACACTTGTAGAACTGAATCTACTAAACTAGATTGTCAGCAACAGTAATGAAAATGATGAATGTGCAGTGTTCATGATCCTAGAGAATGTCGAGAGGTGAGTTTGAGATAAATTATCTGAATTTAAGATTAGAACTCAATATAATAATGTAACACCATGTATCTTATTTGCAGCCTGAAAGCAGTTACGTGTTTAGAATACATTACCACAAAAAAGAACAATTCCCAATAATTTCACAAACATTATCAGCTCAAGTGGCAGTTTTGAGATTAAGGTTTTGTGACGCAAATATCCACTTCATGTAGAAAGCATTACTACAACATCATGCCATTTCCACACCAAGAACAGGAAACCAACTTGTGTTTCTACTGCACTTTGAAAAACAACCTTTTGTTTTTTGTCAATCCAAGTGCTAATTGAATATTTTCTTTACTTCTAAGCGAAGTTCTACACTCCAACAAGACAAGACTTATAGGCAAACAATTTATAAACTAAATCACATAACCTTGCAAGTTTTGAATTCATTTTAGAGCCTGAACCGTTCATCATATAGATTATTAATGTCACAGAAGAGTAAACATTGTCATAAGACAAACTACATCTACACAAGCAATTTATCAAGGATGTTACTAAATTTTTATCTATAGTGTAAAATATTCTAAACACAACCTTCAAAGAACTTGTTTGAATAAAACATACTCCAATAGGAAAAAATGAAAATAAAATCCTAGATTTAGCCTTCCCCTGGTTTTAGAAGTTCCAAAATTGGGTAATGGTCTTTTTACTGTCCTAATGGACTATTGCCTTATAGATACAACAACTAGTTCTTAATATAAACAAATTTAGATAACCACCAATTGCGCAAATCCACTTTTAAAATTGAAAGAAGTGATCTCTCTAAAGGCAGAATAACTCATGCTAATCTGTAACCAACAAATTATTTTGATGAAACCAGCAAAAAAACTAATAAAACTAAAGCAACACAATCATTGCTTTGATCAAACAGTAGCACTCACCAATCATATTCACAAACTTAAGTGAAAGAACCAAAATTTGACAAAAGAAAATAAGCATTGAAGCAAAGCTACTTACCCACTAATGTCAGCAATTTCTCTAGAGATCTTCATCTTCTTGGTAGCTCCCTTGTATAACTCTTCAAGGCTGCAAGGCAACCTGCTCTCTATTGGAGGAGCTTTCCTAGGAGCACCTTGGTGCATAAACCCTCCTCCTCCTCCTCCTTCTCCAAAAGATGCAAACCCATCATCACCAAAAATCCCACTTGAGAACCTTGGCCCTCTCATGCCTCCACCGCCACCACCACCACCTCCCATCCCCCCCATGCCTCCAAACGGGGCCGAAAACCCGAAAAACTCGGCAAAAATGTCGTCTGCGCTTCGAGGATTGAATCGAAACGTTGTCGGTCCATTACCAGTGGAAAAGAAGGAAGCTCCACCAGGTCCACCGGGTCCACCAGCATCAGGCGGTGGCACTTGACCCTTTAGGCCTTCTTCTCCGTATTGATCATACACTGCTCTCTTCTGGGGATCACTCAGAACCTACAAGAAATCTCATCAACAAGTTAATTAATTAAGTAAAACCAGAAATTTGTTAATCAATTCTGATAATGGGTGGTCATAAAAATCAAAACTTGAGGTAAAAAATCAAGTTAAAAAGAAGAAAATTGCACAGAGAAACAGAGATTTCCACTACAACAAAACCTTAGATATACAAACATGAAAAAGCAAAGCTAAAACCATGAAATTCCAGAAAACTCAACAAGATGAATAATCTTAAAATTAAAACCAGATAGAAGAATTCACATAAGAATAGAAGGAGAAGCATACACATACCTCGTAGGCTTCAGATATTTGTTTGAACTTGGCTTCAGCTTCTTTCTTGTTGTTGGGGTTCTTATCAGGATGCCATTTCATTGCGAGCTTCCTATAAGCCTTCTTCAAGTCATCATCTTTGGCACTCCTATCAACCTGAAGTATCTTGTAATAGTCCACTCCCATCTTTAATTTCTTCTTCTTCTTCTTTTTGATTCTAAGCTCAAAAGGCCAAAGCTTTCAATTGCCTTTGGTTTTGTGTAGCGGTTGTTGATGTTTACTAGTTGATGAATTTGATGAATCAATCGATTTATAGTGCAATATTGGTTTGGTGTTGTGTCATGCGTGAATGGTAATGAGTAGGAATTGTTACTAGTAATAATAGGGGTAGTTTGATGGTTCGAGAATCCTGTGGAAAGTTCCAGAAATTACTATACGGTTCTTTTTGAGTCGGCTGGTGTTACAGGTTGGTTTTGATTCATTTTGTCACAGCCAATGGATTCATTCAACTTGGTTGGCCCCACCACTCCACCTGGCAAATTACAGACGGCCCATCGATCAAACTTCAAAACCTCCTTAGGACCGGTTTGATACATGTGTTTAAAATTGAAAAATTATTATTTAAAAATATTTATAAAAATATGTGTGAGGGAAATAGTATATAAAAATACGCATAATATTGTTGGAAAATTAAAAATAGTTGTTTGAAAATACAAACCACACACCCTCTTAGCATTATGTAGTTTATAATGAAAAGATACATTTTTCGTAGTACCTCATCGATTTTGCAATGGGAAATGATTAACCTTCTGTATCTCGTGATGAAAATGATCCATCATTCAAACCTCATCAATTCTTCAATAAAAATGCTTAGTTATTAGAAGAAATTAAGAGAAATTTTAAATTTAATTTTTATAAGAAGTTTTATTATTTATCATAGATATTTTAATCATCTAATCAAAATTAGGCCTTACACGAGATGATTCCATCACATAACTTAAGAAAACTTTTAAAAACTATTTATATAATATTCAATATTTTTTTTGTAATATATGACTTTTAATTGATTTAATAGAGTGTTATGTCTTAGTAGTATTGTCCAACCCTTTCGTATATGAGAAGTTGAATTTAAATATTTGCGTCCCGGCCCCAATTATTATAAGGAAAAAAAAAAATAAATGAAAGATAAAAGGCACAGATTTCAATAAAAAAATTGATCCATAAATTGAATGGATTCACAATTAATTATTTAATTTATACATAAATTTAAGTTGTATCCTAGTTTTATCAATATCCCTTTAAAGTTGTTAGAAGAAAATTAATACTGTATAACTATTATTATTATTATTATGTAAACGATTGACACGGGAGTGAAGTGATAAATTATGTGACAGTCATATAAGTGACATGTGTCATCTATGTTATATGTTCAAATGTCTTTATTATTTCTAATCAAAGTTATTTCTAGAGTATTGTTGATAGTTATTTCAAGTTTCAACAATTATAGAGGGCGTTTGGATTCAACGTCCAGCGTCTACGTTTTGGATTTTTTTTTTTTTTTTCAGCGTGCTTGTCACTGTTCATTGGCCATAAACAGTAATTTTAGGCCAATGAACAATAATTTTTGGCATGAACAATACTTTTTACACATTTAAAAATTATTTTGCTACAGTATTTTTAGTTTTCTGTTTTCAATTTTCAGCAATAAGTTCTATCCAAACAGACTCATAGTCTAGCAACCAAAGGAAACAAATAATTTATTATGTTTCTAGTTTTCATGAGTCAAGGTCTTGAAAATGTAAAGATTTAAATGTTGTTTTCATTCTCCTATGTTGAGAGGATTATTCTAAACACTATATATAGCTCGTTGGCTTGGTTACTATAAATGAATCAAATTAGAAAGAGTGATAATTATTCAGAAAATACTTGTTTTATATTTTGTATCTCTTTGGGTGTATTAAATTTAGCGGTGAGAGTATTCAACCATGTATCCTTAGTAATTTCTTTTAGGTGGTGAGCTTCTTATACACGTGTGTGTGAGAGTTTTATTTTATTTTTCACCCCTTTTTCGTTATCAATGATGCTTAAAATTTAGGGACAACTTGGAAGTAAATTATCAAAATTTTACACTCTCTTACCCACTTTTCACTATCTCTAAAGCGACTCTAATTATTTAGTCCAAGTTGATTTTTCCAAAAACACAAGGCAAAAGAATTTATTTTGACATATGTTAATATATATATATATTATATATATATATAATGTAAAAAAAAATGCAAAATTGAAAGAAAAAAATCTCTTTAATATATCTAAATACATACTCCGCGTTTACAAATCAAAAAATTTGAAACACCATCGAAAATGCGTTGTTGTATCCCGGGAAGAAAAAAAAAAAAAAAAAAAAAAGCAAAATATATCATATGTATTTATATTTTTGGGAATTATGCCCAAATGCCTTGTCAAGGCTGCAGTCGTTTTAATCGTGTATTTTGCATTTCCACAAGTGCCAGATCTTTTTCATTGTTTTGGTAAATCCACAAGTACTAGATTTTCTTTTGGGATGAAATCCACAAGTACTAGAATTTTTTTTTTTTTTTTGGGATGAACTCCACAAGTACTAGATTCTTCTTGGCAGTATAACCATTTTTAGTTATCACGTGGTGACATTTCTATTTATATTAATGGTTTCGATTAACGTGTGTCTTAAAATATTTAATTTTTAAAATATTTTTTCAAAAATTAAAAAAACTGTCAATACATTTTTAATTTTCAAAAAAGTATTTTTAAAAATAATTAATTATTGTATACTTTTAGAGGAGACATTAACAAAATTCATGCTAATGTATAAGGTAATTGATCAGGCTTACAATAAAGAATGTCATTCAGCATCAAAATATTGGATTAATTATTAGTAGAATCTTTTAGAGTACCGCAATATGGTGTCCCACTCTCTAATATTCACCAGGGGTCTCGTCAAATTTGTACCCAGCTCTTAATTGACCCAATTGGATTGGTTGAAGAAAAATTAGACCCACACGATGATCGGTAAGGGATATAAGTTGGACAAATTGGGTAAGTTTTGGGTGGTGGTTGGTTTTGAGTGAAACCGAAAACAATGACAAAGGAGTAATTGGGGAGATCCCATTAAATCTGATGGATGTCTGTTGGATCTAGCTGTATTGGTCATTGATCTTTACCATATTTTATTGAAATCGTTGAAAATCGCAGGATTTGATGGTATTTATGATCGGGTTGGGTTGCTTAAGTTTTGGAGGAGGAGACTAGCACTCAAGCTGCCACTAATTGCTAGAGTGGTAGGATCAAGTGGCGGACAATTCTGGTTCAGTCGGGTTGGCGGGTTGGGGTTCATAATGAATATATCTTCCTACCTATTATTTGTACCTTCTAAATTTGGATCTATTACAATTTTTATTTTATTTTATAGATATGATAAAATTTTAACCTATAACTTTAATTTGCCAATTGATTGAGTTACAATGATTTTGATGGATCAATTATCATTTTAGTATTTAAAATTTTATTTTTGTCAATTTTATCTTTGAAGTATAATATATTTTCTTCATTGTTGTTGAGGGGTGGGCAAAGATTCAAAAGAATCGACCTAACTACTCAACTAAGTTCAATTCAATGGATCAAGGGTGGTTTTAATCGAAAAAGCATTTCTAAAAACTAGAATAATCAATAGGGTCTTGGGTTTTATAAAGAAATCCCTTGAGAATTTTCCCCACTTTTATAAAGAAATCCCTTGAGAATATATATTATTCTTTCTTTTACCACTTCACACCTCTGTCTCTGTCTCTATCTCTCTCTCTCCTCTCTCTCTCTCTCTTTTAAATAAGCAAGGATTTGGTAGCACGTGGTCCAAATTACCAGCTGTTGCAGATAAATCTATTTTTTGAAAATTTCCCAAGTGTCGGGGGGTCGCCCATGTATCCTCCTGACGGACGACCCTTATGTTTATGGACAACCTTCTATTCATGGACGATCTTCTTAAGCTGGGTTGATCCTTGATTCTGGACAACTCTTATGGACAAATTGGAGATGGTCTAATTTCTCGTTCCCCATCAGTTGCCTCCTTGTCCAAGGGTTGTCTAGAGTACTATAGAGTTCACTATCAACTTTTGACACATGCCACTACTTTAGTGGCTTAATATTGTGCTACATGCCATCATTATCATGGTCGAGACAAATTGTTCCAGATTGTGCCACGCGTCATAATCTCATTGGTTGACTTGTCGCGCCGATTCCATTTTTCAAAGAACATGCCATGTGTCCTCTACTGGATGGTTCGCGTCATTTCGCTGACCTCACCTCTGAGCCCTATAAATATGTAGACTCTCTCTTTTACCCCTTACCTTTCTCATAATTTCTCTTTTGTCATCTCATCCAAGCTCCTCTTCCAGTCTTCGTCTTCTAGTCTCGTCAGGTATTTCCTCTCCCATCCTTAGGTTTTCATCTTAATCTTTCTTTTAAGCAATTATGTATGCATCCAGTAGTAGCCTAGAGAGAGCGATAGATAAGTACCAGGACGTTTCTTTTGGAAGCGGAGGTAGTTATGAGAGTGGTGAGGGTAGCATTAGCAATGTAGTAGTTCCTTAGATGAGCATTATTCATCTAGGGTTTCTGGTTTTTTTTTTTTTTAAGGAATTTCAAGAGATGCAACGTAGGATGGTTTCTGGGACAGGAGCTAGCTTGTCCAGAAGACCACCAAGTCCTCTTCAGGACGAGGAGGGGGGAAGAAGAAGAGAATGTAATTTATAGTTGTGCTCTTGAGGTAGCGTCTATTTTAGATGAGACCAAGTTAAAAACTCTTGTAGATAGGTATCAGATTCCTAGGGAGTTTAGGCCTCGTCTACCTGAAAAAGGGGAATGGTGTTGTTCTCCTTCTTTTGGCTTAAGAATATATGCGTCTTATCTCTTAGCAGGTCTTGGGTTCCCTTTAAATTCTTTCTGTAAGGGCCTACTTCATAGGTTGGGTATTGGACCTAATCAGCTCAACCCCGATGGTTAGAGGACGATAGTTGCCATGCAAGTGTTATGGCGTGAGGCACTAGAAGGGAATCGTCCACTCGCAATGGACGAGTTCCTTTACTGTTATAAGCCCTCGGAGATAAAAAATTTCGCTAGTTTTTACCAGTTCTCGTCTAGGGGCCCTCATTTTAGTTTAATAAAGGGCTGTAGTTCTTTTGACAAGCTATGGAAGACTGAGTTTTTTATTATTTCTGGAAATTGGGCTTGGGACCTAGTTGATGTGAATAGTGCCCCTTTCCCTCCTTCTACTAGCCCTCTAGGTCGTCTTCGTCCTAAGGGTATGTCTTTCTTCCATTTTTCTCATTTATTTTCTCTAACCTTTTTTTTACTCATCTAACCCTCTTTTTTCCTTTTTGTATTGATGCAGTTGTAGTTTGTCCCCGTTTGGACAAATTTTATTTAGATCGTATTGATCAAGTTTGTGCCTTCCCTGAAAGGTCCTTCCACAACCTAGTGACTCTTGGTCATTTAGCAGCTTAGGGACTTAGTCCTGTACCTTATGCAGAAAACCTCATGCATGAAGAAACTACACATCGAAGTGAGTATCGTCCATCTTTCTTTCTCTCTTTTTTTTTTTAACGATTTTGATTTCTTCGTCATAGGAATGGCTACTGATGATGCAAAGAATAATCAGTAGGCTGGATGCTTCGTACTTGAAAAGACCACTGGTTCTTTCGGCAGCCTGAACAAAGAAAGAAAAGCAAATCAAAGGCGACCGGGGTTGCCGGCCGAAAACCCTCCGATGGTAAAGTTAGTTTTCCTCTCCATATTATGAGTTCCAACTTTTCTGGAGTAAAAATTCCACAACCTTGGGTTTGTCTGAAACTGCCTTTATATAGCGTACTCATTGGCGGTTGCCAAATTCGAATTTCTCCTGACTTCAAGGAGAGATAGAACTCAAACGTATCTGGCATAACCGTTTGGAAGTTATGCTTTGTTTCGCAACGGATACCTGGCGGGTACCCGTGGGATAAGGGACTGTCATACCTTATTCGGAGATTTTCCTAAGTGTAACACCCCGTCCTGGAGTATCTCAGTTGGGTGTGCTTTGTTACACGCGTAGGGCTATCTCGTCTAACAGGTGAACATCCTCAGGACGAGGATAGCGTTCTGGACGAGTGTATCACTGGTGTGTTTACCTCGTCCAGATCTCTCTTCCCAGGACGAGGTATTAGTAGGCAAACTCCCGAGGGTATTCTCAATGGTAGGTAGGTCGGACGACCTGTATGGACGACTTGGAGATAGGCTGGATTATTCCCTTATCAGTTGCCCCCATGTTCTAAGGTCGTCCAGAGTTCTTTTGTTTCTTGGGCTCGTTTCGAGATATTATTCCACGTGTCCAAAGTCGGGACGAGGTTATGAGGGTCCAGAATGTCACGTGTCATTGCTCACTGGTTTAACCGTTGTGTTGGTTGGGGTTCTCGAGGGGTTGCCACGTGTTATTTCTTGATTGGTCATTTCGCTCTGGGTTTTACTTTTCAACGCCTATAAATAGTGGATTTCCTCCCCTACCCTCCCCATTTTTCCAATTCTCTCGTTTGACATCTCTCGTCCATCGCCTCGTCTAGGAGTATTCCAGCGTCCTTTAGTTTCCCTCGTCTAGATCCAGGTATTTTCTCTACGCTCGTTTTTTAGGCTTCCCTTCATTTTCAAAATGTCCGAAACTTTTTCCTCGTCTAGCAATAGTGTGATAGGGAGATAGATGAATACCGCAACACAACTAGCTACAGTAGTTCTGGTAGTGGTAGCAGTAGTAGTGGTAACACAGACGAGTATGTTTCTGGGGTTCCTGGGGTTCCCTTAGAGGTTTTCAACGAAGAATTTAGGACGAGGGTAGCATCTGGGTCTGGAGCTGGTACGTCTAGCGCGCCCTCGTCCACTAGAAGGGACGAGGTCGAGACTGTGTACAGTTGCGCTGTCGGGGTTCCAGCCAAGACGGACGAGAAAATTGGCGTCCCTTAGGAGCTGGTACCAAATCCCGGACGAGCTAAATCCTAGATTAGCCGTCCGTAATGAGTGGTGTTGCCAACCTCATTTTGGCATTGGGGTTTATGAAGCCTATCTTCTAGGTGGCCTTAGGCTGCCCCTCAATGCTTTTGCCAGGGAGTTACTCACTAGGTTAGGTGTAGGTTTATGTCAGTTGAACCCTAATGCATGGAGACTAATTGTCTCTATGCAAATTTTGTGGAGAGAGGTTTTCGAAGGGGACTGTCCTCTTACTGTGGACGAGTTCCTTTTTTGTTATAAACCCTCCGAAATTAGTCAGTCTCGTGGCTTTTATCAGTTCACAGCCAGGAGAAAAGACTGTAGGATAATAAAGTCATTGGTGACCTCGGATAGGAATTGGAAGACGGAGTTCTTCTTCGTCTCCGGTCTTTGGGCAGGACGCCCTGCTGATGTGGGTAGGGATCCATTTCCCCCATATACAGGAGAATTAGGGAACCTTCGTCCTGAAGGTATGCTCACCACTATTGTAGCTTCGTCTTATTACATATCTTTCCAAGCTAATTTCTTCGTCCTTGTTGCAGGTGTTAAAAGGCCGTCGCTGAGCAAGTTCCATTTAGGACGTGTCCAGAAGGCTCGTCTTTACCCGGAGAGGGATTTTCACACCTTAGTCACTCTCCAGTGTCTTGCTACTTGGGGACTTGGCCCCGAGCCCTCTCCAGAAGCTTTAGCCCACGAAGTTACAGTCCGTCGAAGTGAGTTCTCGTCTTGCACTTTCCTTCTTCCTCTCTCTTTTTTTTCTTCTTTTTTTTTTTTTTTTTTTTTTTTTTTTACTTATTATTGTTATTATTTTAGGGATGGCAACAATGAAGGAAAACAAGGGTAAAGGGGTCATGGACGAGCGTGGCAAGCAAGGCACAGAGGCTAGGGGTCGTCCTTCTGTGGGCGATAAGAGGAGCCTGTCAAAGGCTATCAACCTTGAAAACCTCCCCAGCCGGAGAGCCAAGCACAGAAAGTCGTCCAAGGCTGGGGTCGTCTCTCCGTTCCTGTTCCTCAACCTCCGTCCGTCCAAATTTTTGACGTGGAATCGTCCGAACCTGCTCCTACTCCTCCGTCCAAGACTGGCGTTCCTGCCTCGTCTCAACCTCCCCTGACCTTGTTCCCAATCTTCTTGAGAGTGAGGACTTGGCTTGGGAGAGGTTCCAAAAGGCAGTGTCTGACGAGGACGTGACTGCATGCTATAACATGTCCCTGAAGGATTTCGAGCACTCGGGTGTTCACGATCTTTTCAAGGTAACTAATACAACTTTGCTCTCGTCATTGGTTTTTATGCTAGTTTACTTCACTTGATACAAAATTCTTGTTCGTTCGTGCAGGCCATGTCTAAGTTCATAGCTGCGTCCAGGCAGGCTACTGAACTGGACAGGACGAGGCTGCTGCTGGAGAGGAGGATCACGGAGGTCAAAGACGAGTGCAAAGGCTGGGCTGAGACGGCTGCTGAGGCTAAAGATGCGTCCAAGGGTTTGCTGAACCTTGTCGAAGAATTAAAGGCTGACATAGTGGAAAAAGACTCTCGTCTTGACCACTTTCAGAAGAAGATCGACGAGCTAAGCAATTCCCTCGTGGGAGCTAAGGACGAAGCCGTGGAGGAATTTAGGGCTTCGAAGCAATTTACTGACCTTCTGGACGCCAACTATGCGGCTGGTTTCGAAGATTTTCGCATGGAGGCGAAGGAAAAGTTTCCAGAAGTTGATTTCAGCCCCATCGTCCTTCAACTGGGAGGCACTACCAGTTCTTTTCTCCAGACTAGCTCTGAAGATATCAATGTTGAGGACGATGCCTCCACCGGCCTGCTCAAGACGACCCTGATGCCTGATGACCTTCTCCGTTGAAAGATTTTATCATTATTTGTCCAAGTGTTTTGCTTCTTCTTCTTCTTTTTGTTGTTTGTTGTTTTTTATGTATAACACATTTATCTCGTCCGGAGTACTTTTAAGGATTCATAAACAATTGCCTTTCAAGGCTTATTCTTAAGGGTTTTTGGACGATGGTCGTCCACCCTTTAACGCTTAATGAATGTTTACTTTCGCTATTATTGTTGTTTCAGGACGAGTTTATGCATTTTGTGTTATTCCTTTGCCATTTAAGCAATGTTTGTAGGTTGGGCAATTGTTTACACATTTCCCTCATGGACGACAACTTTAGGACGATGATGATTACTTTTCTTGCCCCTTAGGCTATTATAACTCGTATTTTTACAAGTTTGTAATCGTCTTACCATATTCTCGTCATTGGGTTGTCAGGCGTTAAAGCCTACTTTCCTTCTTAGACGAGTGGGCTTTAACTAAGGAAATCTGGGACGGACATGCCTTAGCATTTTTTTTTTTTTTCGTCCTCGTTCTTTTCTAAGAAAAACTTGGACGAGCATGCCTTAGCATCTTTCCTTCGCTTTATCTCGTTCTTTTCTAAGGATAGTTTGGACGAGCGTGGCTCAGCATTTTCTTTGCTTTATCCTCATTATTTCCTGAGGAAAGCTTGGACGAGTTAGTCTTTGTCCAGAGAGATTTACTTAGACTAAGGCTTTTCCTCGTCCGTAGGTATTATCAGGGAAACTGGAATTCAAATGCACAAGAAATCCACACCATATTATTACATGAACATTGTTCACAAATTTGGCACGTGCTGACAAGCTAGTGCCTTATTAAGATTACATAGCATCGTCTTTCACAAGCTAGTGCCTTATTAAGTAGTGCAAAAGTTTAAGAACTAGTGCACTTTTATTCATAACACAGCATAACAGTAGTAAAAGCAAAAGTAGATATAAACAACAACATGCACACAACTGTAATTTTGCCACTGACTTCTCTCGTCCCTGCTCGTCACTGGTAGTACCTTCGCAGATGTTCCACGTTCCAGGGATGTTCTAGCTTACGTCCATCCAGGGCTTCTAGGTAGTAGGACCCCTGCCTTTTGCAGTTGATTACCCTGTAGGGTCCTTCCCAATTTGGTCCCAGTTTCCATGAGCTGGGTTCCTAGTCGCTAAGGAGATCTTTTGAGGACAAGGTCCCCAACATTGAACCGCCTGGGTTTTACCATGGCGTCATGCTGTCTGGCCATGAGATTTTTGTACCTTGCCATTCTTTGCTCCGCATCCATTCTTACCTCATCAATAAGATCGAGGTCAAGGCGCAGTTGTTCCTCGTTGTCTTTCTCCTGGTACTTCATCACTCGGTGACTTGCCATATGGACCTCTGCTGGTATAACAGCTTCGCTTCCATAGGCTAGTTTAAAAGGGGTCTCCCCTGTCGGAGTCCGTGCGGTCGTCCTATAGGCCCATAGAACACCTGGCAGCTCGTCTGGCCATATCCCTTTTGCCCCCTCAAGCCGAGTCTTGATGATTTTCAGCAGGGATCGGTTTGCCACTTCTGCTTGTCCATTTGCCTGTGGATGGGAGGGTGAAGAGTAGTGGTTCTTGACTCCAAAATGGTTGCAAAAATCCCTGAAAGGTGCGTTGTCGAACTGACGCCCGTTGTCAGATACCAATACCCTGGGTACTCCGAACCTGCATAGGATATTCTTCCATACAAAATTCTTCACGTTCTGCTGAGTGATTGCTGCAAGAGGCTCGGCTTCTACCCACTTGGTAAAATAGTCTATTCCTACCACCAAAAACTTCATCTGTCGGATTCCTACGGGAAGGACCCAGGATATCCAGCCCCCATTGTGCAAAGGGCCATGGGGCCGTCATTGGGGTCTGGTATTCCGACGGCTGTCTAGGCACATTGCTGTAACGTTGACATTGGTCACATACCCTGACATAGGCTTTAACGTCTGCCTGCATTGTTGGCCAATAGTATCCGGCACGGACGACCTTATGGACAAGGGACCTTGCCCCTGAATGATTTCCACACGATCCTTCATGAACTTCCCTTAGAACATAATTTGACTCGTCTGGAGCCAAACATCTTAAATAGGGTTGAGAAAAGCCTCGTTTGTATAACACTTCATTAATGAGAACATACTTGGCCGACCTGACCCTTAGCTTTCTTGCCTCGTCCTTGTCTTCTGGAAGCCTCCCATCCTTGAGGTAAATTATTATTGGACTCATCCAATTCTCTTCTCCCTCTATCTGCTGTATGTCAGGGATGTCTATGCTCGGCATGTACTGGACGTCGTCGAACGCGTCTATGACCCCTGCCGAGGCGGCTTTCGCCAAGGCGTCTGCTTCTGCATTTTCCTCCCTGGGAAGTTGAATAAAACTTATGGCTGAGAATTTTCGGGCAAGGCGTTTCACTTTGTCAAGGTACTTCTTCATCCGATCCTCCTTGACGTCACACATCCCATTTACTTGGTTCATGACCAGCTGAGAATCTCCTCTGATTGTTATCGACTCGGCTCCTAAGGACTTGGCTAATTCTAACCCCTTGAGTAGAGCCTCGTACTCAGCCTCGTTGTTGGTAGTTGGATATTGCAGGCGGGCAGCATATTCCAGCTTGTCACCTTCAGGGGACTTCAATACAATTCCAACCCCTCCTGCATGCAGTGTGGACGATCCATCTACATTTACCACCCACGTTTCATTTCCTTCGTCCGTGCTTAGGTCGTCCTGACTGGGGGTGAATTCTGCGATGAAATCTGCCAAAGCTTGCGCTTTTATTGTGTTCCTCGGGAGGTACCTGACATCGAACTCGCTGAGCTCAACCGCCCACTGGATCAGCCGCCCAGCAGCTTCCAACCTGCTCATCGCCTTTTTTATGGGGTGGTCTGTTAGGACGTTGATGACGTGTGCCTGAAAATAATGCCTCAGCTTCCTAGAAGCCGTGATCAATGCGAAGGCTAATTTCTCCATCATCGGGTATCGTCCTTCCGCTCCTCTCATCGCATGGCTTGTATAATAGACCGGCTTCTGAACTCTCCCTTCTTCTCTGACCAATGCTGAGCTTACTGCATGTGGAGACACTGCCAAATACAAGTACAACTCTTCCCCAGGTTCAGACGGACTCAATAATGGGGCCGTCATTAGATATGTCTTCAAGTCTTGGAAAGCCTTTTGACACTCATCCGTCCATTCAAAAGCCTTCCTAAGGATTTTAAAGAAGGGTAAACATTTGTCAGTAGCTTTCGATACAAACCTGTTGAGGGCGGCGACTCGTCCTGTGAGGGACTGGACTTCCTTGATATTTCTCGGCGGCTCCATGTTCAGTATCGCCTGGATTTTATCCGGATTCGCCTCAATTCCCCTGTGCGAGACCATAAACCCCAAGAACTTACCCGACGAAACTCCAAAAGCACACTTGCTCGGATTTAACTTCATGTGGTACCGTCGCAACGTATCAAAAGTCTCTTGAAGGTCGTCAAGATGTTTATCCTCGTCCTGGCTCTTCACCAGCATGTCGTCCACGTAAACCTCCACATTTCGCCCGATTTGAGGACGGAACATATGGTTAACCAGTCTTTGGTAGGTTGCCCCTGCGTTCTTCAAACCAAAAGGCATAACCTTGTAGCAATACAAACCTTGGCTCGTGACGAATGAGGTCTTCTCCTGATCTGCTTCATTCATCTGAATCTGGTTATACCCCGAGAAAGCGTCCATGAAGCTAAGTATCCTGTGACCTGCCGTTGAGTCCACTAACTGGTCAATGCGCGGCAATGGGTAGCTATCTTTGGGGCAAGCTTTGTTCAGGTCAGTGAAGTCCACGCACATCCGCCACTTGCCACTGGCCTTCTTGACCATGACTACGTTCGCCAACCAATCTGGGTAATGAACTTCTCGGATAAACTTCGCGGCGACCAACTTCTGCACCTCTTCCTTGATGGCATTGTCTCGCTCGGGAGCAAAAACTCTTCTCTTCTGGCGTACTGGCTTCGAATAGGGGCATACGCTCAGGCTATGGGTAATGACACTCGGATCAATGCCAGGCATATCCTCATGGCTCCATGCAAAGACATCAAGGTTTTCTTCAAAAACCGAATTAAAACGCGCTTTGCCCCCTCTTCCATGTTTGCCCCAACTCGGGTATACTCTCGGGCTGCTCATCGTCCAAAGGGACGTCCTCTAATGCTTCAGTGGGCTCAGCCGCGACCCTTCTTCCGTCTATACTCATCGTCTGCATATGCTCGTCCATTCCCAGCATGGCTAAGTAACATTCTCTGGCAGCCAGCTGGTCTCCCTGTACCTGGCCTACTCCATGTTCAGTCGGGAATTTGATGGACAGGTGGTAGGTAGAGGTTACCGCCTTCCAGCTGTTTAAAGTTGGCCTTCCAATAATCGCATTATATGACGACGCGCAATCAACAACAAGGAAATTCACCTCCTTGGTTATCTGCTGCGGATATGTCCCAACGACCACTGGCAATGCGATGGTGCCCACAGGCTGCACCTTCATTCCTCCGAATCCTACCAACGGCGAGTTCACTGATCGAAGCCGATCTCGTCCTAGCTTCATTTGTTGGAATGCGGGGTAGTAGAGAATGTCTGCAGAGCTACCATTGTCTATCAGAACCCTTCTGGTTGTGTAGTCAGAGATGAGAAGAGTGATGACTATCGCGTCGTCATGTGGGTGGTGAATTCGTCCTGCCTCTTCGTCCGTGAAAGTGACAGCCTGTTGGTCTACCTCCCTCGTCTGGGTAGGTCGTCCAGACTGTTGGATGTTCTGCACCACCCTGAGGTATGTCTTCCTTGACTTGGACGACTGTGCTGTAGAGCTTCCCCCTATAATTACCCTGATTTCTCCCAGTGGGGGGCGCGACGATTCTTCGACCTTGGCCTTCATTTTCTCATCTCTCTGGTCTCGTCCAAGGAAGTTCCTCAACTTCCCCTGTCTAATGAGATTTTCTATCTGCTGTTTCAAGTCAAAGCACTCGTCCGTATCATGCCCATGGTCCCGGTGAAAACGACAGTACTTGCTCCTATTACGCTTGTTGGGGTCTCCTTCATTTTGTCCGGCCACTTCAAGGACGGATCATCCTTGATCTGCATAAGGACCTGCTCCAATGGCATAGCCAGGGGCGTGTATTGCTGATTCCTTGCAGAGGAACTGGCCTTCTTACCATCCTTATCCTTTCTCGTCTACCCGAACTTTCTTTGGACGTGGTCCCTGATCAGGATGGCGATGGTAGCCCGATTCCGAGCGCTCTGCGCGTTCTCTTCTTGGCTATGATGGCGTCTTCAGCATTCATAAAATTCTGGGCCGAATGGACGAGCTCGGCCATAGTCTGTGGTTCCTGCTCGTAGAGCTTATGAATGAACAAGTCCGAATTGACCCCGTTGTGGAAAGCGGCCAGCAGCAACTTGTCATCCATCTCATCCACCGTTAAGGCTTCTCTGTTAAACCGAGTGATGAAGGACCGCAAACTCTCATTGTCCCCCTGCTCTATAGTCAGCAGGCTGGAGGAGGAACGTTTGTGACGCTGTCCTCCAATAAAGTTGTTGACAAACAGCTTACTCAGTTCTTCAAATGACCCCACTGAGTTTGGGGGGATCTTACTGAACCAC
Organism: Castanea mollissima; assembly: GCA_014183005.1. Lineage (NCBI taxonomy): Eukaryota > Viridiplantae > Streptophyta > Magnoliopsida > Fagales > Fagaceae > Castanea > Castanea mollissima. Next base: position 23,651,333 of record JACAVU010000005.1, read on the forward strand.
ACTCGCGCTGGCCCCTTGAGCGTGGTGGGAAAAGCTCTGCACATGATTTCGTCTGGAACCCCCTGCAGGTGCATGGTCGTCTTGAAAGTTGCAATGTGATCGCAAGGGTCGCGATTTCCATCGTATGAGTCCAGAGAGGGCATTTTGAATTTCGGGGGTAGAGGATGACTGTTGACGGAAGCTGTGAAAGGGGAGTCTGTTCGGTGGACCATATCATCTACTGGGTTTGTTCGCTTCATGTTTTCCCTCATTTCCTCCATGGCTTTCCTCATCTGGTCCATTTCCCTTTCCAAGTGCGGTACCCTTCTTGAAGTGGTACCCTTGTTTGGTCTTCGGACTCTACATTTTCCCCTCCTTCTTCCTGACTTGGGGCCCTTCCCTCTGTTCGTCCTTGACGCTGTCTCCTGAGGTTGATCTCCCTATTCAACTCCTGGTTTTGACGTGTCAGTTCTGCCATAGCGGCGGCCATGGATTGTATGTGTTGAACAGACGGTGGCTGCACTACGGGCGCTGATCTGCGATCGCGAAGGGGATTACTGGAAGCATCCCTACTCTCCTGGTGGCCTGGGCTGGTAGCCCTTGATCTTGTTCGAACCATTCAGCCTTTTGTCTGAGATAGAGTAACTTGCTTGACTCTCTTTCACAGACGGCGCCAACTGATGATGCAAAGAATAATCAGTAGGCTGGATGCTTCGTACTTGAAAAGACCACTGGTTCTTTCGGCAGCCTGAACAAAGAAAGAAAAGCAAATCAAAGGCGACCGGGGTTGCCGGCCGAAAACCCTCCGATGGTAAAGTTAGTTCCTCTCCATATTATGAGTTCCAACTTCTGGAGTAAAATTCCACATACCTTGGGTTTGTCTGAAACTGCCTTTATATAGCGTACTCATTGGCGGTTGCCAAAATTCGAATTTCTCCTGACTTCAAGGAGAGATAGAACTCAAACGTATCTGGCATAACCGTTGGAAGTTATGCTTTTGTTTCGCAACGGATACCTGGCGGTTACCCGTGGGATAAGGGACTGTCATACCTTATTCGGAGATTTTCCTAAGTGTAACACCCCCGTCCTGGAGTATCTCAGTTGGGTGTGCTTTGTTACACGCGTAGGGCTATCTCGTCTAACAGGTGAACATCCTCAGGACGAGGATAGCGTTCTGGACGAGTGTATCACTGGTGTTGTTTACCTCGTCTAGATCTCCTCTTCCCAGGATGAGGTATTAGTAGGCAAACTCTCGAGGGTATTCTCAATGGTAGGTAGGTCATGGACGACCTGTATGGACGACTTGGAGATAGGTTGGATTATTCCCTTATCAGCTACCATGAAGGAAAACAAGGAGAAAGTTGTGACAAGTGGTGATGAGGATGTCCAAGTTCAAAATGATACTACCCCCTTAATTGTCCAGAAACCTACCATCCAAGCAAGGAAGAGGAAAGGGATATCTGGCTTGGTGGACCTTAGTGACCTTCCAAGTCGTCGAGGTCCTAAGAAGCAAAAGTCCAACAAGACCCGTCTTCCCAAGGTTCCAAAGTTCACTCCTCCAAAGGTAGATTTGGAAGATCCAGTGGCAAGCGAGGCACTTGTTCAGACCGTTCCACCCGTCCAGTCTGAGAATCTTTCCCCTTTAGCCAAAACGTCTCGCAAGGCACACCCTTCTAAGCCAGCCAAACGTCCTCCTAACTTGGTGTTGGACGAGGGTTATGCATGGAAGACGTTCAAAGGAATCATCACTGACAATGAGGTGAACTCATGTTATAATATGTCAGTAAGAGACTTTGAATGTTCTGTCATCCATGATCTTTTCAAGGTATATAACTTGCATTGCTTTTGTTTGATTTTCTTCAGCTTCAAAGAAAATTTCTAACTTTCCTTTGTCTATTTGCAAGCCATGTCAAAGTTTTACACCGCGTCCAGCCAGGCTAAGGAGTTGTGTGATAAAGCCAAGATGACCAAGGAAAAGAACAAAGAGTTGAGCAATGAGGTTCTTTTGAAGAAAGGGGAAGAGATCAAATTGACTAAGGATCTCGCTCATCTACAAGGCATTGAAGCAGAGTTGAAAAATGAAGTTGAGGAACTCAAGGTAGACTGTTGAAAAGGAGACCCGTATCACTCACTTGGAGGGGAAAGTTTTAGGATTCACCTCGTCCATGGAGAAGGCTCGGGAAGAAGCCATTGTAGCTTTCAAGGAGCCAGACGAGTATAAGAATCATCTAAACAGTCATTATGCTGCTGGCTATGAGGACTTCCGTGCTGATGTCAAGAAAGCTTACCTTGACATGGACTTTGACTCCTTTAAAATTCCTCTAGCCACAGAGAGTTCATTGCTTCCGAAAAGTTTCAAGGACATCAATGTGGTGGACGATGCTACAACTGAAGTAACCCAGGACACTACTGCTACCAATAAGGACAGTCCAAAGTCTGGGGGTGAAGCCCCTAGCGGTTTATCCCATTATATTTATTTTTCTCCTAAAAAATTTATTATTTTAGTGTACTGGAAATGCCCGCTGTTTTGGGCTTTACTTTTTTAGAATTTACCTAAGTACGATTCCCTCGTTTAAGTTTATGGATGGGCTATATATACAATTGTCTTTATTGGCTTTACATAACTCAAAGGTTTTTGGACGGTGGTCGTCTACCCTTCTTTAGTTTTTATGAATGAATATCTACACTTATTTTTATTTCTCATTTGGTGTTTGAACATGTTATATGCTTCATGAACGAATTTCGTATATATCGTCCATATTGTTTATGTGGTTTTGTGTGGTCCATCTACTTATGAGGACATTTTACCTCGTCTTGACTATATAAACAAATTTTTATCTACATTGTCCATGTTAAAACAAATCCTTCATGTTCACCATTTACCATTCTTTTTATTTCACAAATGTAACTCGTCTATGAATGGCGTCTCTTTTTGCTAGCTTTATCCGTCCATATATTTGACTTATCACTTGCATACCTTAGGTTTAGTTTTGTTCGCTTTATCCTTATTTTAAGGAAAGCTTATAGACGTTATGTCCTTGCGTCCAGAGATTTTATTCGTGTTTGGCCTTTGGTCTTCTTGTGGATTAGCTTGAATGAAATCACAAAAAAATATTCACATAGCGTCATACACATTTGAAATCCAAACTATATGTTCATAACATAAACATCGTCCACAAGCATGGCACATGCTTACAAGCTAGTGCCTTAGGGAATTAAAAATACTTATACAAATAGACAGACTAAGTCCATGGCTTCGTCCATCGCAAATTTGTCCACAATAGCGCAAAAGTTAGAAACTAATGCACTTTTAGGAAATTAAAATATTTAAACATGCAGTAGTAGTAATAAACATAAGCAAATATGAGGAAAACTACACATAACTTCAACTTCGTTTATGACACTCGTTTATGGTGACACTCGTGTTCTAGCTTCCATCCATCTAGGGCTTCCAAGTAGTATAACTCCTGCCTTTTGCAGTTGATTACCCTATAAGGTCCTTCCTAATTATGCCCTAGCTTTCCATGGGCTGGATTTCTAATTGCCAAGAGATCCATTTTAGGATGAGGTCCCTAATGTTGAAACGCCTAGGTTTTACCATTGCATCATATTACCTGACCATAAGATTCTTATATCTTGTTGTCCTCTGCATCTATCCCAACCTCGCCTATAAGATTGAGGTTAAGACGAAGTAGTTCTTCATTCTCCTGTCCTAATACCTCATAACCCTATGGTTGGCCATGTGCACTTCCGTTGGTATGATTGCTTTGCTCCCATAGGCTAGTTTGAAAGAAGTTTTCCCTGTGGGGGTTCTCACTATCGTCCTGTAAACCCATAAAACACCTGGCAACTTATCTAGCCATACTCCCTTTACCCCCTTAAGTTGAGTCTTGATGATCTTTAATAAGGATTACTTTGCAATTTCTGCTGATCCGTTTGCCTGTGGGTGGAAGGATGAGGAATAATGATTCTTGATTCCAAATTGCTTACAAAAATCCTTGAAAGGTGTGTTATCGAATTGTCATCCATTGTTAGACACTAGTACCCTAGGTACTCCAAACCTGCATACAATGCTCTTTCAGATAAAGTTCTTGACATTTTGTTGTGTAATCTTCACTAAGGATTCGACTTCTACCCACTTAGTGAAGTAATCACTTCCCACCACCAAAAACTTCATCTGACTGGTTCCAAGTGGAAAGGGACCCAAAATATCCAATCCTCTTTGTGCAAAGGGCCATAAGGCCATCATTGGGGTAAGGTACTCCGATGGCTGTTTAGGGACGTTATTGAATCGTTGACATTGATTGCACACTTTGACATACACCTTAGCATCTTAGCATCAGCTTGAATGGTTAGCCAATAATAACCTGCACGAAAGACCTTGTGGACGAGTGATCTTGCTCCTGAGTGGTTGCCACACTCTTCCTCATGAACTTCTCTCAATACATAGTTTACTTCATCTGGATCTAAACACCTTAGGTAAGGCTGAGAGAAGCCTCTTTTGTATAGCAACTCATCTATAAAGACGAATCTGGCTGATCAAATCCTTAGCCTTCTGGCCTCGTCTTTTCTTTCTAGAAGCCTTCCATCTCTTAGATAGGTGACAATTGGAGTTATCCAATTTTCTCCACCTTCAATCTACCGTACTTCTAGAAGATCTATACTTGGCATATATTGAACTTCATTAAATTCGTCCATTGGTTCATTTGCTAATGCTTCCTTCGCTACTGCGTTTGCTTCCATGTTCCCTTCTCTTGGGACTTGAATGAAACTAGCTTCTTTAAATTTCTTAACAAGGCGTTTTACCTTATTAAGATATTTCTTCATCCGCTCTTCCTTAGCTTCATACGTTCCATTCACTTGGCCTATAACGAACTGAGAATCTCCTTGGAAGAGTATTGATTTTGCCTCTAAGGACTTAGCCAATTCTTGCCCTTTTAAGAAGGGCTTCGTATTCAACCTTATTGTTGGTTGTACAAGGTTCGTCTGCAGTATCAAGCAACCCATCTACGTGGACGACCCACGTTTTTTCATCTTCCATTCCGTCTAAGTCACCATGTCCTGGAGTGAGCTCCACAATGAAATTTGCTAGAACTTGAGCCTTTATCGCATTCCTTGGTTTATACTTGATATCAAACTCACTAAGCTTAATAGCCCATTAGATCAATTGTCCTACAGCCTATAACTTATTCATCGCTTTCTTAAGTGAATGATCAGTCATGACATTAATGACGTGAGCTTGAAAGTAATGCCTTAGCTTCTTGGAAGCTGTTACTAATGCAAAAGCCAATTTTTCCATCATCAGATATCGTTCTTCTGCTCTCCTCAGTGCCCGACTTGTGTAATACACAGACTTCTACATCTTCCCTTCTTTCCTGATCAATGTTGAGCTTACTTGTGTGGGGACACTGCTAAGTATAAATATAACTCCTTACTTAGTAAGGATGGACTCAGTAGGGGAGCCATGGTAAGATAGACTTTAAGATTCTCGAAGGCCTTTTCACATTCGTCCGTCCATTCGAACACCTTCCTAAGAATTTTGAAGAAGGGTAAACATTTATCTGTGGCTTTCGAAACAAACCTGTTTAGAGCTGCAACTCGTCCAGTGAGGGACTGGACTTTCTTGATATTCTTTAGTGGTTCCATGCTCAATATAGCTTGGATCTTATCTGGATTCGCTTCAATTCCCCTTTGTGAAACCATGAATCCTATAAACTTCCCCGACGACACCCAAAAGGCACAATTACTTGGATTCAACTTCATTTTGTATTGTCTAAGTGTATCGAAGGTTTCCTGTAAGTCATCCAGATGTTTCTCCTCGTCCAAGCTTTTCACCAGCATATCGTCCACATACACCTGCACATTCCGTCAAATTTGTGGGCGGAACATATAATGGACTAACCTCTAATAAGTTTCCCTCGCGTTCTTCAAACCGAAGGGCATCACCTTATAACAAAACAAACCTTGATTAGTAATGAAGGATGTCATCTCTTGACCTGCCTCGTCCATCTTTATCTGATTGTACCTTGAGAAGACGTCCATAAAACTTAGCAACTGATGACCTACTATTGAGTCCACCAACTGATTAATGTGCGGTAAAGGATAACTATCCTTAGGGCAATCTTTATTCAAATCATTGAAGTCTACACACATCCTCCACTTGCCATTTGCCTTCTTCATCATTACCACATTAGCTAACCAATCCAGGTAATAGACTTCTCGGATAAATTGGGTTGTGGTTAACTTTTGGACCTCTTCTTTGATGGCATTGTCTCGCTCTAGAGCAAAGACCCTCTTCTTTTGACGAACAAGCTAGGAAGATAGGTGCAAATTAAACCGATGAGTGATAACACTTAGGTCAATTTCCGACATGTCTTCATGACTCCATATGAAAACGTCAATACTCTCCCTTAAGAACTAGATGAGGTCTTGCTTTGTCTTATCCTTCATACTTGTTCCAATTTTAGTAAACTTCTTGGGATTACCCTCTTCCAGAGGAATGTCTTCTAGCACTTCTGTGGGCTCCGCGGTAACCTTTCTCTCATCTATGCTCATCATTTGCATGTGCTCGTCCATAGCCAACATGGCTAGATAGCATTTTCTGGTGGCTAATTAGTCTCCTTGCACTTGACCTACTCCATACTCTATTGGTAATTTAACAGACAAATGGAAGGTAGACGTTACTGCCTTCCTACTGTTTATAGTCAGTCTTCCAATGATAGCGTTGTATGAAGACGAACAGTCTACAATAAGGAAGTTTACCTCTTTAGTTATCTGTTGTGGATATGCTTCTACCACTACGGGTAATGTAATGGTACCCATAGGTTGGACTTTCATCCCTCCAAATCCTACCAATGGTGAATTTACCAGACAAAGTTGATCTCATCCAAGCCTCATTTGCTGGAAGGCAAGGTAATATAGAATGTCTGCTGAACTTCCATTGCCTATCAACACCCTCCTAGTTGTATAATTAGCAATGAGCAATGTGATGACGATTGAGTCGTCATGTGGATGGTGAACCCTTTTAGTGTCCTCGTTTATGAATGTAATGGCTTGCTCGTTTGCCCCCTTAGTCCTTAGAGGTCATCTAGAGAGCTGAACGTTTTGTACCACCTTCAGATACATCTTCCTTGACTTAGAAGATTGCTCGGTTGAGGTCTCTCCTATAATGACTCGTAGTTCTCCAAGCGGGGGCCGTGACGATCCTTCGACCTTTCCTTTCAACTTTTCGTCCTTGTGCTCTCGTCCAAGAAAGCTTCTCAACTTTTTGTGTCATTCCCATGGTCTCTATGGAAGCGGCAATACTTGTTCCTATTGTGCTTGTTGGGATCTCCCTTCATTTTTTCTAGCCACTTCAAGGACGGGTCATCCTTGATTTGCATAAGCACTTGTTCAAGTGGCATGTTTAAGGGCATATATTTCTGACTCTTTGCTAAAGAAATACTTGCCTTCTTGTTGTCTTGATCTTTCTTCTCTCCTATTCGAGCCTTCTTTGGACAAGGACCCTGCTTTGGATGGCATAGGAGATCTACTTCCATTTGCTCTGCCTTCTTCCTCTTCTTAGCTATGATTGCGTCCTTTGCATTCATGAAGTTTTGAGCTGAATGGATGAGTTCAGCCACAGTTTGAGGCTTTTGCTCATAAAGCTTATGGATGAATATATCAGAATTAACTCCATTATGGAAGGTTGCTAATAACAACTTGACGTCCATCTTGTCTACCTTCAAGGCCTCCCTGTTGAAACAAGTAATGAAAGACCGCAAGCTTTCATTTTTCCCTTGCTCTATGGTTAACAGCATGGACAAGGAATGCTTATGCCTTTGTCCACCAATAAAATTGTTGACAAACAACTTACTAAATTCTTTGAAAAAGCTCACAATGTTTGGAGATATCTTGTTAAACCACACTCGTGCCGGCCCTTTAAGGGTGGTAGGAAAGACACTACACATAATCTCATTTAGAACCCCTTGAAGATGCATTGTAGTCTTGAAGGTAGCAATATGATCAAAAGGGTCGCGCATTCCATCATATGAATCCAAGGAAGGCATCTTGAACTTGGAAGGTAAGGGATGACTGTTGATGGAAGGCACAAAGGGGGAATCAGTCTGATGAACTAAATCATCTACGGGATTCGCCCTTCTCATGTTCTCTCTCATCTTGTCCATGGCTTTCCTCATTTGATCCATCTCTCTCTCCAAGTGTGGCATGCTCTGTGAGACGGTACCCCTTGACTAATTCTTAGGCTCAGCATTTTCTCATTCTCTAACTTCTTGACTCTAGGCTTGCCCTTCTATGTATCTTTCATGATGTTGTCTCCTTAAATTAATCTCCTTAGTCAACTCTTGGTTCTGATAGGTTAATTCTGCCTTGGCGACTGCCATGGACTGTATGTGTTGGATGGAAGGTGCTGATTGGTGATCATGGTTGAGATTACTAGAAGTGTTCCCACTCTCCTAGTGGCCTAGACTAGTGGTCATTGATTTTGTCCGAACCATGCAGCTTTTTGTCTAAGGAAGATAAATTGCAAAACACAAAATTAACTTCCCACAAACGACACCAACTGATGATGCACAGAAAACCAATAGGTTGAATGCTCTGGGCTTCAATGGATTAGTGATTGCTTGGAAGGCCTGAAAAGAAAATGACACCAGATCAAAAGAGACCAGGGTGGACTAGTTAAGAACCCTCCGATGCTTAAGTTAGTTTTTTTCTCTAGGACTCAAGAATTCTAAGTTTTTAGGAATAGTGAAAAACTTACCTTCATTTGATGTGGATGAGTCCTTATATAGTGGGTTTTGGGGTGGTTACTTGTCTTGGTAACTTCCCCAATATTTGTGAAAATTATAGGGTTCAAACTTAACTCCCACAACTGCTATAGAAGCAAGAATGTTCAATCCTATCTTCTATAACTGTTATTGGAAGTTAAGCACTTAACAGCAATAAGCAAGGATTTGGTAGCACGTGGTCCAAATTACCAACTCTTGCATATAAATCTATTTTCTGGAAGTTTCCCAAGTGTCGGGGGGTCATCCATGTATCCTCCTGACAAACGACCCTTACATTTATGGACGACCTTTTATTCATGGACGATCTTCTTAAGCTGGGTTGATCCTTGGTTCTGGACGATTCTTATTAACAAATTGGAGATTGTTTGATTTCTTGTTCCCATCAAAATATATATATATATATATATATATATATATATATATATATATATATATATATTACCATTTAGTGAAGTGTTATTATGTGTTAAATTTTTTTGACTTTTAACACCATTGGTGTAATAGGTTTTTTAGGGTTTTTGGGACTAAAATACCATTTTAGCTACTTTAGCATATTTGATGTGAATACCCAAATAGGTTAGTCCGACAACAGCTAGCTTATTCTAGCTTTGGTAACCATCTCCTTCAAGAAGATGGACTACCAGGGAGAATCCAAGGGCTCCTAGTATTGGCAAAGCCCTCTCTTTTCTACCCAAAACTGAACTTTCATACAGCTTGAAAGCAAGGCAAGGCTTGTGTTGCATAATTGAAAGAAATTAATCAAATTATCAAGGTGAGCCTAAATTGGGTAGCCCTTGGGCTTGCAGACGGGAGGGGTTTTGCCCCCTCAATTGTAAGAGTTCCTTTCGTCATTGGGCCTTCCCTAAGAGGGTTTTAAATGCCCTTAACGGGGAATAAGGCCCCCTTGTGTGTAAGTTTGTTTCTTCTGTATCATTTTTGCCTAGGAAAAAAATAAGAGCAAGCAAACAAGTTGCGTAGGACAGTCAAGTGTTATTTACCCCAAAAAAAAATGTGTTCTAACCTGTTTAGGATTATGTGGCTAAAGATGAAAGAATAGATGTAGAAATTGAGTCCAGAAAGGACTAGAGTAAACTTGGATGAAACTAAGAGATGGCTATTATTGGACCAAGGCTCACATAAGAAAAGACCAGGGGAAAGCTCTCAGGATTGAGCACCGAGAGTGAAAAGTCGCTTAAAACAATTAAATTTGATCATATTTTGTCTTTATAATACTTGAAACCTAGTGTTTTTTTGTTTTTTTTTTTTTTTTTGATAATTCAATAGTTACAATGAGAAAAGAAATTTAAATTATGAGTATCATGAAATTGTTGGGGGTGCCAATCAATTGAATCCTAAGACTCGACGCTTCGAACCTAGTTAGTAGTTGCATGATTAAGGCCTATGCTTGAGCTTTTCTAAAAATTTCTTTTGGGCCAAGCAGAATGTTAAACCCAACCCCAAACTCTAGTATAAACAAATCAATAAATCCGTCCTGATTACTAGATTAGTGGCACACTTTGGATTCATTTAACCATTGTCAACTTGTCATTATTGAAGGAATTATGAAGTCAATAGTTTACAGTATTTATTAGAACAAGAGGAAAAAACAAGGAGAAGAAGTCCAATATACTCCATCAAATAACTTTTTCTTTCTTCTAGAAGAAAATTTTCCTGCTTTGCAACCCAAAAATAAATAAATACAACTAATCACATGGCATCTGAACTTTGAACAAATATCAGGGAATAACATACATTGTATCGCCTAAAACCCCCCTCCACCAAAACACACACACAAATACTAATCCAGCAATGAATGTCTGAGTACCCATTTAAGGGGAAAAAAAAACACAGAATGAATGAATTAGTGCTAACAAGGAATCTTTTCAATGAACCATCTAAGTACTTTCACAGGAAGCTTCACAATACCCATCGCCATATTCGCAAGTCCAGCAAAACATATGCAACATGGGCACAAACAACTCAGCACAGTCCTGTCATTCAATAAATTTCACGGAGAAAAAAAAAATCAACACATATATAAAGGACACTAACAATGACCACAAAATCCATTAAAAAAAAAATGATCACAAAATTCTTAAAAAGAGTATATATGTTTTTATAATCTTGATTGAATTTGATTCATTACCAATATCAATTTAAAAGGTGTTATCACAAAATATATAATTTTCACAATGTTATCTATTAAATAAACAAAAATGCATACATTTAAGCACATTACAATTTCATGGAAATTGTAACACTCAACGAAAGGTATATATATATATATATAGGGCAATGCAAGAATTCAGATGATGGGGCAGTTCTTCTACGGTTTAGGCTTAATTAAGGAATCAAGATCACAAAGAAATTGTAATGAATGGGAAGAAAAAGAATGGAGAAACATACCAAAAGCATATAAAAAAAGAAAAAAGAAAACTAACCCAATAACCCAGATAACCGCACCAACAAGAGATAACACCAATGCCACCAATGCAAAAGGCAATCCCAGCAAGAAACCCAATGGCCTGCAATCTCCCATTCTCTCAAAAGCAAAAGTCTCTTTTCTTTCTCTGTAGACCTTCTATTTGTTTTGGTGTTTTGAATTCAAAGAGAAGAAGAAGAAGGGGATTTCATCAAATTAAGTACATACAGGTTTCAGAATAAGACTTTGACAGCGACGCATACGCGGTCTTTAACTACCGGCATTTTTAAGTTGTTGAATTGGCGGAAATACCCTTGTGAAAGATTACAATTGTCATTTGGTATGGAGCGACATTGCTGGGTACTTTAGGAAAATTGGCTTCTTTGAAGCTTCGCCAGGGTTTCCTTTGGGTCACAAAATCCGAATGAAACTGCGTGCGAAGACTTGTCACTTGTGCATGTTTTTCATTTTCCACACAATTTTTATCGCTCCCTTCCCAGCCGTGTAAATAGGTGCCTATCAAAATTGAAGAATTCAATTCTGAGTTAAGTGGCAAGGAAAATGGTACTATGTTGTTGACTTTCTCTATGATAAAGGGTAGTCCTTCCCTTCTTCTTTCTATATTTATTTACCAGTATTATTTCCGTGCATGGCTTGATAAAGATTCATATGCAAACTCCAAAGCTTAGAAATTTTAAAATAATTAAAACTAAAATATTAAATATATAGTAATAATAAATGGATAAAATTTAGGTAAAGTACTTAGGCGTTGTTCTTTAGGTTTCCTTCTTAAAATTTTGCTATGTGGCTTTTTTCATATGTGATGAAAGTATATTTTTAGTTAAATAGCTATATGGCTGAATTTTAAGAGGAGAATTTAAGAAACAACGCATAGTTTTGTCCATAATAAATTATCAAATAAGTAAACAATTTTAACTAAAAAAATTCTTTAAGTTCTAATTGTTTAGAGTTTAGATTTTATCAATGTTTATCTATCTTAATATTTTAAAATTCTTTTTGTGCTTTGTGTTAATTTCTTAATATGAGATATGAAATGAGTTTAATCATTTCTATTTGGGTTATCTTTAATCTATGCCTTAGCCAATACAAATAATACTAAACAAAATAGTTTCTCAATACCGATTTTTTCCTAGTGATAGTCTAATTGAAAAAATTAACACATTCACAAATAAACAATAACCAAAACTAAAAATCAAAACTGTTGGGATATGGGATCAATGGCCAATATTGGCCCATTGTTGTTAGGATGGGCCCAGCCCAATAGCAATATTATGGAGACATGGGATCGGTGCTCGATAGTGGCTTATAGTTATTGGACTGGGCTTGACCCAGTATCAATGAGTGGGTTGCAGATGACCGAAGGGTAACAGCCAATACTTGGATCAGTCCTCGAACGCTGTTAGTGTCTTGGGAGAATTCACTGCAGAGCGTCATTCGACATCAAGTGCAAGTTTCAAGAGAATCCTTAGAATTGACCAATTTACTAAGGATTCTAGACAGAAGTGAGGACCACGTGGGAAAAGATGGAAAGGCAATCATTTGAGTCCCCACTAAGGGGAGACTATAAAAGAGAATGGAGGATGAATGAGAAAGGGGTTTTTTGGTTGGTAAAAAAAATAGGGGTGTGAGAAACATGAGTGAATGTGAGAGGAAAGACACAAGGGAAGAGAATGAATTAAGCATGAGAGGTATAAGGGTTATATAGTTGAGCTGTCAAGGCAGTATTTGAAGCTTGCCATTGTAGGAGTTCAGTGATACCCACAAACAAATAAATTAGGAGCCCAATCCCTCAAAGGAACCACCATTGGGTTTGGGTACTGCAAAAACATTCACAAAAGAGTTCAAAAATTGAGAACATAAAAAAATAATAATAAAAACTTACATAAGAGAACCAATTTTGCTTCTTTATAGTAAACTTCCTTTGGCATAATATCCTGCATGCAAATTTAGAAGCAAAGAACAAATAAACAATAACCAAAACCGAAAATCAAAACATACACAAAAGAGTATTAAGAATATTTTTTAAAAAATCAATAAAAACTTACATAAGAGAACCAAGAACTTATATGGGTATTTATTGTTTTGCTTCTTTATAGTAAATTTCCTTTGGTATAATACCTTGGATGCAAATTTAAAAGCAAAGAACAATAAGTAAGATGAATTTATTAAATTAAAACATAAGCGTAAGCTCCATTTTGAAAAAAAAAATACAACAATGTGGGTGCATTGTGTGAGATTTAATTATAGGGATGGCTTATTGGTTAATAGGAATTTGTGTCAAAAAGCCATGGCTGAGATGACTGAACATATATAAGTTCTAAAAATTTTGATAATAGACTTTTAGTTAGAGTAGAATTTAAATTTCTAAAACTTAGATGATAAAAATTTATCTAAACTAAATTATTGTTAAATTGTATCCCTTAGTCAAGAGATTTGTAGCTTACTATCTTAATAAAATATTAATTTAATAAGATACAATTAACTTGATCAAAAAAAAAAAAAAACAAAAACAAAAGTTGGGGTTGTGTGAGATTTAAGTTTAGAAATTTTTTATAATAGACTTTTAGTTTGAATAGAATTTAAATTTGTTTTAAATTATTGTTAAATTGTGTAACTTGAGGGGAAAAAAAACACAAAAACGTGGGTTGCATGGGATTTAAGTTTAGAAAATTTTGATAATAGACTTTTTTATATATATATACAAGATAGAAATTTTACTTTAGCCTAATCTAAGTGTATATATGTTTAAAACTACCTCCCAGAGACTTGAACTTCGGCCCTTACCCCTCACACCTCACAAACACTTATACTTGTAGAGTGAGTATCGTACCAAAGGTGTGCAGTGGTTGATAATAGACTTTTAGTTTGAATTTGGGGTTTTTTTAAATTATTGTTAAATCTAATTCTTGAGTCAAAATTTGGGGTTTTTTTTTAATTATTTTTATTTTATAGAAAGAACATGGGTTGTTGTGTGAAATTTAAGTTTAGAAATTTTTTATAATAAACTTTTATTTTGAATAGAATTTAAATTTGTTAAAATTTAAATGATAACTTTATACCTAAACTAAATAGTTTGTAAATATTATCCCTTAATTGAGGAAATATGTCGTAACAAAAAATATATAATTAATTACTAATTAGTTAGAGTAGCCACTTAGCGCAACCATAATTTCTAAGCTCAACTTTTATTATATAGTATATGATAGTATAAAATATATGATTTTTATTATTATTATTATTATTATGATTATTATTATTATTATGAGATTTTCATGGTAATTCTTCTCTCTAAGAGGTAAATGTAAAGTTTCTTATTGTTGAAAAAAAATATATAAAATAAAATTTATATCTATACAAAAAATTAATTGGTATGTTAGCCTAATGATAAAAAAAAATGATCATCATAGATCACTAACCTCATTACACACACTTTGCGTGTGTGATGGGGCACTTTTTTTTTTTTTTTGGATTTACATGTTTTCCTACAAATACTAAGCATTGACTTATGACGTTGTTTTTCGCAGGAATTTCATCTTACTTTATCTCTCCTATTTCTACATCCTTGCATGGATAAGCCAAAATCAATAAAATAAAGTGAATAATTACACTTTTTAACTTGAAATTCTATAGTTTACAATTACATAATTACAAAAAGAATGAAAAAAAAAATCTATTCACATGTAACTCACTCATATACAACAAATAATAACTTTTAAGGAGAATTGAAAGGGAAACAAAAGGGGAAAAGAAAAGGGGAAAAAATAATAAGGTACGAAAACGGTGCCATTTCTTGAATCTTTTTAATTGTCCAACTTCGATCTCATTTGATCCTTAGTTCCTTAATTTTGCCCCCATTAAAGCAAATATACAACAATTGTAATTGCTCCAATAACCCTAAAAATAGTTATTATACAATAAAAAAAAGAAACAACACTAAGGGTGTGTTTGGTAGAGTGGATTTTAGGGAGGTTAGGGGGGGAAAAAATAGAGAGAGAGAAAATGAGAAGAGAAAACTTTTTGGAAAGTGTTTGGTTGAGAGGGGAGAGAGTAAAATGATGGTGGGGCTTGGGTGTATTCTTTCCTATTCTACCTGTGAGGTGCCGAGGACCCAAGAACCCGATGACCTGAGGAAGGGAAGGCCGACACATAGTAAGCAAGAGGAAATAAAGGAATAAGGAAATTTACCTGACGATACCCGAAGATGAAGTGACATGGGCGCTAGTGACATAGGGGATGTATTGCAAATATCTGAATGTGGCAGGATAAATTAGAAGATTGCATTAAATGTCCGGCACCAACCTTTCTGGCCGCATTAATTAGAAAGTACTAGCTTTGTCTGTTGCATTAATGTAGATATGACCTGAACAGTGCGAAATGCAGAGTGAGGGCTTGGCTCCATTACCGACAGATAGATGTCGGGGGAAGAAGTTTAATAGATTGCAAGGTGTAAGGTTGAGATGATAAGAGTCAATGATATAAATAGGAACCGGAAGATACAAAGAGAGGACTTTGGTTGTTGGACCCTCTCTACCAAATATATTGTATTCGGATCTTAGTCAGGGGACTAGCAGTGAGATTCCAGGTTAGTTTATGATCTTTGGTCCTTACACTACCAAAAATCTTCTCTGAAAATGGGGAGAGGAAGCTTAATAGGTAAATGACGAAAATGCCCATGTTCACTTGCCATGGGCTTGTCTAGTACGTTGCCTCTTTTTTTTTTTTTAGTCTAGCCTGCATACGGCCTCTTCCTTCTTTTCTTTTTCTCTTTTGGTTTATAAGTTGCCTCTTACTTCTTCTTCTTTTTTCTTTTTCTTTTTCTTTTTCTTTTGATTTCCTGGGCAGGCTTCATCCAGTACGTTGCTTTTCTTCTTCTTCTTCTTCTTTTTTTCTTTTGTGTGTGTGTGTGTGTGTTCTTTTTTTTTTTTTTTTTTGTTAGAGATATATTAGTCCATTAGCATAAGCCCATGCCTAATTCTACTTTGTGTGCAAGCCAAATCTCCTACTTGTACGAGAAGTCTATTAGTCTCCTACAAAAACCATGGTCATAGGAAGGTGACTCTGATACCATATTAAATTACCAACTGTCTCGAAAACTTAAGGTTTTAGGAAATGGTGAATTTAATCACTTAACCATAAGTCTAACACTTCCCTCACTTGTGAGCCTAAACTTTCCCTTTATAAGTGAGGAGCCCAACAAGTGGGAATTTAACATTTTAAATGGGAGGCAGAGTAAACCAGGGATTGAACTCAGGATCTCCTACTTTGATACCATGTTAAATATTAGCATTGATACACCATGTTGAATATGCTATTATGGATGCGGAAGCGAAAGTAAAACGTATAAAACACAATAACACACGAGGATTACGTGGTTCAACCTAATGGTCTATATCTACGGAGAAAACTCTAAAAGGCTACATCAATAATATATTAGAGTGTA
This sequence comes from Castanea mollissima, assembly GCA_014183005.1. Taxonomy (NCBI): domain Eukaryota; kingdom Viridiplantae; phylum Streptophyta; class Magnoliopsida; order Fagales; family Fagaceae; genus Castanea; species Castanea mollissima. The sequence continues at coordinate 23,667,981 of JACAVU010000005.1, forward strand.
GTACAAATCCTATATTACAATGAATCATAACATGTATATATATAATAGACTAAACCCTAGACTAATAGACTTCTAGTATAAGTAGGAGACTTGGCTTGCACACAAAGTATAATTAGGCTTGGGCTTATGCTAATGGGCTAATATATCTATAATTTTTTTTTTGTCTAGACGTGATTTTTTTTTTAGACATGATTTTTATTTTTTAATAAATTTGGGTGATTGCTTCTTCTTCTTTTTTTGTCACTTTTTTTTGTTTTAATTGGGCATCATTTTTTAACAAGGATAAATGAGTAAATTTATACAAACACACTTTTTCAATCCCTACACTTTTCCACTCCCAACCAAACAAAAATGTAAGAAATTAAAATCTTTTTTATTTTCCCAATTTTCTACGCTTCCATTATTTTCTATCTTCTCACTTTTTCACTCCTTCAACCAAACTGACCCTAAGAGAATTACCTTGTAGGAAAAGGCTACTCTTTTCCTCTGAGAGAGAAAAAGAAAGGTTTCTATTTTTTAAAGGTTAAATAGGAGGGATAGAGACATTTATTTGTGTTTGATTTGTTCAGAAGGAATAAGGAGAGGTGAAAGTGCCTAATTTTAAGGGATATAGTTAAGAAGTTATCTTTGAGAGAGAGACTAACGTGAAGGGAAAACTACTTTTTTTTAAATTTAGCTAAAAATTAGGATTTTTAGCTAAAGAGCTAAAAATAGATTGGTGTCTTAGTTTGATGATAAAGAATTATCATCAAGAGCGGAAGCCATAGGTTGAGGCTCTTTTAAAAAAAAAAAAAATTACATGTCTACCCTATTATTTAAGTTAATTATACATTTGAATTTGAGGATATTTTAGACATTTAAAATTAGATCCAAACATAGGAAGTTCATTAGATTTTTTTTTTTTTTTTATAAAAAGGAAGTTCATTAGATAGTAATATAGATAGTAACATAGAAGCCCCATAAATTTTTTATCCAAAAAAAGAAAAGAATAGAAGAAGCACCGTAAATTTGAGATAGTACCGTATCTTTTAAAACAAAAAACCATTATCATGGGATGATGGGGAACATGATTTCCAAATTGTGTAATGTGAGAATTTTTAAAATGAACTAAATTATTTTCTAGTGTAAGGTTATGAACCTTTACAGGCTAAATTTATTCTAATTTTACTTTCCTACTTTTTCAGGATGAAGTTTGCGGTCTAGACCATTTCAAATTTTAAACAGGCCCTCCTTGATTTTTGTATAGTCAACTGGACCACACCCGAGCAAGCCATGTGCTTGGGCCCATGTAAATTTCAGGCCCATAAAGTCAAAATTCCAATTGCCGCACAGAGCCACAGAGTCATAGATACCAAATAGCCAATTCTAAACGCTTTAGATGCTCAAAATACCCTTAAACTTTCGGGTAATTATTGAGTATTTTCAGAGTATCATAAATATGTACTTCTCTCTTTTACATAATTATAGTTCTCACTAATTAAATTCATAATGAAGCCCAAATCATAGATACCAAATAGCCAATTTTAAACACTTTAGATGCTCAAAATACCCTCAAATTCTCGGGTAATTATTGAGTATCCGTAGAGTATTATAAATATGTACTCCTCCCTTTTACATAATTGTAGGTCTTACTAATTAAATTCATAATAAGACTCACAATTTATGTGAGAGAAGAAAGTACGCATTTATGGTACATCCGGAGTATTCAATAATTTTCTCAAACTCTCATTTCTTGAAAGTTTAAAATTAATAATTAAAAACTCCTAAATTTTAGCTAAATTTTAAAAATGCAGTTTTTGTAATCCACATTTTACACTTCAGATAGTATCAATAAATACAGTTTCACGTTATCAAAAATAATAATAATAATAATAATAAATACAGTTTCACATCCATGTTTTCCTGTTATCCAAAATGCCTTTGATAACATTTTTTTTTTGTATTTTAAAATATATATAAAAAAAACAATAACAGCCAAAACATTATCTAACAATGCCAAGCTACCATTTACTACTATAAAAGATGTATATTAGAAATCTCTTAACTTGAAAACTTACAATATTCTTTTAGTTTCTTGTTCATTCTTTTATCATATTTTTAACTGATGTTATCTGTTTTTTGCACAGTCTATTTCATATATTGAATTCTTCTCAATAGTTAGGTGTTTTTCTGTAAAAATTGAAAAGCTTATGAACAAAATTTATATACTACTTTCTCAATTGAATTATATTGAATATCATACTTTCTAAAATACATATATTGTGAATTGGTAAATCTATGATATTCTGTGATGATTGAACTATATGAAAGGTGTTACAAAAAAATCGGCTATGAATGGAAAATTATGGCACTAAACCCAAAAAAGAAAAGTCATATCGCATTCATGAATTGCGTACTAAGAAAAGAAGTAGAGAGATATGTTGGTGTTGTTGGTTAGTGGATATTTTAATAGATATGTTTGAGTTGTATATTGTAGCCGCTTGATAGTTTACTCCAAAGTCATTTTTTTTTTGAGATAGTTTTAACTTATGGCGTCCACTTTTGAAAATAGCCCTTTATCATCAGACCAAGACACCAATTGGTTTTTGATATAGACGATGATTGAACCTCATATCTCTTATTCAACCATCAGAGATTTTACCAATTGAGCTAACTGGAACTCACAGCTCTAAAGTTGATTTTGGATAAGAATGAATAGTTTTTATTTTATTTTAATTTTTTTTTTACTGATAAGGATAAATAGTGTTTTTCTAACTACATGGAATGGAATAAAGGGGTATGTGTGGGTTGGATTGGGTGGGTGGAAGAATATATTTTTAACCAACCCACCAACAGCGGGTTGACAAATGCAATTAACTAAATGAAATTATTTCAATTAAATTAGATGATAGTTTCCTTCCTCAAATAAAAAAGGAATGAAAAATATTACAATTTTTAAAAAAATAATCACAAACACTTCATTATTTTTATTAGAATGAATGAAATTTTATCACACTAAATTTTTTTTATTAAAAACAATCACAAATATTACATTATTTTTTTTATTAAAATGATTGAAATTTTATCACACTAAAGATAAAACATCTCAAAATCATAAATTAGACATGTACATAGAGTAATAATAATAATAATAATATCTTAGAGAGTGTGGTTGGAGTTTATTAGGGAAGAGAAAAGTGAAAATGAAAAAAATAAAAAGAAAGAGAAAGACATGAGAGAAATAAAGTGGGTGTATATGTAAGGCAAAATTTTGCAACACACACACATATATATATTGGCAAGAGGGTCGAGTTGTGGCAAGTTAGAAATATCTCAACTCATTATTCAACCCGACCCGCTAAATTGTCTATCTAACCCATCCAACCCAACCTATCTCACTTAATAGACCTGCATTGATTGGGTTGAGTTTGGCGGGTTGGCCGGTCAAACGATTTTTTTGCACAACCCTAGAGATAAGGATGAGTGTTTATTTAAAAATTAAAATTATAAAAAAAAAAAATCATTTTGAGATCAAATATAATACATACTTATTTGAATTTTGAACAAAATAAAAGAAAATGAAGCGTGAGGGTTTTTTTTTTTTTTGTTGAAAATAAAGTGCATCTATTTAAATTTTAAAAGGGATAAGAGATGAGGTTGTAAATTGTGTGGATTTAGTGGGAGGTTTGATTGAAAAGTAAGTCAGAATGGAAGGGATATTTTAGGATATTCAAACTTATGGCTTGTTTGGATTGAAGGGAGAGAGAGAGAGAGAGGAAAGTAGAGTAAAGTCGAGCTGGCCAAAAATTAGTTTAATATTTGGCCAACTCTACTCTCCCTTACTCCCCTTCGCTCATTCTCAATCCAAACATGCCATTTTAGTCCGTGACTTGGAAGCTACTTAAATAGTAGTATAAAGTATAGATATATACAAAATAATTTTTTTAAATAATTTATAATCTTTATAAACTTTAATGAATGCACACAAATTATCTAATTTTCTATAGATGTGTATAAAAAAATCACAATTATTTTATTGTAATTTTTTAATTTTTTTTCTTATTTTTGGAATTACTCTAATTTGTAACATTAACTCTCCTATTTAACTTTTTTTTAGGGTAGCATTTTGAGTCCAATTAAACATTTACACACCATTTGGAAACGCGACAATTAAAACAAAGACAGCCTTTGTACCAATTTGTTTTTCTTCAAATCCATATCTTACATGCCTATAAATCTTACTTATATATTTTTAATAAGTCAAACCAAAAAAAAAATTCCAATGAAATCAATTGAGCCCTTTTTTTTTTCTTTCTTTCTTTTGGATCCAATCTAAGAAAAATATTATTCATTGACACAAAATTATTAAATTGAATGTGTCATTAGTTTTTAACAAGCAAATATAACATGATTGGTTAAGTTAAACCATTACTCCTACATAATAAGGAATACCGGATTAATATCTATTTCTATGGGAATTCCAATTTAGGTGTGAATTCAAATTAAATATTACAAATTAGGGAAATAAAGAGTGGTACATCATTTAAAATTTTAAATGACATAGTATTCAATATATTTACTATATTGTTAGATTTAAAAAATAAATTTTTAACTATGAAACGAAACTTTATATTTTTTTAAGAAACAAACCAAACATGCTATTTATTTAAACTGCTAGTAAATTAGCTCGAAGGACATAAGTAATATCTAGTGGAGCAAACTCCATCCAAAAAGAAAATAGAGATCCTGATTTCTATTAAAATGAAACTCCCTTGATTTCCATTGAAATAGAGATCTTCTTACGAAAAATACGACTCTAGAAAAGTGTTATTGTATGCCTTATTTAGTTTTCCAAATTACATACTCTATATATATATATATATATATATATATATATATATATATGTCTTTTAGGGTATGGTCCCCATCTCCTTTAAGCCCTTAAAGTGGACTTGGCAAAAGTGAACCCTAACTGACAATTCGTTTGAAATTGAAGGAAAAATATGAATAAGGATAGAGATTTTGACCTCGTGAGAACAAGTCAAATTGGTTTTTTTTTTTTTTGACTTTCTGATTTATATGTAAATGCGCTTCATATATTCAATTCTTACTCCCGATCTTTTCTTTATTTAGTTTATTTTCTAAGCTCATTCTTTCTTACAAACACTCACAAATTCTTTCTTCGCAAGGCTAAAACATGAAGATTTCAGTATAGTGAAAATTGGAAAGTGTAAACTAAACAATTTATGTATTATTTAACAATTATTTTTTAGTATTTTTGTTTAATTGCTCTCTTGTATTGAAATGGAGAAAAAGACAATATTTTTGCAAAAAAAAAAAGAGAAAAGAAAAAAAGACAATATAATCAAGTTTTTAATATATTTATTTGAACAAATTTGGCTACTATTAGATAATGTTTTCTTCTTATAACTTACATGCTTACTAATTTTTCAAAAGATTAAAAATCAATAGCTATATTATCAGTCAAATATTTAAATTTCAAGTTTTTGTAGTCTAAATTATGCATAAAAAATAAGTTTATAGATCAAAATAGTAAATAACATCCAATTGACACAAAATTTGACATGTGTGTTAAGAGTATAAAAAACATGCAATTTAACAATTAGATTTTCAAAATATATAATTGTATTAGTTTTTTTTTAGTGCAAGTTATAACTATTACCTACAACGAAGTTTGTAGTTAAATTTTGTCTTATTTATTTAGTATGTAAAAAAATCCGGAATTTGATTGACCAAATCCTTAAGAGATTCTATAAGGATCATAGGTTTTGCAATTCATTTTAAAAAAATATGTTTAATTTTGATATGAATCCAATTAACCTTATCCGTTTGCTAAGTCTAACTTAATTAGAGCCACTGCCCCGGCTACCTAGCAACACAGCCAATTTCTCACTTTTCCCTTACCTAGAATGGCAGTAGTTAATTACTCTCCAATTGGTGCTCCTCAAGTTACTAATTAACAAGCATGCAGTAAAATGTAACAATCCCTCCTGCCCTGATGGAGTCACTGTACTTACCTTTTTCCCCTTACCGGTAGAAATTGAAAAAATGAGAAAGGGATGGAAACACAAGCACTTTATTGTAATAAATAGAACTTGCTTGTGATGTATAAGACCCAAGAACAAACAAAACAAACCTCTCTCTCTCTCTCTCAACATGCATACTCATTCACATGCAAACAGGACACTTCCCACCACAAATCCAATCACAAAATACTTTCACGAAAGACAAAAAGTTCTTCTCCACACATATCTGCAACTGCATTTCGACCTTGTTCTTAAAATATCATTTCCTTCCTGTTACAGACAAGCCCCGTATTCTATTATTATTTAGTCATGTCGTTGATTCGACTTATTGTTGCAGTCAAAATCTACTAGTCATGTAAAAATGAATTTTGTTGTTACCTCTTCAATCCATTCACGAATTCCGTCCTTGAAAATTGATCATATAGGCATGTATAATCTCTTGTTCCAATCCTCTTGATGTAATACAATGCGGTTTATAGTTTTACTTCCACAGAGATTTTGCTGCACCCTATATAGTTCATTTTTGCATGAGATTCACATCAAAATGGGACAAATAATATGTTATATTACTGGAAGAAGCCAATGCTTCAGTGGATATAGACATTTCACTTAGATTATTTGAGAGTATTATTGCACTGTAGCTCAAGTCAATGGATATGTCGTGCTTACACGACTGTACAGGTCAAGAAAACACTAACAAGAGTAACAAGCCCCACATACCCAACCCAAAATGGGGATCGAGACTTTTCAATTGCAGTCCACGCTCCATATATAACATTTTCAATCGGAATATCAAACACCCCCTTCCCCCTTTCTATTTTTCCAATTACAACTTGATGACGTCATGCTGAAATTTGGTCATTCAAAATTCCGAAATAATAAATTTAATTATTAGATAATGAAAATATAAAGAGTTAACGGGTGTTTTTAATACATTTGTTAATAAATTATTTTTAAATAGTTTTAATACTATTTTTATAGGGAATATAAAAAATTATTTAAAATTTTAATTGTTTTTTTATCTTATAATTTTTTTTTGAAAATACTTCCTAAACTAATGTTTTTAAGACATTGTTAACATTTTTCAATTATGATAAGGAAAACTGCATGCTTGTAATTATAAATCATAAGTACGTGCTGAAAATAAAGTTTAATATACCTACGGGATAGAAACTGATAAGTAGAGAAGATCTACCCAATTGGGCAATGAATTATTGAAGAGGTGGTTCTTTGTCAAGGCTAGGTTTTTGGGATTGTTTTAGGGGTGGCCCGGGTGGGGACGCTCTTGGAAAGGACCTATTGATAGAGAAGTCAGATTCCTATCTAATACATAATTACCAACAACAACAATTATTGCTACTATGAGGACCCCATTTATTACATGTGTGTCAATGTCTACCGGGACCCTTTATAAAGATATCTATGTCCTTTTTAGTTGTACTAACAAGGTTGTCAATTTGTAAAATGATCCTCTTTTTATGGCTCCTTGATCCATATGGCCTAGAATGAATGACCCGCAATTTACGTAGAAGTTAGCCTACAGATAGTCTAAGTCCGTCAGAGTTGCGCACCCTTCATACCAGCTGGTCACGGCTGCTGGCTATATTCAAGGATAATGATTTTGCCCCACCCCATCTTGAGTGAATTTTTCTCACACCCTAGAGAGGTATTAGGACGGGATGGAGCTAGATTTTCGTCCCGCTCCTTGGTCGGAACGGGTTTAGCATTTCCTACCCCACAAATATACACAAAAATACCCCTAATATGATTAATATTTTACCAAATATTCTAGCTAGGGTTTTACTTACTTATTCCTATTCTTATTTCAGTTTTTGGATTATGTTCTTATGTATTAGACTATTAGTATTAAAGAATTGGTTTGTTTTACTAAGTATCTAAATGCTTGGATATTAAGACTTTTTTATGTCGTATTGTCTTGTTAAACATTTTGAATTATATTATTCAGTCATTGGTAAAAAATTTATTTCAATTTGATGTGATTAATTTAATTGCAATTCAAGTATAATTTATATTATTGTAACAAGTTTTATAAAAATAAAATAAATTGTAATAGGTGTGGAGGAAAGGATGGGATAAAACAGTTTACCCCGAAATGTGTGGGAGTGTGGCAAGTGGTAAGAGAAATGATATGTTTACAATATTTTTACAACAAATCTTAAATGGCAGGTTGTTACTGGTTGTTATTGTTGGGGCAAAAAAGTAATTTTAGTGTTAAGTTCAAATTTGAACCAATAACAACTAACCACCTATCATTTGTTATAAAAATATTGTAAAAATACTGTGGATATAGCACTTCCCAAGTGGTAACTAGTCTATCAATTATTTCCCTGGTTTAGAGTTAACTTGGAACTGCCGAACACAAGGTTTGGCAACATGAGCTTCACAACCAGGATTGCAAGAATTCATATACTAGTCTGGCCTCAACCTCTACCCTCAACTATGCATTTAATGCGATTTAACTATCATTAAGTCCCATTAAACGCTGCTTGACAACCATCCTGGCTTGATTCCCCCCTTATTTTAGGGGATGGCCGAATGGAAGTGTAATCCCACATCCCACAGTTTTCTTCGAGAATGACTAAATAGGGTGGGAATAGAAGCATGGTGTATCGGCACATTCAGCAAACTTAAGGAGAATAGAAAATACCAACATACCACCAAGGCAACCCCAATTAATAGAGAAGGGATTTCAGGAAAATTAAATTAGTATGACAAAGAACACAAACTTGTTTCACTTTACTCAAATTTACACTATATGGTTCTAACTTTGGAGTGTCCTCAATCAACCCCACTAGTTGATTAAGAGTATAGTGGGTAGGTTTTTGCTTCTTAATTTGGTTGCAGGCACTTTCCTTGCTTCCTTATGGTGGACGAAATACCAAGAGGTTGGGGTTTGCATTATGACTTCCTCTCTTGTACAATTCTTGTTGGAAAATGCATGTAAATCTCATATACATCACGTGTAGAGAAAAACAAACCAAGATCTGCCTCTATGATGCTAGAACACATGTTTTTGTTTGTTCGTTTAGACCCCTTAAACAAATTGTTTAACCTAATTTATTAACTAAGTGATTACTTAGATTAATTTTCAGATTTAGGTTAAACACCAAAAAATCATATTATGCAAAAATGCGAAAAAGTAAATAGCACCACGATATGATGACCTAAGAAAACCATTGAAACTAACCGTTTCAAGGTAAAAACCTGGGGAGGATTTGACCTACCTATCCTCAAGGTAAAGTAAATCTACTATAAAAGCATTGAAGTTTTTACAATCAGATTTAACCCTAAATCCATTGCTACCTCATGTATTAATTTACTAACACGACCACGTGCAAATTTCGAATCCACAGACTCCTTCTCTTCTTGGATTTACACCAACAAAAGCCGCCTTGCTTGTAACTTTGAGATTCCACTCAAAGGTTTCAGATCACCTTCAGTAATGATCTCGATGCAACAACTATGTCCTACTAAAGCTTAATTGTAGTTTTGGCTTAGGTAGATTCTTGTGTAGTTAGAAGGTACAAAATCTCTCAGATCTCACAAAGAGTAACACACAAGTCTTCCAAAAGTCTTCAAAACGTGGTTAGGGTTTCCCTTTTATATGTGGAGAAGTTTAGATGAAACCTTAAATGTTTTCGTGGGCTTTGGGCATGTTTATAATTCTGCAGAAAAAACTGGACCTGTGATTTTCGATTGGTGGAGCCTAATTCTCGATCGGTTGAGCAAGGCAGAACCACACTCCCTTTTCCTACAATCAGCTGAACTTGAACCTTGAAACAACCACCTTTAAGCATTGCCTAAAAACCTAGTTTAGACATGTTTTGTTCTCGATTTGCCAACACAATAAAAATGTGATTCTAAATATTTGAATTTAAATCTTTAGAACTTTACAGTTTTGATTTTACAAATTAGGGTTTAGAGAATCATTCCTTCGGTGCATCTAACTTTGATAAACTTACCAAGAGCTCTTGAATTTTTGACCAAATCTTGATGCAACAAACCTTTCCAAATCAAATTTGAAAAGAAAAAAAAAAAAAAACAATCTAGCAAGTCTTAATCTTGAGATCTCCTTGATCTCCACCTTAACAATCACACGACTTCAACCCTGTCCATGTGCCTCTATGAGAACTTCCTCTTGCAATCGTGTATCATAGGGAAGAGAACTCTTCTTTTCTCTAAAAGTTTTGTGCAATAGAATTAGGATTTTGCTTGACTATCTAATCCCCCTTTATACATGTACACTAGTTATTAAGTCAGCCTACGTGAGCTTTTAGAAATGCGGTCATCCATGGTGAAACAAAGTCAATTATTGTCACTTTGTTAATCACTATATCTTAAGTCCTTGGGTCCCCAATTTAATCTCTTATTATTCTTGCATTTTTATGGAATCTAATTTCATTGAATATAAATTTTAGTAACTCCTTATTAAAATAGTCATACCTAATATTCTGAACACTCAATTCCCATTAAATTTATCTCAAGGGGATGTTTTGTGTCTCTATCAAGATTATAGATTTCATTTTGAGAATTGGTGTTCCCACAACATTGTGTGCAATTGCACAATGTCCTGATATATTGACCATATATACAAGATCTCACTTTGACATACATCAAAGCAACCAACGATTCATGTTTGAGTACATCATCAATCCTGTCAAGATTGAGATTCTATGCAAATAGTAGTCATGAGGCTTGTTTGTTCAAGTGACAATAGTTAGTAGATAATAATTTTTTTTAAAAAAAATCTCACAATAATCCAATTCAATGTATCACAAATGCTTGAGATACACCTACATATTAATCAGACATGATCAAGATAAATCACCATAATTGATATGTCATAATCTTCACAGATGAAATATTTAATTCCATCAATGACTACTAACTAACTTTTATGAGTTTACAAGGAACTTGTAAATTAGATTTTGCTGCATACAAATCTTATTCCTATACCTAAATCATATACAATGCATGTCATGGACTACATGTAATGTCCACAAATCTCATTCCAAACAAGTCTCAAAAAATAAAACACTTTATTTATTAAAGAATGATCAATAAATTGGATTTTAGGGCACTACTCCTAACAACTACCCCCCCCCCCTCCACACACATCACTAAATAATGCAAGGAGGTAATTTTTTCCTACCATGTAACCACTCCTCCATACAAGGAGTTGAGTTTTAATTTCTTATAACTATTTCTCCTAATCTTTTTTTTTTTTTTTCATCTCGTAACCTTTTCCCTTGATCATTAAAACAACGTTATTTATATTAATTTTAGGGTTGGAACCGTTTTAAAAAAAAGTAAGTTTAAAAATAACTTTCAAAAATTTATTTTCAACGTTGCTAAAAACATCATCCAAACAATTCCAAACATTGAAAAAAGTAATTTATTTTTATTGACAATCAGAAACTATGGAAAATAATAAAGGAGACCATCGATAATTATGCAAGATTTACCAAATACTCAAAATTGATCATGCGTACTACTTTGATTGACAAAAGAGGAATACAGAGGTAGTTGATCGTTGAAACATTTCCTTTCCTGCTTGTATTTTTAGTTTTTTTTTTTTTTTTGTTCCTTATAATTTCGAATATACATTAGAACATGTATATGTCTAGAATACGAGAAAACCTTATTCAAATAATCTTAGTTGATATCGCAACCCTACTCAGAGGCGTGAATATGGTTATTAAGGAAATGGTTTGTGACTTCTTTTCTTTAAGTGATCACCTTCTCCCATGATGAGATTACTTCAAGAGAATTTCTACAATTCTACCTCTAAGAGAGAGAAAATACTAGAGAGAAACATGTACAACGGCAACCCTTTCACTATTCTTCTATATAATCTCAAATGAGAGTTACATGGTTGTATTATCATACAACTCATATTCTAATCCTATTGGCCACAAATGGCTAGCTCACTCCTATTGACTTACTATTTCAACATGTGCTCCCATGAATCAACCCAAGTGATTAATGTGTTAAATGTGCTTGTGATCTAACTAATTCAGTCCATGTAACTTAATTTAACTAACCCTAACGTGTTCCAAGTTTGTAATTTGATCCAACCAAGCTCTTAGGTGACTACTCCGGGTTGATTTACGTGTATGGGAGTGTAGAGGAGTTGCCACAAAAGTTTGGAGGTCATTGGACAAAGGAGTTCCAATTTTCACTCTAAATTGGGGAGTGCCGATCGACAATTTCTTTATTTTTCCCAATTTTATTTTCCTTTGAGCAAATTCAGAGTTTCTAACATGATCCTAACATTGCGTACATGTATGTATTGATGGATGTGAGAATCTGTAAGAAACTCATTAACTTTTGTACAATAGAAAATGACAATGAAAGTTATCATAACAATGTTCAAACATATACTAATATAAAAAATTCTTGATTATGTAAAATGACTACGTTCCACCCCTCCCCCCAAATGCAGTTGTGTAGAGAGTTTTACTCACAATACTTTTACCATTGTTGTTTTGGCTGAAAAATATAAATAAAATTAAAATAAATAAATTTTTACTTTAGAATAATTATGTCCTAACTCATAAGAAGTTTTTTTTTTTTTTTTTTTATACAAGATAGAATTCTACTCTAGCCTAATCTAAGTGTATATGTATATGAAGCTCCCTCTTAGAGACTTGAACTCCGACCCTTACCCTCCACATCCCACAAGCACTTATACTTGTGGAGTAATCATCGCACCAAAGGTGTGCGGCGGTTCATAAGAAGATTAAAGTGGATTAGCTATTCTCAATTGAAAAGACAATGTTAACAAAATCTATATATAAAAGAGTAAATTTCATTAATTTAACTGTGGTTTGGATTAATGCCAACTAGATTCAAGACATTTTAAAACTGAACAATTCAATCCCTAGACAATAAACACCGTTAGACTTATTAGTTATTTTTCTTTTCTATTTTAGGGACCAAATATATCAATTTTAAAATATATTGAACCTATTTGACATTAGCTCAATCCCCATGGTAGATTAAAAGAATTTACTCAATACAAAAACTTAATTAATTATTTTGTATCTAAAAAAAATTTAAAGAAAAAATATAATTTGCACAAATAAGAAATCCAATGTTTATATAAAAAAAAAAAAAATTATACAAGAAAAACGCCTAAAAGTTAGTTGCAGCTACCGGTACAAATTATAAGGTCAATGGGGTCGTCGTGATGTAGTGACCTTTTTGTGAGTGGACTGGCAGATGATGAGAAACTGAGAATAGCTAAAGTAAAACAAGACCCGGAGTAGGAGGAGCCAGCTCCCCACATTATGTTTGTTATCAAACATCATTGACCCCTCAAATGATGGCCTGTCATTTCTCAAATTTCTTAACACCAATGGAATAACAGTCTCATTCTATTTTATTAAAGTTCTAAATGTATCCAGTTTGAGATAAAGAACCTGTACTGTACAGACAACCAAAAAAAAGAAGATAAAGAACCTTACATTATATATACTACCTTATATTAGAAACCACGAAGTTTGTGATTCTAATCCGCAACGTGTATGTGAAAGCAATAGTGTCTATTTCTATGTATCAGTATCACAATGATGCGGAAACACAAAAATAATTTTGTTTAAATTTAGTTTTAGTAAGTTTTGGATGCTAAATTGTTAACTGTAGGGTAAAATATTGTTTTTGTCCTTAACTTTACTATTTTTTTTTTTTTTTCATTTCTAAACTTCAAAAAGTTCATTTATTGTTCTTAAACTATTCAAAAGTTCGGTTTTGTTCTTAAACTAAACTTTACTAAAAATTTGTTTTTTGCCCTTAAACTATTAAGAAAAGTTCTTTTTCATTCCTATTTTTGTCTCTAAACTATTATAAATAAATAAAAACTATTTATAAGTTTTAAGGATGAGAACTTTTTAAAGTTTAGGAATGAAAAATAAACTTTTGGTAAAATTTAAGAACCAAAATAATCTTTTATCCTTAATTGTATTTTTATTGTTGAAAGATAAGTACACGTTCCAACAAATGGAAAAATTCTTAGATACTCCCGGAGTATAGTGAAATAGTGCTCCCTCATTTCACATTCATGATGAACCCTATCATGAATTTAATAAGTGGACTCTATCGTGAATGTGAAGGAGAGAGCACCTAAGAATTACTCCAACAAATGTTGCTTCAAAGTTCATGCAGAAAGAAAAACATATTGAAGAACCTAAAAAGCAGGGGTAGCTCCACATTTTGTCCAAAGGATTCAAATGAACTCCCTAACTTGAAAAAAAAAATTACACGTGTATATATATATATATATATATATATACACAATTTTTTTATTAATTTAATTTACCCTTAAAAACATTTTTGCACACCTTGATCACATATTAACCCAACCTAAAACCAAATAAAAACTCTCTTTCTCTGTTCCAATCTTTGATCTCATTCTTATGAATCTTATCTCATCTCTCTTCTTTATCTGACTATCTCGGTATCTCCAACTTTAAAAGTAAAGAGTAAGTATTTGTGAGTTGTAGGTATCTCTCTCTTTATTATAAATTTATATTATATGTGTGTTAATGTGTGTTGATCTTAATTGTGTGCTTTAATTTTTATTTGTTATTATGTTGTTTGTGTGAATTGTGATGTGTGTGAATTTGTGTGTGTATAGTATAAATATGATATAACTTTCAATAATTTAATAATTAAGAAGGATAGAGGGTTTGTTGCATATGTGTGTATTGTTATCATGTTATAAAAACTTTTTTGTTATAAAGTTAGCGATTCAAGAACCAAAAAAAAAAAAAAAAAGTAAAGTTAATGATTATTCAAGTATTTGATTGGTTAAGTAAGCACTTAGTGTATTATTTAGGTATCGATGAGTGTTGCTATGTGGGTCAATAATATATATATATAGGCAAAGTTGAGAGAAAATCAAATTATATTCTTATGGGAGGGGAGGAACCGAGTATGGAATAAGAATTGTGGGCCCAGCCCGAGGAGGAAAAAAGGGCCACATGCACATCTAGTCCTAGCCCGACTCACGAGCCTGAGCCCGAGGAGGAAAGATAAAGAGGCCAACCCCCCAAGGATGCCCAGGAGCAAGCATCCCTCGAGAATTCTCAAGCAAGTCGATGGTGTTACAAGACAAGAAACCGAGAAAGGAGGAAGAGACAAGTGAACAAAGAACAGAGGAAATATCTATATAAAGTAGCTATCACCTTCACATTTAATGCACTGTACCAACTCAGGTGACTGCATTAATGAAGGAGTGACTCCTAAACAGTGGCCTCACAATTTACCGCCTCCAGCATAGCCCTAATTGGACAAGCATCCAAAGGAAGGACATTGACTGTATAAGTGGAGGGGTAGGATGTAATCCTAAGGACTATATAAAGAAAATGAATACCCCCAAGAAGGAGGATGAAACCTAAAAAAGAAAAGAACAGAAACTGAAGAACATGACTTTGTATCAAGCACTTAAAACTTTTTTATGTATATGACCCCCTCGACCAGACTTAAGGAAGCGTTATTTCTCTACCATTGCGTTTCTTTAGTTATCTTTAAAGCACTAACTCCACTGACCCTATAGTTGGATCATAATTACGCATCAAAGTTGACATTGCAAGCTCATACTCTAACAATTTAATTGCACTGGGCCTAAAGAATTTGACTCCACTACTTTAATTAGGCTTTGCAGCACTTGTCCTATTTAAGTTTTTTTAATTTCTGTTTTAGGTGAGTTAATGTGGTGCAAAAGACGAAGAGTAATATAAATAAATCATCTAAAACCCAATAAACAAAACAAAAAACAAAAAACAAAAAACAAAAAAAAAAAGAGAAAGAAAGAGTAAACTCGTGTATATCCAAAAGAAATTAAAATAAGAGAGAGAGAGAGTAATTTCAATCCATATATGTGTGTAATTATAATTTTTTAGTTGTACCGTGCATATGCACGAGTTATACACTAGTCTATATATATAAAATAATATGTGAAGCTGAGAAAAACTCAAATTAAAATTCTAAATTAAAATTCCAATTTTGCGTCATGTGTCCTAAATTATTTATTCTTAAAGATTTTTATTTCTTCACTTTAGAATCAAATATGAGACCACATCATAAGTATTCATCTAAGTGAGTTATTAAGTACAAACGCCAAAGAGTCTAAAATAAATGAATCGTTAAAAAAAAGTACTTTACAATAATTTTTTTAAAAAAAAACATGGATAATTTACATTTTATACCTAATAATATTCTTATAAATTTTTTTAAAGTGTTAACAATATATAATAATGACTATTAATAGTATTTAAGTTATATATATAGAAATGATATTATGTATTTTATTGTATATCTTTAAGTGTATCCATGCATATGCATAGGGTAACAAGCTAGTATATATTAATATGTAAAATTTAGAGAAAATTCAATTAGATTCTACAATTAAAGTCCAATTTTGAGTCATGTGTCTTAAATTATTTATTTTTAGAGAGAGTTTTATTTCTTAATTTTTGAGTCAAATGTGGGATCATATCATAAATATCCATTTAAGTGAGTTATTGCGTACAAAAACCAAAAAGTCTAGAATTAATTAATATAATTTTTTTAAATGGACAATTTATATTTTCTACCTAATATTATTCTTATAAGACTTTTTAAAGAGTTAAAAAAAATATAAGAATAATTATCAGTAATATTTAAATTATATATGTAAGAATTATACTATGCATGTATACATTTTAAGTATATCCTTGCATATTCATGAGATTACAAGCTAGTTAATATAGTGCTAGTAAATGGAGTTTTTTTATTTAGTTTAATATATATATATATATATAAACAATAACAAATAAATAATTACAACTGCATAAAAATAAAAATGTTATTCAAGCTTAACAAAATAAAATGATCAACACCTACCCACATTGACAATAAACAATGTAATTGATAATAAACTATCATATGCAACGATTACAAAATATAAAAACACGTAAAAAAAATTTTGTAAAACTTCATGTATTTGCGTACATGTGTTGTTGATAACTCGATATATTTATGTTTTTATTAAATATTATTTAATTTAAGTTTCTTAATGACTCCATAAAAAATTGTTGGAGTTGCCACTACTAAAAGGTAGGGTAAAACATCTAAACCATGTGTAGCAAAGATTTAACATTGGCCAAGAGTTCTGTAACTCAACTAGTTAGCATCTCCTAGTATTTCCAAGATTTAAATCCCCCTCCCCCATTGAAAATATTGAATTATAATACATATATATATATATATATAGAGAGAGAGAGAGAGAGAGAGAGAGAGAGAGAGAGAGCCTATTATAGATTTAGATATGTTACTTGTTGGGTTTTTACACTCAGATTGTTAAATTTACACTGAATTAATCAAGCTATTTGGATTAGTGCAATTATGCCAATTTATCAATTATGCATGTGATGAAATGGAAAATTCCAAGGAAAACTATCCAAGGGAAACACCATTATAGGGAAACCTTCCCCAATAAGACAATCTACTATGATAAGAGAAGTCTTACAACATCAAGAAAAACATTTTCATAAACTCTACAACCTATAGGCAACTTACATTGAAAAAATTAATTTTATTGCTTTAGAATCTCTAAACTATTCAATAAAATTGAAGTATTCATGAATGACGCACCAAAGATCAAAATCAAAATCTCCAACTGACTTCTAAAACCTCTTGAAAATTTACTCCACAACAGCAATAACAGGTTAATACCATGACTTCAACCTTGATTACCGAACTTCAAGGATAACATTTTCAAATCTACTTCTTGAACTTCAGTATGATGATGAAATAGCAATATGGTTTGGACTTTGGGTGAGTTTGGTTTAGCTTTTTGAAATTGGACTTTTTGAAAAAATGGGGTTTTTAAAAAGTGTGGTATGAAACTGAATTTTTTGAAAAAACTGAATGTTTGGTAAAAGCTGTTAAAAGTGCTTTTTGAAAAAGCGAAGTATGGTTTTAGTGGTAAATTACCAAAAAGAACAATGTATATATAAAAGAGTTTATTTCATTTTTAAATCAACTACTTCATAATACTTATTAAAAAAAAAGCTACTTAATAATAATAATAATAATAAATATATTATTGTCATAGTTATTTGTTATTACTATTACTATTATTGGTATTATTCTAATAATGTTAGTCTTTTTTAGCATCAATTATTTGTTATTCTAAAATTTTTGAACCAAGTATGTTATTTATCTTACTTTAATAATGTTATCTATTTTTGATAATATCAGCATCACTATTTTAATAATCTTTTTGTCTTATTGAATATGGTGTTATCTGTTCTGGCATGATGGTCTGAAGGGGTTTCAAAGGATAAAGTTGGGTTTTTAATAAAACAAGTGTGCAATTTGGTAATTAAACCAACAATTCCTGAAAGTTGAAGTGGCTTTTTTGAAAAAGTTGGCCAAAGGTCCTTTGGCTTTTTAGAGGTCTTGCACTTTTTGAAAAAACAACTCTCTTGCTAATACTTACTAAAGAAAAAGCTACTTAATAATAATAATAATAATAATAATATATTATTGTCATAGTTATTTGTTATTATTATTACTATTATTGGTATTATTCTAATAATGTTAGTTTTTTTTAGCATCAATTATTTGTTATTCTAAATTTTTTGAACCAAGTATGTTATTTGTCTTACTTTAATAATGTTATTTATTTTTATAATATCAGCATCACTATTTTAATAATGTTTTTGTCTTATTGAATATGGTGTTATTTGTTATGGCATGATGGTCTGAAGGGGTTTCAAAGGGTAAAGTTGGGTTTTTAATAAAACAAGTGTGCAATTTGGTAATTGAACCAACGATTCCTAAAAATTGAAGTGACTTTTTTGAAAAAGCTGGCCTAAGGTCCTTTGGTTTTTTGGAGGTCTTGCACTTTTTAAAAAAGCAACTTTCTTGCTCATATTTACTAAAAAAAACCTACTTAATAATAATAATAATAATAATATAATAATAATATTATTATTATATTATTATTATTATTATTTGTTATTACTATTACTATTATTCTATTAATGTTAGTTGTTTTTAGCATCAATTATTTGTTATTCTAAAATTTTTGAACCAAGTATGTTATTTGTCTTACTTTAATAATGTTATCTATTTTTTATAATATCAGCATAACTATTTTAATAATGTTTTTGTCTTATTGAATATGGTGTTATCTATTCTGGCATGGTGGTCTGAAGGGGTTTCAAAGGGTAAAGTTAGGTTTTTAATAAAACAAGTGTGCAATTTGGTAATTGAACCAACAATTCCTAAAAGTTGAAGTGGCTTTTTTGAAAAAGCTGGCCGAAGGTCCTTTGACTTTTTGGAGGTCTTGCACTTTTTGAAAAAGCAACTTTCTTGCTCATACTTACTAAAAAAAGAACCTAGTTAATAATAATAATAATAATAATATTGTCATAATAATAATGTTAGTTTTTTTTTTAGCATCAATTATTTGTTATTCTAAAATTTTTGAACCAAGTATGTTATTTGTCTTACTTTAATAATGTTATCTATTTTTTATAATATCAGCATCACTATTTTAATAATGTTTTTGTCTTATTAAATATGGTGTTATCTGTTCTGGCATGGTGGTCTGAAGGGGTTTCAAAGGGTAAAGTTGGGTTTTTAATAAAACAAGTGTGCAATTTGGTAATTAAACCAACAATTCCTGAAAGTTAAAGTGGTTTTTTTGAAAAAGCTGGCCGAAGGTCCTTTGGGTTTTTGGAAGTCTTACACTTTTTGAAAAAACAACTTTCTTGCTAAAGCAATTTTTTAATACCCACCAAACACCTAGCATTTTGAGCTTTGAAGTAAAAAGTACTTTTTGCCATCTGAAAGTGCAAACAAACGGGCACTTTATTTGTGCGGCAAAGTGCTCTTTTCTCATTTGATTTGTCTATAATTTATCCTTATATAGTCTAACAAGTAGGGCAAAACTCAAATAGACGACTTAATAGGCGTTTTAGGAATTTGACTTCGCGTAGTTTCGATCTACTGACAAATTTCCTTGATGTCTTGGGAGACATTCTTGATCAATCAAGAATGGTATTGGCTATGTGTCGAGAATCCATATATAAACTCTTCTTTATTTCAATTAATCTTGGTTCTTTGTCTTGAACTTGAAAATACATCTTATAACTCAACAAGATTTACAATTGATCATGGTTTGCTAACACTAAATTTATTGGATCTAAAATTACTTTTCACTATGAAGGGAGATTTCTCACTCCTTGATTAGGAGAAAGTTCAATTAGAAAGCAACAAAGAAGATAGTACATGTTTCTTAAAAAGTAAGTTTGATGCATTTGCTATTGATTAACCCTTTATAGTGCATGAAATGACAAATTTTGATCAATTGGAAGAGTTTGACAAAATGGTGCTTTCTATGGATTAAGATAGGGCTATAACATTTGCAACGCTGATTTTCACACACTGATTTTTCCATTCCAGATGAATATAACGTTGTGATATAATGTAGGATTGTATTGTTCTTAGTGTTATCAAAGTGCTGTATGAGTTAGTGCATGCATCACATGTAAGAATTCTTAACCTTCAACACTTAAAAACTCAACAACGGGTTTTCTCCAATAAAGAGAGAATGATGTGGAGGCATGAAGACAATTTTATTTCAATTTATTTCTTTATTTAATTTTGGAATTCAATTGTATATATTGAAGAGGGTAGAAGTGAAGTAGATGGTCAGAATTTACAAAGACTCACTATAGGAAGCATCACTAGGATGACGAATAAAAGCATGCGACAACAAAACCCCTTAAAGGTGGACGGTTAGTCCGTTGGGACGGATCACCTTCAGTGTACGGATGATTCAAGGAGGACGGATGGCCTAAAAAGGACGAATAGCCCTCGGACGGACGTTGAGGTCGACGGAGCCAAGACGCCACATGGCATTGACGTGGCTTACTTGGCCCCCAAGCGAATTTCAAATAATAGTAACTTCTGATCCACGATTAACCCTAGTCAATGAAACCTTTACATGGAAAGGGTCCTTTAAATCTCACGTATTTATGAAGATCTTTTCTACAAGAAAATATTCCTCTGGCCCAAGGCACCAAGGTCGGTTCCCCCACTATTATAAAAAGGCCATAACATTCAGAAAACAAGGTGCGCATAATTCATCTTAGCTCTAGCACTCTAAAGATATGACAATCTCTCTAACTTAACCTTCAGAGGGTATTTAGCTGGTACCACACCGGTACTCTCTTGAGGTCTTTTTCTTTTTTGGTGTTGTGCAGGTCCTGTTACGAGCGCGTGAGGACTGTGTAGCTTACTGACAATTCTCAGTGTCATCATATATTTTATTGTTCAAATATTGGAATTTATTATAGGTAGTATAAGTTCATTATATTTTATTTGATCTCTTGAAGTTAATGTTAATTTTCTAAATCAATAATCCACTGCATTTCCTACTCAATTAGAATAAGGGCTTAGTTTTTGGAGTTTAGATGAGCATGCTATTATACCCGTACGAAAAATAATTTTATTGATTCATAAAATTTCTCTTAAAATTTTTTCAATGGTTTGATGTTGACCCTTGCTAACCCTAAGTGTTCACTCCTAAGTTTGTTTTCTCTTACTTGTTACTAATTCAGGAAAGCCTAGGGCATGATTCGTAGGTTATCCTTTTATTTTAGTGCTCTTTAAATTTGTTATTGAATAAGTTTTCATACCATGCAGGAAGTGCCAAGATAATTTTATTTTTATTCAATTTTGGAATATAATTATATTTATTGGTCAATTTAGGTATTATATTAGTTAACTAGGTTATTACTATTTTACATATTTTCATTGAGTCAAATGTATTATTGTAATTTAATATTCGAGACTTTCTAAGTCAATAGAAATTAGAGTTTAATTTTGTGTAGTATATATAGGCATGCTATATATTTTACTCCTATAGAGACAATTTACTTGATTAATAATACTAAAAAATTGGAATTTTTCAATGGTTTTGGTGTTGACTCTAGCCAACTCTGGATAATTACACCTATTAAGCTTATATCTCACTTGGTGTCACTCCAAATAGCCTTAGGAATTGATTTCTAGGTAATTATATTTTTATTTTTCCGTTATTCAACTTTGTTATTGGACCCATCTTAGTTTTTACCTTATCACATACCTAAAAGATTTTTCTTCCACCATGAAAGTAGGCAGAATATATTGTACTTAAACTACTTTAAAAAACTCTATTATTATTATCTCTATATATTAAGAGAATTCAGAAAGTCATTTATAATTTTAAAAAATGTCAAAAATACTCATAATCTAATTAGATAATCATTATTCTTAAAAAATAAAAAATAGGGTTAAAATTATAATTTAACAAAATTCAAAAAGAGAAAGAAAAAAAAATACCATTGAAATTTTTTTTCTAAAAATTAGCACTCTTTATTTAAATATATTTCACGCACATTTCATATATATTTTTTCCTAAAAACTAGCATACACTAAATCCAGTAATTTATTCCATTTCAAATATTAAATTTTAGTTTCTTAAAAATCCTATATTGTGTAACCTCACCAATAATAGATAAATTCAATTTGAAAAATTATATTAAACTAAAAAAATAATAATTTCATCACATGTGTGAAGCGTGTGTAATGAGACTAATAATTATTATTATTATTATTGCAAATTGGTATCAAAACATGGTATTTGCATACCACCATCCTATGCTTCAAATATAGATGCTATTATAAAGTGTGACCACACCGTTTAAAGCAACTACACCTAGACGTGGAAAAATGGGCGAATTGAGTTGTGGTCAGGTCAATCGGGTTGCGGATCGGGTTGACCCGTATTTTTCAAAAGAGCTTTTTTTAATAAAAAAATTACAAAAAAAAATCAATGGCAACCTGTTTAAAGTGAATGAATAAAATCAATGACAACCTATTTAGAAATAATGAATAAAATCAATTAAACAAATTGAAAACAATTCTGACATTTTGAGCATGACAAAAATTCTTTATAGCCATAAATTTATGATGAAAAAAGTCTTCAATGTTAATAACTCACTGTCAAAATACATATAATTACAAGTTTACATCTCCAAAAAGAAATAGATCTTAAAGAGTACTAAAAACTACATATTTTAATTTTACATCATTAATAATATCATTCCCACAAAAGTAGAGGCGTAAAAGTCTTCTTTGAGAAACTAAAATTGTGAAAAGTTTTTAAGGGGAAAAAAAAATTGTGAAAGGTTGAAAGCTCTTACCTCTTAGTGGTTTGTGCCTTTCAGCCTTTGTGGACTATAGCTACTATAAGTGTTTTTTTTTTTTTTTTGAGAATCATCTACAAGCTCTTAAGTCTAGCCATTTACTATGTTAGTAAATAGTGAGTAGGTTAGTGTACTAGACTAGACTACTAGACTACATTTGATTGAAATTGTGAGTCAAGTGTGTGAGCTTAGAGCTGTGAAGTGTCGTATCAAATTGAATGAGCAATTTTTTTTAATAAATGGGTTGTCTTGTCTTGTCTCATGTCTGTCAAGTGTGAACATCTATCTGTAATCTATTAGTTTCGATGATTTGTGCTTTATACACCTAGCATCAGGACGTTGTCTAAATATTTTTTAACGAATTTTTTGATGGGTCGGGTTGACCCGCAAAAAATAGGGTCGGGTCACAGGTCAAACCGTTTTTGCTTCAGGTTAAAAAATTCAGGTTTAGATCAGGTATTTTTCGGATCGAGTCAAAAAATTCTAACCCATTTTGTCATGTCTAGCTACACCTGCATAGTAAGTGCCTCTTTCTCTGATCCGCAACGAAATTAGCTTATTTGTCGAAGGCAATTACCTTTGCCTAGTCCATTCAACGAGTATAATTGGCTGACCCACACTCTTTCACCATAATTTTCAAATATCAAGGCTGGCTTGCTAAGTACTAGTCTGATGGTTCAATTACTTTTGCCAAGCCTTGACAATCTTGTTTGACATGTATTGACTACAAACAACTTGTGATCTTTGTATAGCAATATGATGGACTTAATACTAATCAATGTTGTACATATAGCTCTAATCTAGATTTCTTGCATCTATTTCTATTTAGAGTGTAAGTAAAGTGATTATAATTTGACTTGCATTGCAATCAAAATAATGACAATCTTACTATTGTAACTCTAGCTAAGTCTAAGATTTAGCCTACTAAATATACTCTTATATGGATTCATTATGAAACATAAAACTTAACACTAAAAGTATAGTGTACGTTTTTAGACCCCCTTAAAATATAAACTGTTTAACCTAGTTATTTAGCTAAGTGATTGCTTAGCTAAATTATTCAGATTTAGGTTAACACAAATAAATCATATCATGTAAATTAGTGTGGAAAAGTAAATAACACACGATAACCCAAGAAAATCAAATCGATAAAAAACCTGGAGAGGATTTAACATAGCTATCCTCAAAGTAAAACAAGATCCACTATGAAAGAATTGAAATTTTACAAAAGGACTTAGACCACTAACATCCTAATGCTACCTCAAGTGGAAAACTTACTACCACGACCACATGACAGCTCCAAATCAACGGACTACTTCTTTCCTTGATCCACAGCAACCACAAGTACACCCACTTGTGTTGTTCTTTAAGCTCTTGAAACAGCAACTGAAGAGAGCACCAAGTTTTCGACATCAATCTTGATCTTGATAACAGTAAGTATGTATGAAGGTAAACACATTTAGATCTTACAAAAGATTCACACATACAACATATCAACCACCTATAAAACATGACTAAGGGTTTTCTTTTTATATGAGACATAAAGCATAAAACCCTACATGTCAAATGGGCTTGAGCTGAGTTGGAAAATTCTGCAAAAAAATAATCTGCACGAGTTTCGATCGATTGAGTCTAATTTTCGATCGGTCGAACCTTGCAGAATTTGAATAGTAATTTTCTACAGTTACTCGATTCCAACTTTACACATAAACACACTTTGAGCAACTTAAATCTAAACTCTAAATTTTGATAATGGTTTGCCAACATTACACATTGAAGTTCTAATACATTTAGATCTTAAAGTCTTAGAACCTAACATATAGCCATCAAGAATTTTTCATTGTACATGTAGGTCATTATTGCCAAACCAGCTAATTCTGTGCATTATCTTTCTTTATTTTTATGCATTCTATATTTTCTCATATATTTTTATTTATATATCATATATTTATATCTTGCATTTTTTAAAATGGTATCAAAGCTATATCACATTTTTTTTCAAATATGATAGTTATGTATTATCTTTTATAATAATTTGAATTAGTATTTTTTTTTTTTTAAGTGATTTGGATCACTGTTATTGCTGTGAAAGCAAAGTGGTCAGCCTATTAATCGAATTATGAAACTTATCCACAAAATTGTACATAAACTTATATATATTTTCTCATATATATAAATACAAGGATTTTAATTAAGCGCTGCCCCTTTTGATACTTCGCCTTATCCACAAAATTGTACCTTTTTTTTATGGACCTTGGTGCATGGCACAAACCAAACATCTGTGTAGGAATCAAATATCTGTCATAATCAAAATTTCAGTCAGTCAGTTTATTTATTGAAAACCAGAACACCGGCCTCAAGAAGGGCTGGAAATAAAAGAAACAGAAAATTGCTTGAAATTATGTTCATGCTAGTGATGTTCTTTTACTGTTCAATAATCTTTCCTATACAACTTTTTTTCATAGCAATTTGCATAATTTTTGAAGTTTCGATCTGTGAGCAGTGAAAAAAAAAAAAAACTGGTGGGTTTATATAAAAAATTGTCTTTATCACTTATAATCGACCACTTGAGCAATAATTAAAATATTGTGAAAAAAGTTGTAACCTTAGTATTACACCTTATTACCTAGGAGCAAAACCAATAATACTAGATTTTTCAAATTTATTCTAGATTTTTCCCAACACACTAAAAAGTTACTCTTAGAACCACTAACGAGTTGATTAAAGCTGAAAGCAGCTTTAAGGTTAAAGTTGAAATTTAGAACCTCTAAAAAAATCAATTAAAATTCACTATTCATATTTTATAAATTTGTAACTTTGAAACACTATTTATTGTAATATGCAAAACACTCAAAATACTAATTAATGATGTATTCTGAACAATTACCAAGGCTTTGCCTTGTCACTATCTTGTGAAGTATAAACACCATTATACTTAAATTAAACTTAGTAACAAATTCATTTATGAAAAAAAAAAATTTGAATCAATAAATTTTTTTAAAAAAATAGTATACTATTGTTTACACTTAAAGCACACGTTAATAATAAATTTATATATATTTATATATAAAAAAAATGTTTTAGTTAAGTACATTCTAGGCCACAGAACAATTATTGTCCATCATAGCTTTTTGGTGGAAGATTATATTAGGGGACTTGTTGGATTCGAAGCTGGCACAATCTTATCCTGACCCTCAAAACCCACCTGACATGTTTTATGTTTACCCGAAAGAGAAAAAGGACAAGAAGAGAGAGAAGTAAACATACTAAAAACTCAAAAGTGATACAGTGAAAAAACACCCCATCTCATTTTAGTCCAGGGCGCCAGGATTGGAGTCAAATTACATATTTGTACATTAGTTATAACTTATGTATTTATGTGTATGTATGTGTGAGATAGATAGAGTTAAAATAATTTAAAAAATGAAGTTTAATGGCTAAAAATGCCACCAAAAATATCGCTAGTTCAAGCAAAAAAAAAACTTTTATCAACTTTTATATTTAAACACGCATAAACAAAGTGCACTTTTATTTACTTGAAAAATAAGAGAAAAAGCACATTAACAACTTTGTATTTTTTTTTTTTTTTGGTTTAAGTAAACGTGTGTTTTGTTGGGCGAAGTCCACTTAAGAAACTAAAATATTGTAATTGTAAAAATGGTCATATTTCAAAAGAAATGCTATAGAGAAATTAACATTGTATGATGCATAAAACCCACAACAAAATAAAACATGACAATTGCTCTAGACACTTATTGAACCAAAGGGTAATGATTGAAGGGTAACGATTGAAGGGTAACTAATACTTTTACTTTGTTTTAGTCATTTTATATGCCATAATTTACTAGACAACCCCACTTAGCTAATTATTTTCATTGCTTTCATATACTTTCCTTAATCCTAATAGTTCCATACTCTGGATATATCCAATCATCAACCAAGAAGATTGAGACATACTTATGGTATCAAATATTTTTATCATTCATGCTAGTGTGTCATTCTATGTAGTTTTGAGAGATAATTGTCTTAACCCTTTGATCGATCATACAATTATAACATATTTCAATGGGGAAACCACTAAAACTAACATTAGACTTGGTATGTGAATTTTTTTTGGAGGGGCCAATTAATACATATGCAGGTGCCAGCTTGTATAATATTATATAGGAGTTTCAAAAGCTTTGCCTCACCCCCTTATGTGTGCCCCCACCCCTGTTTTAGTCTATTAGTAAAACTGTCTCTTTTTGGACTTGACTAGAGTCTAGTGCATTTTACTTATTACAATGATAACATATAATAAAAAAAGGATACATGTTAATTACTATCTCAATATATTTAATGCACTGAAGTAACTAAATCCAAGTTTTGTCCGTCTCTCTTCCCTTTGCTAGGGAGAGTTTTTCTAGCCAAGAAGAGTTATATTTGTCTGGTCATCATCTTCATCAAAGTTGGGTATGTGTGAGGCGATGGCTTTTGGTGGCAAACCATATATTGGTCGTTAACTTATATAATGCATAGTAAATTGACTTAAATTTATCCAAGAAATTCAATAGTGCAATTTATGTTGGTATTATAATTATTGCAGATCCTCATAATTGGGTAATTAGAGGTTTTTACTCTAGAAAAAAATGGTGGTGAGAGGGAGATGGTGAAGAATTTTAACAAATGGGAAATTAGAAGGTTAATTTTGACTTGGTATTTAAAAAGGAAGACATAAAAAAATAAAAAGAGTTGAATGTCAGTTTTGGAAAGTGACTTAAGATTATATTAAATACACACACATGTAGACAAAATTTATGAGATCTCAACTTCCATACACAATGTTAATTATATTCTCTCTCCATACTTTCTATTCTGACAAAAATCGAGAAAATCAAAAGCTAATAACTACCTCATCTCTATAAAATCTTCAAATTATAGGTTTAAAGACATACAAATATGAGATATGGATTTAGATTGTAAATGATATCCAATTAATATGAATTTAGCATGCATATACGTACAAAGAGAATGCACAATGCTACAACGGGATTGTAAATTAATTACTCCACATTAGTTAGGGTCTCTTTACCCATAAAGGGAGAACTCCCCATTAACTTACGTACCATATATAATTTTCTGAATTACCTAGCAAATACTAGAGAAAGAAATGTTTTAAAAGGTTTACAATACCTTAAACTAACTTTTATGAGTTGGCACTTGTATCGTTATACTGTTATTATTATTATTATTATTATTATTAGTTAAATTTTCCATTTCATTTCTATTTTCAACGAAAATTTTATGTGTAATGAGGATAAATGTAACGTCTCTCATATGAGGGTGAGTTCTACACGCCTGAGCCTTACCATATGACAGGTGTTACACCTATCTCTATTACAGTTACACCTAATACTATCTCTTATATATCCACAGTTTCACCACCAAAAAAAAAACTCTTATCCGTGAGGTTCATATTTTTAGACAACATATTTCTCAATTCTCAATCATTCACCCCAAAAGAATTGAGCTAAGATTAGCAAATTTGCATGTCTATGTTCCCGCTGGAATCTTTGATAAATGATCTTGATTAACTATGTGCTCCTTTTGAATATTAGGTCCTATTTGTTTCGGTGTTAAACATTTGTTAGAAAATGTTTTCCTCATTTTTGGGTGTTAAGGTAGTATAAACACTAGGCCAAATAGAAATCTTTTTTTTTTACCAGGGAAAAACAACTTCTTTGGAGGCGTGTAAAACATTTTCAGCCTTAAGGAAACAAAATCTCTCTCTCTCTCTCTCTCTCTCTCTCTCTCTCCAAAATACCATATAAACCTTCAAAATAACCAAAATGCTCCCAATAACCTTTTAAATCGCTAAAATACCACTAAACCACAACCCCCCCCCCCCCCACCAAATGATAGAATTACCTTCAAAATCTTCAAAATTATCAAAATACCCTCAACCCACCCCCTCCCTCTCCCCAAAAAAAGCCCCTTGAAACCTCATAATGATTGAAATATAATTGAGACCTCTAAAGCAACACTTTTAAATCTATAAAATAACATGAAAATCTCTAAAATAATAGAAATACTTCTAAGATCTTCAAAATAACCAATATGTCCTCAAAAGTTCCAAAATATTTCCAAACCTACAAAATAAAAATAAAAAAAATCACCTTTGAAACCTTTATATGAGTAAAATATCCCTAAAACCACTTGTAG
The DNA here is from genome assembly GCA_014183005.1 of Castanea mollissima. Taxonomy (NCBI): domain Eukaryota; kingdom Viridiplantae; phylum Streptophyta; class Magnoliopsida; order Fagales; family Fagaceae; genus Castanea; species Castanea mollissima. Next base: position 23,697,478 of record JACAVU010000005.1, read on the forward strand.
GGACATTGGGCCTAGTAATTTATGAAGGGTGACCCAAGAAATATCTTTTGGGCTAAAAACCCAATCCAAGGAGATCAAGTGATCTAAGGTGTATGAATGTACCTCATAAAGAAAATATTAGGTAAAAAAGCGATAGTGTCTGAGTAAATATGTCCGAGGAAGACTTTGTCCTCGGATATTATAGCCAAGGTAATAGAAGGGAAGGTTTGATATCCCTAGGCTATATTATAGAAATTCCTATGGTTTCGAGTAGATACAGTATACGTGGAGAATAATAGAAAGGGTGGTGGAGTATCTAATATAAAGTTACAACTGATATGCTGACTGCATTAATGGAGAAATGAGACTTGAGCATGTGGTTTGGAACTTGACCCCTGTCTCCAGAAGACTTCAGGGAAAATGGATGGAATAAGTATCTAAACCAGCATTATAACCATGAGGTGGAAGATAAGAAGAGGAGGAAGAGGAAGTATAAATAAGAGAAGGGACCTTTGGAAGAGGGAGAGACTTTTCTTTGAAGAAAAAAGAAAGAATAGTACATGATAAATCTGACTATCCACAATTGTAATCTATCTTGAGAAGCAATATTATAAACTATCCTCAGATTGTGTTTGAAGAGGAATTTTCATTCATATTCTTATAGATAACTCCTTATTTATGCCATTGGGCCCAAAGCCCGTTTTTTCTTTATTGTTTAAACCACCTTTGAAATCTAGATTTCCAGTCCACTCTCTACAAATTTATTGTAAAAATGTCTTTCAAGCCCTTTCCCTTTTGATTGTAGGTCAAGCGCTCGAATTGTGTCCTTACACCACTAAAATAACAAAAATGCCCCAAATCATCAAATGAAAAAAATACCTATCCAAACCTCCAAAACTTGAAATGATCATGATATAGATCAAAGTTCAGAAATTGTTCCTAAACTTTTATTTAGGTCCCTATTATGTTTTGGTTTTTTTTTGTATTTTATTTAAATTTTTTTATTCTTTGTTTTTTTAATCTTTGGTAAGTTTAGTTGATAATTTTCACTACTTTTTTTTTCCTTCACTCTAATTATGATTGTGCATATTAGTATAATTTCTATTAAATTTTTTATTTTAATTGTGCTTGTTATGTATTAATTTTTTGTTAAACTTGTGAGTTTTTATTTAATGCCCATATAATCGTATAAAAAAATTTCTGATTTTTCTTAGGAACCAAATATTTTTTATAGTATTTTTAAGAATCCAACCAAACATTAATTAGAAAATAAAACGTGTTTTCCTTTAAAATGTTCTTAGCTCCGACAGAAAACAATTTACTTGTAACAAACGGAGCCCAATAGTTTGGCAAGTAATTACATTTCATAATTATGGTAAGTCAATTTATCAGGATTATATAATTGTTTTAAAAGAAATTTTGAGCGGTAAAAAAGTTCATACAAAATAAATGAGAATTTGTTACATAAAATTTGACTTAAAGGATATATGGTAATACAATTCGTTCTCCCTCTATACGTACTGTCACCATAATCTGTTAAATTTTGTAAGAAAAAGCATAAAAATGTTGTAGTAGAAACTAGGTAAATTTTTACCAGTATGCAGTATTTGATTGTTTACCTCCATAAAGGTAAGAAAAAGAAGAGAAGACCTTTTCGGATTATCTAGTCCATCAAAAAAATACAAAGGTCAATTTGGTTCGGCCATGAACATGACTATACGTCACTTTCTTCTTCACTGTACAATAGATATACATGAGCTAATATATATATATATATATATATAATTCTAATTTCAATTCCAACCCTACCCTCTGACATCAATCTGCAGTGCCTTCTCTCTCTCTCTCCTCTCTCTCTCTCTCTCTCTGCCTTTGAAAACCAAATTGCAAAAATTAAATAAAGCTCACGAGCCACCACTTTTCGTACTTTCAAAACTTTCAAAAAAAGGCTATCCACATACACAAAAGAAAAAATGTTTAGAAAATTATATTTGTAATAAGCCCAAACAAACAAATACTTAAAAACGAAGTCATAGAGATCTCAACACAAGTTGTGGAGGAGATCCAATTTCCTTTGTAGAAAGCAAAAAAGCAGCAAAACCATTACAACCCCATTAAAAGTTATTGTCTCTCCTCTCCAACCCTTCCGATATTCTCCGGAAAAAAAGTTCACCAAGAAAGTTCATTTTCTGTCACACCCTTCAAGTACTATACGCTGGTTTATATATTATTGGCTTTATATAATGCAATTGTTCGGAATTGCACCATATCTTTATATATAGCTACTACTAGCTAGCTAGTTGGTATCATTTGAATTATTCCTCTTAGCCTGAAATTTGGAATTAATGCTTGCTGTGTCACCTTTAAGGAACACCAAGGATGAGAATCTCGGAGAGACTGAGAGCTATTCAATTGGTGCCAGTGACTTCCCTGACTTCTCCGATGGGAACTTACTGGACAGCATCGATTTCGATGATCTTTTCGTTGGAGAGATGTTACCGGATTTGGAGATGGACCCAGAAATCCTTGCTGAATTTTCTGTTAGTGGGGGTGAGGAATCCGCTTATACAAAGAAAGAGGAGGAAGATAAAGTTTCCGGTTCAGGCTCAGGTTCGGGTTTCAACTCTAGCTCAAGTCGAGGAGAAGAAATTGTGAGCAAAAGAGATGAATCTGTTGTTGTGAATCCACGTCCTCCGAAGCAAAGTGATCATCATAAAGGAAGAAAGTCGTCTACACAGTCAAAGAATTCTCAAGGGAAGCGCAAAGTGAAGGTATGTAATTCATTAGCGCTACATAGGTTTAAGCTAAGCGCATGAACTAAACTCTATGTATTATAAGGTTCTTAGCTCCAAATTAAGACTCGAAGCCTTTTACTAGGGAACCAGTTTCATAACTCTCTCTCTCTCTCTCTCTCTCTCTTCACAAACTTCATGAGATGCAAAGAATCACGGGAGTCATGCACAGGCAAAGGCGCGGAGAGAGAATCTTTGTTGAGAGTTTTTTTTTTTTTTTTTCCCTACTTTTGTGATATTATTTAATTTTTCAGGGATATTGAAAGATTTTTTTTTTTCTTGAACTGTGTGTGTAGGTGGATTGGACCCCGGAGCTGCATAGACGGTTTGTGCAAGCTGTGGAGCAGCTAGGGGTCGATAAGGCAGTGCCTTCAAGAATTTTAGAGCTGATGGGAATTGATTGTCTCACTCGCCACAACATTGCCAGCCACCTTCAAGTACCATCACTTCCTTCCCAACTCTTCTTTTTGTCCTTGGTTTCTAGTGAGATTTTTAAAGATTTTTGTTTCTTTCTAGCTCATAGAAACTGTTTCCACATGGCTGTTAAGGAATAATCATATATAGGGTTGATTACCAAATATGTGAAGAAGAACACATTGAATTTTGAATTAATTGCTGGTTTTTGCAATCGCATATACAAAACTACTTGGATGGATTATATAAAAAAAAAAACAAAAAAACTTATTCATTTATTTGTATTGTGCGATTCCAAAGACTGATAGTTTAGGACTCAAAATACTGTTCTCATGCTGACCAACCAAATTCTGAACATGACATCGTCCACAAGAGCTTTCATTCATTATAGCCTCGTATTATTAATTGCTAGCACTGATAAATACTAGTGCATGCGTATTAGTGTTGAAACTTTTTCTTTCTCAAGTCTTTTCGTTTTGAAATTTGTTCAGAAATATAGGTCCCATCGGAAACATTTGCTGGCACGTGAAGCCGAGGCCGCAAGTTGGAGCCAGAGACGACAAATGTATGGTACAGCTAGTGGTGGTGGAGGAGGAGGGAAGAGAGAGATGAGTCCTTGGCTAGCACCAACCATGGGTTTCCCTCCCATAACACCCATGCACCACTTTAGACCTCTACACGTGTGGGGACATCCATCCATGGATCAATCATTGATGCCCCTGTGGCCTAAACACCTAGCCCATTCACCACCTCCACTGCCTCCGCCACCAACTACATGGGTACCAGCTCCACCGCCACCGCCACTGCCACCAGACCCTTCATATTGGCATCCTCACCACCAACGTGTAAGTACTTTTTTCTCCTTCTCATACGCAAACACAATCACAAAATACTGATGTTTATCAATGTTAGATAGATTTGGTTTATTGAACTCAAATAATACTGAAATGTACTTAAAAGTTATAGGAAAAGAGACGATATTCATATTTATATTCATTGTTACAAGATTAAAATAATATAGACGGTGTCGGTTGTAAAGTATTGAACTTTATAGAAAATATGCTATACACAGTTTGTACTCTGTCCTCGCATATTAAAAAAATAATTAAAATTATAACTTGAAATCAAATTTTCACTTCAATGCGTAAAACAATATTTGAGTAATAACTTTTATCCTAAACTGGATAAACCCACAATACCAATTGAAAATCTAAAAGGGAAAAAAAGCAATTATATATTTTATTACAAAAATTTACTATTTTATGTGATAATAACATGATTAGTGTGTCATTAAAATAAATGAACATTTGAATTACTATCGTTAATTTCAAATGAATATTTGAATTCCTATAATTACTTAATCCAGAAATATTTATCTCTCTCTCTCCCTAAAATGGAATATTCTTCTATATGCGTAGGTTCCCAATGCACTAACCCAAGGAACGCCTTGCTTTCCACAGCCACTGCCAACGGTAACTATCCAATCCTTACTCTTTTGGAGTCTTTCATGGTGTCTCTACTGTTAGAATTTTGGATCCATCTAAACACATGCAAATTATTTTGGCATCTTTTTGGAGAAAAGTCAGGAGTTCTAAGCTAACATTGCTGTCATATATTTATATATATTATTCGTGTAGCGATTTGCCTCACCACCAGTCCCAGGCATACCGCCCCATACCTTGTACAAAGTAGACCCCGGCATTGGTGTCCCGCCTGGACAATCAGGCCCCCACCCTATGCTTGACTTTCATCCGGTGAGCAGGACTCTCTCATTTCTAATGTCTTTTCCCACATTTCCTTCAAAATAATATACATACATATAAAGTATCATTTTATTTCAATAAACCAAACTTTATATATCATTTTATGGGTTTGTCTTCTTTAAAATTTTTAATAAGGGTTTGAAAGCTTTAAAAGAGTTGACCTTTTGTTATAATGCTTATATAAATGTCTCGTGTGCGTGTGTGTAACCCTCGAAATCGTGCAACATAATTTCTAAGGATTGGTATCTTTAATTTCATTGATTTCTACGTATTGGTGCTGCATGATTGTTCCAACATTCCCTTCCATACAATTTTAAGTTTGTGTGATGTTCATGTTACAACATCTTGGGTTCATAACATTTGCATGCCAACATTGATGTGTAAGAAAATTGTTTTCTTTAAGAGAAAATCTCTTGATTTTTTTTTTAAATATATATTATTGTGATTTTTTTTAATAAGAGAATTTCCTTGAATTTCTAGTAATATTTTTTGGGGTTTCATGAATTAAATGTTGAAGATTACAAGTCATGATAAATTAATATTGTTTTGGTCCATGTTTGTAACAGACAAAGGAGAGCGTAGATGCAGCTATTGGAGATGTTTTATCCAAACCATGGCTGCCACTTCCTCTTGGCCTAAAAGCTCCATCTACTGATAGCGTGATGGTGGAACTCCAACGACAGGGAGTTCCAACAGTGCCTCCCTCTTGTGCTTGAAAGCCTAAGAAACACAAGCTTAAGGCTGTTGTCTGATGGTGTTTTCAAGAGTACAAAAACCCTAAATTTGACGACATTTCCTGAATTAGACCAATGCATCCAATTGCGAGTTTTTTTTTTTTTTCTCTCTCTCTCTCTTCTTTTTTGTAGTTCTTTACCAAATTGATGTAATCTGTCCCTTGTCCTTGTATTTTAGATGTTCAGGAACAGTTTTTATTTTATCAGCTTCTCCCATGTGTGAAAATAAAGCTATAGCCATCAATTTTTTTGTAATAGTTGTTATGAGTATGAAACTATGTACAATAAGTTTGAGGATGTAACGTAACTCTTCAGTGGTGCAAATGAAAATTTTAATTTTCTTGTTTTTTAAATTTGAAGTTAGTGGAGATAACATTTATATTGATATTTACCACAGGTAGGAAATTGGCAAAAAGAACTGGTGCATCCATATTTAGTTAGGATATACGAAATTGTGCATATATTATAGTAAAATATGAACTTGTTCAAAAATAAGTATCAACTAGCTTAGATGGATTTCCTTATATATGTGTGTGTGTATTCTCAAAAAAAAAAAAAAAACTAGCTTAGATGGGTAATTGTCTCACACTATTTAATCGAAAATGTTGTATATAATGTAACATACTTTACCCTCCCTTAAAACTAAGGCTTTTGAGAGGAGTCTGTAACATGTCTTCTTTTTTTTTGTTAGTATCTCATCCTCTCTCCTTTTTGTGTGTGGATGTTTATTTATAAATAAAAAAGCTTGAAATACATATACATAAGTTTGAATATATTAAAGAATAGGAAAAGGTTTCTCTCCGATGGATATTTATGAATCCTTGTTACTAAGTTTAATATTACAGATATTTATTTTCACTATATCATTTTGGTAGAGTATGCAAGTTGCTCGTTTTATATTGTTCCATTTTAGTAAAAGAAAAAAGAAGGTGATTTATTGTCTTACAATATACTTAGTTTTTAATCTGAACTCATTTTTTGTTATTCTAGTACAATAAATTTTGTTAATATTTATTATTATATTTGTCAAATAAATTATAAAATATTAATCATTTTAAAAACTTATTGAAAGAGCCCAACCAGTTTTCTGGAACATAGCAAGTTTTCTTGAAAACATATTTGAATTAACGGTGAGGTTTGTTAGAAAGTTTGGATTGGTTTCAAATGAATTTAAACTTGAAAGTAATTCAAAGAGTGAGCTTGAACTAGTTTTAAATTGGAATTGTATTTGGCATAAAATTAAAAATTTATATTTTTTAAATAATGTATATTACATTAAAGTGGTAGTTCAATTAAGAATTTTAAATTATATTCTAATAGTATTCTATTTTTGCATCGCGCGTCATTTTAATACACACTAACTTGATGCCAAGTTCATTAGATTTTCAATAGGCTTCAATTTTATGTCAAGTGTCATTCTATTACTAATTATATTACATGTCAAGTGTCTTTATACGTAGATTCATGAATCTAAACTTAAATTGTGTTATTTTATATGTAAATATTTGAATCTTTAGTACTTTTAACCTATTCAAAACTATTTTATGTCTACTTAAAACTATTATCTAAATTTCCTTACAAAAAATTATTATTAATCCAGATATAAATTTCATGACGAAGTATACCATGTTCTAAAAGATTGGTTGTTCGTATCTTATTTGAAAAATGTACACATAGAATAAATTTATTGCATCACAATAACAAAAATTAAGTTAAATAACTAAATATTTCTTTCTTTTCTAAAATGAAACAACCAAGAATAAATGATTTGCATACTCCACCAAATAATATCCTTATAGGGCTTTATTTTAAGAGTTGACAAAAGTATAAAAATGACCATAAGTAGTTAATTTTGAACTAGTTAGGGTTTTTTTTATATATATATACAAGATAGAATTTTTACTCTAGCCTAATTTAAGTGTATATATGTGTGAATCTCCCTCCTAGAGACTTGAACCCCGACACTTACATCCCACACCCTACAAGCACTTATACTTGTAGAGTGACCACTTCACCAAAGATGCGTGGTGGTAGTTAGAAATTTCAATATACATCTAATTATATTATATTTTAAATGCACTAATGTGTATGTATGAAGCTAGTCATATATTATATTTATTAAATTGGAAGTTAAGAGAAAGTTTAATCAAAATTTTAAATAAGATTCTAATTGAACTCCAATTTTGTGCTAAGTATCTTTTACTCATTGCCCAATAATTTAATGCCAAGTATTTCTATATTTTAAATGGATTTCAATTTGTGCCAAGTTTCAATTCATCTCTCAATTATCTCAAAGTGTCTTTATAATTAGATTCATTAATATAATTTTTTTTTTTAAATCTGAATTATAATTTTATGTAAAATTAATGCTACAGTCACAAATTATTTTACAATATTTTTACAAAATGTTGATGTGGCCAGCCTCTTATTGATTTCATCTAGACCTATCATTAATATCACATTTTTATTTACCAATAATCACTCAACACATCAGTAGTTTGTAAATTTTTTTGTAAAAATAGTTTGTATCTCTAGCAATATTATTTTATGTAAACTTTTGAGTGTCTATTACTTCACCTATTTAAAAATATTTCAGCCCATTTAAAATTACTTCTAACTCATTCTATTTAGATCCCATTTGCAACTACTTAAAATCTATATAAACTAATCCACGTTTTCTTATAAATACTTATTTTTAGTTCAAATATAAATTTCTAGAAAAAGTATAGCTTGTTATGAAAATTGGTTGTTTTTATTTTATTTTAAAAATGCACACATAAAATAAATTTATTGCGTCATAACAAAAAAATTAAGTTAAGAAGTAAGAAAAAAATTTCCAAAATAAAATAAATTAATAAGAATGAACAATTTACATGTTCTACCAAATTTTTTTTTACAAGACTTTTTTAAGGGGGTTGACAAGATATAAAAATGGCTACCAATAATATTTATCTTAAGTAAGAATTTTAGTATTTATGCATCTAATTTTATTTAGTTCATGAAGAATCATAACTGACATCTTCTAATATTTCTAATTGAGAAATCTTGGATTCAAATTTCTTCTCTCCCATTGTATCTATCTATCAAATTATCAAAAGAAAATTTTTATGTATTCTTAAATTTATTCAATCATATTCCATATATATTCATGCATGCATGGTGTCACAAGCTAATATGATTTAAGACACAATATACAAAATTAAAGTGCATTAACTTAATTTTTTATTGATTCATTGAACGTTCACTTGAATTATATTATACATATAGAAAAGTGAATTTTATTTTTATGTCAAAATCAGAAAACTCTTTGGAATTAAAATAATCAGTGCATATTGCTTGGATGAATTCAAAATCGATCACTAGTGTCATTTCAAACCGATGCAACTAAATATTTATACTTTGATTCATTAATACAAATTTTATTCATAAGTCATAACAAACTTGCTCATTATTCTTCTCCAAAAAATATAATAAATTTAAATAAATAAATAAAAACTTATTATTGTTTCATTCTCTGTCCGTGCCCTAGCAACCTATCCTCCTGCGTCTCTTTTTTCTTTCTTTTTTTGGCTTACAATTCTCTGCATCTATTAAGGTGCACTTCTCGGGAATTAATTTCCTAAAAATTAACTCACAATTGAGTTAGTAAAACTCGTAATTTTATGTAACTTGTTCAATTTAGTTTAAGAGATTGAGATCTGTATTGCACAATTTAGTTTAAGAGATTGAGATCAGGTGCAATACCTAGCTAGGGTATTGCACTAGGTATGGCATCTGATGCAATTCCTATGAATGGTTGAGATTGATAGTTGCAAAAAGTAACTTTCAATCTCAACCATTAATCCAAAAAAGTTAAGAAAAAAAGTATAAAAAAAAAATTATGAATGAATTGGGTGAATTGCACCTAATGCAATGCCCTAGGTATTGCACTGGATCTTAATCCTAGTTTAAGACTTTATAAATTCTAAAAGTACTAATTAATGTTGGGAGATAAATTTTGGGCCATGGCCAGAAAAGCAAACAATAAAATCATTTGATCCTCTCATGTAAGGGGCTGGATAAATTTTCTTATTTTAGAAAATAGTTAGATTAATTCAATGCAATATTATGCAAAATATATACTTCTCAATATAGTCTAATTATTCTTGCTTTTAAATCCGTTACTTCTCTCTCTGGTGGTAAGATTTTAGATAAGATGATTAGTCAGGCAATAGTGATGATGAGATTGAGATATATATTCTTAATGTGACAATTAACATGATTGGTATCACTTCAATAAATAATAAATAAATATTTAAAATCTTATCACTTCAATAAATAATTTATATGACGGGTGATACATTCATTTATAAATTTATATGCTAAAATTTGTATTACCCTTAACATCACATTACTTCAAATATTCTTCTAAAAAAACAAAAATACTTCAAATATTCTCTATTCCCAATTTGATAGATTTGGAAGGAGGAACACGATGCTATAGTGGCGCTGGATCGTTTTATTCCTTAGATATACCAAATACATATTTGTCTCATCTGGTGGGTTATTATATGAAACCTGGACCACATTTAATTAATTCGAAAGGAACAATGTGATTCTAGACAACGACATATGCAGGGCTATATACTTTTTTGAAAGACCTACTTGATAAAAAGATTGGTTTTAATGAAATTAACGATTAATTCCACAGTCGCTTGAGTCATAGTCTTCTTGAGAATGATTTGGTTGATTTATTTTTCTTTATTATTATCATTATTGTTATTATTATTGGGTAATATACATCATGCTCCTAATACTAGTTCATTTTCACAAATAAGAATTTTAAATATATAAAATAAAAATATTTAACATTGTTTAGCCCACTTACACTTACATTCATAGATAATAAAAACCAAGATACACAATTAGCGATTCTCGAAATGAGAGAAGTAATCTTATCCAACTGACAACTTATGTCCATGGCAAAAAGACTCAAACTGCTACATCTTTTCTTTGCTATATTGAACTATATATTACAATGAACTTAATGTGGGGATATAAATAAGAATATGTAAGGTTTTGTGTGGTGTCCCTAAAACTAGAAAGCTCATGGTATTCTAAAAAGTCATGGTCAACATTATTTATAGTAAAATCTTGATATATAATATCCTGTTACAACATCTCTCCTCAAGCTCAAGGTGAAGACTCGACGAAACTAGAATTTCAAAGGAAAGTTTTCCATGTAAAGGTCTTTAATGCCCATTGAATAAATCAAACCCACCAAAAATCATCTAAAAATATCATTGTCAAAAAGGAAGAAGCTCGTGAAGCTCATAAAGCGCGTGAAAACATGAAAAGATCTTTGGGCATGAGAAATTGAGAGTATACAATCTACTTTTTTTTTTTTTTTTTTAAGAGAAATTTAATTTATAGCGTCTGCTCTGATAATAACTCTTTATTATAAGACCAAGACACCAATCAATTTTTGGTATAAGAAATAATTGAATCTCAAATCTCTTATACAATCATCAGACACTGGAACCGACAATTTACGTATTTTTATGATAATAAGAGAATTATCATAAGAGAAATAGATGACGTGCTAACTATTTATATAAACTTATGTATCATTAATTTATTACTAAATTATACCTTAATACACTTTGATTTGGTGAGCTACAAATGATATTAGAGCAAAGTTAGTAACATAAGCATGTTGCATCATATATTGCACTTATGTGCGTTTTTTTTTTTTTTTTATAACAAAACTTCCATTTGCCATTAAAAAAAAATCTAAAAAATACACATTTTAAACACACATTAAAAATTTCTCGTATTATATCCGTACAAAAATCTTAATGAAATCTCAATACTATTATCGAATGTATAGTTTTTTATTTTATTAAGGCATGTCATTATACATAGCAATTATATTATTAAAATTAATCTTTTTAGTTCCATGTTTGATCTTAATTATATTAAACATCTTTATTATAATCTTGAAAATTTTCCATTTATTAAGATTTTTTTATAATTTGAATTATTAGATCTTACTTCCACACATAATTTATTTACTAGATTTAAAATAAAGAAAAATAAATTAATTTGAAATTATAATAACATGGGACAATAAATACTTTTTCTTTTGACTAAATAAGTATGTGAAAGAATAAACTAAACATCATCTCATTCAATCACTTGTTATATATCTTCCTTAAAAACATACGTAAATTAATTTTTTTTTTTTAAACATATATATATATATATATATATATATACTAAATTTATTAAATTATTAATTAAATGAATTTTTATAATATCTTATAAAATTATATTAAGATAATATAAGTATGCTATTGTGGGGGTGGGGAAGGGGATCCAAGAGTAGCCCCTCTGCTAGATCATGTCCAAGGAGTGTGCAAGCCTAGCACAAACAGGGCCCGGGCTGGGAAACCTAATAGAACCTGGAACAAAGGGTGGGCTTGGACAAAGGCCTTATCTGACTTAAGGGCGTCTCTCAGTTGTGGTCCTCCTGAAATGGGCAAGGGAAATCTCGTCCTTGACTGGGAAGCATGAATCAAAGGGAAGCAATAATAGCTAGTATTGGGAGAGAAAGGGAGGAAGGAAGCTTCCTAGAGAAACCTCTATCGCCTCTGCATTGAATGTCCCGTAACAACTACATCAGCCACATTAATGCCTAAGTGACACCTGAACAGTGTCAAGACAGCCTGTAATTCACTCAACACTTCCTCCAAAGATGGAATGGGATAAGTATTTAAGGGAAATCAACCATTCTCCATGTGAACGGTCAAGATGAAAAGAAAACCATTATAAAAGGAGGGGGATTCTCGTGAACATGGATTATAATCTTGAGATTGGAGAGAGAAAACGCTCAAAACTTGTAACCCTTAAAGTGTAAACAGGCTTTCTCGACTGACCGAGGAAACATGAATACACCTACTTTATTCCAATTTTACCCATCAAATTTTTACTTCTTTTCATTTGGGCCTTTTCTTTAACTTCAGCCCATTGGATTGGGAGCCCAAGTGTTGTTCCATCATACCTATCTCTATAATTTAATTGTAGTGGGCGATGATTGTCCACACGTGTGCCAATTAGGGTACTTAAAGAATAAGAGAACAAAGACCCAATAGAGAGCACTGGTGGGATGCCAGTGAAAGACCCTTCAAATGTTAAGTCAAAAGAATCTCCAAGAACTCAATAGTGCGAGACTAGAAAATGTTACATGCCTTAAGGAAGAGATAGTTTGGTGCTTTTATAGTGGTGTAGAGTTGAACAAGATCCCTTGAATGAAGAAGCTTTCCTTGTAGAGAAGATTTGGAGTTAAGATTCCGAGATCTTAGGACTTCTCTTCCCATATAGGGAAAATACGAACATGTAGTAGGGTCTTTAGGCGTGGCATGCAAGTTATTTCCATGTAGGGACATATGTGTGGAGAATACATAAAGGCTTATGGGACCCAGTGTACTCAACCTTCCAGGGACAAAGGGACATGTAGTCCATGCCCCCCCCCCCCCCCCCCCCCCAAAAAAAATTTGAAACCCTTATAGTATTGTATAAAAATAAATTAAGCTTCTACAAAATGTAATGATTGACCCTTCCAAAAAAATTACAGAGGCAAGATTACTCTTAACTTAGTTTAAATCATATCATACTAAAAGAAAAGATAACCAAGCAGTCCACCTACTTGCATTACATACCAAAAAAACTAAAGTTTTCTAAACTATTGGATAGAAGATAGTCCCTAGTTTTAGAGTTTCAATTAACTATGGATGTTCATTATCTTCACAGTTCATGGTCATTTTTTACTATTGTTTTGATTTGTTTTCAAATAATGAAAACTTATGACTTTCCTTTAAAAATGTCACAAATGTCAATTCAATGTTAGTTTTTATGTTTTTTTCCTTTAAAATCTAGCAATGGCCACATTTAGCTATTCCAATATTTAGTTAGTTTCTCAAGTGTACACCCAAACTAAACACACACTTTTACCAAAACCAAATAAATCCCTTGCCTCCAAGTGCCTTTCTTTTTATTTTTTCTAAGAATAAAAATTGTTTACAATTGTGAAATGCAATGTGCGTTGCTTGAATTAGTGTGTTTTTCTTTTTCATTTTTGGTCTTCAAATTCAATTTATTCATTTTTCTCATCATCATCACCACAATCATCATTTTTTTTTCATCAAATTTGATCTTTTTCTCATTTCACCAATTTCTTTTCCTTGAAGTTATATTCTTTTTCTCACATTATCATCGTGGTTATAGTTATATTTCAATAATAAAATATGGTTATAAATACATGATTCTGCCCCCCAACTGAAAAATCTTGGCTACGCCCCTACAACCGTCAGTATGATCATCCATTTGTCGATATGACTATCCACCTATTGGTATGCACATAATGAGGTGCAAATTGTCCATCGAGAATATCCACGGGCTACTCGACGAGTCTTCAAGGAGTGGAGCATTGGACCGTCGGGACTTCAAAGGGATAGAATGGGGACTATATCCCAACAAGTCCTTGGTTGGTGGGTCCACTGGAGGAGGCATTTATCCTAATAGGTCAAAGACAAAGTATTTCACCCTAACGGGTCAAAATGCCCAGAATATTTTCTTGATGAAAATACCCCTATCACATGCCACCACAAACCACCAAATCAAACCGCTGACACCAATTCCACAACCCAACCCAATTGAGGCAATTATCCTCGCAATTAATAGATGACACCACAACCCTCTTGGCCATCCAATGCCGACGATCCACGGCCTTCCAACTCAGACGAGAGAGGAGAGAGAGTGGCAGTCTAGCAAAGAGTGAATAAAAAAATCAGCTTAGCTATAGTGGATGAGTATATTTAGACATCCATTATACCATTTGTAAATTTTTTTAACAATGATAAATGACCGGGTGTGTGAACCTTTTGATTTTTTTTTTTTTTTTTGGTTAAGATATTGGCTAATTTAGCTCAATAACAGTTGTACCCCACTAAATGAGAATGCTCCAATATCTATAAGGAGACGAATGTATCCAATGTTTAAGTCTATTACTTTTCATTAGCATAACTTGATTGATTACGGACCGAAGTCCAGGGCATGTACAATGAGATCAAGTTTCCCCCTTTTTTTTCTATATTTTAGAGAATGCTCAACTTGCTTATTCATCAGGGCTTGAACTTAGTTCCAAGTTTTTTTTTTTTTTTTTTTTAATGGAAAGACTGGAAACTTAATTCAAGAATTAGAAAATGCAAGCACATCTTGAAGAAGAGCTTGCTCAAGGAAATAAGGACACTCTTCAATCCAGGCAAAGGAATCAACAATACCTAAAACATGTTTTGCTAATAAATGGCCTGGTCTATTACCATGCCTACGGATATGAGAGAATTCGACCTGACAGAAATCCACGAGCATTCCGAGACCACAGCAGCTACAGAGGAAGGGGGAGGGGAGTATTAAGTTAAAGCATGGTTCACCAATAGAGAATCACCTTCAATGATAAATTAGAAATTAACTTAATATTAACACTATTTTGAACTAACACTAAGTTCATTATTAACTTAATATCTCAATTACTAATTTAAATCAGAAATTCAAGTCTCAAATATACTTCTTGTTTCATTGGATTATTGCAAGTGAAATATAAACATCTTAATTCATTGTTTGTTAGATAAAATTTTCTTTTGGAAAGAGGTTCTGATAATCCATGCTATGGCAGTTCAAATAATTATTCATGTGTATCTCCTTATTATTAGTAACAAGATTCAAACTCGCGCTTTTAAGTCTAGCTCTTACTTGTCCTCTATCACCAAAATTAAAACCCAAGTTTTTTGTTATAAGTATAATCAAATACCGAAGATAAGTCAAGACTCGAACCCTGTAAATGGAAAATCAACTTATTGACACTTCACGGTAACTATGATAGAATGTGAGCGTAGTAGACGCGTAAAAAAATAGCGCGTGAAAAAGTACGTGTGAACCCAAAATATTGAAAATAAAAATAAAAATAAAAAAGGAGATATGGAAAGCATTAAAGTCACACAGTCCCCATGGATCAAAGTCTGCAAGGAATCAGCCACGTAGGGACCACGATAAAATGACATGTGTCAAAACATGAGCAAAGACGAGAACACTGATTGGGGCTCCTACCTTACTCATTGATTAATGAGTATATATTATAAAATATATGTGTAGTGTATGGTCCCAATCAGCAAGGGATTTTGAAAAACAAAGAAGGAGAGAGAGAGAGAGGAAATAAGAGCCACAAGCTCACCGTACAAGACATGTGGGGCCCAGTCGTTTCAAGGAGTCATGGAAGTACTGAAAAATCCAGTATTTGAAGCCATCGCAGTTGACGTGGAATAGCAACGGGGACGTGACGGCTCTGTCGCTCTGACATTGACGCTGACACTGGTCGCTTGCCCCTACTCTATTTATACTGCCTCGTCACCTACATTGGATAGAATGGACCGACCCCAATAAACTCTCTTTTTCTCTTTGTATTTTTTATTTTTTAAGTGTGTCAATTTATTGGGTGATTGTTGATAACTCCTTATTACAAATTAAGTGTGGATTTGTATTTAAATAACAGTTTTAATTTTTTTAAAAAATTTGTGTAGATAAAAAAAGTGTAAAAATATATATAATATTATTTACAAATTAAAATATATGCGTAAACACATGCACCAAACGAACTCTAAGACATCAATTAGGATTACTATATATATATATATATATTAGTTAAAAGATTTTATCAATTAAATTAATTAAAATGAGCAAAACTGAAGTATAGTATTTAAATGCTATTTTTTAAGTTCTCATTTTAAAATTCTACCATGTGAATTTTTTCTCAAAAAATGAAAGTATATTATTTAGTTAAGTAGTCACGTGACTAAATCTTAGAGAAAAAATCTAAAGAACAGCACATAATGTACTGTACTTAAACAGAAATTCACCTCTTTTTTGTATCTCTTCAATTTTCATTTTGTGTAAAAAAAACGGTTTATTAAGATTATTTGTTAGTGAATTTTTAAAAAAATATATATATGAAAAATTCGCTAGCTTTTTTTAATAATTTTTTATATAAATTTTTTAAAATTAATTAATTAATTTTTGCCAAACGGTATATATTAAGTGTACCCATGGTTTTTTTCTGCTAGGTTCAAAATAATATTCCATTCTCGTGGCTCAAAAGTATGGTGGAGAAAGGAAGTCTTTGTCTTTATAATTGTAATTCAGACAAAGAATGCCACCATTATCAACAAATAGTAAAATTGTTCTAACAATCATAATTGGGCAGTGGCCCACTACCTATGTTTTCTTTACCTTGATAAATATCTCATGGAACAAATCAAAGTTGAATTCTTGACTTCAATTTGGAGATCAATTATTTAATTCAAAACTATCATGAATGTCAAAAATTTTATAACTCAATCAGTATTTGTGGTATTTGAAGATATGCTCAAGATTTAAATATATATTATCAAAAGTGATAAAACATGAAAAGTGCGTAGTCAGTATGTCCTCGTCAACCTGATGGATGACCAGAATATCCTATTAAGAGAAAACAAGTGATAATAAAAGACATTGAATTGGTGATTGCCAAGGACCTCTGATACTTAAATTAGTTAATCTCTTTAAAAAAATCTCTAATATGTATTGTACCTTCAATTGTGTGTCTACCTACTTGCTCTTTATGGCAATATATAGCCAATTCAGGAGTAAATGCGAAGTCTATTGGCTTCTCTTAATGTTGTGCCTAAGTTGAGAAATTAATGGCTTAGTAATGGCCGTTAAATAGCTTATAAAGGTATTTGTAATGGCCGTGAAACGACTCATAAAAGAAGCCTGTAATGGCTTTTTAACTGTTACTCATAACCAACTTAAATGAAGGATTTATGTTTAACTTAAATATGTTTACAGTCGTCCATGTAATGGACGACCATTTGATCACTACTCATCAGTTGCACCCTTTTATTCCTTCGTCGTCCTAGTCTTGGACGAGCATAGGAATATGAACGGTCGTGGCAGTTTGGACCTCTCTTCGTTTCTCGAGATTCTTTTCCATCATGATAAATGCAAAGCGACCTCTTTATCTGACTACAGACATGTGTCCTTGTCTCACAGGTGGGATGTATGAATGTTTCCTTAATTTTCCCGTGCCTTAATTTCTACCTTTCCTTATTTTTTTTAACATTTTCCCTTCCTTTTCTTCTTCATTTTCCGTGCGCCTGAAGTCTAAAGATTTTCAAATTTCAAAAACTTCCTCCTCGTAAGACTTCTTCACTTTAAAGCTCCATTAATGGTTGATTTTGCTTTTTTTAGACAAGAATTTCCCTCTATATCTTTCTTCTTTGCTAGATTAGGGGCTTTTCTTAAGTATTCTTCTGGTTGACATCCTTAAGCCGGTCTGCTCATATCCCATTTTACTTCTTTTAGACCTGTTCTTCTTACTCTTTATCCTTTGATTCGCCAATCTTTAATACAATATCACTTAGAGATGGCCACTGTAGAGGATAGAGATGTTGAAATTAGGTCAAGTGAACTTGAAATGGGTCATTCATCAAATGCTGAGTCCATAGGTAAGAAAGTTGATATTGCTGTGTCAAACCCTCTTCGTCTATCCCCCTTCATGCCCTCTCTGAATCTTACTCTCTGAAAGGGAAACAACTAAAGATTTTTAGGAAAAGGTTCCAATTTCCTTGTGGCACTGTTGTTTGCTTGCCTTGTCCTAGTGAAAAGACTTGTGCTTTTGTTCACGGAAAAGTGTGTTTTAACGAAGTGATAATAAAAGACACCGGGTCGGTGCCTGTCAAGGACCCTCCAATGCATAAATTAGTTAATCTGTTTGGGGAAATCTCTAATATGTATCGTGTGTCTACTTCCTTGCTCTTTATGGCTTTATATGACCAACTTAGGAGTCAATGCAAAGTCTATTGGCTTCTCTTGGAATTGTGCCAAAGCTGAGAGATTAATGGCTTAGTAATGACCATTAAACAACTCATAAAGGTATTTGGAATGGCCATGAAACGGCTCATAAAAGACGCATGTAATAGCTTTGTAACTGTTGCTCATAACCAACTTAAATGAAGGATTTAAGTCTAAATTAAATATGCTTATGGTCGTCCATGTAATGGACAACCATTTAATCACTACTCGTCAGTTGCCTCCTTTATTCGTTTGTCGTCCGAGTCTTGGACAAAGGTAGGAATATGAATATCGTGGCAATTTGGACCTCTCTTCGTTTCTCGAGATTCTTTGCCATTATAATAAATGTGAAGCGACCTCTTCATCTCACTATGAACATGTGTCCTTGTCTCATAGATAGGGCGTGTGAATGTTTACATGATTTTCCCGCGCCTTATGATAATAGCTTAATTTTGCATATTTATATCATTATTAGAAAAGCATTATCATACTTATTTTGAGTTAATTCATGCATTTTATAGTTGATTTTGGAATAATGCTAAATAATAAATTTTGTGCTTAATTGAATTTTAATGCGTGAATTTGTCTTTTGTTGGATAATGAAATTAAATAAGTAGATTTGTGCAAAGAAGAAAGCTAATGGACTTTAATTTTACAAGAGTCATGATGAAGTCAAAAAAGGTCAACCCAATTAAATTCAAGTCCAATTAGAGTAAGGAATCAAAGGAAATTTGCACATAATCCAAGCTCAATTCGGATTAGGATTCTAGCTTGCGCATCAATTAGTATTTGGAGCATAACTTTTAGCTCAAATGTCCATCAAGATGATTCAAGTTGGACTGGAAAGATAGCTTAAAAGGCTACAACTTTTTATTTTACCAAAAGTCCGAATTATGAAGTTAAATGGGCCAAAAACGTCGGTGAAGTGAACCTAAAAACCTGGGATTTTCTCCTAACGGGAATTCATCTTGTAATAGGATTCATTAACCTATTTAAAGCCTCTTTAGGGCAAAATTCAAGGGGAGCTGCTGTAGAACATAATTTAGGTTTTCTTAAAGTTTCTTTACAGTTTTTAGAGTTTTAATTTTGTTATGGCTTGCTAGAAGCCTTGCTAAGGCAAGGGGTGAAACCCAACCGTTTATTGATATGTTCTTAACAATTATTTATTGGTTTTAATGCTTATGTTTTTATGTTTTTAATTGTTTTATTCATCTAGAAAAGTGTTTAGTTCTGTATAATCCTTTGATTTATCGTAGACTCTGGGCACGTTAAATGCTTAGTATTCCCTGTGAACTAATTCACTAGTTTTGTTTTACCTAAAATCAATCAATTGCATGAAACTATCTTAGATAATTAATTCTTAAGTTTTTATTGTTAAATCATCCGAATAAGATCATTCTTCGTATGAATTTTAGTTGAGTTATAAAATAAATATTGTTATGGCTACCAATAAATGTGTTGTGTGTGGATCCCTAAACCTTAGCGCTTTAATGTCCTTTAACCCGGTTTTTAATCGGTTTTCACCATTTTAGGGGTTTTTACCAGATCGGACTGGCTTCTGGTTCTTGATTGAACCATTTGGACCGGCCGATCCGATTCGATTTTTAAAAAAATGATCCTTTCAATTGCTTGGTGCATTGAGCCCACATGTATCAATTGTAGAAATCCTGTAGTATCAAAAACCTATTTTAAATGCCCAATTTTTTAGCAGGCAAATGGGGTGTTTGGTAATGTTGTTCTAGTAACGTTGTTTGTCTTTTTGAAAATACATGTAAGTAAAAAATTATGTAAAAATATATATAATATTGTTTAAAAACTAAAAATTGTTGCTCAAAATTATATACCAAACAACCCCAATATTTTCAACATGCATGAAAACCGGTTTCAGCTATACCCATCTCAATCCGCCATAAATAATAGGGTAATGGGTAAACAGTTTTAGAAGTAACATCGGCCGGGCCACATTACGGAGTTTTGTCCATAAAACTCACCACTGCTCAACTGATGTTGAAATTTGATATCTTTTTTTTTTTCTTTTCTTTTTATTGTTTTTTTTTAATTTTTTTTTTTTTTACTTTTGTTTAAAATTTAATTTTTGCAAAAATACACTACCTACAAACTTATATTCCAAAAAGTTATGTTAAATAAAAATGATATCCTTTTGACTTGTCTTCAATGTTGTCCTTTGGTGACTGCACTGTTATGTTTACCTAAATGACTTCGTTTTGGAAAATGGAAAAATGAAAAATATTTTAATTAAATGGCAAGATTAGATTGAAGTAGACAAAAATACTACATTGAAAAATGATTAAAGTTCAAGGAGGAAAAAAAAATTATTAAAGTTAAAAGATTGAAATGAGAATTTTTTTTAAAATGCACTAAAAAGAACAAAACAAAATTGAAAACATGTCAAAGTGAGAGGATATAATTTCTATTTTACCCAAATATATACAGTATGTTGGTAACCATGAAAATAAGTTGGGATTTAAAAAATTAAAACAAAAGACCCTATGTTAAAAGAACTACAGAAGGTGAATCATGAGACAGTCTAATGAGATTTTTCTTTCTCACAACATGTGAGACTCATATGTGTAGGGTTCCCACATTTTGTGATAGAAATGGCTATGAAACTGTTTTATAATATAATTTTCCTTACGGTAACTAGGCTCGTGAACCGTAATTATATCTCAAAAGTGCTAAAATCATTGCGTCCTTCTCCATGAGCATACCAAACTTAACCATAAAGGGGCTAATTGGCTAAGGCCCATAGCCTCTTTATGTGGCCCAACCATTTGATATGACATGAAGAAACTTTACCATAATAAAAAAGTTAATTAGCACCTATTTATATCTGAAAAGTGGATTGCAAATAAACAATCAGAAAGCAATAGGGACCCAGCCCATTTCACAATGAGAATCCCAGGCTTTTGACCCTTGACCCAGATCAGTATATGGGCTTTTAAAGTCTAGCTTGAAACTCAAGCCCATCTTAGTCCCTTGTTCCCAATTTCCCTCTTTTTCAGGAGCAGACCTTCCAATCTAAAGTCAAAATATTCGCCAACAACCGAAATCAAGCGGCAATCAATGATGTTTGGAATGTCAGCAATCTATGTTCTTCTTTTTTATATCCTACTATTCTTCCGGTGATTACGCAACCCAACAAGAATTCCTTCAAGATTACTGAAAAATAAATCAAAGAGTAATCACATCATATGTAGGCGTAAATTGATTGGCCTCTGCCTTCTCATTTTTATATTTGAGATTTTCCTAATTTTATTGATTCTACCTGGGCCACAGAAGCCTCCTGCTGCCCACTAAGTTGATTTGTTTTTCATACGTAAATTGTAATCTGTTTTTCTTCAAAAGAAAACCAAAAAATTAATTTGTTTGAAATTTAACATTTCAAGAATATTTAAAAGGAGGAGACTCAATGGAAGAAAAGGAAAGGATACATATCATTTTACATCGGGATCAATATTTTTTATCTTGCATATTTAGGAGTAGTCTTAGCCTTGGCCTTAATAATAGTATAGCAATTACTCTAATCTTTGTAATCGATTACTCTAATCTTTGTAATCGATTACTATATATAATAATTTTTTTTTCAGATCAGGGTAGTCCTATGACTATCCTGGCTTCAATGTGGAGCCGCCCTTGAGGGCACGAACAAATTATTCACCTTGCCTCGTTCAAAATGTGTATATTTGTAACACCAGAATATCTGAGTTAAGGTGCAAGATTTTTTACTATAGATATCATATTTATAATTTATTTATTTTTACATGTTTTATTACCATCCCAAAGCACATTTCTTATCCCAAATTCGATCTTGCCCCGCACCTCTGTTTAAGGAATTTTGCAATGGACCACATAAATTTTAAAAGGAAAGAACATTCGAACTCCAAATTAAAGGCAGGGAGTTGGAAAGGGATTAATTAACCCCACTCTTGACAGTTAAAGGGAGTACCGAAGTATCTCAAATCAAACCAAATTAAAGGTAAACACATTCAAACATCAAAGCTTTGAGAAAAGGGAAAAAGTAAAAGAATCTGCAAAAATGCTTGCAATAAAAGCAGGGTAACATGCCTACCCCAAAGTAATAATGTAGTACTACTGTGGCCTCCCAGCTATCTTTGGTTAATTGAATAATTTCCTTATTACTTTCTCTTCTTCCTTTTATAGATTTTATTTTTAATTTGTGTTTTATTTTCTGGTTGGTGCCTAACTAACTCAACTGCTAAATGCTAGTATTTAGGACACAGGCATGGCATAGCCGCATGGGTCCCCTCCTTAATTTCAGACAGAAAAAAGGTGCCTGTTTTCGCATCTAGAAAAGAAAATAGCCACCCTTTTGACTTAGACTCTAATACTAATGTGTTCTTGTAGAAAAGAATAATAGGTGCCTCCCTTGTTAGACATTGTCATGAAATGCACATGCAGTGTGCACTATATGCCATCATTTTCCATTTTTCCTACCCCACAGTCCTTGCCTTTCCTCAATCCACGCATAATTACCCGGTTCATTAAATGTGAGGGACGAGAGTTTATAAAGGGATCACTTGGTAACATGAGAATTTCAGTACTGACAGAACTTGCTAAAGAACAGTTTAGAAGAGAACTGTTTTCTTCTAATGGCTTCCTTAGCAAAACACCTTTCTTTTTTCTTCCTCCTAGTTCTCTTCTCCTCACTGCAAATTCAAGCTAGAGAGAGCAGGTTCTTTAGCAAGTTCACCCATGACAATGCTAACTACAATATGCCAGTTCTCAAAGTCTCCCTTACAGCTGAAGCTCCTACTCCAACACCAGAACCTACACTAACTCCAGCACCAGCGCCAGCAATAGAACCAGTAACAGCACAAACACCAGAAGTAACACCAGAACCAACTTACTCTGAAAGTGAAAATGGCTATGGCTATGGCCTTTATGGTCATGGCTCCAACCAATTCCCTCCCACAAAGGAGACACCCACTACTACTACCACCAATTTTGAAGATGAAAATCTATCTGAAGAACTCACAGGTGAAAGGTATAAGACAGGCTATCCGAAAACAAACTTGTACAATTACAATAGCAACCCCAACAACTACAACAACAATGGCAACCCCAACAATTACAACAATGGCTTCAGCAGCAGCTACAGCAACAATAATGGTTATACAACCAACTATAATAGCAATGGCTATGCAAACAACTACAATACCAATGGCTACTACAACAGCAATGGCTACCAGAGTGAAAGACAAGGGATGAGTGACACAAGGTTCATGGAGAATGGTAAGTACTATTTTGAAGTTCAAAATGTGAATACCAATCTTAATGGGTATGAGTCAGGGAGGGGAACCGCCAAAAATGAAGGCTACTACGGAAATAATATGTACCCAAATGAGTTCAACACTATGGAAGAGTACGAGAAGCAGGAGGAGAGCCAAAAGGAGTTTGTGCCATAAAGTATTGATCCACGATCAACATATATATATATAGAGAGAGAGAGAGAGAGAGAGAGAGAGATCTAGTTTAATTGAAGGATGAAAACTAAATTATGGTCAATTTTTATGTGTACTCTTATTTTTCTGTTTGCACAGATTTTATGCCTTGCAGAATCATGAAGATCATATTGTGTAATTTTGTACTTCTTGGTGTTTTCCCTTTTGATGAACACCGCATTAATCCATTTGGATTTTACCCGGGTGTGTACTATTGCTAAAAAAATTTAGCAATTATGAACAGTAAGTTTGTACTTATTTTTTATTCATTTTTAACTTCTCTCTCCTCCTGACTCTCTCATTCAATCTCTCTCTATTATTTTATTATGTTGTATGTAAGAATAAGAAATTGAATGTTAGATTTATTGTTAATGAGTTGATAAAATAAATAAAGTAGTTTTTTAAAATGTAAAATAAATATTTTTTAAGCCGAGTAAAGGTTTACTTGGTGTGCGGAACTTTTATACTTTTTCCTTCACAAACAAAGGCAACTCTCCAGATCAAAGACCAAACTTAGGTGGGTTGGTCTTAGACCCTCCGCTGATTAAGTCGGTGAAAGGAGTTAGTGAGAGGATAATAAGCAGCAATTATGGCAACACTGTCGTTTACCTTCACAAACTCTAGGGTTACAGAAAATGATTAATGTTGTACGTAGGATTGAGATCTGGTAGGCAAGTAATATTGTTAGCACAATAGTTTTTTTTTTTTTTTATTTACCTCGGATCAAAATGTTTAACTTTTAGCTTTTTTACCATTTTACTTTTTATAGTTATTGCACTTAATCTAAATCCTTAGATGGTTCCCAAAATCATAGGTGGAGTAGCTCTAACAACTTTTTTTCCCCTTAGGCTAACTAAGGGGACATGGTGTAAGGTATCTATTCCTACAAGGGGTAATTCTTACATGCCCGAGAGCAATGCTCCCTTCTCTCACATGAGGGATGGGCCCCACACATGGAACCCACGTGTGGGGCCCACTCTCATGTGAGAGGAGGAGCATTGCCCCCGGAGCACTTAAGTTTTTTCCTCCTACAAGACCAACCTAGAGTGTGGTCTACCTAAACCCTTCGGCCAAGGCTATTCACTGAAAGCTGAAATGGGACTCAATCAGGTGATCAATCATAAAACATTTTCCACTAATCTAGATAGAATCATGCAATGCTTAAGAAATGAAAGAAGCGTGTTTATGTATCATACAAACATTTAGCACATGTTGATATTCTTGATGGACTAAAATCAAGGAACACTAATTGTTCTTGATTTTAGTCCAATTAAGAGATTCTTAAAAGTCAAAATTAGTTCTTATATATACCTAACTTAGGGGTTCACAATAATAAATAAATAAATAAATCAGAATCGTAAGATTAAGTTGTTTGGACTTTGGGGTTTTCCACTTATGATTTTTCTTTTTTATATATATATTCTTATTAAAATTTTCAATTTTGAATGAGTTTCTTTCAAATCTCCAATGGATACTTGACACTCTTCCTAGCCAAGCATGTCTGAAGAGAAGTGTAGCAAGTCCAAAAGCAACGCTGACCAACATCGATGAAGATAAGCATGCTTGGCTAGGAAGAGTGTCAAGTATCCATTGGAGATTTGAAAGAAACTCATTCAAAATTGAAAATTTTAATAAGAATATATTATATATATATATATATATATATATATATATATATATATTGGGTGGGAGATAATATGATCACGACTATCTTCACACAAAATTTCATAAATTGTTGACTTGTATGACTATGAGAAATCAGTCAAAAGTAATAGGTCTATATAAATAGAAGTAGACTAAAAGTTTCCACTACTTAGAGTCGCACACATCAGTAAATTTGTGTGAGACTGAGTGTATCTCTAAACTTATTTATAATCACTTACCTGTTTAACAGTTAACGCAATCTTTCACTATTTTCCCTCTTTCTTTCTCTCAAAAAAGCCACTTCTCTCATAAAGTTACTTTCTTTCCTCTTTTTTATTTTTTTTTTGAGATCTCATCTACAGGCATGCAATTCAATTTGATCTTCTAAATGTCGAATTACACGGTACCTTTTTTTTTCCCCTTATTTGGTAATCATCTATATATATAATAGGTGAAGTAGAGAGAAACTCCAATTGCAATTCTAAATTAGAATCTTAATTTTGTGTCATGTATCAAGATTCATGTGGTTCCATTTGTCTAAATTTAAGTGGATTAGTTGTAATTCCGGTGTGCTCTTTTTTTTTTTTTTCTACACCTGCATATTTCAAGGTTCATCTCCCCACACCTGCGTATTTCAAGGTTCATCTCTCCTTCTCTAATAGTAACCTTCATATACAACTCCCCTGTTGTTCAATGAATGCTATGGAATTTGATAAGAATCTTTCGGTATCAATGATGCATGTATTTAGGTATTTCTGTATCTTATATAAGAAGAGATTTTCCATAAATTCGAATTGTATTCACAATTTTAATGGTCCTGGCCTATGCTTCCTAAAGTTTGATTACTTCTTTCTTTCATCTGCCTATACTTTTGTTCGTTTTTGTGAATAATTGTTATTGTTTAATTATAAATTTTTTTGTTTTCCTATCATTGATGTTGCATATTTATTTTCTGTTTCATAACAAGTTGCAATGAAACTCAAAATTTTAATGGTCCTAGTTTATGGTCTGCAAAACGAATTCCAACCATTTTTAAGGTTTGATTACTCATTTCTTTCATGTGCCTATTGTTTTCGTCCTTTTTGCGAATAATTTTTATTCTTTAATTATAAAAGTTTTTTTGTTTGCCTATGATTGATGTTACATGTTTATTTCCTATTTCATGTTTTATAAAAGTTTTTTTGTTTGCCTATGTTAATCAAGTTTCCCTTGATTGCATAATAGTATATGCTACAAATGTTGTTTATGTTTTCACAATTTATGCCCTTATTTGCTGTGCTTTTCCCCCCACAGGAAATTGTCATAATATTGGAAACTTTGTTGCCAACGAACTAAGTCTTTAGAACTGTTGATTTCCTTACCAAAGGCATAGTCATTAGACGAAACATAATTTTTAATTTTAAGATAAGCCAGGAGTATTTTGTAAATATTGAAAAGAAGACAAATCAAATATGAAATTCAGAAGCATAGTCATTAGACAAAACATAATTTATAAGTTTAAGATAAGCCAGGAGAATTTTGTAACTCAATGGATAGCATCCTTTCCTAAATTAGTTGAATCATAGTTCAAATCTCTCATGATTTTTGTAACCATTCAATTATTTTTTTTTTAAATTGTAGAAAAGATCTATGTTTAAAAAGATTATTTTCTTAGTGCATGAAAGCCCCGATTAAATAAATAAATAAATTATTTTAATTCATTAATATCTTGGTCTAATGATAAAAAAAAATAATCATTATAAAGTAAATATTATATATTCTAATGATGTTGTATTTAAATAGTTAATTAATAAAAAAGCAACAGTAACTTAATTTGTTATATTTGTTGATAATCTTAAATCAAGTGGGTAACTAAACACATTTTTTCAATTTATTTATTTATTTATTTTTATTTTCTATTTCATGTTGGACTATAACATTACAAATCAAGTAATAACTCCACCATTTTTTTCGTAGTTATATTTTAAGTTAGACCATGACATGGTTACATAGTAGTTAATTAGGTTTGCCACATTGCATTGTAAAAAGTTAGATTTCTTATTTTCTTTCATTTCATTTTTGTCAATTTGAATAGAAACTAACAAGGTTATACTGACTTATACATGACAAGATTATATCATATCAATTAATAATTCATGTCACATTGAACAATAACCCCACAAGTCTTTGATAATTTTTTTCCAAACTATAAATTATGATAAGAGTCAAATTCGATGAGAGTTTTCACCATATCACATGATAATAACTCGTATTTATTTTCTTTTTCTTTTTTTTGTCACTTTAAACATATAATAATAAGATCACACATAAACATCCATGACTAAACTCATAGTGACTAGATATATACTAATTAAAATTGAATACATAATATGTTGAGTGATTTAAATGAATCACATTTTTTGTCACTTTTTAATAATTTACCAATATTTGAATATAAATTTGAAGAAAGCAATGACCCAATTCTGAATCTATCTTTATAGTTGTTTCTAGATTCTTCTCATTGTACGGTTCAATAAGTAATAATTCATAATTTTGATCAATTTTCTTCTCCATGTTATGACTTTTTTCCCTTCCTTCTAAGCAAATTCAATTCCTTTATGTTTTACATTGATTTTTGTTTTTGTTAATTCATTGAACTGGTTTGTGTTATATTTCTGGAATCTGAATCACTGCCCACTTTCTAATACTCTGAATCGTTAGGGGACTAAAATAGCAATTTAGTGAACCTAATTAACCACTAACATTAACTGTAAAGTATTAATATTAACAGATGGAAACAATGAAATTCATTAAGAACCAATTGCAATACAAAATTATATACGAATTGAACCATTTCACGATCAAATTCATGTATAATCATTTCAAAATTCTTAAACACGTGATTATTATGTATTGTTATTTAATATCACTATGAACCTTAAAAAACAATTTTATTATAAATAGTAGATGAAATGTTATAATACTATTTCAAACAAAACAACAATATGAAAACTTTAAAAAAAAACCTTCCTAATGACATATGGGTTGAAATCTTTTCGAAAGTGGGCAAAGATTCGGCAATACTCTCAGGAAACATTAAGCTAAGGTAAAAAAACTATTTCTTCAATTTGTATCTACTTATTCATTTCCCTCTATATAAATAATTCAGTCTATTAATTTAATTTTTTTCATTTGTCTTAATTAGTTGCAAACGCTTCAAGAAGTTAACATAAAAGAAATTAGTCCTCCAACAAATTGAGCTGACTCCGTATTTCAATCATCCAGCTCTACTATATGACAAAGAAAAAAGTTTAATATTTTCATGCTATGAAGCAAAAAATCCTTATACGCTACTGATAGTGGGAAGCTACCAATATTTTTTGAATAAAGAAGTCGTTGTAGGAAAAAAAAAATTGAAAAAACTTTTCCATGTGACAATTTTATTGCACCTTATATTTATGGAATCATGCTACTTTGTGAGTCAAACAATGAAGGCATTGATAACCTTTTGGAAATTTTAAATGATGGACATGGGTAGTATTGGCTTGTCAAATGCCAAAAAATGCTTCGACTAATTACTACAGGAACCGACATGTATAAAATTTCAAACTTTCAAGCATGTCACAAAATTGGAATGGGACATTGGAACCGATATGAACCTTATCCTTACGGTTATAAAGAATTTGTAGTGACATGCAAAAGATCTTCAATCGACCTTGAAATGTTTAAGTTGGTGCATAGGCTTCTTTAAGTCTCTTTTATTGTATTTTTTTACTCTGATTATAGCATCACTTAGATAATAAGATGCAATATTCTGTTCCATTATTAATTGTTTGTTAAGCTTTGCAAAAGTATTACAATTATGGTTTCCTTAATGGTTTGCCAAAATCAATGATTATAGATTGTGGAAAATTCACAAGTGTAATCAATCTTATCCTTGTGATTATAAAAAATTTGTAGTTAAATGCAATATATATTTTTAATGATTTATCTAATTCTATCTTTGTGATAAACCCAAAAAGACAAAAAAGAAATTAACCAATAGTATCACTACAATTAACCATTTCCCGTGCGGCTATCAATAGTATTTAAATTATATATATATAAGAATTATACTATGCATCTTAACGTGTATAGTCAGTATATCCATGCAATTGTAAAAAAATTAAATAATGCAAAGTTTTGTTAATCAAAATTTTCTAGTTAATAATATAAATTTAGACTTAACTAAACCTTTTAAACATGAATAAATCTACCTAATTATATCCTTACAACATTTTCTAAAGATTTTTTTTTATACAAGATAGAATTTCTACTCTAATTTAAGTGTATATATATGTGAAACTCCCTCATAGAGACTTGAACCCCGGCTCTTGTCCCCCACACTCCACAAGTATTTATACCTGTGGAGTGACCATCGCACCAAGGGTGTGCGGTGATTTTTTTAAAGACTTAACAAAATATAAGAATGACTATTTATCAATAATATTTACATTATATATATAGAATTATACTATGCATCTTAACGTGTATGTCAGTATATCCATGCAATTGTAAAAAAATTAAATAATGCAAAGTTTTGTTAATCAAAATTTTCTAGTTAATAATATAAATTTAGACTTAACTAAACCTTTTAAACAGGAATAAATCTACCTAATCATATCCTTACAACATTTTCTAAAGATTTTTTTTTTTTTATACAAGATAGAATTTCTACTCTAATTTAAGTGTATATGTATGTGAAACTCCCTCATAGAGACTTGAACCCCGGCTCTTACCCCCCACACTCCACAAGTATTTATACCTGTGGAGTGACCATCGCACTAAGGGTGTGCGGTGATTTTTTTTAAAGACTTAACAAAATATAAGAATGACTATTTATCAATAATATTTACATTATATATATAAGAATTATACTATGCATCTTAATGTGTATTTTTTAAGTATTTCCATGCAATTGTAAAAAAATTACATAATTCTAAGTTTTGTTAATGAAATTTTCTGGTTAATAATATGAATTTAGACTTAACTAGGCCTTTTAAAAATGAATAAACTCGTGATTAATAAATAAATAAAAAACAAAACCAATAGTATCACTTAAATAATAAAATGCAATTTTTTTTCATTGTTTTATTAAATTATATCCATTCTCGTGCGGTAGCACAAGTTATATACTAGTTTTACTATAATAATAAAAACCTCAATTCTATGTAATTAGTATAGTTCAATTGTTGTGAATTGCCAACTCATTGCTGTGAAAATTATATTATATGCAGCAATGCTCATATCAACAATGCTATTTCAAATCCCCCATGTCAGCACTAGAAAATCAATATTATTAGAACAACTAAAACAAATGAAGAGTGAAGCTAAGGTTAAAATTAACTTCAACAAGTGTAGGGAACCTGAGGTAACAATAACTTGTGGTATTCGAACTCCACTCAATCTTTTATCTTTTTTGATAAGTAAAGGAAAATTTTATTAGAGAATCCTCACCGAGTCTTTCTTGATTCAATAAGTAAATTACCAGTAGCACTAAATTTTTATCTTTTTAAGTATTCAAAAAGAATATATAAATTAAGAAGTTCAATGTGTTGGAGTGGGCTGTGTTTCAACTTTCAAACACTTAGAGCCTGTTTGGATGAGGGTGTTTTTGGATCATATCACTCAGTTTCCATAACTGAGTTCTCAAAACACGTGGGTCCCAGAAATATTTTTTTGTTTGGCTTGGTTTTCAACCATTGTTTCCATCACTCAATGTGTTTTTAGTTTCTAAAACTCAATTTTCAATGGCATTTTTGTAATTAAACCCAAAAATTTTGAAGTTTCAGCCGCAATGTTTGACTTTTGGGATTTTTTTTTGAAACAAAGCCCAGCCGTATATCTTGACTTTTTTTTTTTTTTTCCTTTTTTTTTCTGAAACAAACTAACAGCAAAACTGAGTGATGAGAGCCAAATGGGTGGGGTTTGGAAAATTGAGATATTTTAAGTAATGAGTGATGAGTAATGACAAATTACAAACCAAACGGGCCCTGACCTTGTTCGGTTTGCTCATGAGTCATATCTCAAAACTCAGAACTCAAAATTCAAAGAGTTAGAGTGATGGAAACTGAAAACAACTTTGATGTGTTTTTAGATTATGAGAAATGAGTTACAAGGGCATTATTGTAAAAACAAGCAAATAAGTAGGACCCACTCTCATGAATGGTCTAATCATCTTCTTTATTTCTTTTTTGTTTCTTCTTTCTTTAAACCTTCATTAGCCGTGAGGCCGATTTGCCTCTTCGCGTGACCAATTTTCTGTGAGACCGATCCAGGAAGAAGCATTTTGGCGGTGGAGAGGAAGAATTGAAAACAAAATTTTTGCCGCGACTATCTGTGAGTTGTGTATTTGTGGGTTCCAATTTGTGTTGTTGAGATCTTTGTAGGTTGTAATTGGTTTTTGTCTAGTGGTTGCGGTGGGTTGGGTTTTTGAGGGTTGTGATTGTGGGTTTGCGGTGTTCTATGTGTTGTTGAGAAGAAAAAATATAAAAAATGAGTTAAATCAAAGAAAATGAAGATGGGTTTGTGGTCACTCTGTCTAGAGTGTTGACGGCGATGAGTCTGCCATGGGAAATTACTGGTGGTATGGTGGGTTTGTCAAGCGGGGTGAGTTGCTTATTCAGGTTTGGTTGAGAGAGAAATAGCAATACAATGGGCTCCACAAATTTGAGTTAAATTGCTTTTGTCAAACTGAAAACTAAGAAGAGTATTGATGCCAAACATAGTCGTAGAGTGAGTTAAGAAAAAATAGGAAATTAGATATGAGATACGAGAATAAAATTTTGAGTAATGAGTGATGGAAATTGAGAATAAAAACTAAACCAAATAAGCTTTGGAGTAGGCCCCACGAAATTTGAGATTTGAGTTATGAAAAGTGAGAATTGAGGGGTGAAAACAAGCTAACCAAACATGCATCTCAGTCATCTCTAATTATCTCAGTCATCTCTCCCTTTTTTTTTTTTTGGGTTTGAAGAAATGCATTCATCTCAAAGTAAATCTTAATAATCAACAGTGTTATATGTGTGTGTGTGTGTGTGTGTGTGTCTTCTAATCTTCTCTCATTTATAGCCTGTTTGGAAGTTAAAAAAAAAAAGGAAGGAGAGTAGAGTAAAGAGAGGGAGAGTAATTCAATTATCTTGTTTGGAAGTTTTTTAAGGAAGGAAGGAGAGGAGTTTGGAAGGGTTTCAACTACCTCTAACCCCTCATTTTTAATTCCTCCAAATTGGAGAGAGAGTAGAGTAGATAAATTATTGACTAAATAAATTCCCCAATTTACCCTTTCTAAATTAACAAAATTACAAACTGATTATATAAATAATCTTTGTTTGTTTCCTGAGAATATTTAAGGTGAATGAAAAAAAAATTTGAATCTCACTATTTCGCTAGTCTTACCCTCAAAAATCATTCGGATGAAGAATTGCAAACGAGGTGACGCGGAATAAGTCAACTCGGCCGAGTCGGTGGCCGATTGAGCATCGGAAACCCTAGAACTGAATTCCACAGTGGTCGCAGCTGTAGCCACGGTTGCGGTGGTGGCGATGGGGTGAGGATGAGAGTCGAAAGAGGAATTGACGACACCAAGAGCGACGATGGGGAGGAAGCACACAGGGAAGTGGATTGAGTTGGGAGCAACGATGAGGATGACGTCGTTTGTTTGAACGTTGAGATGGAGCAGAGAGTGGGCAAGCTTGGACACCTGGAGTTTGAGCTGGCGGAAGGTTAAGGTTTCACTAGAATCGACGTCAATGAGAGAGAGGCTGTGTGGGGAAGAAAGGAGTTTTGGAAGAGGAAAGAGGTAAGAGAGTGGCTGGGATTGGTGGGGAGGTGAATCGGTGGTCTTGGGGATGTGTAGGTATGGGTTTTGGGGTTGAAGGTGGCTGTTGCCATGGGTATTTGGGAGTGAGAAACTGTGAAAATTGTTTGTTTCTCAGGAAAGTTGAGGAAATTGGAGGAGGTTTTTGATTTTTTATTATAATTTTTTTTGAGGTAATAAATAATTATTTTATAATAGTTTTTTTTTTTAGGAAAATTTTATTTTAAAATAGTTAATAGTAGTTTTATACTTTTATTAGTGGTATTTAATGGAATGAGAATGTTGATTAAATAATTTTTTAATCTAACAAATTAGTCATGGACCAATGTTGCAAGTTCATTTTCAAATAGGGATAAATTTGTCTATTTAAATAATTTCCTCTCCTTTTCATCCTAATTTTTAAAACATACAAACAAGAAGAAGAGCTAATTATTTTCTTCTCCCTTACTAATTTTAAAAACATCCAAACAAGGTGGAGGATAATCATTCCTCTCTACTCTCCTCTTCACTACTTTCCTCCCCTCTACTCTCCTCCCTCTCTAAACTTCCAAACAGACCATTAATAATTAGCTAGCACGATGAATCCACTCATTTATAGCTCTTAATCTCATTTAAAGTGCGGATCAATATATGGGATCTTTTCAAACATCTTTTTGATGCATATATGAAGATTTTAAAGAAGAAAATATATATGGATTGATAGAGGAAGAGGCATCTCATAAGCTCGATTTTTGGTGATGCAGGGGTTATTGTGATTTTTCTTTCAACACCCAAGATAATCTATTCAAGCAACTGAAAGCTAAAGGTATGTATCTCAGTGGACTTTTCATGCACTTTTATTTCACTAGAAAGTTTGTGAGTTGCCATATATATATTTGGTCTGAATATTAATGTCCAAGTATGATTTTACTTTTCACCAAAACATTACCGAAAGGAAATATTGCTTCTTCCTCCACTTGCTCCCTCCTTCTCTCTGGGTTACTATATTCAATTTCCATCGGAATTTGTTTAATTATTATTTATTAATGCTTAAAGTTAAATGCTTTTTTTTGGGTTATATAATTACAAATTTTTAGATAATTAGATTCTTTCAATTAAAAATTTCAAGTTCAGGAAATTTCAATTTAAACTTTTTTTTTTCTTAAGATGAAATTATACCCCGAATAAAGCAAAGCATTCACGCACGATTGCTTATTTTTCTATAGATTTCAGAGTTTTAATTCTTTTAGCTATAAATGAAATTGCTCTTATTCATTATTGCCAAATTCGTTGACCAAACGGGTTTTGGTATTCACTGTTCAGCCACATTTATGATTTTGAGTGCAATCCAGTCCAGTCTCTTATATGAAAATCAATTTCAATAAAATGTCAGTTGTGAAAGGTGAATAGTGATCAATACTCTAGTTTTACAAATCAGAACAATCAAAATACCAAAAATAGGTTCGGGCAGTTTTCATAGTTTTCACTAGACCGGTTTAGTGTACAATTTCTGGTTCAACTGGTCGGTAAGGTCCGGTTTTTAAAAACCATGATCAATACCAATTTATCTATATTCCACCACTATATAATGTATATGATAATAAGTTGATAACCTGGGTGCATATGGATATGGTCACATGATTAAATGCCAGAAACATAGGCGAATGGTATAAAATCACGGTCTATGGGCAATACTACTACATGCATGATCGGACTCTAGGGCTTAGTATGCATGTCGCCTAGAGTATATGGTCCATCTGATAAGCTGTTGATTGATTATGATACAGCGGTACATACTGGTTAAGTTTTGAATCAATTGAAACTCGGCAATTTTAATTTGATTAAGTTAATTTCTAATACGTACAATGATATTAAGAATAAGCTTTAAAATATTGAAAACTCACTGAAGAGTTCTATCTAAAACAACTTCTTGTTTATAATAATCTTGTTAATCTCATTCAAAGCAAAATCGGATAGACCATGATTGATATCTTTTTCCCTACCCAAGAAAGAAAACCCTCCCTTTCAATCTGAACTCGTTTCCCGTTTCCACACTCTGAAGTCTCTTCAATTTAACAAATGTCGCCTGCATCAGCTGTCTCATGATAGCTACACTTACCACGTATTCCTTGTGACTTTTGGTTTAACCCAAAAAAAAAAACACGCATTCCCCTACTGCCTTCTCTGCAATATTACACCAACCGTGTGGTGGTGATAGTATCAAAGATATAATGCATATTGCATGTTGTACATCTGTCTGTCATTACTTGCTTTACTGGTTCCACCAATCAGGCCGTGACTCTCAACAATATGACCGAAAGGATTCAAAAATTTCGCCCTCGGTCCACACTCCCATTTTTGGATAATATCCTTTTCCGCATTTAAATCGAATCACCATTATTCATCCGTGTATTAGTGTAATACATGATAATGAAAGAATAACGCGTTTTGTACTTCTTTTTTTAACACGCACAAGGAAAATGGAAAGAAGTTTCACAGAAGAGTAACTTTGATTGCGTAAGGGGCAAGAAATTAACCCTAGAAAGTAAAATAATTTTCTCTTTTTGTTTTTTTATTACCTTTTAATTCTTTTTAATTCAAAAAGCCTTTAGATAATATTAATGGGATTGCCTAAGCCATGTATTAAGGGTTTTCAAAAGAAAAAGACACTATGTATAAATTTGTTTAAATTTTTTTTTGTTAATATGAATTTATTTAAAAAAAATGCTTTAAGACACTTTTTATATGAAAAGAAAAAAAAAAACTGATTTTTTTACAATTTTTTATATTTACCATAATATTAAATTTTTTCTAAAACAGTTTAGTAATAATTGTCCTAAGGTATTAGTTAACTAGACCTATATCAATAAGTTTTTTTTTTAGATACAAAAATTTTTATAATTTAAATATAAGAATTATTTTAGTGAGATTAGAACTAATAATAAGTAATAAATATAATAATAATATTGATTACTAGAAACATATACTATTACAATTTTTTTTTAGAGATGTAACTTTATTATTTTAAAGATAGGTTTGAAATTTTAAAAAATAGGTTATGTTAATAGGTGTCCTCAAGGCAATTGTAAATAAATTATTTTAAGAAAATTTGACATAATTTTTATGAAAAATAGAAAAAATTATCAAAATATTAATTACTTTTTTTCTTTTCTTATTAAAATTTTCCAAAAATAATTCACTAACAAATATTTTTAGACATCCATTAAAAATTTTCTTTATATATATATATATATAAATTTTACCTTAACCTGTAAAAACAAAATATATAAGGGGCCGTTTGGTAACGTTGTTTTAGTAACGTTGTTTGTATTTTTTGAAAATACGTGTGAGTAAAAAAATGTGTGAAAATACATGTAATATTGTTTAAAAACTGAAAACATGTGTTTAAACACATGAACCAAACGGGTCATTACCCTTTGATTTTGTGTCCCACATTAGTGAGAGATCGGTTCACTTAAGTGCTTATAAGCTATGAGTTAAGGACAACTTGAGTTAATGGGCGAAGTGTTGGACTTGGGCTTGGGTTTGTTCCTATCTCTCTTGGGCTTTACCTTTTTTCCTTTCTTCATTTCTTGCCCAATTTTGGTTGCTCGTTGGGGCATTTATAGAGTGCACAGTGACCATTTCTTTAGGCCCGTTGGAGACTATTTTGGTCCTAATTCTTTAGCTTATATAAAAGCCCTAACAAGTAACAACTCTTTCTTTTCTTTTAACTCCAGCCACACCACTCCATTTTTTGCTCTGGTTTTTCATCTTCTTCTCCCACAAATTTCAGCTCATATATTTTGGTTTTAGGAAAGGCAAATAAGGTTATTCTTTATTCTTCTTGCTTAGGTGTGCGTCCAACTTAAAGATTAGTGTTATAGTCTAATCTTGGGAGGTTGTTCAGTTAAAAGAGTCATTCTAATGTTGCGGAGGCTTGAAGAAAGCAC
The DNA here is from genome assembly GCA_014183005.1 of Castanea mollissima. Taxonomy (NCBI): domain Eukaryota; kingdom Viridiplantae; phylum Streptophyta; class Magnoliopsida; order Fagales; family Fagaceae; genus Castanea; species Castanea mollissima. The sequence goes on from JACAVU010000005.1 coordinate 23,734,974, forward strand.
ACATGATATTCTCTTTGATGGAATAGAAACTAAACTATTAGTTTATGGTAGTAAACCTCAAATCGACGACGGGTTCCTTAAATCCACAATGTGATAGGTCTGGAATTCACTAGAGAAAAATAATAAACAAAGTTTGAATTTTTATTAATCTGCAAACTAAATTTTTTTATTAATCTGCAAACTAAATTGCCTTTGGAGGCTACAGTGCATTTAAAATAGTAAAAAAAAAAAAAAAAAAAAAAACTAAGGTGGCTAGGAAAACACACAAAACCCTAATTTGACTAAACAACATTAAAAGCACCTAAAAATAAGAAAATAAATACTCTAAACCTAAAATAACGTAAATTATATAAAATACCAAAATTAATGAATAACAAATATTAAATTTTAGATTCTGTCCTACATCACATTCACATTGAATTCTACTTCGAGTGGCACGAATCGATCTTTAAGGAAAACACTATTTGCATGATTCTATAGTTTGTGAGATCGTTCTAATTGTCTATATTTATTTTATGTTATTGCTAATTTTTAAGGGGTTACTTTGTTGAATCAAAACTTGTTTATCTAGCTATATTTTCCAACACAATGTCCATAGATAGAACAGAGACAATACATGATATCATGAAATTCAAGCACATTAATTATTCTTTTGCAAGCCCCTTGCACAGGATAAAGTTAGAGTGCATAGATATTGAACCATCCTCTGGCTCTATGCCAAAGCCAAACAAAACATGGAAGGGAAATAGATGCACATGAATGCCACTCATCATCATTTGATAAGCCACGATAGATCAGACACTTGAAGCACCCAAGTCAATGAGACAAGAATCAAAATTATTGGTTGCACAATGCATCAAAGAACATCTTACCATTCATCTTTAATATAGAGCAGAGAACATCTTAGCAATCTACAAAAAATACAATATAGATCAGCTCAGTAATATAATTCAGTCGGCATTCTAACAAATTTGATGAAACATTGCAAACCAAACCCACACCCTCAGCACAATCAAACCCACATAGCCGGCCTCCCGCTAGTACATGGTAGACACACTCACTTGGAAATAGTGCCATCTGAAGTGCATTTGGACACTCTTCAAATTCAAAATAAATTTGGTAGGAAATTTCTAGGACAAACAAGTTATTAGAGAGAGAGAGAGAGAGAGAGAGAGATCAACATAAACAACCCAAGAGGACAAAAGTTGTCACTAGTACATGGTAGACACACACACCCAGAAATAGTGCAATCTAAAGTGCATTTGGATACTCTTCAAATTCAAAACAAAGTTGGTAGGAAATTTCTAGGACAAACAAGTCATGAGAGAGAGAGAGAGAGAGAGAAGGGGGGAGGGAGGAGAGATCAACATAAACAACCCATAAGGACAAAGGTTGTCATACATGATAGATGAGTACAATTGCAATATTCTTTAGTAAACAATTTTATGGGGCCTTAGAGCATTTGCATCAGTAGATGCAAAATCTTGCATAATAGCATCCACATCACCTTTTACATATTTTGACCCAAAAAACACCCACATCAGTGGTTGTAAAGGTATGCAGTTATGCACAATTGCTATAGTAATTGTGCATATATGCACGGTTACTGCAGCTCTTGTATTTGATTTTTTCTCTCTCCTCTCTTTACCTCTAACTCTCATCTCAACTCTCTCTTTCTCATTTCATCGCAGCTCTCTCTTTCTCTCATCTCAACACGCTCAGCCACTCTGATCCAACAATCCGATGAGTCTTCGTTCTAAGTTGGACGAGTCAACTTGGATAACTCGTTGTTGAACTCATCGGAGGCATCGCGGGCACATGACAACTTAGACCGGCTTACTCGGCAACCATGATCTGGCGATCCAAGGCCTTGACTCGGTAATCAGAAGCTCCAAGAAAGTGATACTGGTTCCAAATCCGGTGAATTCTAGTCGAAGCTCTGCTACCTTCATGCCGTTCAGATCTATGGCTTTTGGGTTTTGATCGAATCTATGGCTTTTGGGTTTTGATCCATTTTTTATTATTTGTTTGATTAGTGAGTTTTGGGATTTCATATGGCTAGGTTGAATGGATTGATGATGGTGGTTGCTTGATGATGGTGGCTGTGTGGGTTGTGTTGGGTCTGTGAGAGAGATGACAGTGTTAAAGAAATGAATATTTTATTTGAATAAATGTGTATAATAAACAAATTGATGTGGATAATTTGTAAAAATGGGAGTGTAAAATAGAAAAAGTAAGTTTTAGATGTGTAAAATGGAAAAAATTTTGCATCTATTGATGTGAATGCTCTTAGTTTGATGGCAAGTGCCTTCTACCAAAACCAACAGTTCGTGGATTCAGGTTTGAGAATCGGCCTCTCCAAAATAAATTAGGTGTAAGGCTTCTTATCACTCACGTATTACAGATTTTGCAAAATTGGGAGTTTTGTATGTGCACTGGGAATGACCTTTTAAAGGCTATGCATTGATGTGATGGAAAGTGCTTTCCACCAAAAGTGACAAGACATGGATTCAAGTCCATGAATATATCCTCTAAAAAAAATAGGGTAACATTGTCTACCAATCACCTCTCTCATGTGCACTGAGAATGATCTTTTAAAGGCTAGGCCTTGATATGATGGTAAGTGCTTTCCGTCAAAAGTGACAAGATATGGATTCGAGTTCATGAATCTATCCTCTAAAAAAAATGGGGTAACCTTGTCTACCAATCACTTTCACACCCGAAAAGCAAAAACTTTGTGTGCTATGTACAAATTTTTCTTTAATAGTGTTCCAAGTGCTTGAACAGGAACATGCTCATATCAGATGTCAACTTTTTGGGTAGTTAGAAGTATCCTTTCGGAACTCAGCCAGAAAATAAGCAAAAAATTACCTAAGCGGAATTGACAATAAAGCCCATTCTTTTTCTTTTTTATTGGAAAGCAACACACTCCCAATGAGAACAATGATCACACCCCACCGGCCCACCCCACCCACCCGTGCTATTAGGGGAAGGAAATACTATTAATTCTTCTGCTTTTTAATTTGAGTTTCTAAAGTATTAAATAATAAACCCATTGAATAAAAATCTCCTGAGTTATGATATAATCTCACTTACCTTGCTGAACTAATCAGATAGAGACACGTCCTTTTGAAATTTGTACTGTCAACATGCTTAATTATAAGATTGAGGTTTTCAACCTTGCATTAGTCAAATATTACATATCTCAATGTTGGCCAAACACCCAAAAAGGAGGAAAAAAAAGTGGTAAGACACAACAAAGAAGATCAATCAGCAAATACTTCTTGGTACCTCCATTAAAAGATCAACAGCTTCAGTTTAGCACTGTGCTGCAGTGCAATAAAAATTGATTAGAAACAAACCAATTTAAAAATAAAATAATAATAATAATAACAACAATAATAATAGTAATAACACCCTATCAACTTTACCAACAAAAAAAAAACACCCTATCAAATGTCACCTTTTTTTTGGGTAGAAAGGCGAATTCTATTAATTTACTCGTAAAGAAGCAAAATGAATAGACCGTTCATACAACAAACTAGAGGCATCTAAATTAAGCAAAAGAAGAACATCCACGGGAGGATCTGGGAAAATAACAAAATCCTGGTAGAGATTTACTCCACATCTAGCAAGAGCTTCTGCATACTTGTTAGATTCTCTATAGCTATGCTGGATTTTAACCAAAGGAATGTGTTTCAGCCCCTCTCTACAGTCTGCCAAGATAGCATCAATGGCACTAGAAGGGTCATTAGCCTGACTTAGGAGATCAACCACAAGTTTAGCATCAAACTCGAATTCCACTGCTAAAAGATTCAGAGAGATACAAAGACTAATACCATCTCTCAAGGCCCAAAGCTCAGCAGCAACACTCGAGGTAGTCCCAATAGCTCTAGCATGCCCTTTGACACAAGGCCCATTAGAGTCCCTAATCTAACCACCACCACCAGCACGGCCTGAATTGCCTAAGGAAGATCCATCAAAGTTTAACTTGAACCAATTTTGGGGGGCTGGGACCTCAAATGACACTAATAGTCATATGGTAACACGCTATTAAATCATACCTTCATGTGAAAAGCAACTACTTCTTCAACAAGCTCCATAAGATCATCAGTTTTTTCATCGTCACTCTGTTATGGTAAATTCAAAGAAATCAAATGTAACTAAGATTTAGAATAAGTTCTTAAGAATCAGATATGGGACACCAAAGAACATAAAAATCTTGAAAAAATTCTTTATTGATGGAACAACAAAGATTAAAAGAATAAGTTCCTAACTAACAGATATAGACCACTAAAGGACAAATCCTTGAGAAAAATCTTCATACATGCATGTTCCACTACTTTTTTCTGAAGGATGTCCCACTACTAACAAAAAATATTGTACATGTGAGAGTATACTGTACACATGTATGTATGTATGTATATAATACATGAATACTCATACAAAACCATGCCCCATAATTACCATTTCATGGAAGTATGCATATTGTAGTATACGATATTATAATAGAAAGTTTCACTTTAATATGTTCTTCAAAACATGCGAAATCAAATTTTAATGCTTGAAGATGTAAATGCATATGATTAGAGAACCTTTGTTCACTAATTCAAATAGAAGATTTATAACTTTCATAGCATTCATAACTCATAAGATTAATTTCTAACCATTCGCTCAACATAATTTGTGCAATTTCTCCAGCTAAGTTCTTGATCACTAGTGAGGATAACATTCATTTATACAGATTGAACTTAAATCACTACTAACAAAAAAAAAATCTATAACCTAAACCATACCAAAAAATTTTTTTTTGACAATATCTAACTATATTTCAACTAAAAACCCAATGCTGACCACGATCAATATCAATATATATATATATATATATATATATATATAAAAGCAGAGACCTCATGTGGGAGAGCATGAGATTCTGTCAAGTGGCACATTCGTTGAGCTTCTCTCATTTAGGCTTCCACTTCATCAAAGTTTACATTTATGTAAAACTTTTAATTCATTGAATGTGTCAATGAAGTGAATACACATTAATTATCTATAAGTATGGACTAATTATATATATATATATATATATCTAAGAAAGAAAAAACATCATGTGAGAGATCATACGATTCTGTCATGTAGCACTTTGTAAGAGTAATTTTTCATTTAACTTTACATCTCTACTTCTTTACATATCTGGATTATAATAAAATTCTATGAAAAGGATATCACTATTTTTACTGACTGTTTAACTTACCACTATTATACTTCAATAACATAAACGTGACATCATAAATTTTAGATCATGTTTCCATAAGCCAACTAAACATTTACATTTTTCTCAAAAAAAAAAAAAAAAAAAAAAAAACTAAACATTTACATGAAATTACAAATTTTTTTATGCTAACTCCAAGCCAATGTAGAAACAAAAATTATGATTAAAAATTTCAGCAAAAAAATAAATGATTAAACAAACAATCAACTTATTACACCACAATTTTTTTTTGAGAAGATATTGCACCACATAATAACTAATTTCTAATTTACGCAACTTTTTCTCTATAGTTTAAATTCTCCATCCCTTAATTTTGTATTACATCATTAATTTAACAAAAATCTCTTCATATTATTGCAACATTACTTCATGTTATTACTCTAAAATATTTTGGATATTCTATTTTAGTTTTTCACATAACAGTTTAAAATATTATTTGCGTATCGCGCGGGACCATGGCTAGTTGTTTTAATCAGATGATACTCACCCCACATATTCATGACCCCATGAGCCAATAATATCATCTTTTGAACCCAGCAATTTATATTTTAAACTCTCCTAAAAGAATTGACAAAAAAAAAAAAAAATTGTTAGAAAAAAGGACATCAAAGGAAGGAAACACCAAAGAGAATATACTATAAGTAACCATTCATACCCATGAACCGACATGGTGAGGGCTAGAACCGATAGTACATCAACGAGGCACTTCTGCATTGGTAAGAAAAGTTAACTAGATAAGCCAATAATGGACAATGTCCAACCAAATAAACTATACCCTGGTTGAGAACTGCATGCTTTCATAACATGCTTTTAATGTTCCACAGTGTGGACACAGAAATTTCAATGGCTTTGGGACCGAAGTCATGGAGTGATGGAACTCGTAGAGGTTCGAATTTCGTGCCTACAAGTACAATATCAAAATTTTACATGTTTTCAAAGTTAATCTAAAATCCCCCAAAAGTTTCATTCAACGGTCCCTAACCCTAAATAAGCTTATGACTATGAGTTCGTTCGAATATTACTTATTTTGCTAAAAATTGAAAACAATAAAAATAAATAAAAAAGTTACTGTTCACGTGCTTGGCACTGTTTATAAGCATAAAATTACTGTTCATGAACAATAAACAGTGCCGAAAACGCTGTCTAGGGAAAAAAAAAAAAAAACAAAAACAAAACGCAAACGCAAAACCCAAACGCCACCTATGTGTGTCTTTGGATATTACTTATTTTGCTGAAAACTGAAAACAATAAAAAATCATTTTCAGTTACTGTTCACTTTTAAAATTACTATTCACATGCCTATTGCATTGTTCATGGGACATGAACAGTGCAATAAACGCTGGTTAAAAAAAAAAAAAAGCCTAAAACGCAGATGCGCAAACCAAACAAACCTTATATGATTGTAAATTAGTGAATGAGTGAAGTAAATAGAGATATTAGTTTTGATTAGCCCAAGCTCTAAAGCGCATTGCTCTAAACCACAGGGTCAAAATTCAATTCAGAATATTTTCCACATACAACTCCAATTGATGCTTCAATGCCAAATTCTCCTCATACTGCAACGCAAATAGACAATCAACATCACTACTTTGTGATCCATTTATATAATCATATAGTACTATTCATTTGCTATGAGCGAGTATAAAAAAAGAACAACAACAACAACAACAAATTCTTTCAGCAACAAACTTAGAAAGAAGCATTACTGCAGGGCTAAGCTAAAATTCCTTGCTAGGGTTTGAAAATACTGTGTTTGCTTCTCTAGAATTGAGTTTTTCTTTTTCCATAATTCCAAAACTCTAGAGAAGCAAACACGATATTTCGAAACCCACCATTTCTTGGATCCCAAATTCTTAGATTTTACAACTGTTGGAGCATTTTAATATTAAATAATTAAAATGAATAAATGTTATAACATAAATGTAAAGATGTGGGAGTGAATGTGGAAGATGATGAGTTAATGAAAATGTTTAATCCCACGTTAAAAAGGAGAGAGACTATTTTGTTCTTTTTAATTGTAGTCATTAATGGGCTAACATGAATTATCTCAAATATTGAGCCAGATACGTACGCAAGGGGAGGTGAAGAGTGGAGGTGTCAACACCACCACACATCGATAATCACTTCACAAGCATAAGTACTTGTGGGAGTAGGAAGTGAATCAAAGTTAGCTAAAGTTAGCTTAATTGTCTTGGCTATAGGTTGAAACCCTCTAAAAAAATTAGACTAAGGTAGAATTTTTAAATTTAAATAAATAAATAAATAATGAGCAACCAATTCAGTTATTCGCTTAACGTAAGTAACGTATAGCCAAACCCGTCTAGTGATAACTCTCAACATTGATATGCATGGGTGATGGGCCCAAACCTGAAGCTCAGATTCTGTTTCACTATTGTTCTTATTTTTTGGAATCCAGCTGGGAAAGGCAACCTTACTTCAGGGACAAAATTCAGGCCCTCAGTCCCTCACTCACGTGGGCGAATTTTTTTTTAACGATAAAATTTGCACAAAATTCAATTAATAATTTTTTTATTTAACTTTTACTTTTATTCAATGTAATCTTTCTGTCTAATTCTTAGTAATTTTTTTATTTGACTTTTGATCTTATTGAATGTAGTCTTCCCATCTAATTCTGCCACTTTAATATAACGTCTTTTTGGTTTTTTAAAAAAATAATTGAAAAATACTCCTAGAGTCCTACCAAAACAACTGTTTTGTGAAAATTCTAAATGAAATGGACTGCAAGTAATAATCAACTCTGATAATAAGTGTCGGGTTTAGCACTTACTTCTAGGCTCTAAAAGGCACGATATGATGGATATGAGACACACTTATCATCGAAGTGATAGAACTTGTTCAGCAAGTCTAACTGGATATTTTGTGTTACTGGATGGAATGAGCTCTGGACTCGCTTGCTTTTTCTTTAATCTAGGCGAAGTGGATGGAATGATCACATTGATGATTGATCCATAAGACACTTAAAAAAAAAAAAACCCTATGGGCCAGTAGATTGAACCTAAGACTTTTGATTTAGGTCATGTCTCACGTCAATAAATCCACCAATCAGTCCTTTTTTTTTTTTTTTTTATTAAATAAGAAGGGACGGAGAATACCATACTGCAGTTATAGGAACCACCTCTTTGGAATGCTCTTTAAGTCTAAGTTCATCCAGAAGAAAGATACAAGACAACGTTTTGCAAATGTTTGTTGGCCATATAACTATGATGACAATTGTCAACCATGCAAGAAATTATTATCTTCCTTCCCACATGCTATTTATCTCTTTGTCAGTAACATATCCGGAAGAAGATTACTACTGCACCAGGACGCCTGACTCTAAATGATATTTGTCAATCCATCTCCAGGACCCCTACTCCTCTGGACATATGTCAAGATCATTAATAATCAACAAAAGATAACTGAAGTAGTTAACCTGTCTATATGTGGCTTACTCCCCAACGTGTGACCAATCGGGTATATTTGTGTAAGTTAAGATCAGAGTAGCGAATGAATCCCATTGGGCTACATTATATATGGTTCAGTGATCTAAGAAATAACAAAGTCGTGTATTTAATAAGACCCCACCCAAACATTATATTGGTCGTGAGGCCCAAATAAGAGATAGAGTTGGGTTTGGCTGCCTTCAAGCTAAGCAAACCCGGCCCAATATGTAGGGTTTTAGCTACCTTCTCTCTCTCTCTTTCAGGGTTTTTGCTTGCCTCAGCACGCTGATTCATTCGTCTCTCGCTGCCTCTGATACATAGCACAATGAAGGTCAAAACAATATCACGCTCCACAGATGAATTCACTCGAGAACGAAGCAACGATCTCCAAGTAACACCGCCAACTCTCTCTCTCTCTCTCTCTAAAATTTTCATTCTCTCAAAGTTTATTTATTTTTTGTTTGTTTGTATGATTCAATATGATTTAGAGAGTGTTCCGGAACTATGACCCGAACCTTCGGCCTCAAGAAAAGGCGGTGGAGTACGTGCGAGCTCTTAACGCCGCCAAATTAGAAAAGGTGATTTCAAATTCCCCTTCAAATTGTTTCGGTTTTTTGTTGATAAAATGACTAATATTTTGTTTGTTTTTTTTGGGGGTTTAGATTTTCGGTAGGCCATTTGTTGGAGCAATGGAGCATAACGAAGCGATTTCGTGTATGGCAAAGAACCCTAATCATTTGAAAGGAATTTTTGCTGGTTCAGAGGATGGAGGTACTGATTCTTCAACATTTTTGTGAATTTCAATATTTATATGCTAATTTTTTTTGTTTTTTTTGTGGGTTTGGTTCATGCTATAGTTCCCAACATTGGCAACATATAAAATAATTCTCTTTTTGAAAAATTCAGCAAGGGTAGCATTTTGTTTAGTTAATTTTGCACTGCAGTTCTTAAATTGGTGTGTTCTTGGCATGAATTTTGGTACATATTATTTTGACACTATCATCTACGCTGTGTATATTGAACTTTTGCCTGTAAAATGTAGTGCTCTAGCTTTGTATAAACTTTCTGACTTTGTTTTTGTGATTGTTTTGTAGATATTCGTCTATGGGATATTACTTCCAGGTATCTCACAAAGCATTGAGCTGGAATTTTCTAAACTTTATAGATTACTTCAAGATTTAAAACACGCACATTTGTATGCTTACATGCATGAATTAGCTTATTTATTTAAATTTTTTGGGCGAGTTTACCGTATGTATTCTGGTACAGTCTCTTATTTTGGTCCCTTAGTACCCTCCTTAAGAAATTTGAGAAACTCAACTCTTGTTCTTGTTATTTTAAATGCATATAATATACATGCAATAGATGTTTAATTTTTGTTTTTTGATAGATAGATAGTGGGAGAGGTGGGGGTGGGGTTTGGAACACAGACTTAGGCACCACAAATAATACCATTACTGCTAGGCTATCAGTTGAACCCCATATGTTAGAATATAGAATGATACTCTTTATTTTAATACACAGTAATAAATTTGGTATGGTTTGGCCAGGCTCAGGCAGTCGGGCCACATATGCATCTAATCTTGAAGAATTAGAACCCCCATGTCAAGCCATTTCTTCTTTTTCTACACATGTATGTTGCACCTTTTTTTATTTTTTATTTTTTTTGAGAATCTTATGTTGCACTAATTAATGTTAAGCTTAAATAGACCAGAGGGTCAATTAAACTAATTATTTTTTATTTCTTTTTTAGTAGACGTTTTCATTTATTGTTTCTTTATTGATGCATCAAGCCATGCAATTGTGACATAAAACTTTGAAATTTGAATGCAAAGGCGAACAGTTAGGAAGTTTCCTGGTCACCGAGGTGCTGTACGAGGTCTGACAGCAACTACAGATGGAAGTCGACTTGTATCATGTGGAGCAGATTGCATGTAAGCTGCAATTAGCTGGATGTAATATCAGTTTTTGAAAATAGAGCATTAGTTGATGAATACATATAATCTCACTTAGTGAAATTGGGCATTGTTATTCAGTATCAGGCGATGGACTGTTCCTGTAGAGGACTCATCTGAAGATTCTGTCAAGGTAGTGGTTTCTAGATTTACACTAATGTTTTAAATTTAGTGAGATTTCCATTCTATTCCTACCATCCTGAACAAATTATGAATGGGTTTTTCCTCCCCTTTTTCAGCCAGAAGATTTTCATATTTCGAAGAATGCATATTGGTAAGATTTCCATGGTGACTTATCAAGGATATGCCATGAATTTTCATTTTCAAATAATTATAATGTGATAATTTTTCAGATTTATTATTATTATTTTCGCCTGAGGCCTACTATGTAATTTTCAGGGGTGTTGATCACCAGTGGAAGGGCGATCAATTTGCCACAGTTGGTGCTCAAGTAGATATATGGAATCACACTAGGTTGACTTCTCAACATGTTTGTAATTTTTTTATCTAGTGTGCAATTTATTTCAATTATGTTTTGATAATGTTTGTTCATGAAATTAGCAATGCCCCTGTACGGAGCTTTCAATGGGGAACGGACACTGTAATATCAGTCAGATTCAATCCTGGACATCCAGACCTATTGGCAACGTCAGCGAGGTATGCATGCTTACTACAAGATTAACATATTGTGGTTGATGATATGTATGTAAGATAAAGATCTTAATAGTATATATTTTGTGAACAGTGAACTACCAAAAAAACACGATAGATCTGTTTTTTCCCCCTCCAAATTTGACTCCTTCCTTTTATTCCTTGGGGATTGAAGATGTTTTTATTGAGAATCTTCAGATAATAATTAACTTGATAAAGTCTCTCAGCATAGTACTAGGTGTTTCCGTTCTTCAACTAATGGTAATATATGAAACAAATAATGGTTAAAAAAGTTTAACCTATTTAAAAGCCATAGATATGACATAGGAAATTTTTTCATAAATTTTTCTAATGTTCCTGAGGGTCTTTTTATTCCATGTTTTATGACCTTGTAGAGAGTTTGTAACTTGTAAAGGCTAGGGATCTTTTGAAGGTAAGGAGTAGGGATGCAACTTAGGCTTGGGTAATCAAAGAATCAAGCCAACACGATCAACTTGGGTTTAGTTCGGGCTTTAAGTCTTTTGCTTTATTTCTCGTTTTTTTATTTGGCAAACCTGACTAGGATGGATCTGTTCTCACCTTTAGGTAGGTAAGCCAACCTGGCATCCAACATAATTTCATTTATATAAAACATATAAAAAATTAAGTTGTTACATGGTTGCATTTGACATGAGTTGCTTCTTTAGAAAGAAAAACTTCTTGCAACTATGTTTGTTTGTATGTTTGAACCCAACGAGTCTCAGCCTAGCCATGATCCAACTTGGGCTTCTAAACAATTCTAATTGACTGGATAACCTTTGAACAGACCTGAACTCATATTGTTTAGTTGCTGTAAAGTGTGAAGAAATTATCATCTAGCTTTAGGTTGTCAAAGCTCACTTTCAAGTTAGCATTGAAGGGTTCACAATCTCTCTTCAAGTTCCGGTTGTTTAGATCCCTTGGTTGCCTTTGACTTATTTTAGGACTATCCTTTTCAAGCATAGTAAGTGATTTTAAAGGACATCAAAAAAATACATGGACAAAAGTCATAAAACCATGACAAGTATGACAATTTATTCTAAAAGTAGAACTACTACTTTCTTGTGATGAAGAAGTATTGGAATGAACATTCTTGTTTGGAGCATTAGAACTACCTTGAGACTTATCAACATACTTCTCCCAATTTGCATCTACAATTGTTTCTTTCACTTCTAATATTGTTTCCTACCGGAGCTCTCATTAAGGCTTTTTGTTTTTATTTTTTGATAAGTAAGAATGATATATATCTGAAAGGTTACTCTATGCCTGAAAAACACAGAGCAACCCAGAAATTACAAGAAGAAGAAAACAAAGAGAAACAAGAGAGAAAACCAAACAACAAAGAAATTACAATAGGAAAAGGGAGCAAAGAAAAGAAGGAGGGAATCACTAGACGTGAGTCCCCACGCCCGAGACCAATAAAAAAGAGTTCCACTAAAAGAAGCAAGCAACTGATCACTAGAGCTATCCAAATCCTCAAAAGTCCTCTGATTCCGCTCCTTCCAAATACACCATAGGATGCACAACGGGACTAAATTCCAGATCTGAGACGAATGCTTCCCTAGCCAATTCCACCATCCAAAAAGCAAGTCTGGAATCGAACAAGGCATAACCCAAGCCAAGCCAAAAGTTATAAAAACAAAGCTCCATAACCGATAGGCCACCTCACAATGAAGAAGTAGGTGATCTACCGTCTCTGCACAATGACGGCACATAATGCACCAATCCACAAAATCCAATCTCCTCAATCTCAGATTGTCTCCCATTAGGATCTTATTCCAAGCTACACACCAAACAAAAAAAGAAACTTACCTAGGGGCCTTTACTCCAAATAGTTTTCCAAGGAAAGATAGTTGAAGGAGAATTTCTTAATTTGTTATAGTTCGACCGGATGTCAAAAGCCCCATTAGGCTTCAATTTCCATCTCATCCAGTCTCCAACATCCATAGGAGGGGTTATAGCACCCAACATACGAAAAAACTGCAGCCCTTCATCCATCTCCCAATCATTAAAAAATCTACTAAACCGAACATTCCAAAATCTTCTATCCTCCGCCCCTTGCCTATGCAAAGATGCTTCAACAGAAGCCTCCTTATCAATGGCAATGCCATACAGCCTTGGAAAAGCCAATTGAAAAGGTTGATTCCCATACCACCCATCCTGCCAAAACCTCGTTAAGGCTTTTTGTTTAGACTCTTCTAATCTTCTCCCACCTGGTATGCAACTTAAATTGCATCACCATGGTATAAAGTCTACTTGCAGACAGACCTGAAGACGTGTTACAGTTCAATCTTCAGCAATGCATAGAAATTATTACTTCTTCATTCCTTGGAAGTTCAATCTCAAAACCAAGCCCTAAAACTTGTTGGTGTGCTCTTCAATAGAATAACTCCCTTGCACCAACTATTTGTGAATATCAGGTGAGCTCATTGCTTGTACTTAGGTGGTACAAAGAAATTTTTCATAGCAATCCATATGTCCCCTGAAAGAATTAATGGCTTACGGCTACATAATGAGTTTTTTGATACATTTCCTCCCAAATTCTACCTAAACTTTGAGTTTATACTTCATGAAAAGGAGTTTTTTCTGTTTCCTTATATTATACTATCTAAAATAGCTTTCCAAAATATGCAACCAATCGAAGAACCCCTGTGGATTGCTCTCCTTGTAAAAATTAGTAACTTCAAGTTTAATGCCTCCATCTACATCAACCAATCTAGGATTTCCTTGAGATTGGACTAATGGTGGATGTTAAGGTTGATTTCATTCGATAAAGCTAACACCTTTGTGTGCAAATCCAATATTGGATTTTTGATGTGGGGGCGCTTGGCTAATTTTCAGCCCCTAGGAACTTATGTAAAATAATGGTATTGAGCTTGAGGGAAACATAAGGGCTGAACGTGGACCTGGTTTAAGGATTTGGAGTCTTGATCAATGGTTGTTTCAGCAGAAATTTTTCCATGAACATTGGTTGACAACCTATCCAAATATTTTCCAATAGCAGATAATGTTTAAAGCTTCACTTCACCTTCTCGTCTAACTTATTCAAAGTCTTCTTTATTCCTTTGTAGTCTTGAGAAAAAAACTTAACTTAGAATCTAATTCCTCTTTAGTCCTCATTATCTTGGATAAGAAATTTTTTTGAGCGGTTCCGTGAAAGAAATCAGCAAAGAACTTGTGGTAGGATTTCAGCTCTGATATTTATGTTGGAGAAATTGGAGAATTTGTCTGTGTGCTTGTAGTATGTTAAAGTTTAGGAGGATCTATAGATTTAAGGCTTATAACTTTTTAAAAGAAAAGTTTGTGAGGAAGAGAAAAAGAATTGATATATGGTTGAAAAGATGTAAGAAGGAACGTAAATTGAATTTCTCACAATCTGTGAATAGTTTGTGAACAGTGCCACATGGATGGTACACATGAACACTAGTGTGAACAGTATCTGTGAATAGTGAGACCTTATCAAAAAAAATCTGTGAATAGTGACACAATATCAAAGAGAAGGAAAATGGAGAAAAAAAAAGAAAAGAAAAGAAAAGAAAGAACAATAAGGCCAACACGCATCACTAATAAAAAACAATCAATATTTTATTGATTAACTCCTCCTTGTTTGAGTACAACCATTCACTTATATAGACCGTAAATCTTTTTCTATTTTTTGATAAACAAATATATTGACCCTAAATCTTAACCTCTTTCAATACAATTAAGACTAGGGGGTCCATGGGTTGAATTAGATTGGTTTGGGGTGCACCCACCACTGTACCTAACAACTTGGGATGTTGAATCACATCACCTACTGCCAACCATGGGTACATAGGTTTCCAACTGCCATGGCTTCGATATTCTAGCAATAGGATGGGCCAAAGCCAACGGATCTGGTCAAGGTTGGGTTGTCATATTGGAGCTCTTATGTCCATTGAAGACTTGCTGGATCTATTTGGTCAAGATATCTCCGAAATCTCAATAAATCTACAAATATTAGCAGAACGCAGTGAAGGTAGAAGGGATTTGTCAGTCAGATCAGGCTCGTCAGATTTTGAGGAGGAAACCAGCCACCATCAGATTTTGGAGGAAAACCGCTATCAACCGCCGCATTAATCTGATCTGTCAGTTTCCGTTTTTGGGTGCAGTCAAATTCATTAGGTTTGTCAGGTCCTGGCTTGGATTGGACAGCCCTAATTAAGAGTCCTACTTTTTAGCAAACAAAACCCTAATAAAAATCAAACCAAAGCTTACATATCAAAATAAATAAATAAAACCAAAGCCCACACATCAAGACCTATAAATTAAACCTAGGACCCATAACCAACAATTGCAGAATTACTAAAATACCTTTGACTCTAGAGTAGCCAAATAAAATAGACATGGACGCTTATTCTTGGACTTTGGGCTTTCGAAGAGGATATTGTTTCTCTAACCATGCAATGATCATCTTTTATTTGTTCATAAAGAAATTGGTTTTGTAATCGGCTTCACTTCGTATTTAGTGGTGGAAGCTTAAAACATTATGATTTGTGTATGCTTTTTGGTGTTTGATGTTCTTTATAATTCATATATTACTTTCCAGTAATTGTTTGCATGCTCTTTTTGGGTACAGTGACCGCAGCATAACATTATACGACATAAAGACGACTGTCCCAATAAAGAAACTGATCATGCAGGTATTGTTAGCACATCCTCAGGAGTTATCATGTAATATAGTTCTTATACTTTTTTATTTGTTTAATGTTATTCCATAAACTTTTATAATCTCGTGAATTAACTAATTTAATGACTTATTCATTGCTGTTAAGTTTTTTCAAAAAAATGTTTCTAAATATGAGGTCTTACCAAATTTCACTTCTTCTTGCTCCTTGATTGTTCACTTGGGTTTTATTGTAATCATCATAAAAGGCACCACACATGATCCCTGAATGACTGCAGAGGGATTTTTAGATCCTTTGAATTTTTATATAGTAAAGTAGCTTAATACATTTATGATGCGGATAATAAGGAGTATAAGGCAAAACAAGATCAAATAAAGATTCAATATTTGTGGTCTTGTTTTGATGTGGGGCTTTCTTGACACCTTTCATAGGTTTCTTTAATTACTATTGAGTCTTAGTACCAAGTATTTTAGGTTAGAAATTTTCTGGTTTGGTTTTAATAAAATAGGGGGTAGTTGGTAATGTCCATATTTTCTGGAATGAGCTGTAATGGTTTGCCTTAGAGGTCCATAAGTGTTACTTTAGGAAAATTTTTGGAGGTATCTTCCTCCAACCCACACACAGGCGATTGAAGAGACCATCCATGTGTAATTTTAGTCACTTGACTTTTTTAATGAGTCATGCGACTTATTTAAATAATGCACATAGATAATCTTAAAAGTCACCATGTATTAGGTTGGAGGAGATTCTTTCAAACTGGTTTGAAGTTAAACTTTGTGCATTATTTTATGTTTAGAGTCCTTTTCCTATTTGGCTTAGAAGTTGTTAAAGTTATTTTTGTTTGTTATTTGTAATCCTAGTCATTCTAGCAACAAGTTATTTAAAGTCACAATCCTTCTGGGAAAGGATTTAATAATAGCCCCTATAAAGGCTTTTATTTAGTCTATGAAATTGATAGTGAATTGATTTTAACAAAAAATTAGCTGCTTATTTTAAGCTTTGAGGGTGTGGTTTTTTTCTCCTACGTATGTGTGATTGCTTGGTAAAACACCCATGTGTGATTGACTACTGTTAGCTATCATATATTCTGTTATATTCCCTATTTTAAACACCAAACACCCATCAACATATTCGGGATTCAATCTTTCCTTAACCTCACCCTTAAACATCAATCCTTGTTCAAGAATCCTTCAAGATCTCATCAAGAAATCCAATTTAGTGTTGAATTCTTAAAGACCCAATGTCAAAATTAGTATCAGAGCCCATTCAAGCTTCCACATTACATCAACTTACTTTGTATTTTTCTCCTTATATCAATAAAATATCCTTGGCAAACCAGAGATTAAAAAAAATACAACTGCCTTTGTATTGTTCTGCTGCTTGCCTCTTAATATGTAGTTTGGACTTGGGATTCCAACCTTGCTCATTTGGAACAGAATTTATCACTTCTTCTATTTACCCTCCCCCTTCTCTCTCTTTAATTGAAAGAAAAGTGGGGGTTCCAGTTATCACTTGATGGAACTCCTCAAATTCAGACTTCATGTCTAAGTTCATCAATGGTTTAAAGTAGTTTATCAAGGTTTGAATATGAACAAATTTTTAGATATTGATCCATCAAAGGTTGGACTTTGGACTTTTTTTTTTTTTAACATGTAAGAGGCAAAACTGAGGTTATTTTGGTAAAATGATATTAAACTTGAGGAATAAAAGTCAAGTTTTTAAAAGATGGTGAGATTTACTCCAGGCTCCAGCAGGAAAATTTCTCCTCCTTTTCTTTCTTTCTTTTTATTTTATTTTTTCTAGGTAATTATTATCTATTAGCTGCCCAATCCTTTGTATGGCTTTTGAGTGATATTCAATTCATCACTTGAGAAGTTGTGAATGTTATTTCCATAAAATAATTTTTTTTTTTTTATTTGACAGTCATAGCCAATCTCACTTGTATTTATTTATTTTTACAGACAAAGACTAATTCTATTGCTTGGAACCCAATGGAGCCAATGAACTTCACAGCTGTAAGAACTGCCATTTTTTCTGTACAAGGGTGTGGGTTCAAATTATCTTTCAGTGACGGTGTTGTATCTTGGATGTTTGAGAGTGCAGTCCAATTTCAGTCTAATAGTGGATTCTACAGTCAGAGTAGGGCATTAGTATTATATAGCCAAGTGATGGTAACCAGTCTGTGATAATTACTGGTCAATAAATCTTATGCATCACCTCCCTTTCAGTGATCTGAACTAGAGAAAGGACCCAACTCTTGTTGTTGGTCATCATAGTGATATGGGTTTTACCCCAGCATGTAATAAGAAGTCATACCTTTCGAGGTTTGCGTATCACAAATTAAATTGATAATGTCTGCAAGTTTTCAGGTCATGTACCATGATAGGATATGTGAACTTTGTGTACTTCATCATAGCATCTTCTTTTCCCACTTACTATTCACATTCTAATATGATGCAGGCTAATGAGGATGGCAACTGCTATAGCTATGATTTGAGAAAACTTAATGAGGCTACAATGGTACACACAGATCATGCTGCAGCCGTGTACGATGGTTTATGTGTACTTTTAAAATTATTATGTTCTTCATGCCTATATTTTTTTTATCCTTTGTTGACAGTCATTTTGGAAAAGATCTAATTTAACGCCTCAATTTAATTTACCCAGGATGGATATTGATTACTCACCAACTGGTCGTGAATTTGTTACTGGATCTTATGATAGAACAGTGAGTTCTGCCTTGATCTGTGTCATATGATTATGTTCCATCCTGAATGGAAGGAAACAGTTGTAGTACTTAATTAAACTCGGTTACTATGCAGGTGAGAATATTCCGGTATAATGGTGGTCACAGCCGGGAAATCTATCACACAAGTAGAATGCAAAGGTTACACTTGTCATAATAGATGGGTTTATTGAATTTCTATTACTTCTGAGGAGGCCCTTGTGGGCTAAACTCTAGCTTTTAAGAATATCTACTTGAAGATTGAAGAAACACACTTTTGAGTGTATAGATTTTTGTTTTCTGACTAAAACTTTCTTGTCTACACAGGGTATTCTGCATTAAGTTCAGCTGTGATGCAAGTTATGTTATTTCCGGGAGTGATGACTACAACCTTAGGCTTTGGAAAGCTATGGCATCAGAGCAACTGGGAGTAGTAAGAAAGAAGTTTCTTTCTGCATATATTGCATTTCTTGTAGAACTAAGAAATGAAAATTTGATTTATACAGAAATTAATTAATACACAGGATGATTATGGTACATCCTCTGAACAATATTTGCAGTCCTGTTTTAAAACAATATTGACGTCATAAACTTTTACTTAACATCACAGATAAGAAGCTTACATCACAGATAGAATTTTTATGTCAAGGCTTAGTTTCTTAGGACAAAGTTTGGCTACAAACTTGGTTAGAGCCTTAGGCTACAACCAACAATAGAAAGATGGCATGTGTCCCTGTCATGTGCAATGCACATGACACACTTAAAATGGTTGTTTACGATACACATGTCCCTGTCATCTTCCCATTGTTGGTTGTAGTATAAGTCTCTAACCAAGTTTGTTGCCAAACTTTGTTCAGCTTCTTATCTTTTAGACATCCATTGCCTTGTCAGCTAATTTCTGTTGTTTGGATCATTGCATATTATGGTAGTGAGCATCTCTTTATGCTGCAGCTTCTCCCAAGGGAAAAGAAAAGGCACGAGTATGATGAGGCTCTCAAGAATCGTTACAAACACCTCCCTGAGGTCAAGCGTATTTTGAGGTATGTAGGGATACACACACTTTGGCCCTTAAGTAAGCCTGAGTTCTTCGGAGGGTAGAGATGGCATTTAGAATATTTGCTCCCACTAACTGCTAGGACCTTAAGATGAGTTTACATGAAAGCATTCATGAAGCATTGATGAGTGCCCCTTATGCATTTAGCTTTAGCATATTATCAGTTGTAGGTTTTTGGAGGCATCCCTTCAGAAGCCTACTCTACTTGTTTGCAATTAGCCCACTTACCTAATTTTATACACCTTGGCATGCTTGTCAATATGGAGCATTGCCATGTAGGTCCCATGATAAAATCAAGCTTTGCATTTACAGGTTTGGCTTAGGTACATTATTTTTGGTCTGCATAAAAGTTTATACATACCAGTACAAGTCAAGCTTCAGTCCACTGCTCCTGTGCACTGGACGGGACACTGGGACAACACGTGGCCACTTTAGACGTGGTGCACCCGGGTCTCCTCCAGTGCACAGGAGCACTGGAGGTTAGCCCTGTCCTACCAGTGCTTTATAAGGTGCTCTAGCTTGTTTATTTGAAACCACAAAATGGATAATGATATATACATACCAATGCTTTTTTGATAGCTCTCTCTCTCTCCCCTTTTTTTCCTTTTACATCCTGGTAGCTCACTTATCCATTTTGGTTTTAAATATGCAACTATGCCTTTTGCTAATCCATGTAATACAAAGAAGCTTTGCAAATTTTTAGGCACAACATGAGGACCTTTTTGATTGGTGGAGATCCCATGATTGCAATGTGTTGTATTCTTGAAATGTTTTAGACCCTAAGTGTGACTGCTAGTACAATGCTCTGAGGTGATGACAGATGAATACTATTGAAAGAAATTATCACTGACAACCTTACTATGTTCGATGATGATTATGCAGGCATAGGCACCTGCCATTACCAATATATAAGGCTGCTGCTCTCAGGCGCACCATGACTGAATCTGCAAGGAAGAAAGAAGAGAAAAGGAAAGCTCACAGCGCCCCTGGAAGCATTTCAACGAAACCATTACGTAAAAGAAGAATTGTCAAAGAAGTTGAGTGAGTTATATATAAAGCAGTGCATGTAGGAAGTGTGCTTGTGCATAAATGGTTTTCTCATATTGGATTTAGCTTGAATTCCATTGGCAAGTTACCCTTCAGCTCAACACAAGGTTCCATCAGTTTCATAACATACTAATCAATATGTCACGACTATTGTAGTCCAAAGCAAGAAAAGTATTGAGGTCTTTATATGTAAGTTTTGATGACCAAGTAATTTTATAGTCACTGATGTAATCTGTTGTACTTGTATCAGAATTAAGTTTTTTTTTTTTTTTTGGTTTTTTTCTTTTTTGGATAGATTTATAAAGTGGTACACCACTTGAAGCGTTATTTATTTTAATTTACAATGAGAAAGAAAAGGTTTAGAGTGCTCTTATGTGAACGTGTAGTTTCGTTTCTTTGTAGACTTGTTGAGTGGATGCTAGCCTGGATTGAGATCTGGTGCAATAGTTAGGGCTATTGCATCGTACAATACCTTCTCAACGGTTCAAATCAAAAGTTAAAAAGTTAACTTTTGATATCAACCATTAGATCAAAGAAGTTAAAAAAGTAAAAAAGTTCAGAGTTAAAAAAAAGTTAATAATTTTGAAAAAAGTGAAAATGTTGTGAGAGAAATTGCATGATGTAATAGCCCTAGCTATTGCACAAGATCCCAATCCATTTCAGCTTATATGGGTAATTGTCTAAGGACAACAATGTTATTATGAAACCTACTTAAGCTGCCACCTTATCCATGAGTTAGGGTGGATGTGGAAATGTACCTATAAATGGAACCATAGTCATAGGTACTTTATGTAGATTCTACTAATAAACTATACTAGTTGGATTAGTATTTTTTTTTATACAAGATATAAATTCTACTTTAGTTTAATCTAAGTGTATATGTGTATAAAGCTCCTTCCTAGAAACCTGAATCCCGGCCTTTTATATTCCACAAGTACTTATACTTGCGAAGTGACCATTGCCCTAACTCCAAAGGTGCATAGTGGTAGCTAATAGTATTAAAATGTTATATTTATGCTATTTGTATTGCCACGATTTTAATATTTTTTATATATAATAAAAAAATTCCCTAATCCTTATAAATTTGGGATTGAAATCACAAGAAACCCATCTTATACAATTTAACAAAAACACAAGAACTCAAAAACTGAACGTCAAATCTATCACAAAATGAGATTTTCCCGTGTCACAGATTAAATCAAATTAAACCATTGCTTCTGTAATGATCATTTCAAAGTCATTCTTCATTTATCATGAATCATGAAGACATCTTATATTGGGAAGTCAAATTTATGGAATGAAGAAACTGGCTTGGATTTCTTGATGGGGAAGAGAGTTTTGAGGCAATTTCAAAGGTTTATGCATACAAGTTTGCTCCTTGGATGGGAATATTCTTATATACACGTTTTTATAACGATTTGTTAGTTTCGATGGAAAACTTTATGTAAAGATAGTTTTCTAGTGTTTGATAGCATAAAAAAAAATAAAAATAAAAAAAAAGTCAAAAGGAAAACTACATTTAATTAACATAAAAAGTAGGACTTATTATTAGAAATTATTTTCCACTAATTTTTTTTTGAAAAACAACTCTATCTCACAGCAAGTTAAATAAAAGAAATTAGGAAATTGTTTTCAACTCATTAAGCTTGTTACCAAATATTAGAAAATGAAATAGTTTTTTAGAAAATAATTTTTTGAAAGACTCATTATCTAGAAAAAATCATTGCTTGCTGAAATAAACAAAGCATAAGTTACACTATTGGCTTTTTGCTTTATTGATTAGCATATTATGCTTTCTTTGTTTGTTTCTTAGTTCTTTAGTAAAGTGTGTTTTTACATTTTACCTTTGCCAGAAAAAATATTTTTGAAAGAGGATCTAAGACGGTATTTCTTTTGCCCAATTGGAGAGCTGAGAAAAAGATGTTCTCGCAGATTCAGGATTTTAGTCCAGTTGAGCTTCTTTTTTCTTTTTCTTTTTTCCATAAAGCTCCGTGGCAGCCCACATGACATAACACAATAATTTTTGATATCATCCACTTAACCGCATTAGTTTTTACCATCCACTTAAAGGCAGAATAATAATTTTTTTAATATCATCTATTAATTACATCGGTTTTTACCATCCACTTAACGGCAGAAACTATCTTGAGTGACTAGTGCATTTCAAACGATAGAGATTATTTTAACAGTGACCAAAATGATAATTAAAGCTAAGAAGATTACTGTCCTTTTAATTTTTCTTTTGGAGGGAGCGAAAAGAGTTATTTCTTCCTCTTTTTTTGGTGCAGTAGTGCATAAAATAGTATTGCTGCCAAGTTCTAACTATGCGCTTCTCAATACATATAACGGAACAAATTGAAGTTAATGTGCTGACGGCTGCATTTTCTCAACGTACCATTTTCACATCTCCAGTTCATTTTTTCCATGTAGAAAACCACCCTCAAATTCAGAATCTGAACATAGCAGTGAAAATGCTTCAAATAAAAAGCAAAATCTGCTGTTTTCCAGTTGTTGCACTATTACATTGAAACATTACTAAATTGGGAAACATGTTTTCTTATCGGACCACAGAACAGAAATGCCAATAGAAAGTCACTATATAGATCAAAATACAGTAACACGAATGTTACTAGGATCGTCGCTTCCGATCATCTTCCTCGTCATCATCAGAGTCACCACTCTCTCGGAATCGGGGATTCTTTTCCTGTCACATCAAAACAATGTGAAATTGACAGAAAATATCAATATCGAAAAAATTACAACAGAAGCACATAGCATCCATGATTCCAGGCCTCTAACAATGCCAACAATTGTAGCTGTTGCCACCTTATCATGGCAGTTATCACTTGTTGACAATTTAATGAAATGGAAGCACATTATATAAGCTCTGTGGTAAGCTGTTTGCAACAGGTTGGCAATTGCAACCATGTGTTATGTGCACGTACCCATTTGGGAGAGTGGTTTAAAACCGCACCTTATCAAAGAACAGTTTTTTTTAGCCCAAATTTTTTAGGAACAGCCTTTTCAAAGAGTCTATTTTCAAAAAACTGAAAAACAACCACATGAATTAGGCCAATTCATTAGGAATTTACCGGTCTCGAGTCATGATCAGAACTTCTCCTGGATTCATGATCTGAGATTCTCTTTGAGGTCTCATGCCCATGGCGGTCATCATCTCGGTGTCGCTTCCTATGGTAATCTGTGTCATAAGAGACATCAATTAGAATACATTCTCCAACCATATGAAAGTCTAATACGATACATAAATGAACCAAACAATTGTATGGACCTAAAAAAAATCAAATAATAAATATTCTTAAAAGCAGTTACCTCTACGATAAGATCCCCCATGACCATGGCTTCCACCATGTCTACCATCTGCAAGACTTAACAGTCAAGTGAATGTTGAAGCAGTAATTTTAATGCATAATAGATTTAACGAGGGGAGTGGAGATAGGATAAGTATGCATAATAGATTAAAATTAATGACAACAATAAAGCTTTTCTAAGGGCCCAATACGCAAAACCCTGAATGACTTCAAAAACCAAAGGAAGATTAAAAAAAAAGTCTGTCAATCTAATGGTACCAAGAGGCCACCAAGTGACCTTGGTGTAAGATTAGGTTCATGCCACTCCATGCCATGTAAAGGGGTGACATGTCACGTTAAGACTAATGTGGTTTTCCAAGAATTTTGTACATAAGTTTGTTTTGTCAGCAAGAATAAATATATTTAAGAGATAGTAGGTGCAAAAAAGCACTCTGCAAAAATGCGTACTTTTAATAACCCAAAATATATTTCTTAAACTGCAACCCAAACACACCCCCCCCCCCCCCTTTTTTTTCTCTAAAAAAATAATTTTAAAAATCTAACCAAGAATGAGTTGTATAATAGAGAGGGAATCATGGTAAGCCAGGTGGACACTTTGAACCAAGTAAACAATTTGTCAACTGAATAACATTATTTCAAACGATGGTTCTCTAGGTCCAGTTGCTTTTCCATGATGCTTGATCCTCCTTTTATAACAGTTGTCTATTTTTCATTGTGTATTTCTTCTCCTTAACAAAAACTGGCCGTACATTTATCCACACATGTAAACAATTTACCAATACAACAACCTTACAATTGATTGGATAATCAATTGTCAACCAGGATTCACATGAAAATTAAAATGGACATGGGTGTATTTTGTAACCTAGAGATCTATATATGAAAAGGCTCGGAATAACTTACACTGAGGTGGCATAACTGGTGGGAAAGAGCCCAAGGAACCAGCACCATAATCTACAAGCTGCCTTTGTACTTCCAGCTCTCTCTGTACTAACTTCCCATAACCTCCTCTACGTATAACATATTAAGGAAACTAATCGAGCATGTCTAAAGTTTTTACAGCAAATGATTAAGAAAGCAAGGGAACAAATGCATGTCAGCAATTTGAGACAACTTTTCTTTGAGAGAACAAGTCAAATGAAGTTAATTTGCAAGACATACCATAAATAAATTTAAGGCTAAATTGCACATTTGATCCTCAAATTTTAAACCCTGTTTTAAAATCGTTCCTATAGTTTTAAGTATTTCATATTAGACCTATATTTTTAAAATTTTCCCAAAAAGTAATCACCGTTCCATGTTGATGGAAAATGCTAATGTGGCAAATAGATGGCATCGAATCTACATGCAAATAAATCTGAACAAAGAAAAAAAAGGGCCAAATCAGCAACAAGTGTGATTTGCAAGTGCTACACACATGATTAACAGATTGGGAATAAGTTTGAACTCCCTAAGTTATTCTCTCTCTTTCAAAATCATCTGAACACCAGAAAATCAGCAAAGTTGGAGGCTCAAACGTGCAATTTAACCAAAATTTGACAAATGGAAAAGAAGCACTAAAGAGTTATGCAATTGTGCTTAGGTTGACAGAACAAACATCCACTGCATATACATCCCAACAACTTAGAACCTCAAATGATAATGAAATCTTTCTTCTTCTTTTTGACAAATCCCAAATAGTAATGAACTCAATCCCAGAAAAAGTTAGACTTACTTTAAAAATGAAGCATATCCCATTTGGAAGCTACTAGAGTTGTCATGAATGATATTTACTTCTTTATATATGCAACTCTAGAACCCTTCTCCTAGGAGGATTCTAGTTCCTACTATACACTCAAGAAAATATTATTGAGTAAAAACATGACTGCTCAGAAAAAAGTAAAGTGGCTTTACAAAGTGAATTAGAAAAAACAATAATGATAAATTTAGCTGCTTTGGCTACACACAAGGCCAACAATAGTATCTTGGCGAAGTTAAAGAAGACATGGTCTAGGAGCATTTGACAGTAGAGGACAAGTGCCACATGGGAGGCTGAAAGGGAGGATTATTATTCCAAATAGTATAATTTGAAGAGTAAACATAATCGTCCTCCAAAATATTTAACCCTTCTTTTACTCCCTCCATCCCAAAATAGATGGGACTTTGCAAACGGCATGCATTTTAGAAAAACAAATTACACTTAACAACCTTACTTAAATGACCTTAGATGGGCTAAGAAAGGTAATATTAAATTTTTAAAAAGGTGGGTTCCTCAAATTGAAGTATGATATCAAAAATTAAATGGCCAAATGTTTTCATTTTTGGAAATGCCCATTAATTTTGGACAGCCCAAAAGGGAAGTACCCTATTTATTTTGGGACAGGAGTAACTATTAAATGACTTTAGGTCAGAAAGTTGGGATCAAAGCCAAAGTTTAATATCCATCCAATTTATATACAACAGTTTGACATAATTTAATACCATTGCGTGGCCAAAACAATTTATAGGACAGCATAACCTTCAGCAAATTTATCTATCAAATCGTTAGCCACCAAATAAAATATGTACCCATCAACATAGATATTTCTTAGTGCATGTGAGCTACAATTTCAATGAATCTTCCACTTCTCACATATTTTCAAACATATGAATCAGAAACCAAACAGTGAAAGAACATTATTGTAACTGAAGAAAAAATAAGCAAACAAAAAGTTTCTGTGACTTTGACTTGTTTAACCAAACAAGTTCCTAGCCCATTCTAACCTCCAGGAAAATCAGCACTATCATGACAAAAACACCACATTGTAAGACATTACAGATATGTTAAACTAAAAGGCCACTGCCAAAAGGATATCAGGATCGTAATCAGTACGATATTCATCACGCACCTGTACGAACAAGACTAAATTAAAGCAAGTAAAAGGGCAATGTTTGGCAATAAATTTCAGGCACAGCAGCTTACCTGCCCACCACTTCGCCCACGGCCCCATTGCCTTCCTTCTTGGAAGCCCCAGTCAAAATCTACACGAATAGGGCGATCATCGAGAATTGTGCCACTTATATATTTGACAGCATCCTCAGCATCTTCTCGAGAGTAGAATCTGATAAGCACAAACTTAATGATCAATAAGGAGATTTAGTTATAAATAAGTTGCTGCAAGAAACCTGGCATCCTTCTTCACAACTTATTACCAATATAAAGCACATAACTCATGAAAAATGGTACCAAGATATGACAATTTCATGAATGGATTACCAAAAAATAAACATAACACAAGCAACTTATCCCATCCAATACTAGAATAAAATTATAAATCTGGTATCGGCATTATCAAGTTCATAAAATAGATAAAGTGAATTTTATTTTTATTTTTTTGATAAGTAATATAATAAAGTGAATATTAATTATGGAAAATTGCAACTCACAATAAAAAATAGTTTATTTATATCAAAGCATGTAAAAGAAGCAACTTTAGAGAGTAAATAAACAAGCAGGGACACATAGAAAATACCATACATGATAGTTATACAAGAGATACACAAAAGGAAAAACTAACCAAAGGAAATTCTAGATTTGATATGCTCAGCAACAAACTATATTTTTTATGATATAATAAGCAAACATACCAATAAGCTCTAGCTAAAACGGCACCTCCTCCCCTTGTTAAAGCAAGGTAGAGGATAAGGTAATGGGTTCAAGATTCACCAAGTACTTGTGTAAACTTACCAATAAAAAAATATATGAGGGATGGAGATGTATCACATCATATTGATATGCTAGTTTCAGTAAATGTGAGGTTGACTAGAATTGAGTTATATTTGATTTAGAACTGTCCATTCAGGCTGCCATCACTTCTTAGAAAGCTTGGCGGGAGTGGATTGACATGCAGTAACAACAAAAATTACTTTTAAAAACTCCAAATGTGACATACAGAATAGGAAGTGATGAAGCATGAAGCAGTATAAACATTTTACAGAAACACATTGGAAAGTCTTAGCTTATGAAAGGATTAAAACAGTCAAAGAAATCGCTTAAAAAGTGTTAACCAACCAAAAATAATAATTAAGAGCATTAGAAATGGACAATCCATCTGGATAGTCCAGTTAAAATTTCGTAAACCAACCCAAAACAAAGGGCAAGAGTTGGAATGAAAGTTAGACTATTTATACCATCAGAACTTCTTTCCAATATGTTAACGATTAAGAAGTACGGAGCCTTACAAGACAAAACAAAAGCCGCAAGGTGTTTTTGTGTTCTTATCCAAGCCCATAATTATCTTTTTAATTTCTCCAGCTCGGGAGAAAAGCTCATAAACTTGCTCTTCTGTTGTATAAAAGGACATATTCCCCACATAGACAGTTATTGATGTCAGGAGTGCATGTTCAAAGTCTTCTTGTGATCCAGTAAACCTTCTATCCCTATATGCTGAAAGCTTTTTTGGATCCTAAAAATAATGTAAAACAATATGATCAGTTAGTTACATAAATAGTTTAAGAACAACAACTGATAACTTCAAGCACACAGCAACCATTGAATTGTCATCACGGTCTTTTTGATCAAATAGAACAGAATAGTCTGGTAATAAATAAAGTAAAAATACTTTTATTTTTAATACAAGCACTGTCTTTTTGGGGGGAGGTGGGGAGGCAAGGGAGAATTGAGAGAGCAGTGTTAATGCTCACTTTTACTTCTTGGCAGTTAAGCACTTCAAAATATAAATTAAAACAATATATGCAATTAGAACCACATATAAAAAACAATCGAAAAAAACATATCGATCAAGAAACCTAAAACACGTGCACAGAACAATTAGGGCCAGTTTTGTTTGTCCTCCAAAAATAATAACAGATTAGTCAAAAAACCAACTTCATCCACAAGAATCCACGATTTACTCTTGCTTCAATCTTATATTATGCTTGCTCCCTTCTTAGTTACAATATGCTATCATGACAACCAACAAGGTCAAAAATTTCATGGGACAACCACAGCCACTCTCGAAAATGCACGTTTCCGAAAGCAAGAACAGCTTACCCTTCTTAACACAATTAAATATGAACTTCCCACTTATCCCAGTTCAAATTCACACACTTTATTTCAAATTCCGAAACAAACAAGCTGACATTTTCAAACCCATTTACCTCTTTATTTAAATTAATAAATAAACTTTAACAACAACAACAAAAACAATTCTATATCAAGTTTTGAAAATCTAAAAAAAATCTGCTCTAATATACGAAAACTTAAAACTCATTTTACAAACACTACCAAAAAAAAAAAGAGGGCAGCAATTTTACCTTGAACAGAGACGCCATGGCCCTCCCGAACTAAGCTTGAAGCTGAAATTCGAGAATTATGCTCCACAAAAAATTATCAATCTGCAAGTTCACAAATCCACTGCACTAATATACGATTGCTGCTATAAACAATTAATCGTAACTACATTATCAAATTTCGTGAAAATTTTGTCCACACAAGAAAAACCCTAGGTTCACTCTAAAACCCTATATTATATGAAACGCACACTCCACAGAGAGAGAGAGAGAGAACCTGTTGTTGTTTCGCGCTGATTTGCTTTCCTTTCTATCGCTCCTTGACCATTTGATTTGTTAGGTTCGAACTTCGAACTCGCTTGAGTTTTACGTGTGTGGGGGGATCAGTGGGTGTGCGTGTGTGCGTGTTTTTTATTTTAATAGAATTAAAATTTTGGATTAATTAAAATTTTATGAAAATAAAAGACTATATATATAAGCAAATTATGTTAGATTATTAACATAATTAAAGGAAAATTCGTTTTATTTTAATTTTTCAAAAATTTTAAATTAGATAATAGAATTTTACTTAAAATTAAATTATCATATCCATTACTATTTAATAATGTAAATAGAATTTTAATTGTAGTAGAATTTTCAATTTTAATAATAAAAAATTTTGGTTTTTTTTTTTTTGTATTTTGTAACTAAGTTTTAGTTAAATGAAGTTATCCTAATGATTAATGAAATAAACTAATTAAATAATAATTTCTTTCAGAGATAATTTTTAAACGCAGTATATTCACTTTTTATGATAATTTTTTATATCAAACCAAGACATCAATTATTTTTTAGTGTGAGCAAAGATCAAACCTTATATCTCTTATTCTTGGACAGAAAACCTTACCATTCTTTTTACTCAATTTAATAATTATTAATTATGCAACTACTTGTAGCATATAAAAAATAGTTATTTGACCCAACCTCAACTTCTAAAACCCAATTTTTATAATATATAAATAAAAAGTCATATTACGAGCAAATATCATATGTGGTTGCATTTGTTTTATAGCAGAGAGTATCCTAAAACAAGGATAACACAATATCGAGGTTTGTTTTCTAAATCACTTTGTTCATTCGTTGTTTACTCATTTATTCTTCCATTTATGTTGTTTACTCAATTATTCTTCCACTATAGTCATGTTAACATTCTTTTGAAATGACATTAATAACATCTTTTTTATATAAAAGAAATTAATTCAATAATTATGATATGTAACTTGAACTCATCTTACAAAGAAAAAAATATTAAGTAGTATTGTAACTATTATTCCTTAAACACGAAATCAAATAATTCAACAAAAAATATTGTTTGTTTTTGGTGTTATTATATATATATATATATAAAATTTCAGATAATCATGTTTCACAACTTTTACATTAATTTATTTTTCTTTATTTATTCTTAGTGAGTTATTTGATTATTCTATATAATAATTTTTCTTCTCTTTCTTACGCTTTTCTCTTAAATCTTAAGTTTATCAAAATTCTTGTTTGAAATCAATAAAACCATATCAATTTTAGATTTTACTTGTGATTATGATAAATAAAATTCTTTTATATTACAAAAGTCTAGAACCCTATAAAAAATAGTTAGGCCGAATTCACTCTGTATAGCATGCGGACCCGCTTTAACCCGGCTAAAATAGGTGGAGAGATTCACTTTAGAACAAGACCCAGATCTAAGGTTAGAGCCAACAACAAGCAGAGCATTAGCTTGACTCAGAAACATTAATACAGTTGATAAACATTATGCACAGCAGGAGCATTTCTGCACATAAATAATAAAAAAGGGAGGGAGAGATGAGGTTCAAATTACAAACACAGCACATCACAAAAGATAATATTATCACCAGGCTATCACTTAAACGACAGCAAAACAATGTTAATGGAATTACACGGAATGATTACATTGATAATAAATAACAACATAAGAGAGACAAATTTAAACTACAATGGGGAAAAAAATGGTCCATTTAGGTGGTCACATTTTTATGGAACCCACCCTAATGATCTTCTTCTCTATAGTCTGGATTCTCCTTCAAGATTACAAACCCTTCTAATATTGGGGATAGTGGAATATATCTACAACCAAAAAAAAAAAGTGATGTGAGCAATCTAATAGCACATAAAGGGTATAGAGTGACTTTTTATTTGTGAAAATTGCAAAGACACTGAAGGGAATGCTTACTTCTCAGTGGCCAGTTCTGCTCTATCACCAGCAGCCAAAAGAACCGGTGTTGTGTGTGTCTGAAAACCAGTGATGGTCTTGGGGCGACCCGCCTGACCAACAACATCAACAGCTTGACCCACTCGAACAGGTACGGAAAGAGGTTTGTTATTCTCATCAACAGTCATCAACATTCTTGGCTGTCGCAGCAACAAAAAGGATGGACCATCAGAGAGGCTAATAAATTAACTTAAATTAAAAATTGACCACCAAATTGAAGAAGAACAAGAGACAGGGAGAACCCAAACCTGCATGGCCAAAACGAGGAAGTAAAGCATGTAATGATATTTTCCCACTACAAATGTTTTCATATCAAGGCATGCATGTAGCATGATAGTTATTCCAGCAAGTGCAGTCCTGATAGGTAAAAAGAATTTGTTTACACAATATACAATGGAACAAATGGCAAGAGAAAATAATGGAGGGGAATCCTCAATGACTTAGGTTAGGTTGGTAAAGATAATATACATTTTAAACAAGTGAAGTGGAGTTGCAAGGTTTCTATGAAAAACAATTACTTACGGGGAAAGCAAGAACCGTTCAGAATGAAATGGATTAAGAGTTAATAAGCCTTTCCCCATGTGTACAAGACCTTGAGCAATTCGCACCTGAAAAAGAGGCAAAGCAACTCCATCATTGAAAAAAAAAAAAAAAAAACTATGAAATACTGTATAGAAAAGTGTAAGGAATTCAACAGAAGCATTACACAGAAAAGAAGGCTGGCATCTTTATAGTAATAACTTGAAAGATTACGAAGCATGCCAGCAATTCGAGCATTGTTGGTACCCGCACCTATCAAACCTAACGACATTACTGCAGCCTGTAGCATCCAAATACATACTTTTAGCATTAAAATGGTAACTGAAGAAATAACAATACGAATAGATATAAAAATTCTAATATCATATTACCATTGCTACTTCTGAATCTGTGTCATGGCTAAGTCTGCTTAATGTGTCCATAACATTGACCTGACCAGAACAACCAATCAACAAGTTTATAAGCAAAGATACTGTTTGTCCTCAGCTTAAGAGAGATTCAAACAGCTTATCTGCACACATCATCATTATATAATTTCCTTAAATTACAAGGGGATGAATACTCAGATTACAAGCAAAATGCAGAAAGTAGACTTCTAGTACAGGTTTTCCTTGACTTTGGGTGTCAAGTGAATTCAATTTTGTAGAGATGAGTTTTGTTAATTTGCTTATCCAATACTTAGGAAGTATTTCAAAGCCTTTTAAAGTCAATCCAGCTGAGACTGATGAGCAGGAATTTCTTCTTTTTCTTTCCTTTTAATTTTTATTTTTTATACTTTGATCGTTGGGGGATGGGGGATTTGAACCAAAGACATTTCCATTGGAAACACCAAGATGTGCCAGTTGAGCTACAAGGCACTTGGCATGAGCAGGCATTTCTAACCCCACCACCTGTGGCTATATCACTCCTCAAAGAAAAGGTACAACCTAATGGTTCATTTGGATTGAAGGGGAGGGAGGGGAAGTAGAGGGCAGGAGAGTAGATTGGCTGGAAATTAACCTATTTTTTAGCCAACTCTACTCTACTTCCCCTTCCTCCCCTGTCTATCCAAACAGGCCATAAGATTTATATAAGGACCAAATTGTCCCAACCAAAGAGTAATCAGCAAGGGCTAGAAAGATAAATACCTTAGGGTTTGATATGCAAAGGAGACCAAGAGCCAAAGGAACAGCACGGCGAATATTCTGCTCTCCATACTGCAAAAGATGCTCTAGTGATCGAATCGCCATCTCAAGCCCCAATTCTTCAGCGATTGCAACCATAGCAATTCCAAGCACAGCAGGACCCTGGTGAGTTTCACCTTTGTCTAGATGTTGTGAACAATGACCCAGAAGATTTTGAACCTACATGGAGAAAAGTATTAGCTACTTATGTAATTATATAATTTACTACCAAAAAAATAAATGTGTAATTTACACATGCACCCAATTATTGTGAACCCACGACCTCACCCTCCACCCATTTTGAGGAAAAACCTTTTGAGCCAAAGCTCATTGGCAATGGACTATAAAAATTTACAAATGGTATGATTAAATTGCCTTTAAATGAATACCTTAAGAACATTCCCTGTTCCAGCATAGGCACAGGAAAGTAATGTCATATCACAGTATTTTCTGATTTTTTCATTAAAGGTCTTAGAAACTTCAGCCGTTGCCTCTACACTTTCCTGTCAAACACCAGAGACAAATTGAAAGATAACCAAAGGGTTAGAGTCATAACCTTCAATAGTCATGTTGTATGGCAATTGATGGTATACCAAGAAATAAAAATCAACATTAACAGCTCACTTGGGAGGAGGGAAACAGTTGGAAAGGAATGGAATGATCATTCCCATCTTTAGAAGTTTAAGCAGCAGAAAATCATGGCTAAGGAGCACCCAGTTTTTTTTTTTTTTTTTGATAAGTAATAATGCTTCATTCAACCAAAAAAGAAAATACCCCTCTTTTTTTTATAATACCTCATTATTTTTTATACTCCTAAATTTTTCTAATTGAATCTTGTTGTCTTACACTAAATGAAATATAATTTTGATCCCCCTATTCATAAAATAAGCTCTAAGCTATCACCAGAATCAGTTTGTTTTTAGCACTATTATCTTCTTGCTTCTTTTATTATTATTTTTTTATCCCTTTTAAAGGACAGTTTTCTCCCAACCGGATTGAAAGAATCTCATTTAACCCATTATGTGGCAACTAATATCATTATCCAAATGTTTTTTTTTTTTAAGTCACAACAATCATTAAAAACGGCATTGACTAAAAAGTACATGTCAATGGTTTATCAATTGCCGCATAGTGGGTTTAAGGAATTTTCTTCTAATCCATTTTGCAGATAATCTTTTTCCTTTTCTAGTAATATTAATTATTATTATTGATACTAATAAATATATGAAAATAATATAATGATATAACAAATGACCCTTTCTTACATTTTTCTAAAAGGAGGGGAATAAAAGTAATGTTATTATAAAAGTATTTATCAACATTCCTTTCCATTTCTTTTTCTTTTCTTTTTTAATTCAAAAAAGATAGTTTAATTCCTTTAATTCTATTCCGTTCCTTGCCATTCTTTTTACCCACTCCATTCGTTTCGCTCATTTCAACTCCTTTATACTTTTGTCATTCCATTCCATTCCTTTAATATGAACACTCCCAAACAATGCCTAAATAATTTTACATGATGGAATGAAAAAAATCCATGTTCTCAAATCAACCAGAACAAAAGTAAGAAGGAAAATAGTAGAGGGTACCTGCTTCCCGAGGTATAGAAGACCAAGCCCAAGAGGTAAAAGACGACTTAGAGGCTCCGTCAACTCTGACTCACTTCGGTCCATCAATGCAAATATAATTGCCTGAGCAACCTCTTCGTTGCAAGAACCCACGTATATTAAACCCAATGAGATTGCGGTGAAAGCAATCACGTCAAGAGGAGCTTTAGCATCATTGAGTATAGGAGCCAATTTACTCCGTAACTGACAAAAAGAGTTATGAGTTAGCTTTCATATGAAAAGACATTACAAGCCCAAATCTTTACAATATAAAGACTTTTTCAACCAAGTAATTTTATATATCAACCAACCATTATTGAAACAGAGCATCATTGCATGGGATCAGTAATTACATGCAGACATGTTATTCTTTGCATAAAGGATAGAGAATGGCATCACAATACATTCATCAACATAAATAAAAAAGGTACTTCACCTGCTCATTCTGAGCACCGGCATATGCAATCCCAAGGCCCATTATTGCCCCAATCCGAATGGATGGGTCTTCTTTATCTATATACTCTCCTAGAAGTGCCAGTGCCTGAGAAAAAAAGAGTAAGACTAAGATGCAATTCAAGATCATACAATCTTCAGTGCAAAGAAAAATAGTTGATTAAACTCACCGGATCACAATCATTCTTGATACCACAATTTACGATCCCAACTCCTAATAACGCGCCAGCACTGACATGGCTGTCACTTGCGTGGAAGTATTTGTCCATTTGGGCAAGTCCAGAGTCAACATCCCACAGTAATATCATACCCTGTTAGGATAGAAGGCAATAAGAATTTGGCATAGAGGATGAATATATAAAAACAGATAAACCATGCAATATAGGGATGCATACAAGACTTGCTGTGGCACTAGTCTTCCCATGTTCTTTATTTTTGAAAAGCCAGTTAGCAGAAGAACCAGAACTTGAATTGTCAGATTGGACTGTCATTAACTTATCCTGCAGCAAAAATAAGACTCAAAGTCAAGAGAACTCACACCCGTATGATATCATTCATGCAAATAAAAAAACCACATTACCTGACCAAAGCCAGCATTTACAAAAGCATTAACAAAGGTGGCAGCAAGGTTTTGTCTAGCCGAATCAACAGTTGCACCAGCACTAGCCCGGCCATCAAGCAAGTGTGCCTAAGAAAACGCAAGAGAAAGCAAATTAGACAATATGACACAAATTCTACTTTCCTTTTTTATTATCTCCATTTCTGGTAATTAATGCACTTAGGATAAAAACTTTAAGTTATAAAATCACAAACATTGTTAACCAAACAATTCAATGATTATGATTTCTACCTAGCTAGTCATATAGGCTACCAGCACGTTGCATAAAACACACCCGCACATGTAAGTATTGATTTTATTGAAGGAAAAAAAGTATATATGTGATAAAAAGGAAGGAACAAAGAGAGTAGCATAACATCAATATATTGGCAGCAAAGTATTCCTAGACTACTCCATAAAAAATTGGAAGCATCGTAATTAGAAGAAGTAAATCACTATATCATAGTAGAACTACTTAGTGACATTTTTTTTCATCAAGGTCTCCAAACAAAGAAATAAGAGCAATACTTTTAAATGTCCTAGAAATCAAATCAAATATTCAAGATAGAAAAGCAATACTTTTAAATGTCTTAAAAATTAAGGCCCATAAATTATTATCAACCATCACAATATAGAAGTTCTTTATTTGAACTAGCTACCTTTAGTCAATAAAACTCGGCTCGAATGCCACTCTTCTCCCCACAAGACTAGGGAGGAAGAATAAAATCATGGGTTAAAAACCAACTGTGGTAGCGTGACTAACCAATGAAAGTAAAACAACAGTATATGGAACTTCTATTATCATATATGGGAAGACTCCTGATAGGACAATAACACAACTCAAGAGGAACCCAAGAAAAAAATTCCAGCAATCTTTTCCTACTTATTTATAATAAAAAATAGGGGGGGGAGGGGAGAAAAAAGAAAAAGAAAGAAGAAGAGAAGAAAAGAAGAGAGAGAAGAAGAAACAAGTGACAAGAACATTTTGGCAAAAGTATAGACTAAGAACCATAAACAAACAGAGGAATATTATATGAGGAGTGAAACTTCATAATATCACTAGATGAAATTCCTCCAAAAAAATGTAATAATAAACAATGCTAGTGCAGGAACCTCTACAATACATAAAACAAACAACTATTTTTTACTTTTTTTGATAAGTAAAACAACCAACTCTTAAATCTTTAGAAAACCAAATTAAATACTCTATGGTCATTGAGGGTCAAATCTATCTAGCATTATGAATTATACAGATCAAAAGCTCAAACCTTGTAAATATCTTCAGGAGATTTGGGCTCCATAACCTCAATATCACGAGCAAGTGTTAGATATCCTTCACTGAGCTTGGTGTTGTTTATTATGTCCTGTAATGCTTCTCGGTCATCATCATTTGCAGCCATCTCTTCATCTAGCTCAAATGTAATACCCTGAATGGAAGAACAAACAACCAAATATCAGTTAGCAAACAAAGTACCAATAACAAAAATCCATACATAAGAATAGTTAAATTGATGCCTTTCAAACAAAATGACAAAAGCAACTCCCTGACATCCAATTCCAAGCCTCACCCACAAGTTTCTTACCACTTGCACCCTCTCTGTTAATCATCTATCATAAGTTACCCTTCCCATGTCAAAAAATAGCAACAAAGTACAAGAAATTATCAAACTCTACAGTCCATCCCTAAAAATAAAATAAAATAAATACGCTGACCAAGGACAACAGTCATGACTATTTCATCATCCTATAATAATACCCGGCAACAATGATCAGGACAAAGTAACTATATTAGACAGATACTATAACCCAACAATATGGACATGATTGCCTTTAAATACAAAAAGATGAAATTCCTATATAATCCTAGCAACAGTGCAGGATCATGCCAAATAGTTCATTTCATAAAGAATACAAAATCAAACCCAATCTCTAAAATTTATCCAGATGAACAAGTTAGTCAACAATATAAACTCAAAGGAAATCAAAAGTATGTAGAATTCAAGACTTAAATGGCGAGCAAGGATGTAACAGATACTATAACCCAACAATATGGACACGATTGCCTTTTAATACGAAAAGAGGAAATTCCTATATAATCCTAGCGACAGTGCAGGATCATGCCAAATACTTCATTTCATTAAGAATAAAAAATCAAACCCAATCTCTAAAATTCATCCAGATGGACGAGTTAGTCAACAAAATAAACTCAAAGGAAATCAAAAGTATGTAGAATTCAAGACTTACATGGCGAGCAAGGATGTAACAGAATTGCTTCTTTCTTGGCAGATCATCACAAGAAGTAAATACTTGCTTCACATACTGCCAACAAATACTTTGGACTATGAGGACCAAACCAAAATAACATTTTAAGGATTGCATCATAAATTTTAACAAGTATTTAATAAGATTTCCTAGTAATGTGTAGCTGTGAAATTCTTCAATCAATGAAGTAAGCTCTTCACCAAATACAGGTAAACACAATGCACAATTGAATAGTAAGGAAAGGATGAGTTATAAAAAATATTTTTCTTAAAGTACAAACCTGCATGTTATCCAGAAATAGGGCAATCTGAAGTGCATTTGGATACTCCTCAAATTTTAAATAAATCATGTAGGCAATATCTAGGACCAACATGTCATCCGGTCCAGGGAGGTATCTGCATTATGTTGCAATGTGAAATGTCATCAAGGGGGGGGAGGGGGGGGGGGGGAGAGAGAGGTGAAATAAACAACCCGAGTCAAAAGATTGTAGTTTACTGAGCAATGATTAACTCAGTTTTGGTGCAGCATTTCATGCATGAAAAAAAAAACTAATGTTGCAAGTCGCAATACTCTTTAGAAATAAGAACCCTAAGGCAAAAGGTTGTCATTTACTGAACATATTGGTATAGCATTTCATATAAGGCAGAAAATTTATGTTGCAATGTTCTTTAGTAAATAATAACCTGTTCAACTCAAACCTTAAGGAGCAGCAAAAGTGTTCCAATTACTATAAAGTATAGAGTTCCAAGTCCTTGTACAAGAGCAAGCTCATGTCAGATGTTAATCTTTTACATAGTTACATAGTATTCTCAAGAGATTTAATTTTTGAGCCCAAATGCAGATATCTTATTTTAAGAAAAAAAATAAACTTTCCATGTGACTTGACCAGAAAAAGAGCAATAAATGACCAAAACAGAACTCAAAATCAAACATACTTTAAAAAAATAAAAATAACACAAAATAATAAGTAACACATGCACCAAATTAGTCTAACCATGAACCCCTACCACCTATAAAAATCCCATGCTAGCTGGGGAACTGTAACTTTTAATTCCTCTCCTGTTTTTTTTAATTCAGGCTTCTACAGTCTTAAATGATTAATCCTTTTTTTTTGTGACAAGTAAAATGATTAATCCATTGGATAAAAATCTCCAAAAATTTATGGTATAATCCCACTTACCTAGCTGAGCTAGTCAGATAGAGACACGTCCTTCGAAAATTTGTGCTGTCAACATGCTCTATTAAAAGATCAAGGTCTTCAACCTAACATTAGTCAGATTATACACATCTCATTATTGGCCAAACACCAAAAGGAGAAAAAATTTG
The DNA here is from genome assembly GCA_014183005.1 of Castanea mollissima. NCBI lineage: Eukaryota > Viridiplantae > Streptophyta > Magnoliopsida > Fagales > Fagaceae > Castanea > Castanea mollissima. The sequence goes on from JACAVU010000005.1 coordinate 23,774,582, forward strand.
AGGGCAGGAAGGCACAATAAATAAATCAGATCAAAAGAGAAATACTGCTCAATACCTCCATTAGAAGATCAACAGCTTCAGGCTCGGCATTGTGCTGCATTGCAATTCACATTGATTAGAACAAAACTAAAAACTAAAAAAAAAAAAAATCCTATCAAACGTCACCTATAGTCGTCATACTGTAACATGTTATTGAATCATACCTTCATGTGAAAAGCAACTATTTGTTGAACAAGCTCCATAAGATCCTCAATAGGAACTTCTTCGCTCTGTTGTGGTAAATTCAAAAAAATTAAATATATTAAAATAAAGAAAGAGTTCTTAACAATAAAGTATGGAAGGCCAAAGACGATAAAATTCTAGAGAAAATCCTCTATTGAAAGAGAATGCACCACTCTAATCACAAAGCAATGAGCATTATTAAGATGTAATACTACTCCAACACCATACCGCATAATACATATTTTCAAATTCAGGGAAGCAAGGATATCATAATACATAATAGTATTAAGCTTAAAGCACTTAAATCTGTTTATCAAGATGCATATGGAATTAAATTTTTAATTTTTAATGCTTTGAGCTGTAAATGCATATGAATGAAAAGTTGTTTTTTACTGATTTTCAAAAATAAGATTAATAGAACGGTCCTAATACCCATAACAAGCTTTTTTTTTCATAAAGAAAACTAATATAGCATTGATTTCTAACCTGTCGCTTAGCATATTCCTGTGAAATTTCTCCAGCTAAGTTCCTGATTACACATAAAAAATAATAATAATCAATAGTGAGTGAGGTTAATATTCATTTATATGGATTGAACTTCAAACACTACCATAACCTAAAAACCATACAATGAAATTTGATTTGACAAGATCAAACTACATACCACCACCTAAAAACCCACTAGAGACCACAATGTATTTTAATCAGATGACACTCACCTCACATATTCATGGCCCCATGAGCCAATATCACCTCCTGAACCCTCCAATCTATATTTTAAGCTCTCCTAAAAGAATTTTCAGCAATAGAAAAGCAATGAAATAAATGTTAGTCCCAAATAGCATGAAAGGAATTTACATTAGCAATTGTAAAAAGAATCAACTAAACAAATCAGCAAAAACAATACACTAAACTTCAGCCGTACCCTTTCTCCCTCAGCAGACATGGTGAGAGCCAGAACGGATAGTATATCCGCGAGGTACTTCTGCATTGACAAGAAAGTTAATTAGATAAGCCCGAATGCTACTTCTATAATAGGCAATGTCCAAGCAAACAAAATTATACCTTCAAGTCTGAGCCCCCCATGGTTTCATAAAATGCCTTTAATGTTCCATAGTGTGGACGCAGAAATTTCAACGGCTTTGGGACCGAAGTCATGGAGCTCGTAGAGGTTCGGATTTCCTGCCTACAATTATCAAAATTTTAAATGCTAATCATGACATATGTTTCCATTCTATACAAGGAGCTAATGTTTTCAAAGTTAATCTAAGACCCCCAAAAAGGTTTTTTTATCAATCAAGGAACCAAATTGATGAATTATAACTTATACCCAAAAATGCTAACAAGGTCCCAAACATTAAACCATAACATTAAGATCAGAATTATATTAAGTGAAAGCAAATATCAAATACTATTACCTCATGCTCTCAAGCGCAACCTTCTGTAAGTTAGGGTCAGCATCCTGCACTCTCTCCACATACAGCTCCAATTGTTGCTTCAGAGCAAGATCCTCTTCAGACTGAAACACAACACACAATACGAAAATTGGTTATGCGAATGACCCAACAACAACAACAAAAGAAAAAAATCAATAGCTACTACTACAACAACGACATCAACTATGGTTTTTAACTGAAACCCACCAGATCTTCGTCTCTCTTCTCGTCCTTCTTATTCTTCTTAGTATCATTTGAATCCTTTGCCATTGTTAGTTTTGATTACAACTGAATGAAACCCAGGCAAATGCTCAGTGGTCAAATAACGCCGATGTGAAACCTTGTTGCAGAGAGGAAGAAGGACAAGACAACGTTTTTTTTTTCTTCTTCTTTTTAAGAATCGGACACAAGATAACTTGTTCGTTAGGAAACCTCTTTTAGGCCGCCGAGCCCAGTTCTGAACATAACTTTCAAACCCAAGCCCATTTTTTAAAAAATAAATGGGCCTCAATTTTTTATATTTATTTATTCTTTTTTGTGGAAACAATCCTATCTCCAAATTTATTTTTAAAAACATAATAGCTCCTAAACTAATGCCCTACAAGCATTGATTAATATTTTCAAAATGGGATATGTTAACAGATATTCTTAGATAATTGTTAATAAATCATAATAAGAAAGTTTTGACACGACTTTTATAAAAATTATAAAATGTTGTCAACAATATTTTTCAAAAAACAGCTTCTAAACTAATGCCCTAAAAGTATCGGTTAACATTTTCCAAATTAATAATAATAAATTATTAGCTTTCAAGGTATTTGGTTTTTAATTGATAACTAAGTGGTAGTGAAGCCGATGTTTATGGTTCAAATCCTACCTTCTTACCTCACTATTTATCAATCACGGATTGGTATAATTAATCTAGCCATTTTCCTAATGTAATGTGTGAGGACCCGAGGACCTAAGAGCCCGAGGACCCGAAGAAAGGAAGGCCAACATCTAGTATGCAAGATGAGGTCTCCTCGGAGGTGCCAGAAGATGAGGTGGCGTGGACGGTAACTGCGTAAGAAACATGTTACAAATATCTGGATGTAGTAGGCTGATTTGGAAGGTTGCATTAAATGCTCGGCAACAACCATTGTGGCCGCATTAATTAGCAAGCATCACCTTTATCCGTCGCATTAATGAGGACATGACCTGAACAGTGCGGAACGTAAAATAGAATCTTGCTCCATTACCGACGGACAAGTGTCTTGGGAAAAGGGCTGCAGATTGCAAGGTGTAGGGCCATGATGACAGCAAAAATAGTATAAATAGGAATCAAGGGACTACGAAAAAAGGACTTTTTTGGGGAATTGTTGTTGGACCCTCTCTACCAAATGTATTGTATAAGGATCTTTGATCAAGAAACGGAGAAGTGAGAGTTAAGCAAAATTGTGAATTCTCAGGTCCTTACATAATGATTTATAATTTCACCTTAAAAACACACTTTTGTCATTTTTTTTACCCAAGTTTATAGTTAGAATGCACGGACACTTCATTTAGGTGTCATACTCATATATTATTTGTGTCATATCTATATCATGATAGTGTCCTATCGATTGTATCATGTTATAATTTTTCAAAAATTGTTCATATCGTCATACAATACTCAGAATATTATCTATGGTTCTATGAGTGCATCCTAGATTTATAGGAGTCTTTATGCATATTTTTTTAATATTGAACCAGTGAAAACAATATAATTTTATGGTGTGTTTAACATGTTTCATATATTAAATGAGATTTTTATGATTAAATACTTTTATTTAAACTAGACCTTGTATGCTATATATATATATTTATTGAAGTTATAAATATATGTATGGAACAAGTTTAATGATGAAGTGTAATGTAAGTTTGATAAAACTTATTTTGGTAATATGACAAAAAGTGAGTTGGACTAATTCTAGAGGTATGCATCCAACCCACCAACTTGACAATATAACCAAATGTTACTCAAATTAGACTAGTACAACATCTTGCCACCATGGGTAGATGAGAAAAAATGTAGCATAGAAATTCAAATTCCTCGTTAATAATCTTTATCAAACAACATTTTGCATTATTTATCACAAGAATCATCTACAAACTTGAAAATTTACATGCATGCTTAATATAAAAAAATAGTTCACAATCCCAAAATTCTATACAATAAAGAAAATACTATATGACCTGAGTACAAAAAACAATAAGGGTCTGTTTGGATTGAGGGGGAGGAAGGGGAGTAGAGTAAAGTTGAATGAAAAATATGATAATTTTAGACCAACTCTACTTTACTCTATTTCTTGTCCCTCAATCCAAATGGATCATAAAGGTCAAAAAAAGATAAAGATAGATACCTTTACAGTTCAAAATCTCCAACATTAAACTCTCTAATTCTAAAACAAGGGCAAAAAAAATTGTTAAAGCAAAATATTACACACAAACAAATAAAAAAAAGAAAAAGAAAAAGAAAACAATAAGAACCCAAAAACAGAGAAGCATTAGTTTTTCTTTTTCTTTTTCTTTTTATTTCATTTATTAAAAAAAACGTAAACTATATAAGTTTCTCATTGTGAGAGAAACTTTTGATTGTTTTCATTTTTTTTCTTCAATATAATTAGAAGAATTTTTTTTTAGTGTGACCATACAAGGGTTCAAAGACAGAGAGTCTTGTAGTAGTCTTTCTATAGGCCCAAAATGATATAGTAGGTATTTAATGCATTAATCTATTGTTGTATATATAGATATGGAAAGTGTTTGAGTGGGTTAAAATGTCTATCATAATTTAAATGAAAATAACTTATATGATTTCAGCTTTCCATATAGCAATAGCACTCAGTAAGTAGACTTTAGGGATTAAAACTAAGAGAAATGATATGTCCACAACATTTTCACAACAAATCTTAAGTGGTAGGTTGTTACTAGTTGTTATTGTTGGGGCAAAAAAGTAATTTTAGTGTTAGGTTCAAATTTGAACCAATAATAACTAACCACTTATGATTTGTTATAAAAATGTTGTAGACGTAACATCTCTCTAAAACTAATGATGTAGTTTCACCATTTTTTTTTTTTTATACAATCTGTCAAGTGATTGAATATCATGACTTAAAATGGTTAGCATGAATTTTTTTTTAGAATACTAATTATTTTTAACAAACACACACACAGGGAGAGGGGATAATGTTTTAAAGAAACTGATTGCGGTGTATATCCAAAATTGTCTAACTCTTAGATACACAGCACAAGTTTTAAACTTTTTTAACTCTATTCAGCAATGGTTTGTTAAATGGTGGGGCAAGTTTTCCTACACCCAAGATGTTATTGATAATGTTACCAAGGAGTTCCTTACTACTACTCAAAGCACTGTTAACACTATTACTCATGCTAAAGCTTAAGCTCTAGCTTACCCCCTTGGGCAAGCAACCATGCCTTAGTCCACTGCACCTACTACCACATTTGCTACTAAACCTGCTAAGTCTTTTGCCAAGACCAAAAAGAAAAACTCTGTTTTGATGGTCTCGACAAATCTAATATAATTGCACTATAAAAACAAAAATAGATGAAGAAGAAGTTGCAAATGCTAACTCAAAAGAAGAAGAAGATAACCAAGAAACCAAGGTATCCTCATAAGCCTTTTTTGCTAATGACGATCCTTACTACCCTCGTAATCATGAATTATTTGGTCATGATGAAGCTTCCACGCCAGACTTAGGTGAGGATTAACTTTGTTGGCATAATGGCCAAAATTGCTAAGTCCACATACAAAGCATCTCATGTTAAAGCTATTGATCTGCATTGATTCCCTACTAAAGTTACTAAAGTTGCTTTGATGTAGGGATGACAATATTCACCTGACTACAGGTACCCGACCCAACCCTAATGGGTCGAATTTTACCCAACTTCACGAAACTTTAAAGTCGGGTTTAGGCGGGTTTGGGTTGGGTGCAACTATTAGTCATACCTACTCTAAACCCGACCCGTATAGGACAAAATTACAAAAATAACCCAACTATATATATAACCACTAACTAACCACATCCTAAATCTAACCCATTATTTCTCCCAAGCTCAACCGCCCATCATTCTCACCCTCACCCTCATTTCCCTCATTGACCCACGCCCACCCTCACTCTCGTTATCTCAGTCCGCCGCCGACCACCCCCTCAAGCCTTCCCCTCCACCTCGTCGTCTCAGCAACTCCCCCTTGTCATCGACCTAGAGGCCAACTCAACAAGCTCTCAATCTCAGTCTATCTATCTCACCGACCCACCCTCACGCTCATTCTCTCAATTTGTCGCCGGCCACCCCCTTCAAGCCCTCCCTCCACCTCACCATCAAGGCCAACTCGACAACTCCCCGTTGTCAATGTCACCATAACTTGGTTTCCACTCTCACAAGTTTGTCCTCATTCTCCACTTTCTTTTTTTTTGGTTTGTTACTTGGTGCATGAAAAGGATATTATTGTGTATATACATTTGACTAGTTGAAATGGACCAAATGGTTTGTAATGTTCTTAAACTTGTGGGGTTTATTTTGTAGATTTTTGAACTTGTTGTAATGGTCCTAGATTTGGATTTTGGGATTTATTTTGTAGCTCTTTTTTTTTTTTTTTTTTAAATGTTTACCGTGCAATCTACTGATCTTAGCTTAGCTTATGTTTTGTTTTAATTGAAAAATAGGGGTTGGATTTATAATTGAAAAACGATGGATTTATGTTTGATTTGTTTTGGATTTCAAAATGTGGCCACGGGTTAAGCTTAAAGCTTTAGTAAAACTCAAAACTAATTTTTTTTTTCTTAGATTGGGCCATGGTTTAAGGCCTTTAAATTGGGCCCTGAAGTGGCATGGTGGGGCCTAATGGGGCAAGTTTTGGAACTTAAAAAAAATATTGTTTATTAAACGAGGTAGGTTTAGGTTTTGAGGGTGGGCCCGTGGGGCAGGTTTGGGCATAAAGAAACTCGCCATGAACTTGACCGGTTGCCATCCCTACTTTGATTCTCTATTAGAAGTATGGCTCTTACATTGGCTGTTCCCCACGGGGATGATTCCCTCTAGGCAACGCATGCCAACAAATTTGCTGACCTACTATAAATAGTAAGAAAGTCAATTTTATTGTTCACTATTTAAATAATGTTTTATTTTGCTTATAAAGGGGGATGTCCGTTTCAGATAAAGGCAACACTTAATTTTCTTAGTTTCAAATTCCATATAGTTTCCAGACTGCTTCCTAAGCTTCTAACCTTTTTCCGCTCTACTTCTAAGCTTTGTATCCACTATTATATCCTGTAAGTGTTTAAATCTGTTATTAAAATACCTATTGTTATTGTTTTAAGCTTTCTTATTTTCATCATTTATTTTAAGCATTTATAACTACTACTATTGTGCACTTCCGCCCCCTTTTTATATATATAAACTTTGAAATTTAAAGTCAAAACAAGAATATATTTATTTATATTTTACATAATTATTAAATTAATCATGAAGTTATCATGGTTCGACCTTAAAAATCTTGAACCTCTTTTACGGTTTAATGAACGATCCGGGTTGAAAACCATGCACGGGAACAATGTTCATGTCGGAAACGTGTACGACACCAGTATGTTGGCAATTTCACTGTGTTTGTGCTTTCGAGGATTATGTAACAATGTTGATCATTTTACAATTCTAATTTATTGCATTTGGATAAACTACAATAAATGATTTCTATTGCAATGGCCACAAAATGTTGCTAAAAGCCCAAAAATGTTGCAAAATATTTTGCAACATTTTTTTAGCATTTTTTTGACCGTTGAAATTTCCTATTGCAATACTTTTTGGAAGTGTTGCAATAATGTTTTTGTTTAGTAGCAGGTTTTGACAAGCATTGCAATAAAGTATGCATTGTAACATTTTTCAAAATATTGTTAAAAGTTTCAATTTTTTTATTATGAAAATAATTTTTTCCTAAAATTTATTTTGAAATGTTAACATTTATTTCAGTAACTTGATTGCAAATACATAATGCCTAAAATATTAAAAAGTACACATGGGAAAAAAATGTCATTTATTCAAATAACGTAATTACACCATTAAGTTTCACCAATACACTTTAGGTACAAAGATCAATGTTGTGAAATTCAACAATAAAATTTATATTCTATTCAATTTATCAATTGTTCTTTACAAAATAATGATTTTTTGTCTCACGTCGAATTAGGGGTGCAATCAATTTGGGTCTATCGGTGTTGAAGGTAGTTTTTGCACTGAACCAAGAATATCGGTTTTAACCTATTGTGCATCGAAACCGACTTGTAAGGAAGGAACGCTGAACCGACTAACAGGCCCGGCCTTCCACTAGGCCAATTAGGCAATTGCCTAAGGCCCCCAAGTGGAAGGGGGCCTTAAAATTTTAGAAATAAATTGGGTAGTAGGGGCAAAAAAAAAATTATATTCAGATAAAGTATTATTTGCAACACATCATTTTAACCACAAAACAAAAATTTTGGTAGATCCGATTAAACATTGGTTCTAAACAAAATCATTACCCAAAAATAACATTATTATCCTCTAGACATAACAAAAATCAACAAAATAAACTACAAATCCGATCTAATATATTAACCACAAAACAATCACAAATCAAAACAAATAAAACAACTCAAAACCCTAAAATTTTTAGTTTTACCGTTCCCTTAAATCCCTAAAATTCTCCGCCTCTCTGATTCCTAATCCTTCTCAAGTTCTCATCTCAAGCAAGCTTGCCTCAGCGCCTCTGCTCTGCCTTTAGCCTCTTCTCTCATCTCTGGTCTGCTATCAGGTATTATTTCTATTTGGGCGCTTGGCTTCTTCTTCTTCTTCTTTTTTTTTTTTTTTTTTTTAATGAATGGGCGCTTGGCTTTAGTAAAGTCTCAGACTTTTCTCTACGAGTCTACGTTTTATTTGCTTAATGCTTAGACTCGATTCTTGACTTAAGATAAAAAAGATTGAGCCGTTACCTCTGCCAAGATGTTTCATGTTGTTTGGGCCTTCATTTTTTTTATATAAAGCCTGCGTTTTTTTTTTTTTTTTTTTGTGTGTGTTATGACTGTGGTTAATTTTTTGTTATGCTTGTACTTAATTTTTTTTAATTTTAACTTATTTTTATATATATATTTATTTAGTGGTAATATATTGAATAAGTATTTATTTATGCAGATTGAGATTGCTAAAAACTTATTATTGTTCGGTGAAATTACAACAATTTTTTATTTAAATCAGGTTCTATTTCTCATTTGCTCTACACTTGAAAGTTAATTTTTTATTTTAGTCTTTATAAATATATTGTTTGATTAGAAATGTCTACTAGAAAATATGCATCTAAATATTAAAAACTTAAAAAAAGAAAAAAAGAAGAAAAATTAATTGAGTCTAAAAAATGATCAATGGATAAATTTGTTATTAGTAATAAACAAAATATAACACAAAATTTAGATGAAAATATCGCAAATGAGTAAGAAATTAACCAAAAAGAGTTAGAAGATTAAATGGATTAGCTATATTATCGATTGAAAAAGAGATATTAGAAGAACTTGAATACAAAAATTTAATTAGTCAATTTGCATCTTAAAAGGTAAGAAAAATAGATTTTAAATTAAATTTATTATAATATAAAAATATTAAATAAACATTAATTTAATTAATATATAAGTATAAAAAAATGCTCCATTTTTAGTTCTCGCCTAAGGCCCCAAAATGTCTATGGCCGGCCCTGCCGACTGATTGCACTCGGTTTCGGTTTTGTTCAGTCGGGTTTTGGTATTTGGTATGTGAGAAACAAAAGCAAGGAAAAAAATAGAAAATATATATATATATATATATATATATATATATTTTGCATCAAACAAAGATATTATTGAAAGACAAAATCAGTACAACAACTAACAAGAAAAGCAAGACTAACACAGACTTTGTTTTCAACACAAAATATAGAGCAACACAGGAAAAAAACATAAAACACAAACTAAGATTAAGCTACTATCTACAACAAAGGATAGCAGCTACAAAGTGTCTTTAAAACAAACATTACGCCGTGTTTTCTTATAAACCAACAGATCAAAGAAAAAACAACTTATTTCCCTTTGTTTTCCTACATTTTCTCAATACCCAAACACTAAGCAAACACAAAAATATATACTCAAAATCATATATATATTTAGAGAACATACCAAAATAAGAAAAAATATATTTCTCTTTGCTTTCCTACATTTTCTCAACACCCAAACACCAAGCGAACACAAGAAACATATACTTAAAATCAAGAAGATTGTGTTTTCTATTTATTTTTTTTGGGTCAAACGTTTTTGGGATTCTTGAACTTTGTTTTTAAGAGACTAAAAGAAATGGAGAAGAAAAAGGTCGTGGAGAGAACTGCAACTTGAAGTGAGAGAGGAGATAAAACTTAGGGAGTGTTTGTTTAGAGGTGAAATAGGGTGGATGGAAAACTTTAGAGAGAAAATAAGAAGGAAAACTTTTTGGGGCGTGTTTGGTTGGGTGAGGAGGAAGGAAAATAAATGGTGAGATTCAAGTGTTTTCTTCTCGAGTCCACTAAAAAGTTTTCTCTCTAAAATAGAGAGAAAACTAAAAGGGAAAAATTGGACATCATTTTTGGACACAAATGCCCATGTGCAACTGCACATGGGCTTGTCCACGTTGCTTTTTTCATTTTTCATTTCTTTTTCTTTTTCTCTCCTTTGGATGCTGTCTTTTCTTCTCTCTCTCTTTTTTTTTTTTTTGGATTTACTAGGCAGCTTTCTACACGTCTATCTTCTTCCCCTCTCCCCTTTTTTTTACTGGGCAGGCTCCTACACGTCCAATTCTTTTTTTTTTCTTTTGCTTTCTTTTGTGTTTTTTTTTTGTTTATACGTGCTTTTTTTTCTAGAAATGATTTTTATTTTTTAATAAATTTAGGTAATTGATTTTTTTTTGTTTATCCATTTTTTGGTTTTAATTGAGTATCATTTTTTAATAATGGTATATGCGTAAATTTATACAAACTCATTTTTTTCATCCTTCAACTTTTCAACTTCCAACCAAACAAAAAGGAGGGAAATTAAAATATTTTCTTTCCTCCCACTTTTTCATCCTCTTACCATTTTCTATCATTTCACTTTTCCATCCCGCCAACCAAACGGATCCTTAAGGCTAGTAAGGTTATATACAAACCCAAAACAACATAGTTTTGTTATAATAAGAAGAGAATAAATAATATTTCTATGGGTCGAACTTGAGTTTAAAATGTGAACATGCGTGTCCTTGCCATTATGCTACCAAGAACTACCTCGATATAGTTTGTATATATTAATATTTAATATATTTTGGTTCAATTTTGGTTGGGTTGGTTTTTTATGTGGGACACCAAAACCGAATCATACTGAAATTGAACCTCAAACTTGAACTCAGTTTGGTTGGTTTCGGCTAGTTTTGTCAGTTTTTCACACACCCCTACGTTCAATAATTGTTGAAATATGCGGTGGAGAGTGATGTTTTGTTTGTCAAATTTGTGGTGGAGTTGATGAGTCTATTAGAGTGATAATGCAATCTAGGGAGTAGGGAAGAGTAGGACATGCAAAGTATTTTTAGCATGTATTTTATTAAAAAAAATTGCACTATTGGAAAGTTTAAATCACGTAATATTTATTTATATTTTAGTTAATTTTTTATTTTTACTAATTTAATATACTTAATTATATTTTAAATAATTATTAAATTAATTATGACGTCATCATGGTTCGATCTCGGTTCCACCTTAACAACCTTGAACTTCTCTCTTTTACGGTTCAATGAATGGTCTGGTTTTGAAAACCATGCACAAGCGCTGTGTTCATGTCATAAATGTGAACGACACCAGTACGTTGGCAATTTCACCGTATTTGTGCTTTTGAGGAGTACATAACAATGTTGATCAATTTACAATTCTAATTTATTGCATTTGGATGCACTACAATAAATTATTTCTATTGCAGCAGCAACATAATGTTGCTAAAAGCCCAAAAATGCTAGAAAACATTTTACAACATTTTTTTTAGCGCTTCTTCAACCGTTGCAAGAGTTGCATTGCAATTTTCTTATTGCAATACTTTTTCAAAACACTACAATAATTTTTTTGTTTAGTAACGAGTTTTGACAAGCATTGCAATAAAGTATGTATTACAACGTTTTTCAAAATATTTCTAAAAGTTTCAATTTTTTATTATGAATAGAATTTTTCCCTAAAATTGATTTTGAAAAATTAACATTTTTTTTAGTAACTTGGTTGCAAATACATAATGCTCAAAGTTTTAAAGAGTCCACATGGAAATAATGTCATTTATCCAAATAACGTGATTATACCATTAAGTTTCACCAATACACTTTTAAGTACAAAGATCAATGTTGTGAAATTCAACAATAGAATTTACATTCTATTCAATTTATCAATTGTTGATTACAAAACAATGATTTTTTGTCTCATGCCCAATAATTGTTGCATCAAACTGCTATTTATGTTTCTTACCTACAACACATATTACAATAATAAAAAATTAGTAATGTCATTTACAAAATTTATAGTGATGACATCACAACAAAACCAACATAAATCATAAAACATATGAATGATTTCTACTTTTGGTGTGTAAAAAAGATTTGAATACTGTGTAATTAACCCATAAGGTTGTATAACTCAAAGTATTGTGAACCAAGAGTTTAGCAACAAAAAAAGGCACTTAGATACATTTATTAACTCAACATAAAACGTATTCTACTAAAAGCCTTAGCAAATACCATTCCAAATTAGAATAATAACAAACAACAAATCTCAAATACATGTAAAGAAATATCATATTGTAGAAGAATAACAATGATTTGCCGCAAATATAGATATTTCTTGCAAGTTGACTCACTAATCAGCATGGTCTCTATTGAACAATCTCCTCTGATCTTGTTATACATCCCCCAATCGCTAAGTACATTTAAATTAATTTATTCTTTTTATGAGCAAAATTGGGAGAAATTCAATGTAAATAATATATATATATATATAAACAAATAAATATAGTAAGACTAGTCTATTTAAAACATGGTGTTGTGAGGACACAAAATTCGATCCCTTAACAACATGGAAACATTTCGGTTTGTTGATTTTGAAAATTCAGTACCTACATTATTTGTGCATTAGGAGAAAAATAATAGTGCTACTCAACACAGTAGATACATCGCTATCCCAATTTACAAAGCATAAAATAAAAAATAAAAAAAGTAAAATAGTATTTTGGTCCTTAAATTTCACCAAAAGTTTGTTTTTTGTCTCTAAATTTTAACAAGAATGTTCTTCATCCCTCAACTATTGAAAATGTTTCACTTTTGTCCTTAAACTATTACAATGGAAAACAAATAAGACATTTTGTTTTGGAGTTTAGATTGGCAGGTAAAGACAATAAAGGAATAGGAAAAATGATTACGAATTGAATCGAATTGAATTGTGTGATATGATACGATATCTTATTTTAGTTTTAGAAACATTTTGTTGAGAGAATGATAAAACAATAAATGTTGTTGATAGCTTTTTATATTTCTCATGAAAACGGCATTAAAACTTTCTTATTATGGTTTATTAACAATTGCTTTAAGGGCATCCCTTAGCATAAATCTTAGTTTTAAACACGGTGCAACCAACACAATTGTGTATTCACTTTTGATTTATTTATCTCACATGCCAACACAAGATTTGTTTAAGTTGCTAGGGAAATTGATGACATCTAATCTAAATAACAGACAAGATATTTCCACATCAATAGATGTCATAGCTTTTTTGCATCAAAATTACTTCTTTAGTTAGTGAATAAATTAGATTTTGAAGTACTAATCAAACATTACTCCTATATAACTAGCTGTTGTTCTCTCCAACAATTTTCTTAAATGCCTATCTCCTACTCTCCATCAAACTCCATGGCCAGCTAAGAATATTCAACTCTCCCATTGATGGAAAAAACGTGGTTTTGATTATGCACCAGATTCAGAAGAAAAAGTATTGCTAAATGTTTCAGTTAAGTAATGTTTTCATGCAACCTTAAGTTTGTTATGGTTATTTTGAAACCCTAGTTTGTTAAACTTGTTATAAAACCTTAGTTGTATGTCTTTGGAGTTAGGTTTACATATAAAGTTTTGCTAAATGTTTTAGTTAAGTAATGTTTTCATGCAACCTTAAGTTCCAGTCATGTTGTTAATGTTATGTTTGATTTAGTAATAATTCATAACTCATAGCTCATCGCTCATACTCATATTTAATAACTTAAATCTATTTTCTTATTGTCTCCTAACTCATTTTCACCTTTTCGACAACGTAAATGGAGTTGGTTTTCCTTTTGAAAAAGGTTACTATAACTCACTATCTTCTATTGTCCTATTTTCTTTTAAATAATAAATCAATAACCCACAAAAACCAATAAATAAACTAACAACCCATACAAAAATAAACAACCATCACAATCCATACAAAAACCAAAAAACACCGCAACCCATAAAAACCCAACAATCACTGACTTCAACACCACCATAAACAACCCACAAAACACCATTTACAACCCACACAATCCACAACAACAACCGCAACCATCATACAAAACACAAAATCGCAACCCATAAACCCATCAATTATAACCCTAAAAAACCCAATCCACTACAACCACTGCATAGAACACTACTTTCAATTTTTAAACCCATGTTGGAGTGGTAGAGGTGAATTTATTAGAAATGACTTAAAAATTAGAGTAGGTGAGAGAGAGAGAGAGAGAGAGATCTTTGGCCATAGAAGAGAGATGTAGAAGATAAGAGAAAGATATGGTCAATATAACATAAGAGACCAATATAGTTGTTGGGAGCAACAAAATATTAGTACTTTCTTACTTTGATTTAGACAGGTCTTTCGAGTGGGTCCCAATTATGTGTCGTTTATTACAAATTCGCCACTTAACTTATTTTTATGTAACCCAAAAACTCTTAAAACTTGTCTCTGTAAATCACAACTTATTCTTAGGTTTTTGAGTAATGAGTTATGACAATTGAGAACCAAAATCAAATAAAACAATAATCCAAGTGGTGGGACCCACAAAATTTGGGAATTGAGTGATAGTTTTAGTTGAACTAAACATAGCCTAAACTGGTAAGTTTGAAAACAATATAGTTTTAAAATTTATGAAATCTTGCATATTATGACTTTTATGCAAGAAATAGAAAGGAAGATGAAAAAAATGAAAATTTTGATAATCATCTTTAGCGTTAGTTGGTTCATATTAGTATTGAGTGAGACTTGATGTTAACATGCTAGTCATGCTCAAGAATCCAAAATACAAGTTTGGGTTGTGCCACTAGTGGTATGAACTCTTGTTCTTCTAGTATCATAATAATGAACGATGATGATGGGACAACAAAGAAAGAGAGGAATGTGATCAGTATTAATTTGGTTGTATGGCAACAAAACAAATTATGATTACAATAGAGGAAATCAAGTTCATCAACTCAAGCAATCAACGCATGTTCCAAAAAACAAAAGGTCCAAAAGGAGGAGGAGAAAGGGAAGTCATTGGAGTTGAAACTTGAATCCTTAAAAAGAAAGAAACAATTGGAGTACGAACAAGTTCAAAATACCAAAAGAAAGATTCAGTTGGCAAATTTGAAAGACATCCCTAAGCTTGAGCTTGACATTAATCACGCCAAGAAGTCCAAGTATCACTACTGTCATTAATGATTTGCATGCTAATGCCATACCACCTAAGATTATTTTTGTATGTTTTTTGTTTAGATTCAATTTAATTTATGAATTCTTTGTACTTAGTTGATTACATCTATATAGCACAGATATTGACACAATATGTAATACAACGACAACATTTCTTGAAGATGTGACACGTCTAAGATACAACAGTTAATTAATTGATTAATATTTATTTTTAAGTATATATATTTTATATTTGGACATAATTTATGTTTATTTTTTCTTTAAAAAGCAAGTAACAATAATGAAATGTCTAGAAATATATCTAAAATTAATTTAAAGAAAATAAAATATTGTTTAATGTTCGAACAATGACTTCAAATAAACTAGACAGTAGACGCCCATAAAGAGTTCAAGTAAAAAACATTTAATATCAAACTAAAAACCAAAAAAAGTCACAAACTATTGAACTAAGACCCACACCTACGGAATTAATATCAAAATACCCACACCTATTGAATTAATATAAAATAATGTTATACTACAATAAACTAGAGAGACCTACTCACTTGCTGACTTAGCCACCCACTCGCAAATTTTTATACTGCAATTAACACGGAAGAGTTAGACTTACTACTCCCAAAAATAATATTATAATGCAATAAAGTTATGTGAATAAACTAGAGAGAACATCTCTGTTATCAACTAATATCAAATAATATTAAAATATAATAAAACTTACATTGTTTATTTTATTTTATTTTATTTTATACAATATATAATTCTACTATAGTCTAATTTAAGTGCATATGTGTGTAAAACTTCCTTCTGGAGACTTTAACCCCGACCTTTGCCCTCTACACCCCACAAACACTTATATTTGTGGAGTGACCATCGCACCAAGGGTATGCGGTGGTAACTTACATTGTTATGTGTGAAACTTTTTTTTTTTTTTTTAAGTATAGGCCCAACTTTATTGTGTGTTATGTGTGCTTTAATGTAAAAGAAAACGTGTATAAGTAGTAGACTACTGAGACAAAACTCATTGCAAAAAAGAAAAAACAGAAACAAGGTGTGAGAGAAAGGGAGAAAGAGAGGGAGAAAGTGAGAAACTAAAACTGAGACCAAGAGAGACTTACTGTTGGGGTTCGTGGTGGAAGATTGATGAAGGACTGAGACTAAGAAAGATAGAACTTGTTGATTGGTTTCAGTAGCTGTGATGCACTATAGAAGAGAAAATAAGTAATAATGACCTTTTTAATTATAATTTTATATAAGAAACGGGTGAGAATGACTTGGGGCCTTGGAGTGAGTTTAGGGTTAATGTTGAGTAGTATCACCACATATGAAAGGGTGGAGTTCACTTGTCAGGTGTGATTTTTTTTCTCCCCTTCTTTTGGCCTTTTTGTGTCACAAATGTGTCCTAACCATGTCTGTTGCATATATATATTAAAAAATCGATTCTTTCTTCTTGAGTACGTACTTGACACGTTTATGCTCTTGTAGGAAACGCATCTGGCACTGGTACGTTGGAAATTTCACTATGTCTGTGCTTCCTAGGATTAAGTGACAATATTGATCATTTTAGAATTCTAATTTAATGCATTTGGATACACTACAAGATATTGGTTCTATTGCAGCGGCCACTCAATGTTGCTAAAAGCCGGAAAAGATTGCAAAATGTTTTGTAGCGTTTTTGTAGCGCTTTTCCGAACGTTGCAAGAGTTGCATTGCAATTTCCATATTGCAATGCCTTTTGAAAGTGCCACAATAAAGTATGTATTGCAATGTTTTTCAAAATATTGCTAAAAGTTTCAAATTTTTAATTATAAAAAGAATTTTCCCTATAATTGATTTGAAAAATTAATGTTTATTTAAGTAAATTGATTGCAAATACACAATGCTCAAAATATTAAAGAATACACCACCAAGTTTATTCAAATAACGTGATTACACCACCAAGTTTCACCAATACACTCTAAGTACAAAGATCAATGTTGTGAAATTTAACAATAAAATTTACCTTCTATTCAATTTATCAATTATTCGTTGTAAAATAATGATTGTCTCACGCCGAATGATTGTTACATCAAATTGCTACTTATGTTTTTTACCTACAACACAAATTACAAAAATAAAAATTAGTAATGTCATTTGCAAAATTTAGAATTGTGACATCACAACAACCCAATATAAATCATAAAACATATGAACGATTCCTACTTTCAAGTGTAAAAAATATTTCAATACTAGATAATTAACTCACAAGATTGTGTAACCTAGAGTATTGTGAACTAATATAAGCAAATACTTAGATACAAGCAGTTTAGCAACAACAAAAAAATGTACTTAGAGATACAAGCATTAATTCAACATAAAGTGTATTCTACATTTCTACTAAAACCCTTAGCAAATACCATTCCAAATTAGAATAGTAACAAACAACAAATCTCAAATACACGTAAAGAAATAGCACATTGTAGAAGAATAATAATGACTTGCAGTAAATATAGATATTCCTTGCAAGTTGACTCACTAATCAACTTGGTCTCTTTTGAACACTCTCCTTTGACCTTGTTATACATCCCCCTATCACCAAGTACCCCTAAGGCCCTAAATGGATTTATATTTTCTGTGGGCAAAATTGAGAGAAATTCAAAGTTAATAATATATATATATATATATAAAATATAGTAAGACTAGTCTATTTGAAACATGGTGTTGGGAGGATTCAAAATTAGATCCTTCAACAACATGTAAACATTTCGGTTTGTTGATTTTAAAAATTCAGTTACTACATTATTGGTGTATTAGAAGAAAAATAATAGAACTACTCTACACAGGAAACCGTAGGAAATGGCCCCACATCCTCGAATTGACACATGATGATATATGGCCTCTTAGCCAAACACATCAAAGCAGTTCAATGCTGATGAAGCAGCTGCTTGGATGGCCCCACATCCTCGAATTGACGCATGATGATATATGGCCATATACTGAGAAGCGTTTGAGGAAGTTCCGCATTAATTGTTATCCTATGTCACTGGCTGCATTTATTACTAAATGGTCGACTTGAACAATGATTCATGTCCACTAAATCTTGTTTCATAATCAAAACAAGAGATGGGACACCTGATGAAACAAGTATCTCTTGACCCCCATTATGGTAGCCTACTACCAAGAACAAGGCTTGGGGGTATAAATAGAGACTACATGCACACTTAGAAGGTGATCCAAAAAAATTAGAGAGAGATGAAAGTTTAGAGAATTTATAATTGCCTTTGGATGCATGTATTCTTGGCAAGATTAACCCTAGGTTGATTATCAATAATAAACTTGTATCATTCAGCTTCTATTCTTGTTATAATCTCCCATTGTGGATTTATCTATCTTCCATTCATTACAAATTAGTTGTGACAATCAAATTCTAATTAACTGCTCAGTTAGTTTATGACCTCCACATCATGATTTATTCAAATTACAAATGGGCCTGCCCGGGATTGAAAGTGATATTTATTAGAACTGGTGTAATGGGCCTAAAAATATATAAAAAATCTATTGGGCCAGCGAGGTTTCGTATGGAAGCGACTTTCCTATTCCCTCACACAAACTCCCAAGAAATGAAGCAATGATTATAATAGCAGCGAGTAGTGGCAGCAGCAGCAGTAGTAGTGTGTACGAGTGTATCTGTATTCTGTAGAGACCATTCCAACCTGGTCCTTTTACTTTACACATACTTTTACTCATCGCACTTCTTTTCTTCTCATCAGGAGACGAGGGTTTCTTCGTCTCGGTTGTTGTAATCCAAACACAAATTTTGAGAGTTCTTTCTACCAAAAAAGGAAAGAATGGCAAAGGAGGATAATAATGATAATAATAAGAACAAGAACAAGAAGGAGGAGAAGAAAGACGAAGATCTGGTAAGTACCACTTCAAATTCAAATTCAAACTAACAAACAAAGTAGGAGTAGTAGTAGTGATTTTGTGTTGATTGATTGTGTATTTCAAATTGCAGTCGGAAGAGGATCTGGCTCTGAAGCAGCAATTGGAGCTTTACGTGGAGAGAGTTCAAGATGCTGACCCTAATTTACAGAAGGTCGCTCTTGAGAGCATGAGGTAATATTATTATTATAACTCACTCTTACTCTTCTTGCTCACTTTTTTAGGGTTATAAACCTAAATTTTCATTTTAGGGTTAGGGTTTTAATGTTAGGGATTTTGTTAGCATTTTAGATTAACTACGGGAACATTATTAGCTCGTTGTATGGAATTATGTAAAAAATAAAAAAATTTTGGTATTGTAGGCAGGAAATCCGAACCTCTACGAGCTCCATGACTTCGGTCCCAAAGCCGTTGAAATTTCTGCGGCCACACTATGGAACGTTAAAGGCGTACTACGAAACCATGGGGGACTCTGAATTGAAGGTATAGTTTTGTTTGGTTGGACATTGTCCATTATGGAAGTAGTAGCATTTTGGGGATATCCAATTAACTTTATTGTCAATGCAGAAGTACCTTGCTGATGTGCTATCCGTTCTGGCTCTCACCATGTCTGCAGAGGGTGAAAGGGTATGGATTTAAGTTTTGTTGATTTCGATTTGTTAATTCTCTTTATAAATGTAAATGTAAATTCCTTTGATGTTGTTTGGGACTAACATTTATTTCGTTTCTTGTTTATTTTTTTGTGACAATTCTTTTAGGAGAGCTTAAAATATCGATTGGAGGGTTCAGGAGGTGATATTGGCTCGTGGGGCCATGAATATGTGAGGTGAGCATCATTTGATTCAAATAATTGTGGTTAGCATTGGGTTTTTAGGTGGAATGTAGTTTGTTCTGGTCATATTTTTTGCAAGGTTTATAGGTTATAGAGTTTTTTTTTACTAGTAGTGATTGAAGTTTAATCCATATAAACGAATATTACCATCACTCATTGTTGCTTTTTATTACTATTTTTTGTTTGTAATCAGGAACTTAGCTGGAGAAATTTCACAAGAATATGCCAAGCGACAGGTTAGAAAAATAAATCTTATTGAATTCTATGATAGTTTTTATTATGAAAAGGCTTGTTATAGGTACTGGGAGCATTCCATAAATCTTCTTTTTTGAATCAGTGAGAAAAAAACTTTCTATTCATGTGCATTTACAGCTAAGATTTGAAATTTGGTTTCATATGCTTCTTGAAAAACAGATTAAAGTGCCTTTAAATTTCTACTATCATGTACTACAGTATTCATGCTTCCTTGAATTTGAAGTTACGTATCATGCAGTATGTTGTTAGAGTAGTATTACATCATAATAATGCTCATTGCTCTGATATACCTGCAATATCTGTGATTAGAGTGGAACATTCTTTGATAAATATTTTTCTCTAGAGTTTTGATCTTCTTTGGTGTTCCATGCTTTATCGTTAAGAACTCATTCTTAATTTTAATTATGTTTTCTTTGAATTTACCATAACAGAGCGAAGAAGTTCCAATCGAGGATCTTATGGAGCTTGTTCAACAAATAGTTGCTTTTCACATGAAGGTATAATTCGGTAACATGTGACAATATGACTATAGGTGACATTTGATAGGATTTTTTTTGTTTGGTTTGTTTCTAATCAATGCGAATTGCAATGCAGCACAATGCTGAACCTGAAGCTGTTGATCTTCTAATGGAGGTACCAAGCAGTATTGCTCTTTTGATCTTATTCCTTTGTTGTGCCTTCCTGCTTGTCATTTTTTTTTCCCCTTTTGGTGTTTGGCCAACTTTGAGATATGTAATATCTTACTAATGCTAGGTTGAAGACCTTGATCTTTTAATTGAGCATGTGGACAGTACGAATTTCCGAAGGACATGTCTCTATCTAACGAGTTCAGCAAGGTAAGCGGGATTCTACCATAAATTTTTGGAGATGCTTATCCGATGGATTAATCATATAACATATATAAGAATTAATAATTTAAAACTCTGATTGCAAGCTAAGTGGGATTATAACTAGCATGGGATTTAACACTCTGATTGCAAGCTAAGTGGGATTATAACTAGCATGGGATTTAACACTCTGATTGCAAGCTAAGTGGGATTATAACTAGCTTAGTAGCATGGGATATTTTTTGGGGGTGGGGAAGGGGGTCATGGTTAGGACCAATTGGGTGCGTGTGTGACTTATCATGAAAAAAAGTATGTTTCATTGTCGTTTCTGTTTTGGTCATCTATTTCTTGTTTTCTGGTCAATTCACATGGAAAGTTTATTTAATAAAGAGATATCTGCATTTAGGCTCAAAAAAATAGGCAAGTCTCAAGAGAATACCATGCAACTCCCGAAAAGACTGACATATGACTTGAGCTTGCTCTTGTTCAAGAACTTGGATTACTATACTTTATAATAATTTTGACCTTTTTGCTGCTTGTTAAGGGTTGAGATGAACAGGTTTTTATTTACCAAAGAATATTGCAACATAAATTTTTTGCCATGTATGAATGCTGCATCAATGATCTAATATGTTCAGTAAATGACAACCTTCTGCCTCGGGGGTTATTATTATTATTTTGATAAGTAATAAATTTTATTAAGAGAGAAGATTGCTTCAATTTCACGATGATGAATGAAACACAAAGAATCTTTAAAATCATATGATCATACAAAAAGCAAAGTGAGTCTTGGAACTCAAGAACATAATTACAATGAGTAAAACTCAACATGTAAGACCAATCAAACAAAGTTTGAATTAGCAAGGATTGCAACTGATCAAGAGAGCTCTCAATATCCTTGAAAGTGCTTCTCTTGCGTTCCTTCCACACTATTCACTTCAAACATAATGAAGTAAGGATTCTAACATCCAACCAGTGTTTCCCAAACCAATTCCTCCAACTAAACAATAGGTCTGGCACCATTGATGACAACACTCAATGAGTCCCAAACATCTTAAAGACTACACTCTACAAAATATATGCAACTTCACAATGGAGCAACAAATAATCCATAGTTTGTCTTTTTTGATAGGACAAATGATCCATTGTTTCTCCACTGCACTGACTCATGCAACACCAGGCAATTATAAAGTATCCCTTCTTGATGAAATTATTGTAGGTACGAATCCTACCCCAAGCTGCTGTCCAAACAAAGGACACTTGCTCAGGGACCTTAGCACACCAAATATTCCTCCAAGGGAATAAAATAGCATTGGTGCCATTACCATAGCCTTATAATGGGAACAAACGCCAAAATTTCCCAAATGCCCACATACTTTCTTATACCAAATAGCCATCAAATAAATAACACAATAAACCACCTTTTAATTCCTAACTCAATCCCATAACCCTTTCTTCAATAATTCTAAATCCTACTTCCACTAATCCTCCTAAACCTTAACCCACCACAACCACATGTATAAAAATTTCTGAAATTTTCCTATGTCACTAAGGCATCTTTGTCAACTGAGTACGCATATAGGTCAGGGTACAAATCCTTTAGAGTATGATGTCCACTACGTTGGTTGTGCCAAAACCTTACACATGTGCCATCTCTAACCTCAAAGGACACATGCTGAGAGAAACTGTCTTAGCCTTGCCAAAGACTACAACCATGTGTCCCTCTACATGGCCCATCCCTTTCACCCCATACTTCAAAGCAATCACCCAACACCAAAAATGCATATCTGCATGCCCAAAACACCATTTTCCTAATCCCCAAACTACCTACCTCAATAGGTGAACAAACTGTATTCCAGTTCACCAAAGGGTATTTGAAATCCACAAGAAGTTTCTCTGAAGTCTTACAAGCCTATTAGTTATGATCATTGAAATAGTAGATAAAGAAAGATAAAAAGTTGGTAAGCTTGAGCATACTCTTCAGCAAGGTTAGCCTCCTTCCTTTAATAGATGTTATCTCGTCCAACCAGATTATCTCTATTCCATCTTCTCTAATATAGGATTCCACACAGAAAGAGCCTTAAAGGATGCCTCCAAAGGCATACTCAAGTAACTAATAGGCAACACCCCCCCCCCCCCCCCTGCCCCCAACTTTGCAATGTAATATATCTGTTAGCTTGATTATGTTACCCACTCTACCTAATGGGGCCGCTTCACTCTTGCCCAAGTTGACATTCCTTTAAGAGCTTTAAAACAAATCAACAGCATTCTTATATACAAAATTTGTTCAATATTTGGATCGCAAAATAAAATGGTTTCATTAGCAAAATAAGAGATGGAGATACTTAGTGTCTTAGTTGTATCAGGCCCTACTTAAAATCCATGAATAACCCCCCCTCCCCCCACCATTCTCCTTAGTTTTCTTCAAAATCTGGCTCAACACCTCTATAACCAGAACAAAAGGCGTGGTGATAAGGGACCCCCCTCCCTTAACCCCTGCAAACTACTGAATAAACTGTAGGGGAATTGTTAAACAAAACCGAGAAATGGACTGTAGAAATACAAGCATATATCTACTTCCTCCACTTCTCACAAACACCATTCTACTCAAGAGTTAAAGTAATGTATCCCAATTTCCATGGTCAAGAGTTAAACTTTTTTATGTTACTTTTATTTATTTTTTATTTTATCTCTGCATCTCTCTCTCTCTCTCTATGACATTTCACATTGCTACATAATGCAGATATCTCCCTGGACCTGATGACATGTTGGTCCTAGATATTGCCTTCATGATTTATATAAAATTTGAGGAGTATCCAAATGCGCTTCAGATTGCCCTATTTCTGGATAACATGCAGGTTTGTACTTTAAGTAAAGTTATTTAGATAGCCCAATCCTTCCTTACTAGTCAATTGTGAACGGTGTTTGCTTGTATTTGGTGAAGAGCTGAAAGAGGAATTATGTTTCTTCATTGATTGAAGAATTTCATAGCTACACATTACTAAGAAATTTTATTAAATACTTGTCAAAATTTATGATGGGATCCTTGAAATGTTAGTATGGTTTGGTTCTCATAGTCAAAAGTATTTGTTGACAGTATGTGAAGCAAGTATTTACATCTTGTGATGATCAGCTGAGAAAGAAGCAATTCTGTTACATCCTTGCTCGACATGTAAGTTTTGAATTTTACATACTTTTGATATTCTTTGAGTTTACATTGTTGACTAACTTTTATTTTTTATTTTTTATAATATATGGATTAATTTTTTCTTTTTAGAGATTGAGTTTGATTTTGTATTCTTTATGAAACGTACTATTTAGCATTCCTACACTGTTGCTAGGATTATATAGGAATTTCCTCTTTTGTAATTTAAGGCAATCATGTCCATGTTATTGGGTTAGAGTATCTGTCTAATATAGTTAAACTTTGTCCTGATCATTGTTGCTAGCTATTATTATTGGGTGATGAAATAGTCAAGACTGTTGTCCTTGCTCAGCACATTTTTTTTTTGGATGTTTTGTGGAGTTTGGTACTTTCTTATAGTTCGTTGCTATTTTTTGACATGGGGGAAGAGTAAATTATGATAGATGATTAAGAGAGGGTGCAAGTGGTAAGAAACTTGTGAGTGAGGCATGAGATTGGATGTCAGGGAGTTTCTGTTGTCATTTTGTTTGAAAGACGTCAATTTAAACTATTCTTATATATGGATTTTTGTTACTTGGTACATTGATAGCTAACTGATATTTGGTTGTTTGCTGACTGTTGTTCTTCAATGCAGGGTATAACATTTGAGCTAGATGAAGAGATGGCTGCCAATGATGATGACCGAGAGGCATTACAGGACATTATAAACAACACCAAGCTAAGTGAAGGCTATCTAACACTTGCTCGTGATATTGAGGTTATGGAGCCCAAATCTCCTGAAGATATCTATAAGGTTTGAGCTTTTGATCTGTATAATTCATAATGGTGGACTAGAGAAAAGAAAAAGAAAAAGAGTTGGTTGTCTTATATATTTTAAAGGTATCTGCCCTAGCGTTGTTTATTATCATATTATTCATGGAGCTTTTCCATCAAGTGAGATCATGAGATAATGAAGCTTTACTTTACTCTCTTCTTTTTCTTCCCTTCTCTCTCTCTCTCTATGAAAAGATCGCTGAAAATTCTGTTTTGGGTTCCTCTTGAGTGGTGCTATTGTCCTATTTGGAGTCTTCCCATAAATGATAATGAAAGTTCAATATACATTTTTAAATTTTTTTTATAGTCACATTACCACAAAGTCAGTTTTAACCCATGACTTCACTCTTCCAACCTATTCTTATTATGGGGAGAGGAAGTGCCATTTGAGCCAAAGTTTATTGGCTAAAGGTAGCCCTTTTCAAATAAAGAACTTTATATTGTGATGACTGATAATAATATATGGGCCTAAATTATAAGACAATAAAAGTATTGCTCTTATGTCTTGAATCTTTGATTGTAATTTCCAGGATGCTGCTTGTTTGCTGCTTCCGTTTACTCTAGTAAAAAATTTTCTAATAAAAAGAAAAAAACTAAAATCATTCTTTTTGAGGGTGCAGTGAGTGCTTATACATTTTTGAGACTATTATATATACTATTATATATATGTGTGTGTGTTTGAGGAAAGTCAAGCGGGTAGCTACTATGATGTCTTTGTTAGGAGACCTTGATGAGAAAGCAATGTTGTTAAATAGTTTTATTATTTATGCAGTGATCTATTCCCTCTAATTGCGATGCTTCCAATTCCTTATGGCATAGTCTAGGAATACTTGCTGCCAATATACTGATGTTATGCCAGTCTTTTTGTTTCTTTATATCACTTATATACTTTTTTCCCCCATTAAAATCATTACTTGTCTGTGTTTGTATCTGTTTTATGCAACGTGCTGGTAGCCTGTATGACTAGATAGGTAGGAATCATAATCATTAATTACCAGAAACCAAGAAAAAAAAGAAAAAGAAAAAAGAGAGGAATGTTCTAGGTTCTCATTATATGTTTGAATGAATTTGTATCATATTGACTAATTTGCATTCTCGTGTTTTCTAAGGCACACTTGCTTGATGGCCGGCTAGTGCTGGTGCAACTGTTGATTCGGCTAGACAAAACCTTGCTGCCACCTTTGTTAATGCTTTTGTAAATGCTGGCTTTGGTCAGGTAATGTGTTTTGCTATTTGCATGATAGATATTGTATGGGTGTGAGTTCTCTTGATATTGAGTCTTATTTTTGCTGCAGGATAAGTTAATGACAGTCCCCCCAGACAATTCAAGTGCTAGTTCTTCTGCTAACTGGCTTTTCAAAAATAAAGACCACGGGAAGACTAGTGCTACTGCAAGTCTTGTAAGCTTCCCTTTACTGCCTGGTTTATTGTCTCTTCGTATATGTTCAACCTGATTTCGGGATTCTCACTGCCTTCTATCCTAACAGGGTATGATATTATTGTGGGATGTTGACTCTGGACTGGCCCAAATGGACAAGTATTTCCATGCAACTGACAACCATGTGAATGCTGGTGCGTTATTAGGAGTGGGGATAGTAAATTGTGGAATAAAGAATGATTGTGATCCGGTGAGTTTCATCAATTTTTATTTATTTATTATTATTATTAATTTTTTTTTTGCACTGAAGATCGTATGGTCTGAATTGCATCTTAATCTCACTCTTTTTCTCAGGCACTGGCACTTCTAGGTGAGCATACAGATAAAGAAGACCCATCCATTCGGATTGGGGCAGTAATGGGCCTTGGGATTGCTTATGCTGGTACTCAGAATGAGCAGGTGAAGTATCTTGTTGCTTTATGTGAATAAATCTTTTGGGCCATGACAATCATATTTATGTTGATGGATGTTTTGTGATGTCTTTTTGTATCCTTTATGCAAAGAATAACATCTGTGCATGTATTTACTGATCCTACGCGATGCATGCTCTATTTCACTACTGGTTACTAAGGTTGACAAATAGTATTGCTTTATTCAGTTGAAAATTCTAAATTGTAAAATTTGGGCTAAAAGTGTTATAATGTCTTTTCATATGAGCTAACTTTTAACTCTTTTATCAGTTACGGAGTAAATTGGCTCCTATACTAAATGATGCTAAAGCCCCACTTGATGTAATTTCCTTCGCTGCGCTCTCTTTGGGTTTAATATATGTGGGTTCCTGCAATGAAGAGTTGCTCAGGCAATTATATTTGCATTAATGGATCGAAGTGAGACAGAGTTGGGGGAGCCCCTAACTCGGCTTCTACCTTTAGGCCTTGGTCTTCTGTACCTCGGGAAGCAGGTAACCTTCTTACTTTTGTTCTAGTTTATCTGTGACAATGGATTTTTATTATTCTATCCATTCTGTAAATTCCATTAATGTTGATTTTTATTGCATGGTTGATGTCTAGCATCTTTCACCATCAATGTGGCCTAAAAGATGTCATTCAATGTGACAATATTGAACATTATGGCTCTATCCCTATGATTGTTTTTTGAATAAGTTTCTTGTGTTTGACAGGAAAGTGTGGAGGCCACGGCTGAAGTTTCTAAGACCTTTAATGAAAAAATCAGAAAATATTGTGATATGACGCTACTGTCATGCGCCTATGCTGGAACAGGGAATGTTCTTAAGGTATTCTTTAAAAGGCAATTTAATAAACTTTTTGTAAGTTTTTATAGTTAATGCAAATGAGCTTTGGCTCAAAAGGCACTTTCCTCTTCAAAATGGGTGGAGGGTGAGGTTATGGGTTCACAACAACGGGGTGTATGTGTAACTTAAGAATATATTTTTGGTATTTAATTATAAAATTTGAGTTTCTTTTACTTGCCCAAAGTAGCTGATACTTTTCTCTGTGTAGGTTCAAAATCTTCTGGGTCATTGCTCACAACACCTAGATAAGAGTGAAACTCACCAGGGTCCTGCTGTGCTTGGAATTGCTATGGTTGCAATGGCTGAAGAATTAGGGCTTGAGATGGCAATTCGTTCATTAGAGCATCTTTTGCAGTATGGAGAGCAGAATATCCGTCATGCTGTTCCTTTGGCTCTTGGTCTCCTTTGCATTTCAAACCCTAAGGTATTTATCTTTTTAGCTCTGGCTTCCCTTCAGTTGGGTCGATTCAGTCTGCTAAAGCTGATGTTGCACCTTTTTCCTTTTCAAAGGAGTGATATGACCACTGGTGGTTTGATTAGAAAGCCTGCTCAGTCCCAGCTGGATTGACTATAATAAATGGCCATTCCAAAGTTATGGATAAGAAAATTAATAAAATTCATCTAGTCAAATTTAAATCACTTTACTCCCAATCCCCAAATTCAAGGATAACCTTTAATGCAAGTCTTGTCTTCTTTATTACTTTTGGTATTTTGCTTGTAATCTGACTATTCATCAACTTTAAGGAAACTATATATCTATGATGTGTGCAGAGAAGCTGTTTGAATCTGACTCTTTTCTTCTTCTTTTTTCCTTTTTTTGAGGTTTGGGGGGGTGGGGGGTGTGTAATTATAAGCTGTTTGAATCTCTTTTAAGCTGATGACAGTCTTTCTCTCCATGATTTGCCTTGCTTACCAATTTGTTAATCCATTTTTGGTCAGGTCAATGTTATGGACACGTTAAGCAGACTTAGCCATGACACAGATTCAGAAGTAGCAATGGTAATACAATATTAGAAATTTCATATCAATTTCTATCATTATTTCTTTAATTACCTTTTTAAGGCTAAAAATATTATTTGGATTCAACAGGCTGCGGTAATCTCGTTGGGATTGATAGGTGCGGGTACAAACAATGCTCGAATAGCTGGCATGCTTCGGAATCTTTCAAGTTATTACTACAAGGATGCCAGCCTTCTTTTCTGTGTAATGCTTCCAATGAATTCTTTGACTTACTTTTCTGTACAATATTTCATAGAGTTTAGAACTATTGATTGAGTCCCCTCATTTACAGGTGCGAATTGCTCAAGGTCTTGTACACATGGGGAAAGGATTATTAACTCTTAATCCGTATCATTCTGAACGGTTCTTGCTATCCCCGTAAGTAATCTTTTTGCAAGGAACCTTGCAACCCCACCTCACTTGTTTAAAATATATTTAATCTTTACTGCCCTAAGTCATTGAGAAGTGTTTTTTCATATATCATGTAAGCAATTTCCTTCTATCTAACAGGACTGCACTTGCTGGAATTGTTATCATGCTACATGCATGCCTTGACATGAAATCAGTGATATTGGGAAAATATCATTACATGCTCTACTTCCTTGTTTTGGCCATGCAGGTTTGTGGACTTTCTCTTCAATTTTTTAATTTCAGTTAATTCATTAGCTATTGATGGGCAATTCTCTTTCTTTTTGTGACAGCCAAGAATGTTGATGACGGTTGATGAGAATAACAAACCTATATCTGTACCTGTTCGAGTGGGTCAAGCCGTTGATGTTGTTGGTCAGGCGGGTCGTCCCAAGACTATCACTGGTTTTCAGACACACACAACACCAGTGCTTTTGGCTGCTGGTGATAGAGCAGAACTGGCGACTGAGAAGTATGTATTCCCTTCAATGTCTTCAAAAAAAAAAAAAAAATGCTATTGGGTTGCTTACATTACCCTTTTTCTTTTTTGGTAGATATATTCCGCTATCCCCTATTTTGGAAGGGTTCGTTATCTTGAAGGAGAATCCTAATTATAGGGAAGAAGATCACTAAAGCTGGTTCCAGAAATATCTTGCGGCTCTGACCAAACTCTTTTTCAAGTTTTCATAGAGGCTGTAATTTTTTAAAGTTTTGATTTGTTATCAATTGAATAGTTCCATGTAAATCTATTAACCTTGCTCGTTCGGTGTTCCATGCAAGCAGAAAATACAATGCATACAAAGACCATATAAAGCTATTAAGGATATATTTATTAGGAAAAACTAGTTTAAAAGAAAAATGTCCGATAACTAATCTAGTGGCCATGATTAGCAAGCAAACTTCTACTATGAAAAGGAATTTAGTCTATCAGTTGAGTCGTAGAGGCCCGGATTGCAAGAAATGACATTTCCTTTTATTTGTGATAGAGAAATACCCAAACTACTGTAATAAAACATTAGAAATTATCTCAATTTATTTGTATAACCATCATGTGTTTCTGGGCATAATTTCAATATTCTTTTATATGAGAACATTCAAATAAATAATGATATAGTACAGTAATAATTCTCGCAAACTTGGAACGAATGACCCTAAAAATGTAGGACTAAAAGTTATGAACTATGGTAATAATTAAAAGAAAAAAGAAAAAAAAGAACTGTCATAGGTCGTTGAAATGAACTTTTTTATTTCTTTGAAGTATTAGTCCAAAGAGTTTTAGGATAGGGCTACCCCCCATAAGCTGACAGCCTTGCAAATGAATAACGACTATACCATATGAACGTGTCTTCCTATTATTCAGTCCTAACACCAGCCGTAGTTATACCATATGAATGTGTCTTTCCATCATTGAGCTTTGTTGCGGTCCTTGATGACAAGTTCTTTCCGCCTTGGAATTAAGACTGCCTATTTTGATCTCTCCTAGATTTCTCAATAGGTAAGGGTCGTCAATGGGCCGGCCCGGCCCATTTTTACTTGGCTCATGGGCACAATGAGTTGGGCATAATGGGCTATTAACTAGTTAACGAGCTGGGTTGGGTTGGGTTAAAAGAGAAAATCTCAGCCCATGATCCTGCCTATGGGCAATGCCCATTTTGTCTTTAGCGAGCTAGGCTATCGGGTTAGGCCTAATGGGCTACCCATAGGCTTGTGTTAGCATATTATTTTATTATTTTTATAAGGAAAGAATCAATTTTTTAGTAGGAATAATCAATCTATTTTTTTAAAGGAAAGAATTAAAGAATTTAAAACTTAATTACAAATTTTTTTACTATCAAATTTATTTAATTTTTTGTTTTGTTGATGGAAACCTATTTAATTTTTATTTATTAAGGCTTTAAATAGTTTTTTATTTTTATCTTTAATAAAAAAAAATGTCAAATGGTTAATTCAAATTTGCTAGACTACTAGAAAAATATATATTTAGCACAATTACTTTGAGTATCTTAGTGGTTGAGGGAGTTCTCTTAAGAAATTCCTTTATAATATCTCAAGATCAATCCTTCATACACTTCTGATATATTTTTGTTATAAATTATGAGTTATTGGGCTAGGCCAACGGGCTGGGCAACAGGTTGGACTACTGGGTTAGCCCACCGGGTACCTATGGGCATAAAAACTAGCCCATGACCTAAACTACTGGGCTAGTGAGCTACCCATAGTCCTCAATAACAACGGGTCGGGCCGCCCATTAGCCCAGTGGGCCGTCGGGTTTTTGGGTCGGGCCATGGGCTATTTGATGACCCTTATCAATAGGGGAGATTGGTGCACTGGATTAGACTTTTGATTAAGAAACTGGTACAAGTTCATTATAGGAGAACCTTTCTATTCTTTGTTGCGGTCTGCGATGACAAGTTCTTTCCACCTTGGGATTAAGATTGTCTATTTTGATCTCTCCTAGATTTCTCAAAAGTGGAGATCAGTGCACCGGATTAGACTTTTGAATAAAAAACTGGTATAAGTTCATCATGGGAGAACCTTTCTATTCTTTTTCGCTCATTACATGTATAAAAAAGAGATAATAAGCTCTACGCTAGTTAAAAATGAAAATAGACATAACACTGTTTCTCATGATCCACTACCACCAGGGGTGAAAAAAACTCAATTAGAAGTCTTCTAAAAAATTTAAATGAAGTTCTTATATATGGATTGGACTAAAGCCAGATAAAGAAGGAAAAAAAAAGGGAAACAAAAAAAATTAATAAGTGTCTTATAAACCTCTCATTTAAATATTTAATCCTTCTAACTTATCAGCCTATTGGAATGCAAGAACTTTGGATAACTTATCTTGAAACCATTGGACATTCATCATTCATCACTTTTGCAAAAGCTAATTGAATAGGAGATAATTAGTATAATGCTATATTGACCTTATGAACATTTATTAAAATTTCAGAAGAAAGAAAGAATAACTGAATTCGTTATCCCGAAAATTATCATAGAAAATTGTACCAACCATAGTGTTATACTCCTTGCATAATTTGATTGAATTAGATTGTATAAATATGTGCTAAGTCCAACATTTGGAGGTTATTAAATTTTTTTGAATATAGATGTCATTACATTTTTCTCGAATCATGACAAATGATATCATTGCCAATCTAGATGACTCATATGAATTGATGGACTCTTATTTTTATAGAAGTGGAAAAATTATGTACCAATTATAATAGACTATATTAGCAATTATGGAAAAAATACAAATAACTTTGTCCCTAATTTTTTTGGCTGTTAAGAGAGAGAGAGAGAGAGAGAGAGAGAGAGGTTGCCAAGAAGAAATGGAAGAGAGATGAAGAAAAAAAGAATAAGCAAAAAGATTAACAAATAAAGAGAAAGAGACTTAAAAAAAAGAAAAAAGAATGAGCGTGAAGTGAGAATCCTCAAAAAAAAAAAATTGGGATTTTCATTT
The DNA here is from genome assembly GCA_014183005.1 of Castanea mollissima. Classification (NCBI taxonomy): domain Eukaryota; kingdom Viridiplantae; phylum Streptophyta; class Magnoliopsida; order Fagales; family Fagaceae; genus Castanea; species Castanea mollissima. The sequence goes on from JACAVU010000005.1 coordinate 23,807,349, forward strand.
GATTTTGGAAAATAAGAATTGTAATATGCATTATGAATAAAATAAAACATTAACAAAAACAAAAAAACTTCCCGAACACTATCAAAATTACAACATGTATGATGTCGAATACCATTTAAATCGCAATAATTATTATTATTTTTATTATCTTACAATGGTCAATCAGAACCTAATTCTTGCGTAGGCTTGGTACTTTTCCACTTGAAGAGAGTAAAGGTGAACAATACTGGATCCGAACCGATCTACTACCTTGACTTTGAGCTAATTGCACAGTTGCCATGGGAACAATGACATATTTTCGATGTCCATCAGCCGAAACGTCAAATGTTGATTTAGGACATCAACACTTGAACCGACAGACATTTATATATATATATAATGACGTTGTATATAGAAAATGTTTTTTTAATAATATATACATAAACCAAACAACACTATTTTGTGCTAAGACTACTGGGTACGACGCGTATGACATAAAACTCTCAGGAGTTCACTTTGAAATCACAAGATTATAACTCTCTCACTAACCTCTTTGTGGTTCGCCTTGCCTACTCTAAACCCTAATTCAAATTATTGATCCTCTGAGTTCCACCACTAATCTGTAAGGGTAAGTCATTTTCTTGTATTATTTTTTCCTTTATATTGTCTCACTCTTAGAGTCGTTGGTAAGACCGAATCAACCACCCAAACCAAGCATAGAAAATGAGCTCGACTAAGATTGGAAGACTAACATTTAGCAAGGCTAATTAGTACTGGTTCGGGCCTAATCGACTAAAATGGTTCAACTAGAAAAACCCAAAATACTCAAAAATTTGACCATTAAATAACCTAGGGTAGAGCTAGAGGCAGGGGTGGCTTAATGAATTTGGGGGCTTTAGGCAAAAATTTGTTATCTTGTTTCATATATAAAATTACCATTAATTAACATGAACCACGTAAAATATATATATATTTTTTAAAGTTTATAAATACAAAAAATTTGACAAAACTTTTTACATTTGTTGATGTGACAGATTGATAGTAGTGAGTAAAAAAGTGATGTTAATAGTGAATCTAGTTGAGAACTAGTAAAAGTTTGCTAAGTTGACTATTGTAAAAAATGTTGTGAATTGCTTTCTTTCTTTTCTTTTTTCTTTTAAAAGTGTTATATTTAGAATATTTTTCATAACAAATTTTAGGTGTTGAGTTGCTTCTTGTTTTCTAGTTGAACCTATCACTAAAATTATTTTTTTGCTATCAATAACAACCTTTAACAATTTGCTATTTAGGATTTTTTGTAAAAATGTTGTGGACATAACATTTCTTTCTCTTTTTTATTTGTTTTTCATTTGATAAAAAAATATTATTTTATTTATTGGTTAATATTTTAGCTTAATTAATACTATTGGTTAAAACTTAGGGGCCATTTTTTCACTTGGAGCCTTAAGCGGCCGCATCAATGTCTTATACCAATGAGCTGGCACTGGCTAGAGGTACCATCCCAACTAGAGGTAAGAAGTAAGATGATTTAAAATTTTAAATCACAATTAAATTATATAAATAAATTGCATGAAGATTCAATAATAGGACAAGTAACTAAAAATTCATGTGGTATCCGATTGAAAAAAAAAAGAAAAAAGAAGCTTTTGGTTATTTTTTTTAATCTAAGTTTTCATTTTTGATTAGCTTAAAAAACAACTAGCTTTATCTTTTTGTCAACCATTTAACATAAATGTTACCAAAAGCTATATATTTTGTTTCATATCTAGCAAATAAGCTACGAAAAATTACAAGATATCAAATAGAGATATAAATGGTTGGGCCGAGGAAAACCCATTACATTTTTTTTTTATTTATTGTGGAGAAAGAAAAAATATAAAAGAAAAAAAAAAGTTGTAATTACCATTTTGGTGACTGCATCAACATGTGAGTGAGTGATCTCACACAACCCTCTCGAAAACCCTCTTCTTTTTAAGTCTTAACAGTAAACACTTCCCACTTACAAATCCAAACCCCAAAACCCCTAACAAAGAACCTCACAACATTTCCGAAAATCCTTTGCCATTCTTTGCAATCTCCGATGGCCTCAGCAGCCGCCGCCAGATCCATATTCCGGTCGTGCTCCGGCTCCGCTCGTGGCGCTGCGGCTCGTCTCGCTCCCCAAGCTACATCTACAGCTAAAACGGCTCGCTCTCCATTTCGCATCCCAACCAAAAATTCTCTCTCCAATTCCGCTCTCAGGTACAAACATATATATGTCTGAATCTGATTTTTATAGTTTCTCAATTTTGGCATGAAAGTTTACTACATTATTTTGGAACCAAAAGTAAAAACAAAGTCTTTTATTGAAAGTTGAAACTAGTTTGCTTTTGTTTTTGTTATTTGTAGTCAGAGAAGCATTGCACATTTTCTCTAAAACTAAACAGGGTACCTGGGACTGGGTGGCAATAAAAGACTAATCTTCAGATAAATTCAGTAAATACATAAAATGGGTTTTCGTGAAAATTAACTTTTCATTTTATGTTAATATCCGAAAGCTTTAGATTGTTTTCTTTTCCTACATTTTCTCAGCTTCCAAACAGAGTTACTTTTAAGCTAAATTTTATCATTAATGATAATTATTGGAGAGAGAGAGAGAGAGAGAGAGATTTGAAGCAAGGATAATGTGATTAATGATATTGTTTTTTTTGTGGAAGGTGTCCTGTTCAAATGAGTTTTTGTGTGGAGTCAATGCTGCCATACCACACTGCGACTGCATCGGCTTTGATGACATCAATGCTCTCAATCTCTGGCGGCAGTTACTGTTGGCTTCCAGATGGTATAGTCAGCTTACTCTATTCTCAGATATATATTTTTATGGTTAGGTGCTAGAATCCTTTAAACTTATCTTGAATTGGGTATTAAGCGCGGTGATGTCATTTTATTCCATTTAATTTTGTCTAATTGGTGATTGTTGTGGATGATCCCTATGGTCATTATAATGGTGGACTAGTAGTCAAGAGCCTTGTAGTTTTACTGGCACATTAATGTTTCCAATGGAGGCGTCTATGGTTAAAATCCCCCTCTTCCCCATTGTAACTTTTGAATTATCAAAGAGAAGAACTCTAGTGGACAAATATGCACGGCACAAGGATACATAAGTTGATTGCAGAGCATGGAGATTTGTTGTTTCTAACCAAATCAAATTGCACAATCAAATTCTTGTTCCTGCAATTGCTGTTCTTTTGATCTCTTATTGACATAAGTCGATCTACCACTCTTGTTTACCCCCCTTTTTTGTAAAAAGCATACTACTTTTCTGTTGTAGGCCGAGACAAGACTAGATGAAGATCAAGAAGCAAAGATGGAATGAGTTGGATTTGTTTATGTTTTTTTGCTTTTAAAGTTGTAGGGAGTATCAGCAGTAGATTAAGCGGGATACCTGTCTTTTCTGAAGTAATGATGAAATGAGATGTGAAAGAAACTGATTTATATTGATATTTTTTGAGAGGATCTATCGATTATTATGATGCAGTAGCTTTTGTGTATCATTTTTTCCTGTTAAAATTATGTGTTGCTTATGATTATAATTTTCTGCTTCCATAAGAGTCCATCAAATCATTTGAGTCATCTAGTACATCTTCAGGAAGGTTTTTATGAAGTGTGGTGGTATCATGGGTTTGTTCAGTTGGGTGGCAGATAGAAGGATATTTACTGACAAAGAAAATGATACGCTTAACTTTTGGACAAATGGTAGTTAGATGAAGATTTACTGATGAAATAACAAGAAAACTTTGCTCAATACACACTTTGGGAGATAAGCTGAGATTTTCCTAAAAATTAGAGTTTGAATCTTTTAGATTTTCTTCTTAAGGGCTTGAATCTATAAAGGTGTTTATGGAATGTTATGGTTGAACAATGAATAATTGATTGAAATGATGGACTAGATGCATTCTTTTCACCTTCCTTATTTTCTTGCTAGATTTTTCCATTAGGGCATAAAGAGTGCCTCATGATCCACAATACATAGGAACTAGATGCTAGATTTCAACCTCTGAAGTCTAGATTTGTCTGTAAAATGATTTGAGTTGTGTTACATAATGTTTACATGTGACTATGAATGGTGAGCTATTCTGTAATATTAAGCATGAATAATTGATTCTGGATATTGTTCTGGATTTTAATTAGTTTAGCAATTTAGTCACTGGGATAATTAAACCAGCGTACTGAATTACTGATCATTTCCATCCAATCAGCTTGCAATGATGATGTGTGATGAATGCCGAGGATTCAAGCAAAGTTTTGTGTACAAAATTCTTCATTATAAGACAGTGACTGCTGATAAGTTAGAAGTTTTGAATGAGCTGCAGAAGATACAAGTTGAATATCCTGAGCTCCAAAACTTAGATGAACTAGTGCACTCCATTAATTTTGTCAATGACATAAAGGCATTAGCACTATTTGTCTGATGATTGATGTTTGATATGTAGCTCATAGACTTTAAATGAGAAGATGTATTGCAGAACAATGAATTCAGTTATTTCTTCTTTCTTCAAAGATTTTTGCATCAATGTTAATAAGCTCAATTAGCATTGTACTAATGTCTCCTATGCAATCAGCTTGCAATGATGATTTGTGATGAATGTCCAATGGGTTCAGAAGAAGTTTTGTCTGAAGTTATTGCATTCTAAGAGGACGCTGATAAGTTAGAAGTATTAATGAGAGGCCTACTGGACAATTCTGTTCTGAAAAATTTTCTTTTCTTTTTTAATCCTTCTTTTTCTGGCTTGAGTCTAAGGCTATGAGAATTTCATGTATAAATTTGAGAAGATTGCTAATTACCTTTTTCACCCTGATGACATTGAATCATGTCAAACAGATGTCTATTTTTCGTTTTTTACTTATGCAAGTTATTATCACACATATAGCAGGAGCTGCAGTGTAGGTATTTTCTTGATAAATGTGATGAATTGGAAAAAACTTGAAAGGTCCTCCTATGATGAACCTATACTAGTACCTCAGTCTAATTCTCCAAATACTACCAATTGATAATAGGGTTGAAAACTGGGAAGGAACATTCAACTGGTCAGTTATACATTTGCAATGCAGTTAGCTTATGGTGGCGGTCCTGTCCTAAAACTCTTAGGACCAAAGATTCAAAGAAGTAAAAAGTCCATATATATATGTATGTCTGTATATAGATTGATAGCAATGACAGGAATTGTCATCAATTTTGATGCTACTTTTTTCAGGTGATCTGTTTTAACTTTTAAGGTTGCAAGGATTATTACTATATAAATATTACTATATGAATGTTCCCCTAAAAGAGAAACCCGAAGTTATGTGTAGACATACTTGATGGTAGTACTTATTCATGTGAGATGATTTCTAATGGTACCATTATAGTAGGTTCAGTATATCTGTGTCTCAAATAGAGGACTTGTTGTCTCTTGCTATCTGGGTTTTACATTGAGCCCAAGACTATTCGACTAAACCAATAGATTTTTCTTCTTTCATTTCTGACTCAGTGTTTTGTTTGTTTAGGGCTGTAATATCCTCTAATCATTGGCAATCCAGCCTGGAGAAGGACTATGATCATGATGACCTTACTTTGCCTTTTCCCTTAATTTTGTTGCTATCTCATAGTAGACATTTGCTTGCTAGTCATGGTTACTAGATCAGTTATTGGATTTTCTAGTAGTTTTGCTTAATAAATATAACCTTAATGATCTTTGTATGGGTTTTGTGTTGTAGACGGATGAATTGTATTTGTGCAGGTTTTAGTTACCCTGGGATTTGGTAGCAGCATTATCATTAACTATCAGATGTAATCTGCCCAAATCTTTATTATTTATTTTTCTATTCCCTTTCATGTAGAATTGATTTATGTTCTGTTTCACTTGATTGTCCTTCATCGCAAACTAGGTCAGGCTTAGTTATTATACACTGATATTCTTGTCAACTAAAATTTGGCATAGTTTCCTTTCCTTCTGATTGCAACATACTCCAAGACCAGGTGCTTTCTTGTCAAATTAGCTATAACTGTTAGTAAAAAAAAATGTTCCATGGTAAAGCTTCTTGGGGGTTGTGTTGTGGTTCAAATTCTTACTGCATTTTCTACTTGGTCCTTTGACTTGTCAGTTAGGACACTCATGGCTAATATCTCATTAATAAAATTAGAACGACAAAATTAAGGTGATCGCTGAAATCCTTCTAGTATCTGTGAGCATCTTGGTAGTATTGACCACGTAGTGCCACTGAATTTGAGTTAAACTGGTCTTCCTCCTTGGTCAACACCACAAGTGAAAAAGACTTGCTTGGTCGTCGCAGCAGTTTGTTCTTTGATGGTGCTAAAATTTGTGATTGTTTTTCTGTGAGAGAATATGTGATATGTCAGTGCTGAAATTTTTTATTTTTGTGGGCTCTTTGTTTCTGCACCTTTTTATTCCTTGTTTGTGTGTGTGTTTTTTATTTTATTTTATTTAATGAATTTGACCATTGCAAATAAAAGAATATATTTATATGGAATAGAGAAAGGGGAGAATCAGAATATAGCATAAGGGATTGGTCTGACAAGCACCCTTTCTTTGCTGGCAAGTCCGCACAATGATTTCTTTCTGTGTGACGGTAGATCCAGTTGCACGAAATGAATTAACTTACTTCCAACTAACATTTCCAAACCTGAAGAAAGCTACGAGTATAAAGTCTGTCATAAGTCTTAGCAAGTCTTTCTCAAAAAAAGAAAAAGTCTTAACAAATATGAAATAACAATACATGGCAGCCATAAAAAAGGATTGAATCCTTGGTAGAGTTTTCAAATGTCATAGCCATTTCCAATTATGATGAGGGGCGGGCTTACTATCCAAAATCAAGGTCCAAACGGTAAAGCTGATGAGGCATCAAATGTGCCAGAGGGGTTGGGACTCCAGGTAACTGATCTGAGTCTGGAAGATTTGGGTCCAAGGGTCTGTGTACTAGAGCAAAAATGAGCATCCTCTCTCTCTCTCTCATTTTGTTGGAGTGGTCCTTAAATAAAATTCCTTAAATTAAAGGGCATGACCCTAACTATGTATGAGTTATGAGTCCAGAAGCCGGATTTTCCCCCATTTCTAATATCCAAATTGAGCCCTTTTTCTTGCTAGTCGCACGCAAGTTAGTATTAGAATTTGCTATATTTATTTAGGGAAGGTATTTCGCTTTTAGAATTTGAGTGCATGGCCTTAAGTCCTCATTAAGAAGTCGCCGGTTATGTTTGGCTAGGAGAGTTGTTCTTTTTATGTTCAGATGACCCCCATATAAAGTAACTGCGATTTGTTTACAGGGAGTTCGTACACACTGCTCACTTGCCTATTTCTTCGACCTTCCCTTTTTAGCTCCCACATGAACAGTTAAGTTACTTTGACAATCTCTTTGCCCCATTCATTTCAGAGATTCAGCCACAAACAATGAGAATATTTTTTCTTCCTCCATTTACTTAACCACCCAATGAACTTTTAAGCTGCTTTGAGTCTTTGACAATGTCTTGCACCATCCAGAGATTCAGCTGCAAACGTTCACAACCATAGAGCAATAAATGATCCCAGGAAATATCGAAACCTTCAATGCAGAAAAGTGAGCAAGAAATCTGGATTGTTCTCTGAAGCCAAAACCTCCCCTACCAGTACACACTTTGGATCGAGAATAAATCACAGGCTGTTTCTTTCTATACAGATGGAAAATAGGATAAAAAGTTATCAACAGTTCCCTCATTATGACCATAAGTCCCACATAAACCAAATAAGAAGCACAAAATCACATTTGTATCAAGACTGCAGCTTGGTACTTAATCAAGAATTCTAGGCAAAAACGTACAAGCAACCAAGTAAACACAAAAATGAGTGGAAATGTATTGTTGACAACATGAAATTTCTATTCTGACCTGCATTGAAAATGTAAGATTTACTTTTCCAAGTACAGCTATGTAGAACATAAAGCTTCTGCATTGACCAACCTTTCCAAATCCATCATATTCCCAAATTCACAATTACTTGGTGTTTACCACAAAATATATATTAGGGGCAAAAACAACTTCAGCAAGACTCGTGTACCACATATATAAAAATTGCAACCCATATAACAGTTCATTGCGAGGAAACAGAAATCAAACCCCTAATGCCAAAACATTGACTTCCATAGGACACGCTTATTCTTCAACGACATTAACTAACTCATACTCAACTAGAGAAAGATTATTATCCTCCTTAACTTCAAAAGTAGCAGGTTCAGTGACTTCAACGCGTCCCCATTTATCAACTGCTAGCCTCATAGACCCTTTAAACATGTCAATCCTTGCATTCCGCAGAATCACAGTGGCACCTGGCGTCATCATATCAACTGCACATACATAAAGCCCTCATTCAATAACAGATTATAATACATGAGAGCAATATTCTCAAAACCTTGTGTCAACAAACATCCATCACACAGCATTCTATAGTGCTACTGCAACAAGAAAAGCTAAAGCCAATGTAAGTGGCTGTCACATAAACACTTATACCAGATTCAGAATACTAATAGTGGGTCCAGGATATACATTTGACTCAATAAACAAAGTATGACTGTATGAATGACTGGAAAAGTAAGATACTCACTCAATTAATGAGTAAAATAAGTGATACTACACCAATTGAAAACTTTGAAGATTAACATTCAACCCATGAGGTTTCACTAAGTGCTATCAATTAAAGGATTTTATCATTATCATGCCAAAACAGATAAAGAGGCTGAAACTCAAATCTCAAAACCCTTTCTCTTCCTGCATTTCTCAGCAAAAAAACAGAACAAAATGACCAATATACATACACATAACTACACCTGCACATACATCAAACAAAGATAAATACATGCATGGTGTCAATCCAACAAAATCCCATAGTTGCATCAATGTTAGACCCCAAAAGAATTATAATCCCAGCACCAGCCAGGTAATAGCTTTCCCAAATTTTCCCAACCAAACACACTACAAATGCATTATATGTAATTTCTACACAGCAATACACAGTTACTTTAAATTCCAGTTTAAAGCTAGAGTTGCACCAATCCCAAAACATGAATTCCTTCCCTTTCTCCAACCTACCATAGCAACCAATGATACCACAAACACTTTCACATACATACACATACACAACCAAACCCCAATTAGTCATTCAAAAGAACCCTCAAAATCCAATACCCAAAAACTACCAACATCTTCCCATTTCCCAAAACCCATCAACACCCAAAAAAATAAAAAAATAAAAACCCAGAATCAATTTTCCCAAACAAAGCAAAACCCATCACCCAAAACACCAAATTCATCAAAAAAAATTTCCACACAAACTCCCTCATCATCAAAACACAAAGACCCATTAATTCAGAAACAGCAAACTATAGAAAATGATCAATAAACCTTGGTCGTTGCGAGCAGTGAAGACAATGGTGGCAGACTCATCGCCGACGAGGCACTCAGCAATACGAGTGGGGTGGAGAGGGCGAGAGAGGAGCATGGTAGATCTGCCAGGCTTGTTGTTGTTGGTCGCCTTGACGGTCTTGGAGCTGACCACCTTAACAGTGAGCGTGTGACCTGAAGTACCAGGCTTCAGCTGGTCAACCTTGATGAACACGGGCTTCCTCTTCGCTACAGCAGTACTATTAGTATTGTTGGTATTCCCTGTTGCCACTGTCGCCATTACTATGGTGGTTGTATGGTCCAAGAAGAAGCTCAATAAATGATAAAACCCTAGGCAAAGTGAGAAGAGTCTCTTCAGAACTTAATGAATGGGGAAAAGCAAAAAGCAAAAGCAAAAATACGGAGTTGAAGAAGTGGTGAAGAAGTTAAACCCTACGTGCGGTCCCTACCCAAAAGCTTTTTTGAGGGAATATTGGGATTTAATTCCGGGTTTGGGCTAGATTATTGAGAAAGCCCTATTTTGAAACTAGGCCCTTTAACCTTTTTCTTTACCAAAATATTTTTACAAAACATTTAATAGCATTGGGAATTTGGGATAATTTTTTTTTATACTATTGGGATAATTTATATTACTTGTCCTCCCATTAGGAGTCTTTATCTTCGGATCATAACAGCTAATCACCAATTAGCTTTTTGTGTTGGCGAAAATTGAATCATAAATTGTAGAGTTTTACTTTATATAAGGTTTAAGTAAATGGATTGAGATCAAGTGCAATTGCTTTTAATGATCGATTGAGAGCGCAACTTTCAATATTAACCATTAAAAAAAAAGTTTTTATTTTATTTAGAGTAGTTGTACATCGAGCAAGGGTATTGCACCAAATCTTGTCCTAAATGAATACTCGTAAATAAATACTCAGATTGAACATATAAGATTGAAGTGCTATGTTTATAATATTCTTTACAGCAAATCTTAGGTAGTAAGTTGATATTGGTTCTAATATAAATTTATCATTAAAATTGCTTTTTTATCCACTCTAACAACTACTAACAACTTAGAACTGAATGGGATATTTCACATGGTTCATATAAACTACATGGGATAATGTGAGTGATTCAACATCATCAAAACAAGCCCTATTTTGGTTATGCGCTCTTCACATATCAGGTTAAACAAATTGCATTCTAAGCTGTTGCATCAATAGGTTTTGCCATGGCCTCTTCTCATGTCTGCATTGTTCTCGTTCTCTTTAAATTGTCAAAATAGAAGTTGTTTTTCTTCTACTTAAAGATTCTTGTTATTCACTTATTTGCACATCATGAGCAGCACCCAACAAAAGTAGGACTCAAGTTCCAAGGCTGTTGGCATTATTATGAAAATTCCTTTTACACTAACACTAAAATGATGTCTTGTTAGCCAGGGTTCAATTACTCAGCAAACTTTGTGCATAAGGACACCCTCAAAGCGTGTGATCGCTTCCGTTAATCTGGCACACAATCCTGGTGTAAAAAACCTACTTTCAAAGACTTCAATTAATAGCTCATTATTGAATATACATCTGTTAGTAATCCATCAAGGGCTGTACCAAGAACTCAGTTCAAAGAAAATCCTCTTGAGTAGTTAATCAAAATTTGTGCTGTATCACTTGAACAATACATCTGGCTTGTTAAACCAAGAGTTTCTCAAAAAAAAAAAAGAAAAAAAAAAAGGGTTGTTAAACCAAGTAATCGCCAGATATTTATTACCATAATTTATTTGTAACATTTTTTTATTAAGTAAATGATAGATAATATAGACTCATATGGAATACCAAACCAAACGAAAAGACAGATTTCTGGTACACCATAAAAAAAATGGGAACACCATATTACCACTTCTATATATTTTAGTTAATGTACTCATAATCCCTAGCAGGAGCCTATCCTGAAGATCTAGAGGTTCACAAATTCGCTAGGACAGAATCGTTTAAAAAACTTTAATTTAAAATTTGTAGCAAATGAAAATGGAGAAGGATTAAAACCACTGCTTCCAATTCACATGCTTTCTGTGAGAACGGATTTCAGGTCAAAAATTGACCTACAAAAAAAAAAGGAAAAAAAAAATTCACATCAAGACCCAATAGTAATTTTTACAAATCCAGAAAAGGAGAATAAATATGAGAAAATACCTGATGGTCCAAATTCCATCTGCTGATAATAAATCATTAATTAAACTCTTGTACGTATGAATTACTTGCTCATGGTCGAAGACAAATAGAAGTTCCAGAATATTGAGCCCAAGCACATGAAAGCCACACGGGCTTGAAGAGGCACTACCCTGTAAAGATGCCATATATATAGCCAAGGCATGTAAAGCTTGATGTTCCAACAAAAAAAGTACTAGGTAATCGTAATGAGGGAAATAGACGAAGTCAGTGCTAGAGGACTATGTTATCTGAAAAAATGATTCATTAAATGAACCAATGCAAATATATGAAATTGATATATCCAGAGCATTTCAAATCATTGTACTTAGTTTTGAGTTTCAACTTCCGCTACACTTCAGAAGTGTCTCGACTAGCGAAGCATCCAGCAAGCAATTAACTCTCCTAGTTAGGATAAAGAGTTTTTGAAATCTTTGATTCTTCTCTCCAAGCTGAACCTTGGAAACCTTGGAAATGAATAAATAAAAAAAAGGGAAAAGAAAATGACAAATGAACCTAGAAATACAACATTGTTATTCCCAATACTGGCCACAAAACCGCTAGTTAATACGTGAGAGCTGTTTGCTTTTCGTGACATTTTAAGTAAGAATTTATGCACACTTTTTGAACAAGAAAAGATTTGCTTGCTGGGTGTCAATTTAAATACCTTTTTCTTTTTACTATTCTCCCAAAACCTTTTTCCGATCCCATTAAAAAAAAAAAAAAAACCTTTTTCAGAGAACGCAAAGAACTAATTCCATTTTCTAATCCCAGGGCATTTCATAAGATGTAAAAGCGTACCCGAAATTCAATGCACTGACAGGGATCCAGAATCTAAATCCTGCATAGAAATCAAAAAAGAAAATCAATTTACATTATTACTGGAAATTACACATGCTCGGGTCTTACACACTTGTCTCACCCTCTACCTCGTTTTTACAAGGAGGAGATTGCATTTGAGCTAGAGCCCATCAGTGAAGTCTGGACCACATTATCAAGCCAATGTAAACATTACGTCAAAGATTGTTTTTTTACCAAAAAGTAATGTAGGAAGAGCATCTTTCTGGTATTTTTCTGGAAGCTGTGAGAGCTTCCCTTGCCATAAGTTGTTCCATGCAAAAACAACAGCAATCACAGTTGGACCAAGCACAATTTGGTTTAATACAATCTGCAAGTAAATAAAAGTTAGTTACACTAATTGAAATGCTGATTATGAAAAGTGAAAATTCAAAGGTAGTACACCTTCAGTATTAGGTTCCCCATCGTTTGCTTCGGCAAAGCATAATCAAGATACTGGTACCATGCATAAGAACCAGGGCCATAGAAAAGAAACCCATACGAAGTCATCCGCAGAGCACGGATCCAGTCATGGTCTGAAAGGAGGGTCCACATTACATCCTAAAGGAAAGCGTTGGTTAAAGATGAAAAACAGCCATATGCACCACTTAGATGCAAAGAGAACATAGCAAGAAACTTTCTTAACATGTCATAGATTATATGCTTCCAGCTAGATAAAACTATACTTAGCAAACCAGAAATGAAGAATGTGTCATGGATGGAAACTTTTCCAACATATGCACCTACTATGTTTGGGGTACAGGATTGATTGGTTAAGTGTTTAACTACAAAATCAAGACCACAGAGGTATCAATCACAGTGGAAGTGTCAAATTGCATTGTCCTCACAACCACTTTCCCAATCTATACTACCTTTTAACTGGGTTCATTCTATAAAGGTCTTATTCTAGCATTTGTGATCATGATATTTACTAATGAGAGGGAATGACGCAGGGTGGAAGCGTGAATGGGCTCTGATATCAATTTTGATGTAAAATCTTTATGAAAACAGCCCCGAACTAGATTTCTTGATGAGATCTTGAAAGGTTCTTGAATAAGGATTGATGTTTAAGGGTTAAGGTAAACAAAAGATTGAATCCTGAATATGTTAAAACAGGGAATAGAACAAGAAATAACATAGATACAACACTAGCAATCATACCTATGTGTTCCAAAGTAATCACACTTAGGTAGGATAAGGCAATCACACCCTCAGTTTAAAATAGGCTGCTAAATATCAATATTATTGACTACAATAAAGCCTTAGGCTATTGTTAAATCCTTTCCTCAAAGGAGTACGACTCTAAATAACCTATTCCTAGAATGACGAGGTTTACTAATAACAAACAAAAGGATTTAAGAACTAAATAAAATAGGAAAAGGGCTCAAAACATAAAATAAGATTCATGGGCCTTTGGTACAACCAAAGAGATCCCATTCCAGAAATTATTCTAGTAAACTTAATTAAAACTGATCCAACAACTTTCTAACATAAAAAACTCAACATTGAAAACTCAATAATAACTAAGTAAACTTTGAAAGGTGTCAAGAAAGCCCCACATCAAAACTAGACCACAGAAATATTGAATTTGATATTCAATAATGTTTATCCTCAAACTCTTTGCTATCCACATCAGGGATGTTCTCAATTAAATATACTTGGTTTAATATAGAGACAAATCTTCCCAGAGTTCCATGAATTCTCTGGTTTGGAGAGATCATTTCACAACTAGACATAGTTTCATGGTTGGCTACAAAGGGTATATAGAGCAAATCCAGGTGTGTTTTCTGTAAGGAGTAACAAAAAGAATACACAACTCCTCTCTTTTGAATGCAACTACTCTGAAAGAATATGGTCTGCAATTTTGGAGTTATGCTGTATTAGAAGAAATATTTTGGTTGGGAGCAGGAACTATTTTGGATGCAGCAGAGATTCAGAGGAAGTGGTTTGATTAATACGATAAAAACTGCTTTTGCTGCTGTGGTCTATCACTTTTGCATGTAGAGAAATAAAAGTATTAGGATTTTCAGAACTAAATATTCAACCGAGCAATCATTGACACGGCTTAATATATATTTTCCACGCATCATGGGTTTAAATAATGTGAAAGGTATGGCTACTTATCAAAAAAAGACAAAGAATGTAAAAAGGAATGGCTCAAAGTAGTGTTTACTTTTTAGAATAACTTGGACCTTACTAAAACCTTCTAAAAAAGCCAGAAATGTTATGCTGTTCAATTTAGATGCTAAATAGTAAATATTAATGGCACCCTTAACAGATGTGAGTTTGGAGGTATTATAAGGGATCATGAGCAAAGAGTGCTTTAGCTTTGTTCTTATGGAATTGCTGAAGACCCAAAAACTGGTTTTGTGTCATGAATAGATTGAAGCAACTAAGGTGGCTTTTAATAGCTACAGACTCTCAAGTGGCTACAAGCATCCTAGCTGTGGTCCTTCGCATTTGCAACTGTTAATTAGAAAAATTATGCTTTGTTCTCTAGCTTTAATACATCATGTATACTTTTTGTATTTCAATTGTTACATCAAGCAATACCACTGAGCTACTCTTGGCACATCATGTATATGATAGACAAGAAATATGTTTTGCTATTTTCTTTTTGCCAGTTTTAGTAATGAAATGCAAAAAGTTGAAATTTTGTTACCGGCCTTTCCTTTTTGTGTGTGTGGATAATTCAATAGTAACAACAACAAGGGAGGTGGAATATGAACCTTGGACATCTCCATTGAAAACACTAAGAGGTGCTAGTAGAGCTATAAGGCTATTAGCGATTACCCCATTACATTCTTATTGAAGTTATGGGCTTGATTTTGTGATTAGTAAGTTACACATGCAACCAGTGGGTATTGACTGCAAGGCAAGGAGCTGCCACATTTGAGCAAGAGCACATTGGCTTGAGGTTATGGGCTTGATTGATAAGGATTTTAAGGCTCAAATTTTTCGCCTTTCAGAGCAACCAAACAGACCACACAATAGCCATTTTCTGGTTCATCTGACAGACTCAAAAGCTTTATTAAACAAAAATTCCAACAGAGGACCAAAAGGGCAAAGAGAACTCCAAACAAAACAAAAATTCAATACATCAAAATTCAGAAAATTGCTAATTATTTCTACTTTCAGATAAACACTTCCATTGGCACCCAAACATAGGACAACAAACACATAACTCTCAAAAGTTTCAAACTTCACACTTCTTTTTCCCTTCATTTTCTCAGCAACCAAACACAGCATAACAAAAAAAAAAAAGGAGCAGCTTTGAGTTTCCACTGACCTTAGTGAGAGCATTGGAATCAGTGTTCAAAGGCTCTCGCTTAGTCCACCGCTCTCTGAGCTGGGCGATGGTGTCGCCGGCGAGAGCGAGCGAGCCAGCCGTGACGGCTTGCTTCAATGGAAACCGGTAACCGGCTCTGCCAGTTGCCGCTGCGGAATCGGAGGATTTGGATTTGGATTTGGATTCGGGTTTTTTGGGTCTTTTCCGGAAGAGATGGTTTGAGTTCCAGAGCCCGCCAAGGCCTCCACCCAAAGCCTCCATTTTTCTGAAACCACAAAAACAGAAACCACAATATTTTCAAACACAAATTGCACTTATTTTATTTATTCTTCTGCTTTTTAGTTCACTCCTCAAAATGGAAAGTGTTTTTGATGATTTTTGTACATTAAACGATTGGTAATACAGCTCTTATTTTATTAAATGAGTTGTTGTGTAGTAAATGCAATTTTCACCAACTTGTTAATTAATGTTTAACGACTTGAAGTATAGATTTAAAATAAATAATGCCATTTAAAAATTATTTTTTGATAATAGAAAATTGTTGTAGACTTTTTCTTGAGGTGAGCCTTTCCCTCACAAAACTTGGATGAATTTTTTCAAAGTACCGTTAGTTTGACATGGGTTATTTTTGTTAATTTATTTTATTATTTATATTTTATTATTATTATTTATGAGTTTTCCTGTAATTTTTAGTATTATTTATAAGTTTTACCGTAAAATTTTCAATATCAACCAAATAAGTGAACAATTCAACACTCAAAGTCCCAAAATATGTTGGAAGGGTAGACACGAGAGAGCCCGTCAAGAATAGGAGATGGGACTTTTAAAATAATATAATAATAATACCTTTAAAAATTATTTGATAAAATTATAAAATAGCATTCTTTTAGTTAATTTGTCTTATGATATCTTTCTTAAACTCGTATTTTTGAAGAGTCGAATTCCATCTGGTTATGCTGAAGAGGCAAGTTAATTACTGTAATTTGTCTCATGGGGAGATGAGTTAAGGAAAAGCTTATTTTGCAAAGTAATCTTACAACAATACTATTTAATAAGTAATTTAAAAAATATAATCTTATTATTTAACAAAAATGGCCTTGGTAGTTGGGAAGAGAGGATCCTTTCCTTATTAGAAAACTTCATCCTATATGTGGGTGCAATGGATTTGTCCTCTAAGGAAAAATAGAGTACACCTCAGCTAAGTAGATTAGAGCGGAGAAAAGATGGAGTCTCTATTTATATTACGTTTAGGATTCATAAAATAGAGTCTTTAATTGGAATGATTGAGCTTACTACTAGAGTATGGATTCAAAGTTTAAGTATAGGAATAGCAAGGTGTTAGACACCCAACCTCACTCGATCCGTGAGTTGGCTTCTAGTCATTGTGTTTTATGTTAATCTCATTAAAAGTTCATTCAATATTGTTATTTATACTTACACACACACTAGCATACATCTAGCAATCAACATGACATAAATCATTCTAATACCCTAATATACATCTATCATGACAACTCATATCAAACCTAGTATACATCTATCATGCATATCATATCATTTCATTCAAGACAGCCAACAAACAAGATATCACAAGGCCAGAAACATAGACATGGCAGCAAGGTATTAACATCAAATATAACTCAAACATCTAAACATAGTATCCAAGCATCAAACAAACATATTTGTGGTATTCATCATCCAAAATGTATGTTCATGTGAATGCATGACTTATTTCACTTACCTTACTGCATCACAACACATGCATTAGTAGATGGACATGTGAATGTATGTTTATGGAAAAATAAAGAAGACATTAAAGGAAAACCCTAATCTAACATATGAAGAACAAACAATAAGTAAACAGAGAGACAAAGACTTAAAAACATAAAAAGGATCAAAACAGAGGCATATTACATGAAAGAAATAAAGAAATAGAAGCAGAAAACTTAGATTAAGGTTTTTGGGCATGAGTATGCGTGCATATACATAAGCCTACGTACATGGACTAGTTGTATGTGTACACATACTTCTAGTATGCGTACGCAGGTAGAAGCACGCGCACTCATACACGCCTCAAACCTTAACCCAAAAACTAAAATGCAAAAAAAAAAAAAAAAAGAATAGAAACTTAAAACAAAGAAACTAACAGCCTAAACATGCTTTTAATATTTAAAAAAAAACCTAGACAAAACAACAAAGATATCCAAAACAAAATCTATTTCTAAACATGCATTGGATCTAATAATAGACAAGAACAACACTTAACACATCAAAATATGTTCATCAAAATATCCAATCATTCAACTCTACAATCAAAACATGATGAGACATAATAAAACAAAATAAAACAAAGCAAAACACATTTCTAAGAATATATAACATATAAATCAATTAATAACAACAAAAACACAAATTATTTAACCATAATCAAAGAAAATCCATGAAGAGAGACTCACCTTGCTTAAGGAACACAACATAGTTGATATTTAACTAGCCCCTCAGTGCCTACATAACAAGATTTAAAACAAAGGAATCAAAGTATTCAATAGTTCATAAGTAATTACTACTCAAAAATAAATTTTTTTTGATAAGGTTTTGAGAAATCCCCTTAAGAACTAGTTTTTGCCTTAGTTTTTGTACTAGAAAAAGGTTTTGAATCTCTGTAAAAAAACGTGGTGGCTACTGCCCTAAGGTTTTTGAGAGAGGAAATTGTAGGGAATTTTTACGAATTCCTAAACCTGTGAGAAATAAAAATAGAGAAAAACACACGCAAAAAAAAAACATAATCATACGCACAAGATAGTATTTACGTGGTTCGACAATTTGCCTACATCCACAGAGTTGCAGGGATTTCACTATTATCAGGGAAAAAAATACAAAGTGCGGCTACAGTTTTTTTTTTTTACCAAAACCGACTACAACAAACCCTAATTACAAAAATAACGTTTTATATATCTTGCACACAAGATTCACAATGGACTACAAAACGGGCCAATTTTTTTTTTCTCAACATCAAACGACCATAACTCACTCAATATAAATCCAAATTGAAAAAAAGTTGCATTCAAATTGAAGTTTAGGATGTCTACTTTCCAATGAAACAAACCTTACTAAAAAATTCTTTGTGGATCAAAAGTTATGATCAAAACAGTGAGCAAATGTTATTTTTCAACATTATTTTCAAAGCAATTTAAACACTTTTGAGTTGTGATTACTTCTAAAATATCAAAATAACTTTAATTACATTTTGTAAACATGTTGAGCTCATCATTGGGACAGGGAACTAAAATTTACTAACAGTTAGTTACAAAATGCGGTGTCTACGTCATTACCTTAGGGAGTAGTGATTATCTTGTAAATCATATATATGCATTCTGCCTTTCATAATATGTGAACCCCACGTGTTATGAGATGGTGATGGATATATTGGATCAGGCAGCCGAATAATTGGATTTGGCCATTGGTAAATGATCAAGAGTAATGTTTAATACAAACAAACTAGTCTCATTCAGTGAATCAAAAGGCAAGAATTGCACAAACTAGTCCCCTGCAATCAAAATGGAAGTTTCTACGAAAACTGAAAACCAATGAGGGACTAAATTTTTTCTCCGTATAGCCTTGGACAGTCTACCAACTATCTAGTGCGTTCTCAAAGAGTTAAATTTGCTTCTCTGAGAATAGCCTCGTACAGTCTACCAACTTTTAAGTTCATGAAAAGCTTAAATTGCTTCTCTGAAAATAAACCTGTGAGCACAAACATGCAGACAGAGGAATAGAGGATGAGTCCTATTGCTTATTTGCTTATGTGCATATCACAGACTATATAGAGCAAGATTCTTCAAACGTGGCACGTTAAAAAACCAAATGGTGTAAACAAATTTAATAGCAGACGGACGGAAGGACAAAATTAATATCATAAAATTTTTCAGAGATGGAATTGTACCTTTATAATTTGAGTGATGAATACTTAACTTAGAGCAAATTTCGAGATCAGAAAGTATATTTTAGCCTTCCCATGTTGTTCTTAGAGTGAATATCCTTCCCATGCTTGTAGCTTTTCCCATGTTGTTCTTAGAGTGAATATCCTTCCCATGCTTGTAGCTTTTCCTTTTCTTCACACTACGCTGGCTAGCTCTAGGTAACAACTTGGTGAGAATCTTAGACTGCATTGGATAAGTCTAACCAAAGGTTTGTTTATATTATTTTTTAATTTTTAATTTTTTACAAGTATAAAAATATGTTTATCCTCAGGGTTTTGGCCTCAGATCACACAATTCACTTTCTCAGTTCATCTTCGTTTGCATTAGCGAAATCAAGTAATAGGTACACAAGTACATATCCTTTGGAAAATAGGTACACAAGTACAAATCCAATTGGAAAATAGAGAGTTGAAATGATGGGAGAACAATTGCAGGTACTTTTTTTTTATGAATGAATTACAAGTACTTCAAGTGCAATTTAATCTTACTCTTCCCGGACATCATCAGCAGATGGAATGAGAGATTGAATCATAAGAGAAGAAGAGATTCATTTTATTTATACATTTTGAACAATGATGAGTCACATTTTACAAAATGCGTCATCTATCCATGCAGTAAATGAACAGAAATATTGGTGTTTTTTGTTTTTGTTTTTTGCTTTTATTTTTGGGTTGGAGGCATCATATGACTTCAAGTACTACTTTTGGCAACCTGCTTCTACCACCACCAATGCCTGCTGTCGTTGCTGCTGCTCTTGTTCCCCTTCTTCTGTTTCTCCTTCTTCCAATTCTGTCACTAGATGCTGTCGGCAATATCGGAGTATAACCAGAGATATAAACGCTGCAAGGGAAATCAAGTATAAACGTTAGAAAATATTTGGGTCTTTTCTATCGGATAACAACTTCATGCCAAAAAACTGTGCTATTGGTAATTCAGACATGTGACAGTGACTATGTGACATTTTTCTCGCTATTGGCAATTCTGACACCCCAACGCTAAGTTAAATTTAAGTGTTTAAAAGTCAGTTTTTGTTCCCCTTCCAATAAGTCAGAGGGGGGATTTGAATTTAAGTCTTCCCATAGAGAGAACTAGGTAATGTCATTAAGTTACAAGATATGTCATATGATGTATCCGTTAGGCATCTGGATTCTGGAGTGGTAAGAAAAGTTATATGCTACGATATGTCATATAATAAAAGCCAAGTCTTAGAAATCATGATTGCATTAAGTTGTTATTTTCATTGTAAGTGGTTTTTTACTCTCCTTACTGCACAAGAATTGTCCAAGACTGTAAAAAGAAAACCAAATAAAAATTGTTATACAGAGAGAACATGACAAGTGATTGTCTGTTTGGGTTTTTTTTTTTTCCTAGTCTTTTTTAAGAGAGAGAAAAACAAGAAGACACAGTTTTGGAACTAATAAAAAAGGTTTAGAACTAAACAATTTTGCCATGTAATGTGGGGATAATGAAATTTCAGACAGAAGCTTAATCAAATGGTCAGATAATTACCTGTAAAAATACGGGTTTTTATAGTAGATAGATTCCAAAAGGCAGTGACAGCTGATGCAGCCACTATCTTCTTGTGAGAACAAGCACCCCATGCTTCGAACACCCACCATTTTAAACACTCAACTGCATTGGCAAATGGCAATTAGCTTTAGTGACTAAGGATATTAAAACACACTTCATACATATATTAATTAAGTACATTGGTAATGGAATTACCTTTTTGGTTTATCTGAATGGAGTAGCATGAATACAGTTTTGGGACAGTGAAGCTCATAAAAAATCCTGCTCACCCAAACAATAACCAATTACATTTTCACATCAATAACTAATATATCACACAAACAATAACCATTACCCACATGATCAACAACCAAAATACCCACTTTAAGAATCGAAAAAGAAAAGAAAAAAAGAGAGAGCATAGAAATCTTAAATTTTATATGCTAATTGGGAGATGTGAATGTGTATTGACATACCAATTGCGCAGAGCCGCCATATTGTTATAAGGTGACCATATTCAGCTCCTAAGAGTAGGAATGGAGCAACCTATAACCAGAATTAGGCTGATTGAAGTTATGACTCAAGCCGAAGTATGTTGTCAAAATATGAATAGCAAATTCTTTGTAATTATTACTCTGAGGGTCATGGATGGCTCTCCTGAGAAAAGCTCTCTTGTCTTTGAAATTGCAAGATTTGTGGCTGGAAGTATCAACTTCCCAAGACGTAAAATGTCATCTTCTTTAAGCTTAAAGTCACGCTTCTTTTCGATATTATTATTTCTGCAATTTCATCAAATCCTAAAGCTTAGCAAAGCAGATAAACATACATTGGAACATTACATGATAAAGGAGTTTAAGTTGTAACCTCTGAGAGATCGAATTCGAGAAGAACGATGCACCCAAAAACAGAAGTCCTAGCTGGGATATTGCTGAGAAAATGCTGAAATTGTGACATTTGACAGGCCTTAGATTCTTGATACTACAGTTATAATAGATAAGGAGAGAGAGAGAGAGAGGGCTAAAAGAAAAGAAAGAAAAATACACACCTAAAGCTAATTTCTCTAGCAAAACAAGACGACAGGAAGCAAATAGTCCCTAAGCCAAACCAAAGGCTTGACTTTGCAGTATCTCTCCACATAATCAAATCAGTTATCATCTGCCCAAGTCGATCAAGATTGTTTCCATCCTCATCTTCTGCTTCTATTTCCACAAAATACCAACCAAAATAAGCACAAATCAATCACTAAATACACCCAAAAAAAAAAACCAAAAACATAGAAAAAGTAATTAAAGAATTCAGAGAATAGTGATTTGAACATACTTGGAGATGAACTTGAGGAAGGCATTAGAGGGACCAAACACAGCTTCTCCTTCTTGGACCGCCCGCTGTGCCGTCTCTTCCTTGGCTTTCCGATCTCCTCCGCCAAGCTTGGTTCTTTCTCTTCCCGAATCTCAATCTCCGACCGCCTTCTTGACCTCCGAGAATTCCTTGGCGAGGCACAGCCCAGTAGACCCATCTGGGCCGCCCTGCTTTTGCACCTCCGGCGAGACCCGTTAGGCTCCACGGGCTCCTCGGCCATTTCAAGCCGATCTGTGAGACGGGTCTTTGATTTTCGGTGCGGAGAAGGCGAAAGAAGCAAGAGTTCGTGAATAGGAAGAGAGTTGGAGTTTCTCAGAGACAGTGTGGATGGTGATGGGGTCTTCTTGGTCGTTGGTGATAGGATGAGGTCGAGAGAGAGATGAGGAGATTCTTCTTCTCTCTCGACGTTGAAATCACATATACGAGCAAGACGAGAGGCTGATTTTAATCTAGAACGAGGCTCGGATCGATGAGAAGGCGGTGTAGATTCCATTAATGAGTTTGAATTTATGTGATCAGATTGTGAAAGATTTTCTAAAGGGGTTGGGTTTTGATTAATGGTAAAGATGATTTCTTGGTTCTCTGAATGAAGAGAGAGAGATTTGTGGGTTTCGATTAATAAAGAGAGAGTGTTATTTTGGGACTTTGAATGAAGAAAACGTGGTGTTTGGGAAGGTTTTAGGCAAAGTATACTAGCCGTTGGGGGGGAGAGAGTAGGTTTTATTTTTGAAAATTTTGACGGCGGGGACAGTGGGACCGTAAGATACAACGGTAAAGAGTTATGGGGCCTTTGTTTTGTGCCGTTTGTGGTGGTGCTGGTGTTCAGTGTTCACGTGATCATGGGCTTGGTGATGGGCTTCCCTTTTTTGGATGGTTTAGGTTCAAAGACCAAGATTGATGGTGTATTTTTGGCGTATTTTCAGCCATCCGATTTTATTTATTTATTTATATTATTCGCTAATGATAGATTATGATCAATTTGTTTTAGCCTTTTGTTTTGGTTTTCACCTCATCTTGTATATTTTTTTTGGCTAAAATATAATTAATACACTCCTTAAGTTTAAGTAAATAATCAATTTTTATCATTTTAATCCTTATACTTCTTTTTAAATAAAATTTTTGGAGAAACTTTTAGTCCTTCTACTTTTAACATTCATGTCCATTGTTGTCAATAAAATTATTGTTAAGTCCAGTAAAAAGTAGCATCACTTATGATAATATCATGTCTATAAATCTTACAACCTATTGCTTTTTTTATTTTTTTATTTAAAATTTTAAATAACAAAAAAAGTAATGGATTGAAAGACTAACTTGACAAAGCGTGTTAAAATTTAAGGGTTAAGTAACAAAAATTAAACTATATGGACAAAAAGACAATACACCCAAACTTAAAGGGCATAATTTACCTTTTAACCAATAATTTTATTGGTATATTTATATAATTTATTTTTATTTTTTAAAAATATGTCAATAAAATAAGTTCACTTAAGCAAACTCTTAATTAGTATTAAACTATCTAGATTTGGTAAAAAAAGAAAGATAAAACTTAAGTGTTGTACTTAATTTTTTTTAAAAAATTAAATTCATCTATGTAATTTATTGCTCATTGTAATTACATAGTTATATTCAATAAAACCATTTTGTTGATTTCAATTAGAAAACCTAACATATAAGATACAAAGAACTTATATAAGTTTTGGGAAAACGAAAAAGGCTTTGGTTTGGAACTGAAGTGGCCTGTCCAGTTTAGAATCGTCATCCTGGCTTTTCCAAGGCCCTTGAAAATGTAGGAAGAACAAGCATATAATAGTACTAAGTAGAATGTTTTTTATTAGGGCCATTCAAATTTGGAAGAATCATATGGTAGTCCCAACAAGGAATGTTTTTATTAGGGCCATTCAAATTTCACTTTGAGATTTTTTTTTTCCTTGCAAGATCACAATTGTTTACCCACCAATATTTTTCACATTGTGTCCAGATATGATATTTCCAAAGTTCTCAATTTCCATGTAAGGGAAGCACATCAACCGAAATAGTTGTTCTCCTCTCACTAGAGTATTCACCTACTACTCTGATTCTCCTCAATTATATAGTAAAAAGATATAGCTGTTCTCAATTGACCAATAATAGTGCTCATGGCCTCACGGTTGCTGTGATGAATTGATACATCCTCACTCCTGACCCAAAATTAAACAGTGAATCAAAAAAAAAAAAATTTGACAAAAGCATGATGTTTATGAGAAGCTTCTTAGAAAAATAGGATAATGGCACATAACACCTCTCATAAAACCCTAATGTAAAATACACCCAACATTCTCTCTCATAATTTATGAAATGAGGGGTTGAAGAAAGAGTAAAGAGCAAGTCGTGTGCATGCGCACACACACAGATATATATATATATACTATTACAAAGTTGAGGTGCAAATGGAAAATATGCTTAGATAATCCAGCCAATTCAATTCCCTCTATAGAGGTTTCTCAAAAAAAAAAAAAAAAAAAAAAAAATCCCTCTATAGAGCATAGAAAATCATTGGCCAATCCCATGAAAACTTCTAAATGTGTGGATTAGGATTTTTGTTCTCATCTATATTTATAATATCTATCTATGTATTACTAAAAGTTGAAGCATAGTATTTAATGTTGCTACGTTCACGCTGAGCCACATTAGCAGTCACATCATTATTTTTTGTTTCCAATTTTTCTTATATATTTTTAATAACATTTTCTCATTTAAGGTAACTTAAAAACTCCATTATTTGAAAATTAAAATATTTTTTAAACATTTATTATTATTATTTATTTTCCAAAACTCTCCCTCTCTTTTACCTCCTCATCTCCCCATTACTTTCTACCTTAATATTATTATTTCTCTACATTTTTATCTTCCTTTATTTTGACCCTTCTTATTCTCAACATCTTACTATAAATTTGAAATTTTCTTTTTCATTGTATGCATAGTTTTCTCACACAAAAAAGGTTACTTCTCTCTCTCTCTCAATTTCTTTTTCATTTTGGTTTGATTTTGATTTTTTATTTTTATTGCATCAATTCTTTAGGTTGATGAATTTTTGTGTTAATTAGAATTCTACTTTGGGTTGATGCAATTTAGTTTTGTGTTTTAAGTTGTTATATTTCATATTCTCTTTGATTAAATATTATCCTACTGCATTATACATATAGTATATAATAATATAATGTTATTATATTACATAGAATGACTTGGATAATTTGATGTCTATTTCTATATATTTTATTTTTACTCTTTTTTTTTCTCTCATCTTATTTTATATAACATTTAAATCCAATCACATCCTCCATACTATTAAATTATGCAGCACAAATCAAGAAAATGACTAGACACAAACCTGCCTTCCTTTACCATACATTGGGGGAATCAAAATATTTGTGTGATAAATGGTCATATAATTTATAATTTAGATAGCATCATTTGAATGTGTCTAGGCCCATAGATTGAGCAATTTGTAGACTTAAAAGGCTATTGAGAATGAAATTTTTGAATCAAGTCTAAAAAAAATATGAACTACTATATATCATTTAGATAAAATCTTTTATCATAGATGCATTAATATTTTTTTTGCCACAAATTTAAATCACACAAATTTAGTAATTTTATATTATGTGTTAGCATCGTCTCTGCTGCTTCTTTTTCTTCTCAAAAATATTATGTATCATCTTTAAAGGATGCTAACAATATTGATCTTATGGGAAAAGTTACATAAAATATTGAGAAAAAAAATGTTTTATATTACAATCAACTAAATTTTTTGTTAAAATATTTTGACTTTTCTATTTTTCATATAATTGCTATGTTTTACAAATACCATTGTGGGGGGTACAAATGCTTAAAGGCACGTTTGGGCTTTGGGGCTGATTAGTTGGTATAAGTCTGTTCAATCAAAGTCTTTTGGGCCCACAGGTTAGTCCGCACTGTAATGGTCCGAGGAGTAGTCTGAGGTGGAGTATCTCTTCGAACAAGCCCAGGAAAGGCCATGAGACTTGCTAAAGGGCTTAGAGACTGAATTCTGGATGGTCTGTTGGGTAAAGGCGTGATCCAAGCACCCGTTAGAAGCAGGAACGTGGGAGAAATATCTGAGGAAAAAGCTGCTACCACTGCATTAAAGGCCCTGCATCTACCTCTCTGGCCGCATTAATGGGAAAATGACCTTTGAACAGTTGTATTCAGCCTTCCAGCTATTATTTGAAGACTTTTAAGAAGGTGGTGGATGGGACAAGTATCTAGGAGGAAGATCTGTGTTACACGTGGATGAAACATGGAAGAAGAAGAAGGATATAAGAAGATGAGAGAGGAAAGAAGAGGAGGATCTTGATCTTTTGGAAACTAAAAATTGTAATCTTTTGCTTAAAGAAAGAAAGACAATACAAATTGTTCTCGACTTACGTCCGAGGAGGGTTTTTTGTTACATTCATCTATTACTTGCATAGAATGCGACATTCTAACCTGTTTATCAACTTTCCAATATCCTTAACCTAGGTTTCAAACTCATACTCTACAAATTTCATTGTATAAGGCTCTTTGGGCCTAAGCCCATCACTTGTTTTGGGTCCGGTTATAAATTGTGCACTTACAATTGGCACCGTCTATGGGAAATCGAGTGTTGAAAGGAATTGGAACGTGATGGCAGGCTTAGGTTCGCGTCATGCAGAGTCTTAGGGGTCCCAACGTGAAGATCAGTTTGAGCGTTTCGAGTATCGGAGGGATCGAGAGGGAAGTGTGCATACACCACACCCTGATGCAAACCATTCGCGTGGTGGGAGCAGGGCCACTCATGAGGATGATGCTGAGGCCATGCAAAGGGAGATTGATCACCTCAAGAAAAATTTATGCCGTGTCAGACAAAAGAGGGCTTCACCTCCGTCTAATCCTTCCTCTAGGGGGTCACGGGGAAGCAGTTACAGTCCAAGGTCTAGGACTCCCCCTAACGAAACCTCCTTTTACGAGAAGGGTGAGCTTCCAAGTCGTAAGCGTAAGAAGTCTCCCTCCAGGGGCTTGGGGAATGATGCTATGAGCTGAGCGCTACACCAGCTCTCTAAGTCCCCCTTCTTACTCAGGATCGAGAAGGGAAGGCTCCCACGGCGGTTCATTCAGCCCACTTTTACCATCTATAATGGCAAGACAGACCCATTCGAACACGTGAGCCATTTTAATCAGAGGATGGCAGTACATTCTCAGAACGAAGCCTTGATGTGCAAAGTCTTTCCCTTTAGCTTGGGACCTGTTGCTATGAGATGGTTTAACGGACTAAAGCCGGGGTCTGTCGATTATTTCATGGAACTCACCAGGGAATTCGCGTATCGATTCATTACATGCAGTAGAGTCCCTCAGCCTTTGGACTCATTGTTATTTATGGCCATGAGGGAGGGTGAGACTTTGAAAGCATATTTTGACAGGTATTGGGAAATGTTTAACGAAATTGACGGAGATTTTGATGAAGTGGAGATTAACACTTTCAAAGTGGGCCTCCCAACTGATCATGATTTAAGGAAATCTTTGACCAAAAAGCCCGTGCGAAGTGTACGTTGCCTCATGGATAGCATTGACGAGTACAAAAGGGTTGAGGAAGATTAACAACAAGGTAAGGGTAAGGCGAAGGTTATCCCGCAGGAGAGAAGAGATTTTAGGTAGGACATGTACCATAATAATAAGCCGAGGTGAGATTTCTTTAGGCAATCTAGTTCAGCCAATCCTCGAGTAGTTAATATCGTATTCCAAGAACCAGTGCACCAACTGCTGGAGAAAGTCCGTAAGGAATCCTACTTCAAGTGGCCAGTAAGAAGGTGGGGGACCCTACGAAAAGGAACCAGAACCTTTTTTGCTAGTATCATCAGGATGTGGGTCATACCACCCAGAATTGTCAGACCCTTTGGAACCATTTAGAGCAGCTTGTTAGCGAGGGAAAATTGAAGTAGCACTTGTATCAACCTAACGGACAAGGAAATTGTTCGAGTTCAAACAATTAGAAGAACAACTCATCTCCGCCGCCCTTGGGAACGATTAATGTCATCTTCGCTACACCGGGCAGGGTCGATTCCTGTCCCACAAGGGTGATGGCGGTGTCACATTCCCAGGCTGAGGAGTTTGGCTCGAGGCCGAAGAGGATTAAAGGGAGTACACCTATTTTGGATTTTTCGATGAAGATAAGGTTAGGACTATTCAACCACACGACGATGCCTTGGTGGTCACATTGAGGATAGGGAATTATGATGTTAAGAGGGTGATGGTCGATCAAGGTAGTGGTGTGGATATTATGTACCTTGACTTATTTAAGGGGCTTAAGTTAGGGCTGAAGGATCTCACTCCATACGACTCGCCGTTGATAAGTTTTGAAGGGAAAACTGTTATACCATAAGGATAGATTCGATTGCCTATACAGTCTGGCTCGAAAACGGTCGATGTGGACTTTATTGTGGTTGATGCATATTCTCCATACACGGCCATCGTCTCCAGGCCTTGGTTGCACACTTTGGGTGCTGCCTCCTCGACTTTACATGTTAAAGTGAGGTTTCCCTCGGGTGGATTGATTGAAGAAATTCTTGGTAGCCAATCAGTAGCAAGGCAATGCATATTGGCCACAGTACTGCATCAAGCCAAATTAGAGTCATCGGCCTTGGCTGTGGAAGACTTATAGCAATTAACAACTCTGGATGCGCCCGGTGCGGTGACAGCAGAGGAGACCATGTGTGAAGATTTGGAAAGATTTCTCATAACTGATGACCCTGAAAGGTTCTTTCAAGTTGGGATACGATTACCACACCAAGAGAAGATGGAATTGGTGATGTTTTTGAAAAACAATATCGATGTTTTTGCTTGGGATCCCTATGAGGCTCCGGGGGTTGACCCAAGCTTCATTTGCCATTATTTGAACGTCAACCTTGCTGTTGTTCCCAGGAGGCAACCACCTCGGCGTTCTTCGAAAGAGCATTCCGAGGCCGTCAAGGAAGAGGTGCTCAAGCTCAAAAGGGTTAGGGCTATTAAAGAAATTTTCTACACAGAATAGTTGGCGCACACAGTCATAGTAAAAAAGAAGAGCAGAAAGTGGAGAGTATGTGTGGACTTCACAGACCTGAACATAGCCTACCCAAAAGACGCGTTCTCGATGCCTCGCATCGATCAGCTAGTGGATGCTACGGTCGGGCATCCTTGGATGAGTTTTTTAGATGTCTTCTAGGGTTATCACCAAATACCATTGGCGTTGGGTGATCAGGAGAAGACTGCCTTCATTACCCCTACGGGGAATTATCACTATAAAGTGATGCCATTCGGTTTGAAAAATGCAGGGGCTACTTACCAAAGGATGATGACCAGGATGTTCGAATCGCAGCTTGGGAAGACCATTGAGGTATATGTGGATGATATGGTAGTGAAGAGTAAGGCAATACCTATGCATGTGAAAGATTTGGACGACACCTTTCAAACATTTAGGAAGTATAAGCTGCGCCTTAACGCCTCAAAGTGTTCTTTTGGGGTGGGCTCCGGGAAATTCCTAGGCTACATGGTGACTCATAGAGGAATAGAGGTAAATTCGGCACAGATCAGAGCCATTTAGGGTTTGCAACCACCTCGAAATCCGAAGGAAGTCTAGAAATTAACTAGGATGACTGCTGCTTTCAGCAGATTCATCTCTCGGTCTGCTGATAGGTGTAAACCTTTTTTTTAATTGTTAAATAAATGGAAAGGATTCCAGTGGTCTGAGGAGTGTGCTCTAGCTTTTCAGCAACTTAAGGAATATCTTTTCCAGCCACCTATCATGTCTCGGCCGAAGGTTGATGAAATCTTGTTTGCATACCTAGTTGTAGCTATTCATGCAGTCAGCCTGGTTTTGATAAAGGACGACAGTGGGGTACAAAGACCGGTTTATTATGTCAGCAAATCTTTGAATGAAGCCGAGGTGCGTTATTTACCTTTGGAGAAGGCAATTCTTGCTGTGGTCCACACTACACGAAAGCTTTCTCACTACTTCCAATCCCACACCGTAGTGATTTTGACTTAATTGCCGACTATTCGGGGAGGGTAGCCAAGTGGGGAACTATTCTGGGAGCTTTCGATATCAAATATATGCCGCGCACCTCGGTGAAGGGCCAGGTTCTCGCTGATTTGGTGGCAGAATTAGCCGAACCATCGTTAGAAGAAATTGCGAAGGAATCGCAAATGGATGAAAAATCAGTTGGCATGATCACAGGCAAAGGGCCTCCGATTTGGAAAGTGTATGTTGATGGGGCAGCAAACCAGAGGGGATATGGCGTCGGACTCGTTTTGGTATCCCTGAAGGAATTACCTTTGAGAAATCATTGAGGTTAGTTCTCGGCCACTAATAACAAGGCTGAGTACGAAACTATCTTGGTTGGTATGGATATGGTACGAAGAATGGGGGGAAAGGTAGTTCATATGTCCTCGGATTCTTAATTAGTTGTGGGCCAAGTGACGGGGACCATGTAGGCTAGGGATCCAAGAATGCAAGAGTACCTTACCAAGGTCAAATGTTTACAATTCGAGTTCGATTCTTTCATCCTTTCGCACGTTTCTAGAAGTGGAAACATGCATGTGGACTCGTTGGCCACATTGGCAACGTCCTCGGCTCAGTGTTTGCCTAGGATTATCCTCGTCGAAGACTTGTTAAAACCGACTTTAATTGCCACAGGTGCCGTCCATGTCCACCTGATAAGGCCCGGACCTAGCTAGATGGACCTATGGTTTCTTTTCTAAAAAGTGATGTTTTGCCTGAGGAGAAATCTGAAGCAGATAAGATTCGTCGAAAGACGCCTCGGTTCTGGTTGTCTGAGGAACATATGTTGTATAAATGCTCATTTTCCGGACCATACCTGTTGTGTGTACATCTTGAAGCGAAATAGGCACTTTTGGAGGAATTGCACGAGGGAATTTATGGAAGCCATACTGGGGGGAGATTCTTAGCCCATAGAGCTCTAACTTAGGGATATTGGTGGCCTAATATGTAGAGAGAGGCTCAAGGCTACGCAAAAAAATGTAACCAATGCCAGAGGTTCGCTCCCAATATTCATCAGCCCGGTGGTGTCCTTAATCCTTTGTCTAGTCCTTGGCCACTCGCTCAATGGGAACTGGATATAGTTAAGCCTTTTTCGAGGGCTGTGAGAAACAAAAGGTGGCTACTTGTGGGAACCAAAAGGTGGCTATTTCACCAAGTGGGTCAAAGCTGAGTCTTTATCAAATATTAGGGATGTGGACTCCAAGAAATTTATCTGGAAAAACATTATCACTAGATTTGGGGTACCTCACACACTTATTTCAGATAATGGCATGCAATTTGATAGTAGAGCCTTTAGGAAATATTGTAATGACTTGGGCATCACAAATAGATACTTCACTCCAGCTTATCCTTAGGGAAATGGGCAGGCTGAGGCCGTTAACAAAGTTATAGTCAGTGGACTCAAGAAGAGGCTGGACGACGCAAAGGGTAGATGGGTGGAGGAATTGCCACACATTTTATGAACATATCGGACTACGCCGCGAAGATCCACTGGAGAAACACCCTTCTCCATGACTTACGGGGCCGAGGCAGTAATACCTTTGGAATCTGGATTTCCCACATTAAGGACGAGTTCTTTTAGCCTGGGAAATAATGATGGCCTCTTGGAAAGAAGCCTGGATCTGGTTGAGGAACGGCGAGAGGCCGCCATGGTCCAAATGATTTATTATCAGCAGAAGCTCAAATGAAGATATGATGCTCATGTGAAGCTGAGGCCACTAGCACTTGGGGATTTGGTGTTGAGGAAAGTCATGGGTACTGCCAAAAATCCAGCATGGGGAAAGCTAGTACCAAATTGGGAAAGACTGTATCGAATCATCACTGTAGCGGGCATAGGGTCATATTGCTTAGTTGATCTTGATGAAAAAATTGTACCACGCTCTTGGAATGTAAACGACCTACGAAGGTATTATTATTAATAAAAGGCATTTTTGTCGTTCGTTGTTCAAATTATCATTATATAGCTCGATTTACTTATTTTTAAATATCAAATAAAAACTTGGTCATGCATGGTCCTCGGACCACATACCTTATGGACATTGATATCCTATTGTTTGTTAAACAGAACTTTAGTTATGTCGGGTCCTTAGACCTTCTACTTTGGGAAAATTAACATTTCAATTCACTATTTTTAAATGTCAAACAGAGACTTGGTCATGCATGGTCCTCGGACCACATACCTTGTGGAAATTGATATCCTATTATTTGTTAAACAGAACCTTAGTTATGTCGGGTCCTTAGACCTTCTATTTTGGAGAAATTAACATTTCAATTCACTATTTTTAAATGACAAACAGAAACTTGGTCATGCATGGTCCTCGGATCACATACCTTGTGGAAATTAATATCCTATTGTTTGTTAAACACTTGGGTCCTTAGACCTTCTACTTTAGGGAAATTAACATTTCAATTCACTATTTTTTTGTCTCACTATAATTCGATTACTGAGCTTCATGCTCGATTTTTGTTGTCCTTCTTGAAAGGCTTACTATTGATTTTTCTTCTCACTTCATACTCTCCCTTATAGATATCTATAAGGATACGGCGACCTCTGATAAGCTTATCTTTCCTTCGGCTATCACATGGATCATTCGCCATTTCTCTGTCTCCTATCCCAAGTCGGACCACTTCTTCGTCATGTGTGCCATAGATGCAGCGACCGTTCGACAGAGTGAGGCCCAGCTTCGACCGAAATGGCCATGGACCGAGATAGCAACTGCTCCGGCTTCTTCAGCTCCATCCATATCTGCTCCTTCTTCTTCTGAGGGTGGTGTGACGTTTAAGGCGATCATGGTGTAGTTTCAGTGCATGGATGCTTACCTTGACACTCTTAGTGATAATTTGTGTCAAGTGAACACTCATGTCGCTCGTATGATGACTGACTCACCTTGGTTGCTTCGTAGAGTCTTCCTCTCCTTCTCTAGAGGCATCTAAGGATGAGGACGATGATGGTGACTTTGATGGTGGTGATGTTGATGAGGATGATGGTGCTAGCTCTTCTGGTGCCGAAGAGATGACTGCTTCTCAGTGACGAGCAGATGACTGCTTCTCAGTGATATACCTTTTGTCATTCGTAACAAAAAGGGAGAGTAGTTTTGGATATGAGAGTAGTCATGTACTTAGGGGGAGAGTTAGTATAGTATAAGAGATATTTTTGGTAGGGGGAGTGCTTATTGTTTTGTTTATTGAGGGATATAGTAAAGACTTTTTGTATCTTTTCTTTTCTTTCTTTTAGATATATTGTTCTTACATTGTAATAGCAAGCCTTGTATTCATTTTGATACACACACACACACACACACACACACACATATTGAGGTTGTTATTACATTCTTTCACCTATCTCTTGATGTGTTGTTTCTTTTCTCTCTTTATGCACATGCTTCTTATTACTTGTATGCAATCTTTTATTTTTGCTTTACACTAAGATGCCGTGATAAGTTTTGTTTAAAGTGTTTCAGAAATACAGTTTGTCAAAGTCTCTTTTTCCATGAACTCTCTTCTTGCAAAGTATTTCAAGAGTTTGTGTTAGAATAAATTTTATTGTATTCAACAAATGAGTATAAGTTAAGTGATTTGTGACTTCTCTCATATTTCATTTGTTTGTTGTGGTTTTGTCACGGATTTCCAAAGGGGGAGATTGTTAGGATATATGTGAATGATGTTAGGAATATATGTCATTTAGAATTGGGTAATCCTTGACAAAATGCATTTTACTTGTAATTGGGTAGATCTAGGATGTGTTTAATACTTTAAGGAACAAAAGTTCAAGTCTAAGTATTGAAGCCATGCAAATCTGTCCAAGAAACAAGTGAAGAAGTTTTGAATTTTAAAGCTCGACAACTAGCTCGACTGATAGCATCTATCGAGATTTAAAAGGCAGTTTAGCCCGATACTTGACAGCTGCTCGATAGATAACCTATCTATTAAGGATTATGAAAATCAGTTTTTCAAGTCTGATTTCACACCAATCCATGTATCTTTTCTCACAACCTTAAACATATATAAAGATTATTTTAAGGGCCGTCAAAGGTTACATGAGTGAGGCAAAGTTTTGTGCATGTAAATTGTGATTGGAGACAGAATTTATCCTAGTTTATCTTTTTCTTGAAGTAGTTGCTGCGTTTGTACGCCGTTGGGTTTTGTAACCAAGGAGCTTTGTGATCTTCATCGTGTTGATGAATTGAAGAATTTTGCAGCCAACATCTTTCTTAAGCTGGTGAGTAAGTTGCATACTGGGATCCACGCATCTATTGGTTAGTCGCGTACTGGGAGCCGTGCATTGAAAATGAGAGATTGTCACTATAGAACAAGTTCAATTGTGTATTGGGGTAAGGGTTCAACTGTAGATTGATATAAGATACTGAGATTCCTTTACTTGTAATCGCTTGTTGTGATAATAGTGGATTCTTGAAAGTGGTGACCTTAAAATCACCCGGTGGGGGGTTTTTGTCTTGGAGGTTTTCCCCATTCGTAAATAAATTACCGTGTCAACTTTATTTTTCGTTGCATTTAACTTAGTTGGTAATTTGTTTATGCTACTATGTGTATTGCATGTTAATTGAATTAATTAATTAACTTGGCTAAATTAATTGGTTAATTTATCAAAAAGAGTCAATACATTTTTGACTTATCATTTTGGATGACTTATTGACAGAGGTTGCATCCTTGCAAGTAGACTTTACGGAGTGTAGGAGTGCCTTTCCGCCTTCTCCATCCTTTGAAGACTGATTTTGCCTTTGACAATACATAACAAAAAGGGGAAGTAGATTTAGGACTTTTTGTATGTAGGAGTAGTTTGATGTATTTTTTCTTTGGTATTTGTGTTTATATTTCCTTTGCTTATATTTGTTTAGTGTTTATGTACTTAATTCACAAATATTGATATGTTTTGTTGGATATGATAGTTATTGATGATAAGGTTATTCATTATTGATGATGATGTGTTCACTGTCTCTTTATATGTTTTGTGAATTAAAGTTCATATATTTACTTAGATTATTATATTGTATCTTCGACACATGTGTTTATGGTTTGTTTTAAGTGTTTAAGGAATTTACAGGTTAATTCTTTCTATAGTTGCTATCTATACTAGCAAGTAATAGTTAGTAATTGTGTAAGGATTGTATTAGGGCAATATTTTGTATTTGGGCTGGTATTTAAATTTAAGCATTTCATTATTTATGTGTGTTTTGTTACGGATTGTCAAATGGGGAGATTGTTAGGTTCTAAAGATTTAGATTTAAATATTTAGAATCACATTTGTATTGTGTTGGCAAACCGAGAATAAAACATGTCTAGACGAGGTTTTTAGGCAATGCTTAAAGGTAGTTGTTTCAAGGTTCAAGTGTAGCTTGATGATGCAAAGAAGATCAGTAGGCTGGATGCTTCGGACTTGAAAGGACTACTGATTCTCTCTGCGGCTTGAGAAAAGAAAGAAAAGCGAATCAAAGGCGACCGGGGCTGCCGGCCGAAAACCCTCCGATGGCAAAGTTAGTTTTTCTTTCTACGTTATCTGAGTTCCAACTTTTTTGGAGTGAAAAAATGAACATACCTTGGCCTTGTCTGAAACAGCCTTTATATAGTGTTCTTATAGGTGGTTATCAAAATTGGAACCTCTCCTGGATTCGAGGAGAGGTAGGAATTAAGTGTAACTTGTATAACCGTTTGGAAGTTATGCTTCTGTTCCACAGCGGATACCTGGCGGTTATGCGTGGGATAAGGGATTGTCACGTCATACTCGAAGATTTTCCTAAGTATGGTACCCTCGTCCTGGAGCTCCTTTGTTGAGTGTGCGCTGGTACGCTCAGGGGCTGTTTCGTCTAACAGGCAAAACCTTCAGGACGAGTTCCTTCAGGATGAGGTTATCAGTACTTTGGACGAGTACATCATTCTAGTGATGCTTACCTCGTCCAGAGCTCTTCTTCCTTCGATGAGGTAATTCTGGGTAAGTTTCTGAAGGTGTTTACAATAGTAGCTGGGTCATGGACGACCTGTATGGACGACTCGGAGATAGGCTAAATCAGTACCCTATCAGTTGCCCCCTGTTCAAGGGTCGTCCAAAACTCTTTGGTTTCTGGACTCGCTTCAACATATTATTCCACGTGTCTCAAGGTAAAGGGTACTCCAAATTATGCCACGCGTCATTACTTACTTGGGTTAACCGTTGTGTCGATTTGAGTTTTTGAGGTTGCCACGTGGTTCTTCTTGATTGGACACTTCGTTTCGGGTTTTACTTTTCAACGCCTATAAATAGTGGTTTTCCTCCTATACCCTCTCAATTTTTCAAATTCCCTCGTTTAACATCTCTCGTCCATCGCCTCGTCTAGGAGTATTCTAGCGTCCCTAGTGTCCTTCGTCTAGAACCAGGTATTTTCTCTACGCTCGTCTTTAGGCTTCCCTTACATTTCCACAATGTCCGAGGTTTTTTTTCGTCTAGCAATAGTGTTGATAGGGAGATAGACGAGTATCGTAATATAACTAGCTATAGTGGCTCTAGTAGTGATAGCAGTAGTAGCGGTGGCAATACTACTGACGAGTATGTTTTTGGGGTCCCTGGGGTTCCCTTAGAAGTTTTCCAGGAAGAGTTTAGGACGAGAGTGATGTCAGGGTCTAAGGCTGGCCCCTCTAGTGCCCCCTCGTCCACTCAGAAGGACGAGGTTGTTGAGACTGTTTACAGCTGTGCTGTAGGGACTCCGGCCAGGACAGACAAGAGAAAATTAGCATCTCTTTGAAGCTGGTACCAAATTCCAGACGAGCTAAATCCTAGATTGGCCGTCCGTGATGAATGGTGTTGCCAACCTCATTTTGGCGTTGGGGTTTACGAAACCTATCTCCTAGGGGGTCTTAGGCTTCCTCTCAACACTTTTGCTAGGGAGTTGCTTACTAGGTTAGGTATAGGTTTGTGTCAGCTAAATCCTAATGCATGGAGGCTAGTTGTTTCTATGCAAGTTTTATGGAGAGAGGTGTTTGAAGGGGATCATCCTCTTACCGTGGACGAATTCCTTTTTTGTTATAAACCCTTTGAAATTAGTCAATCTCGTGGCTTTTATCAATTCACGGCTAGGAGAAAAGACTGTAGGATAATAAAATCTTTGGTTATCTCAGATAGGAGTTGGAAGACGGAGTTCTTCTTCGTCTCAGGTCATTGGGTAGGACGCCCTGCTGAGGTGGGCAGGGATTCATTTCCCCCATATACAGGAGAGTTAGGGAACCTTCGTCCTGAAGGTATGCTCACCACTATAGTAGCATTACCTTTATTACATATCTTTCTGGGCTAACCTCTTCGTCCTTATTGCAGGTGTTAGAAGGCCGTCGTTGAGCAAATTCTATCTAGGACGCGTTCAGAAAGCTCGTCTTCATCCAGAGAGGGACTTCCACTCTTTGGTCACTTTGCAGCGTCTTGCAACTTGGGGACTTGGCCCCAAGCCCTCTCCAAAAGCTTTGGCCCACGAAATCACAGTTCGTCGACGTGAGTTCTCGTCCTGTATTTCCTCTTTTATTTATCTATTTATTTATTTTTACTTATTTATTATTATTTTATTTTATTTTTTGTCGTCTTGGACACAGTTGTTAACTTGTTCACCCACATCTATCATTATTTATTTCAGGGATGGCTACCATGAAGGAAAACAAAGGCAAAGGAGTCGCGGACGAGCGTCCTAAGCAAGACACCGAGACTAGGGCTCGTCCTGCTGCTGGCGACAAGAGGAGCCTGTCAAAGGCCATCAATCTTGAAAACCTCCCCAGCCGGAGGGCCAAGCACAGGAGGTCGTCCAAGCCTGGGGTCGTCTCTCCTATTGTCCCTATTCCTCCTCCTCAGTCGCCGTCCGTCCAAATCCTCGATGTGGAGTCATCTGAGCCTGTTCAACCTCCTCCGTCCAAAACCAGTGTTCCTACCTTGTCTCAGCCTCCTGTTGATGTTGTGCCTAACCTTCTTGAGAGTGAAGGCTTGGCCTGGGAGAGGTTTCAGCAAGCAGTGTCTGACGAGGACGTGGTTGCATGCTACAACATGTCCTTGAAAGATTTTGAACACTCTGGTGTCCACGATCTTTTCAAGGTAAGTAATATGTATTTATTC
This sequence comes from Castanea mollissima, assembly GCA_014183005.1. Taxonomy (NCBI): domain Eukaryota; kingdom Viridiplantae; phylum Streptophyta; class Magnoliopsida; order Fagales; family Fagaceae; genus Castanea; species Castanea mollissima. The sequence goes on from JACAVU010000005.1 coordinate 23,846,015, forward strand.
TCGTAGCTGGTTTTGCTCTTATGATTGTTGACTTTGCTTAATACAAAGACTATTTGTTTGTGCAGGCCATGTCCAAGTTTATAGCTGCGTCCAGGCAAGCTACTGAGCTGGATAGGACGAGGCTACTACTGGAGAGGAGGGTCCAAGAGGTCAGAGACGACTGCAAGGGCTGGGCTGAGACTGCTGCTAAGGCTAAGGACGAGGCCAAGGGTTTGCTCAACCTCGTCGAAGAGCTAAAGGCTGACATAGTGGAAAAAGACTCTCGTCTTGACCACTTCCAAAGGAAGATCGACGAGCTGAGTAACTCCCTTGTGAAGGCCAAGGACGAAGCTGTGGAGGAATTTAGGGCTTCGAAACAGTTCACTGACCTTCTGGACGCCAACTATGCAGCTGGATTTGAAGACTTTCGCATGGAGGCGAAAGAAAAGTTTCCAGAAGTTGATTTCAACCCCATCGTCCTTCAACTTGGAGGTGCTACCAGCTCTTTTCTTCAGACTAGCTCTGAAGATGTCAATGTTGAAGACGATGCCTCAACCAGACCCGCTGAAGACGACCCTGACGCCTGATGCCTGTTATTCGAAGACTTTCATTATTTGTTCAAGTGTTTTCTCCCCGTCTTGTTGTTTTTTTTTAAAATGTATAAGAGTACATTTGTTTCGTCTTGAGTACTTTTGACGAGTTTATGAACAGTGCCTTTCAAGGCTTACTTTCTTAAGGGTTTTTGGACGGTGGTCGTCCACTCTTTATTGTTTAATGAATGTTTATCTTCATTATTATTGTTGTTTCATGGACGAGTTTGTGTATTTTTTATTCAATTGCCTTTTAAGCAATGTTCCCAAGTGTTGGGTGATTGTTTACATGATGTCGTTATGGACGACTATCTTAGGACGATGATTTGTTTTGATTACATACTCATCGTTCGGATGTGGCATTGCCTACTTCCCTTCTTAGACGAGTGAGCCCTGGCTAAGGAAGGCTTTGAAGAGCATGCTTTAGCATTTTTTTCTTTGCTTTATCCTTTTTTTTTTTTTTTATTATAAGGAAAGCTTGGATGAGCATGCCTTCACACTTTGATTTATCCTCATTTTGAAGGAAATCTTAGATGAGTTTGCCTTCGTCCAGAGATTTTGCTTGTCTAAGGCTTTCGCCTCGTCCATGGGTATTATCAGGGAAACTGGAATTCAAATACACAAGAAATCCAAACCATATCATTACATGAACATTGTTCACAAACTTGGCACATGCTTATAAGCTAGTGCCTTATTAAGACACTTAAGTACATAGCATCGTCTTTCATAAGCTAGTCTGTAAGTAATGCAAAAGTTTAAGAACTAGTGCATTTTTATTCATAACACACCATAATAGTAGGAAAAACAAAAGTAAACATAAGCGAACACGCAAATCACAGCTGTAATTTTGCCATTGACTTCCCTCGTCCCTGCTTATCACTGATAGTACCTTCGCAGATGTTCCACGTTCCAAGGATGCTCTAACTTCTGCCCGTCCAGAGCTTCCAGGTAGTAGGACCCCTGCCTTTTGCAGTTGATTACCCTGTAGGGTCCTTCCCAATTGGGTCCTAGTTTTCCATGAGCTGGGTTCCTGGTTGCCAAGGAGACCCTTTTGAGGACAAGGTCCCCCACACCGAACCGTCTGGGTTTTACCATGGCATCATGCTGCCTGGCCATGAGATTTTTGTACCTTGCCGTCCTTTGCTCCGCATCCTTTCTTACCTCATCAATAAGATCGAGGTCAAGGCGAAGTTGTTCCCCGTTGTCTTTCTCCTGGTACTCCATCACTCGGTGACTTGCCATATGGACCTCCGCTGGTATGACAGCTTCACTCCCATAGGCTAGCTTAAAAGGGGCCTCTCCCGTCGGAGTTTGTACAATTGTCCTATAGGCCCAGAGAACACCTGGTAGCTCGTCTGGCCATATCCCTTTCTCCCCCTCAAGCCGAGTCTTGATGATTTTCAGCAGGGATCGGTTTGCCACTTCTGTTTGCCTATTTGCCTGTGGATGGGAGGGTGAAGAATAATGATTCTTGATCCCAAAATGATTGCAAAAGTCCCTGAAGGGTGCGTTGTTAAATTGACGTCCGTTGTCAGATACTAACACCCTGGGTACTCCGAACCTACATAGGATATTCTTCTATACAAAATTTTTCACGTTCTGTTGAGTGATTGCTGCAAGAGGCTCGGCTTTCACTCACTTGGTAAAGTAATCTATACCTACCACCAAAAACTTCATTTGCCGGATTCCTATGGGAAAAGGACCCAGGATATCCAGTCCCCACTGTGTGAAGGGCCATGGGGCTGTCATTGGGGTCTGGTATTCTGATGGCTGTCTAGGCACATTGCTGCAACGCTGGCATTGGTCACACACCTTGACGTAGGCTTTAGCATCTGCCTGCATTGTTGGCCAATAGTAACCGGCACAGACGATCTTATGGATAAGGGACCTTGCTCCTGAATGATTTCCACATGATCCTTCATGAACTTCCCTCAGAACATAGTTTGACTCGTCGGGAGCCAAGCATCTTAAGTAGGGTTGGGAAAAGCCTCGCTTGTACAACACCTCATTTATAAGGACATACTTGGCCGACCTGACCCTTAACTTTCTCGCTTCATCCTTGCCTTCTGGAAGCCTCCCATCTTTGAGGTAAATTATTATCGGACTCATCCAATTCTCTCCTCCTCCTATCTGCTGTATGTCAGGGATGTCTATGCTCGGCATGTACTGGATGTCGCCGAACTCGCTTATGACTCCTGCCGAGGCGGCTTTCGCCAAGGCGTCTGCTTCCACATTCTCCTCCCTAGGAAGTTGAATAAAACTTATGGATGAAAATTTCCGGGCAAGGCGCTTCACCTTGTTGAGGTACTTCTTCATTCGATCTTCCTTGACATCACACATCCCATTTACTTGGTTAATGACCAGTTGAGAGTCTCCTCTGATCGTTAACGACTCCGCCCCTAAGGACCTGGCCAACTCCAATCCCTTGAGTAGAGCCTCGTACTCAGCCTCGTTGTTGGTAGTTGGATACTGCAGACGGGCCGCGTACTCCAGCTTGTCACCGTTAGGGGACTTCAGTACAATTTCAATTCCTCCTGCATATAGTGTGGACGATCCGTCTACATTAACCACCCACATTTCATTTCCTTCGTTCTTGTTCAGGTCGTCCTGACTGGGGGTGAATTCTACAATAAAATCTACCAACGCCTGCGCCTTTATCATGCTCCTTGGGAGGTACCTGACATCAAACTCACTGAGCTCAACGGCCCACTGTACCAATTGTCCAGCAGCTTCCAACTTGCTCATCGCCTTTTTTATGGGATGGTCTGTTAGGACATTGATGACGTGTGCCTGAAAATAATGTCTTAGCTTCCTGGAAGCCGTGATCAACGCGAAGGCTAGTTTCTCCATCATCGGATATCGTCCTTCTGCCCCTCTCATCGCGTGGCTCGTGTAATAGACCGGTTTCTGGACTCTCCCCTCTTTCTGACTAACGCCGAGCTTACTGCGTGTGGGGACACTGCCAAGTACAAGTACAATTCTTCCCCAGGTACAGACGGACTCAACAGCGGTGCCGTCATTAGATACGTCTTCAAGTCTTGGAAGGCCTTTTGACACTCGTCCGTCCACTCAAAAGCCTTCCTAAGGACTTTAAAGAACGGTAAACATTTGTCTGTAGCTTTTGATACAAACCTGTTGAGGGTGGCGACTCGTCCAATAAGAGACTGGACTTCCTTGATATTTTTCGGTGGTTCCATGTTCAGTATCGCCTGGATTTTATCCGGATTCGCCTCAATTCCCCTGTGCGATACCATAAATCCCAAGAACTTACCCGATGAAACCCCGAAAGCACACTTGCTCGGATTTAATTTCATGTGGTACCGTCGCAACGTATCAAAAGTCTCTTGGAGGTCGTCCAGATGTTTATGCTCGTCCTGGCTCTTCACCAGCATGTCGTCCACATACACCTCCACATTTCGCCCGATTTGAGGATGGAACATATGGTTAACCAGCCTTTGGTAGGTCGCCCCCGCGTTCTTCAAACCGAAGGGCATTACCTTGTAGCAATACAACCCTTGGCTCGTGATGAATGAGGTCTTCTCCTGATCCGCTTCATTCATCTGAATCTGGTTATACCCTGAGAAAGCGTCCATGAAGCTAAGTATCCTATGACTTGCCGTCGAGTCCACCAGCTGGTCAATGCGCGGCAACGGGTAGCTATCCTTGGGGCAATCTTTGTTTAGATCAGTGAAGTCCACGCACATCCGCCACTTGCCATTGGCCTTCTTGACCATGACTACGTTCGCCAACCAGTCTGGGTAATGAACTTCTCGGATGAACTTTGCGCCGACCAACTTCTGCACCTCTTCCTTAATGGCATTGTCTCGCTCGGGAGCAAAAACTCTTCTCTTCTGACGCACTGGTTTTGAATAGGGACACACATTCAGGCTATGGGTAATGACACTCGGATCAATGCCAGGCATGTCCTCATGACTCCATGCAAAGACATTGAGGTTTTTCTTCAGGGACCGAATCAAAGCGTGCTTTGCCCCCTCCTTCATGCTCGCCCCAACTCTAGTAGACTTCCTGGGCTGGTTATCATCCAAAGGGACGTCCTCTAATGCTTCAGTGGGCTCAGCCACGACCCTTCTTCCGTCTATACTCATCGCCTGCACGTGCTCGTCCATGGCCAGCATAGCTAAGTAGCATTCTCTGGCGGCCAGCTGGTCTTCTTGCACCTGGCCTACTCCGTGCTCGGTTGGGAATTTGATGGACAGGTGGTAGGTAGAGGTTACCGCTTTCCAGCTATTCAAAGTTGGCCTTCCAATAATTGCGTTGTATGACGATGCACAATCAACAACGAGGAAATTTACCTCCTTGGTTATCTGCTGCGGATATGTTCCGACGATCACTGGCAACGTGATGGTGCCCACAAGTTGCACCTTCATCCCTCCGAATCCTACCAACGACGAGTTCACTGGTCGAAGTTGATCTCGTCCTAGCCTCATTTGTTGGAATGCGGGGTAGTAGAGAATGTCTGCAGAGCTACCATTGTCTATCAATACCCTCCTGGTTGTATAGTCAGAAATGAGCAGGGTGATGACTATCGCGTCATCGTGTGGGTGGTGAATTCGTCCTGCCTCCTCGTCCGTGAACGTAACAGCCTGTTGGTCTACCTCCCTCGTCCTAGGATGTCGTCCAAACAGTTGGATGTTCTGCACCACCTTCAAGTATGTCTTCCTTGACTTGGACGACTGCACCGTCGAGTTTCCTCCTACAATTACCCTTATCTCTCCTAGTGGGGGGCGTGATGATTCCTCCACCTTGGCCTTCATTTTTTCATCTCTGTGGTCTCGTCCAAGGAAGTTCCTCAATTTTCTCTGTCTAATGAGATTTTCTATCTGTTGCTTCAAGTCAAAGCACTCGTCCGTATCATGCCCATGGTCCCTGTGGAAACAACAGTACTTGCTCCTATTGCTCTTGTTGGGGTTTCCCTTCATTTTGTCCGGCCACTTCAAGGACGGATCATCCTTGATTTGCATAAGAACCTGCTCTAGTGGCATAGTCAGGGGCGTGTATTGCTGATTCCTCGCGGAGGAACTGGCCTTCTTACCATCTTTATCTTTCCTCTCGTCAACCCGAGCTTTCTTTGGACGAGGTCCTTGATCCGAATAACGATGGTGACCCGCTTCTGAATGCTCTTCCCTTTTTCTCTTCTTGGCTATGATAGCGTCCTCAGCGTTCATAAAATTCTGGGCCGAATGTACTAGATCGGCCATGGTCTGCGGTTCCTGCTCGTAGAGCTTATGAATGAACAAGTCAGAATTGACCCCATTGTGGAAAGCGGCCAATAATAGCTTGTCATCCATCTCATCCACCATCAGGGCTTCCCTATTAAAACGGGTGATAAAGGATCGCAAACTCTCATTTTCCCCTTGCTCTATGGTCAGTAAGCTGGAGGAGGAACGCTTGTGCCGCTGTCCTCCAATGAAATTGTTGACAAACAACTTACTCAACTCTTCAAAGGATCCCACCGAGTTTGGGGGTATCTTACCGAACCACACTCGTGCCGGTCCCTTAAGTGTGGTGGGAAAAACTCTGCACATAATCTCGTCCGGGACTCCTTGTAGGTGCATGGTCGTCTTGAAAGTTGCAATATGATCGCAAGGGTCGCGATTTCCATCATACGAGTCCAGAGAAGGCATTTTGAACTTTGGAGGTAGGGGGTGACTGCTGATGGAAGCCGTGAAGGGTGAGTCCGTTCGGTGAACCATATCGTCCACTGGGTTCGCTCGCCTCATGTTTTCCCTCATTTCATCCATGGCTCTTCTCATCTGGTCCATCTCTTTTTCCAAGTGCGGCACCCTTCTTGAAGCAGTACCCCTTGTTTGATCTTTGGACTCTACATTTTCCCCTCCTCCTTCCTGACTTGGGGCCCTTCCCTCCATGCGCCCTTCTTGACGCTGCCTCCTGAGGTTGATTTCCCTATTCAACTCCTGGTTCTGACGTGTCAGTTCTGCCATAGCGGCAGCCATGGATTGTATGTGCTGCATAGAAGGCGGTTGCATTACAGGTGCTGATCTGCGATCGCGAAGGGGATTGCTGGATGCATCCCTACTCTCCTGGTGGCCTGGGCTGGTAGCCCTTGATCTTGTTCGAACCATTCAGCCTTTTGCCTGGGATAGAATAACTGTTTTCAACAAAACACGATTGAACCAAAAAGGACTGAGTAGTTTTTCTCACAGACGGCGCCAACTGATGATGCAAAGAAGATCAGTAGGCTGGATGCTTCGGACTTGAAAGGACTACTGGTTCTCTCTACGGCCTGAGAAAAGAAAGAAAAGCGAATCAAAGGCGACCGGGGCTGCCGGCCGAAAACCCTCCGATGGCAAAGTTAGTTTTTCTTTCTACGTTATCTGAGTTCCAACTTTTTTGGAGTGAAAAAATGAACATACCTTGGCCTTGTCTGAAACAGCCTTTATATAGTGTTTTTATAGGTGGTTATCAAAATTGGAACCTCTCCTGGATTCAAGGAGAGGTAGGAATTAAGTGTAACTTGCATAAATGTTTGGGAGTTATGCTTCTGTTCCACAACGGATACCTGGCGGTTATGCGTGGGATAAGGGATTGTCACGTCATACTCGGAGATTTTCCTAAGTATGGTACCCTCGTCCTGGAGCTCCTTTGTTGAGTGTGCGCTGGTACGTGCAGGGGCTGTTTCGTCTAACAGGCAAAACCTTCAGGACAAGTTCCTTCAGGACGAGGTTATCAGTACTTTGGACGACTACATCATTCTGGTGATGCTTACCTCGTCCAGAGCTCTTCTTCCTTCGACGAGGTAATTCTGGGTAAGTTTCTGAAGGTGTTTACAATAGTAGCTGGGTTATGGACAACCTGTATGGACGACTCGGAGATAGGCTAAATCAGTACCCTATTATAGCTGATTGCAGAAAAAGGGAGTGTGGTTTTGCCTTGCTCAACCGATCGAGAATTAGGCTCGACCGATCAAAAATTGAAGGTCCAGTTTTTTCTACAGAATTTTAAATAGGCCCAAAGCCCGCGAAAACGTTTAGGATTTCATCTTAACTTCTCCACATATAAAAGGGAAACTCCAACCATGTTTTGAAGGCTTATGTGTTACTCTTTGTAAGATTTGAGAGGTTTTGTACTTTCTAACTACACAAGAATCCGCCTGAGCCAAAACTACAATCTAGCGTTGGTAGAACATAGTTGCTGCATCAAGATCATTACTGAAGGTGATCTAAAACCTTTGAGTGGATCTCAAAGTCACAAGCAAGGCAGCTTGTGTTGGTGTAAATTCGAGAAGAGAAGGAGTCCATGCATCCGGAGCTTCTACGAGGTCATGTCAGTAAGTTACTACATAAGGTAGCAATAGATTTAGGGTTAAATCTGATTGTAAAAATTTCAATTATCTTATAATGGATTTACTTTACCTTGAAGATAGTTAGGTCAAATCTTCACAGGTTTTTACTTTGAAATGGTTAGTTTCATCGATTTTCCTAAGTCATCATATCGTGGTGTTATTTGCTTATTGCTTTTAAGCATTTTTGCATGATATGATTTATTGGTGTTTAACCTAGATCTGAAAATTAATCCAAGTAATCACTTAGTTAATAAATTAGGTCAAACAATTTGTTTAAGGGGTCTAAACGAACAAACAATGGTGACTAAGTATATTTGACAAATTCTTTTGTTTAAAGCGATAGTACATACATTCAACTATATTATTGAACATTCATCATAATGGTATAATCCAATGTCTTTTCATACATCCAACTTTTAATGGCACAATGTCATCACTGCATAAGATAAATATAGCAATCAAGCCCAAGAAACTGAAAATGATAACAAAGCCCCCCATTAGGCTTTAACCTGGACAATGAGCAAATGTATTTATTACCCTAAAAAATGGAGGAGTATGAGATCCAACGTGAAGTTGTAAATCACCATCCTTCAATTTTATTGCTAGCTGCACACAATTGAACCTATTCCTTCTTGGCATGCCTGTGGTAGAAGGCTTTTATTCTTCCAAGTCCATCTTCAAGGGCAGAATGCTCAACGGCAAATGTAATTCGAAGACAATTCTTAAGTCCAACAGTAACCCCTGGAAGCATAATACTGAGCAGCTAAGCAATCCTTTTTTTAAAAAAATAAAAATAAAAAGAAGAAATTCTCTCTAACCGAGCATGCATTCTACATATGAACGCAAATTCCTTGATTATAAATTTAAGTGTGGCATTAGTTTTAGAGCAAGTAGAGAAATTAGAAAAGGCCTCTATTTGCTGCTAAGAAAATGTCAAAAATATGCGGGAGAAACATAAAGGTGCACACACATATACACAACAATGACAACAATAACAAAATATATGTGTGTATATATATATTTGATAGTTGGGAAAGAGGGATTTGAATGCGGATGTTTTCGTTGGAAATACTAGGAGGTGCCAGTTAAGCTACAAGGCTTAACCTCAGTATTTACAAGGAAAGCAATCAAACAATCTTATGTATAAAAGTATTCTTAGTCACCCAACAAAAAAAAAATTTATGAAAGTATTAAAATAAGTCAAAATTGTTAAATTCTTACCTGGCAGAACAATCACGGATTCCTCCTTGGCTAACTTCATACAGAAGTCCACATCATCAATAATGCCTTCAAGTAGTGATAGATTTAGCTTCAACTGTCACCAAAAAGGGGAAAAAAAACTCTTCAAATGTTTATGTTGACGCCTAGTCTCATATTTGTATATACATCCTTACCATTGCAACCATGGACCCTTCTGGTTTGTGTGGACAGGTCAGACAAGGGATTTCTTGAATTCTATCATATAAAATGTCTGCAGCTTCTCTAATTATGGTTAGAATCTTTGAATAGAAATCCTCTTTTGTGTGCTTCAGGATTTGGGTAAGTGCCCCCTATAAAACGTAAAACATTTGTAATTTTTGGACAAGATAAGGCAAGGAAATTAAAGAATAAAAGATGATGGATTATATCCTAAATTTCTATTATAACAAAATCCATAAGAAAAACATATGCATGTCTCTAGGAGATGCCAAGAGAATATAAGATTTATGGATTAGAGAAATTAGATCAGCAACTTCAATGAGCCATCTCTCACCATCTTTTATTAAATCGCATTCCCATTATTTGGATTTTTACCAACCATATGATTTATGTGGTTAAAAAAAAAGGACAAAACTTATTAAAGTACCATAGGTGCTCTTCCTTAGATTTCCCTCTTAAGATTCTATCATGTGATTATTTAACTAAAAAATACACATTCATCCCATGAGAAAAAACTTACATAGTAGAATTTTAAGAGAAGAACTTAAATAACAACACCTAAGTACTGTACTTAAGTCTTGCCTTCTAAAAAAAAACCATGTTTGAGATGTATTGCTTGGTTTATGTTAGAAATTAGGATGTTATTGCTAATTTCTCATTCATTATGAGGTCTACTCGTAAAATTTATAATGAGATCAATCATGAATGTGAGAAGAGAGAGTACCATTTTACTATACTCCGAGAGTACTTAAGTATTTTCCTTACTAATTAGCTAATGCATTAATTACATAGTTCTATCATCAGATTTTCTATTTAAGCATGCATTAATTCATATTTCTATTTAAGCATGCATTAATTCATATTATTTTGTATGTATAGTCTAGTACGTTATACAAAATTAAAAGGTATTGCATTCTTTTTCAAATTTTCTTTTTATTTAAAATATATTGGAAAAAAGAAGTTAAAATTAGGTACCTGCATGTTTGTTGGGGGGTCGGTGGTGATGTCCAGAAAATTCCTCATGCACTCCACAAACTGGATAAAAGAAAACACGATCTTCAGGTATGTAAAATACTTCTTGTTAATTAATGAATTAATCTCATTGCACAAGGAAAATACATTGTGAAAGTAAACAGGTATAAATCTTCAAATTCAGTTAATAATATAATCTATGATCAAAGATGATACATCTTTGATCATCAATCGCGCGAACTAACATTTGAGATCCAGGATTCTTGTTATCATTAGTCCATTCACTATTCATGTCTTTTATTTATTTATTAATGAAGCTATTTCTTTACTTGTATGGCTTGGATGTTTCACGTTTCTTGAAAAATGATCCGATTGATGGAAAATTGTATGATACTTATGAGTCTTCATTCAAACAAAAGGGTAACTTCATCTCCAAGGTACAAGACCAACACTAGGAACTCATCTTCTGTTTTCGTCTATAAGCAAGCTTCAATAACCATAACTTGACAAGAGAATATTATCAGTTACACTACATACACTGGTTAAAGTATAGGCAACACAACTACAAACTTACAAATGCAAGATTCTATACCAGGAAAACATAAAATTATTGTAACTATAAATACTATGTCAAATATGGAAATTGGGATATAATGTAATGGAAAAGATGAAGCACCAACCCCTGATTGATGGAAGATGCCATTGGGGTCACTTGTCACAATCCACCCAAGTCGCCAACCAGGAACAATCCATCTCTTTGATATGGATCCAAGTGTTAGAACAGGTACAGTTGATCCAAACACTCCCATGGGCACAAATGGATTACTTCCAAAAGCTAGATGGCCATAAACTTCATCAGAAATCACAAAAATCCCAAGTTTGCTAGCAGTCTCTGCAATCTAAGCAAACAAAAAGGCAAAAATTGAAACTTTTAGTTAAATAGAAGAACCAGTAACCTTCAAAATTTAGATGACATATTGAACCACCTCTTTCAAATGTTGGTACGTGAAGACGTTTCCACAAGGATTGCTGGGGTTGATGATAACCATAGCAACTGTGTTCTCATCCGCAAGAGCTTCAACAGAATCGAGATCAACCTCCCAACCCTTTTCGGGTATAAGATCAAAGTGGCGAGCTTCAAGCTTACTACAACTCGCCCGAGCTTCATACTGTGGATAACCTGGTCTTGGAAACAGAATGTTGGCATTTGGACGCGCAAGGACAGATACAACGATTTCTATTGCTTGGGTACAACCACCTGTGAGATACACATCATCTGGCGATAACTGGTATGGAAAATCTTTTGAAAGATATTCTGCAACAGCCCTGTAATGAAAATTAAGTTGGAAGTATAATTATCAAATTGAAAGGATACCACACGCACCTTGAGTTGCAATGCTCATTTCACAAGTATAACTACTTGTGAAGCGTTGGGGGAAAGGGAGAGAAGGATTGGGTTCGAGTCTTTCAAAAGGAGTTTTACGTACATATATACTTAAATTAGGACAGAGTAAAACTTCTATCTTATATAAAAAAAAAAAAAAAATCAAATTGAAAAAATTGGTTTGAAAGTTTGCCAATCTAAGAACTCATTTTAAGAAGTTCAATAAACTTCCACATTTTTACCCAGTCGCATAATTATCAAATTGAAAGGTTTGGTTTGAAAGTTTGATATAATAAGAACTCATTTCAGAAGTTTAATAAACATCCACATTTTTATTCTGGTCACTCACTTCAATATCGTTTAACCAGGACAGTTCTTATGTTGCACTTTTCTGATTCTATTTAGCACGCTGATTAAAACTAGATTTCAAAATCCTATTGCTCATGATATGTTGGACTGGGATTCGCCATGAGATGTGTCGCGACTTTGTACAAGTTTTCATGTGGTCCTAGCTAGGTCACTGGTGACTCACTATATGCCGCATGAGTCTATGCATCTTTTTGGGGAATTAAAATTTAACATTTTCTAAGGTTTTTATTTATTTTAGGTGAGAAAGACATGCACAATAATCAAATGTGTGGTCCTAGGCATATGGGAAGGAACTTAAAAAAAAAAAAAAAAAACAGCACGTGTGTGCTCATCATGTACTCTATTAATCTTTTCTTGATTAAGGAGTATCGCAGTCTTTTCATTAAAAAAAAAAATAGCTTAATAAAAAGTTATTTTACTTTGATTTGCTGTTAACTTTTTATTTATATATAATTTAATAATTGAGGAGGAAGATTTCTTGTTAACTTAAAGCATGGTCTTTATATAAATTGGGAGATTGAAAAAGCCTAAGATTTTGGATTTTTAGAGAATTTAGTTTAGGGTCTATTTTTCTCTACCTTCAAATTAGTAATTTTTCTGATATTAGCCCTTTCCTTAAAAAATTTTTATTGTATTTTTATTTTTATTTTTTAAGATAGTTTCAACTTATGACGTTCGCTCTTGATAATAACAAACCAATTTTTTATTATCAAACCAAAATACTAATCAGTTTTTGATATAAGCGAAAATCGAACCAAATCTCTTATTCAACCATAAAAAACTTTATCAATTTTAATTTTTTTTTTTTTAAAAGTTAAAACTATTGAGAAGCTAACAAAGATACAAAATATATTCCTTGGCAAATCTTCAAAGGACTCATTTCAAGAAATTTGAGAGGTGTTTGACAAGCATGTTTAAATACATTTTAAACAATATTACACACATTTTCACACACATTTTTACTCACACGTATATCAAAAATACTAAAATAATATAACTTAAACTACTTTCTCAAGCACCCTTTTGATAGTTACGAATTACGATCAAACTCGTTTTAAAACTTCATAACCATTATAGACATTTGCTAGTGAAACAAAATTGAATGGTGATAAAATCATTGAAAATAATATATTGCAAATCCTCGCAAACTTGAAAACGAAGCAAACCAAACCTTGTCTCTAGTGTCCGCGCTACCTATAAAGCCACTTTCTTTGAGCTTGTCACAATTGACCATGACCATAATATTTTTTTTTTTGAGAAGAACAATTGACTATAAGTTTTAACTTCTTTGTGCTTCACCTAAAAGTCACATATGACCGTTGAAAATAGACTATACAATGACAAAAAATCTCATCTTTTCAAGGGCTTGAAAAGTTGAGAACCTTGAGATTCAGTCCAGTCATTTTAACTTCAGTGTACGTGAGATTCGACAAAACCCAACCAAATGTAATTTTCATACTAATTGAAAATAGTTTTTTTTTTTTTTTTTATAAAGGAAAATTGACAATAGAATTTGATTAGTACTAAGCGCAGAATTCTCATAACAACATTAAACTTATGAGAGAAGCTATGTTTATAATATTTTTATAATATTTTCACAATAATTATAGGTGGTTAATTGTTATTGGTTCAAATTTGAGTCTAACACAAAGATTACTTTTTTGCCTAATAATAACAACCAGTAACAATATGCTACTTAGAATTTGTTGTAAAAATATTATGAATATATTATTTCTCTAAACTTATTGTCTTGATTTTAATTATACTAATTTTGTATTTTTTCACTGCGTAAAAAAACATTTATAAAAAAAAAACACACACATATTTTAATAAGGAGTACCAAAAAAAAATCTCTTCCAGTCTAAAATATATATTATTTGGTATTAGAAATAGGTAGCTAAATAATTAAATTTATTATATTTTAAAAGGTTAAACTTTAATTTAACATAGTATGTGATAATTGAACATTTGTTTATATAACAGTGATATTAATATATAAAACACAACAAAAGAGGAATCATCAAACAAGATTTGGAGAAAGAAAATTGCAAACCTCATGGAGACCAATTAAAAAAAAAAAAGAAATGGAAATTGTTATAGGAGATTAAAATTAAATGCTAATCATTTATCGGAAAACCCAGTTGCATCCGTGTCAGCTCCCACCTATCAGGTACGGTGCAGATGCAGCTACAAACTTCTATATACAGTAATTAGACACTCATGCAGAGATTTTTAAGTTTTGAGGTACGAGTGGTGATAATTTCTCATTTGAGATTTTTTGGTTAAAATTGTCAAAACTAGATTAAGTTGAAAAAAGGACTTCAGTTTGAGTGTGTTCATTGTGCAACTCAGTATATGCAACAATAATTAGCGCAATAAAAATATAGGTCAACGTACCTCCTTGCCTCGGCAATACCTACGGTGGGAGGGTAACAGTTGAAGTTATAGGAGTACGTAGCATCAGCAACAGCATCTGGGGCAACAGGGGTAGTTCGATAGCTCGGAAACTCAGTTGGGTCAGCACGGCCGAGAGGAATGGTGGGTCGCTTATCGTCCTTGTTACGATTAGCCATCAGCTTGGTGAGAACACCACGGACGGAGATGGAGGAAGCGATTAACTCTGGGTTCCCTTGGAAACCCCATTTCTTGTGTCCGTTAATAACCTCCATAGCTAGCGTTTGGTGGAAGTGACAAAGTGGGGTTTGGGTATGTGGTGAACTAAAAGCTATAGCGGTCAGCTCAACTATGATTGAAGTGAAGCAGTTGTTGAAAGATACACTGAACCGCACACATATATATACATATATGGGTTCTATTAACCTGAAGCTTAGACACATATTAATAAACTATTTTAATAAAATTGTTATTGAAGAATGAAAAAGTGATTAATTGTTTATAATAACTTTCTAAATTTTTTATAAAAGATTTTCAAAATGAATAATTAATGTATACTCTTAATATAGGATTCAGATCCTCTAGAGTTCCTAGGGTACTCTACCAGTAGATTTCATTAAATCCTAACTGTTCTTTAATGATTTAATGGTTTAAATTCTGCCATGTCAGCATTTCATTAATAATATTCTTAAAATAATAAAATATGTGAAGAGTGGTTAGGATTAATGAAATCTACTTGATAGAGTACCCTAGGAACTCTAGAGGATCTGAATCCCTTAATATATGCCTTACATTAGCTGGAATGCTCTCTCTCTCTCTCTCTCTCTCTCTCTCTCTCTCTCTCTCTCTCTCTCTCTATATATATATATATATATATAGTCAGAGCCAATCATGAATTTTACGTAGCAATAACATTTTTAAGAGTCCATAAAAATATTGTATGGACAAAATATAATATAATCTATATTTCTCATTTATATTTATAGCAAATATTAACAAGTACTATGCGATCTTTATTAATGTTAAAATAATGTGTGTCATACCTAATAAAAAAATTGAATAGATAGGAAATATTGTATAAAGTAACCTTAAGCCTGTAAAGCTGACAAAGGCTAACAAAATGCTGATATAGAGACGAGCATCTTCAAATGGTCCCTCATTGTTCATGAGTGATACAAGTACTTGTATGATGCCACAGGAAAAAAGAAAAAAAAAATTATGTATGTACTACATATAATTAATTATCAAATATTTAGAACATTTGGCTTACAAAAATAGGACCTGGCTCCTCCCCCTAAAAAATATAATATGATTTTCTTAAAAAAAGAATTAAGTAATAGGCGTAGTGGTTATAGAGACGACAAAAAAATTCTCATGGTCTTCTAAATAATAATTTAGTAATAAGCTTAGTGATTATATAGACAAGTTATTTTTGTTTTCTCAAATTCATTTTTATTGTAAAATTAATTTTTATATTTGCTAAAGTTTTGGATTATTTGTTGTTTTGAAGACTTCATTAGTTTCATTGTGATTTTTTTATTACTTTTATAGACAAATTGGTAATTTATACTACATGTGAAAATTTTAAGATTTTTACATTAGATTATATATGCATGTTAATGACTGAAAATTATTCTAAGAAATATTATTATCAAGCATAACTTTTATAAGAGATTTTTTTCCCCTCTTCTATGTAAATGTCTAATATCAAAATAGTCAACTTTTGTATACTGATTAAAGTTTTAAAAATTAATGAATTATTTATATGTGTGTGCACGCTAGTGCATTTGAGATTTGTCTTTATTAATGTAGCAATAAATTAACTCGGCCCTCCTAAACATAAATTTTTGGTTTTGCCCCTTAGTAGAGTTCAAGCTTGTATATATAAAAAAAAGAGTTCAAGGGGAGCTTCCCCCCCCCCCCCCCCCCCTTTTTTTTTCATAAAAGAAGAAGAAGAAAAAGACTATTACACTAAATCAAGACAACTATATGCCTTGAGCCTTAGATTAATTGCAGTTGGGCCTACCTCTAACAACCATTATGTTTAGAAGTTAGAATATAAAAATTCTTTAGGGTTTTTTTTTATTACTTTTTGGTCATTTGATTTTTTCGGTCAGAATCAGATAATCACTAATTAGTTAAAATTATTGGGGGGCCTGAAGTTAGTTCTTTCATTATTAAATTCAAAAGGTTCGTTGATTAGTTTTTTTCTGTTTCCATTGAAATTATGTGTAGGAGAGGTAAATTGTTTTATTGTGGGCAAATGCATTTTCTATTGAATAAAAAATGAGAGTTGGAATTGATATATATATAAAAGTAGAGACCTCATATGGGAAAGTATAACGTTCTGCCAAGTGGCATATTGTATGACATCCTTCTCATTTAGGCTTCCACCTTACCTAAATTTATCATTTATGTCAACCTATTAAGTAATGACAAATGCATTTATTTCAATGTATTAATAAAATTTTAAGAATTTGTCTACATTTATAACTTTACATACTTTGAATTGATATAGATGGATTTAACAAGTCATGGGAAATGTAGGAATAAAATTCAAAGAATTTGTATATATTTATAACTTTACATGCTTTGAATTGATATGGATAAATCTAAAAAGTCATGGGTACGGTAGGAATCAAAAAAAACTTTTCAATTTTCAACATAAGACTAACTTCAATCTTTGAATTTTATTCCTACATTTTCCATGACTTTTTAAATCCATCCATATCAATTCAAAGTATGTAAAGTTATAAATGTATACAAATTCTTTGAATTTTATTAATACATTAAAATAAATGCATTTTTCATTACTTAATAGTTTGACATAAATGCTAAATTTAGATGAGGTGAATGCCTAAATGAGAAGGATGTCATTCAATGTGCCACTTGGCAGAATGTCGTGCTTTCTCACATGAGGTTTCTGCTTATATATATATATATATATATATTGATGATTGATTGATTGATGTGGAGAAAAATAATATTTGCCCTATTCATTGAATTCAACTCTTGCAATTTTGCATTGAAGTTAGTCTTATATAGAAAATTGAAAAGTTTTTTTAATTCCTACATTTCCTATGACTTTTTAGATCCATCCCTATCAATTCAAAGGATGTACAATTTTAAATGTATATAAATTCTCTGAATTTTATTCCTACATTTATAAATGTATACAAATTCTTTGAATTTTATTAATACATTGAAATAAATGCATTTGTCATTACTTAATAAATTGACATAAATGCTAAATTTAGATAAGGTGGAAGCCTAAATGAGAAGGATGCCATATAATTTGCCACTTGGCAGAACCTTATACTTTTCCACATGAGGTCTCTGCTTATATATCTATATATTGATGGCAAATGCATATATATCAATGTATTACTAATAAAATTCAAAGAATTTGTATACATTTATAACTTTACGTAATTTGAATTGATACAGATGGATTTAAAAAGTCATGGGAAATGTATGAATAAAATTCAAAGAATTTGTATACATTAATAACTTTATATGCTTTGAATTGATACAAATGGATCTAAAAAGTCATGGGAAATTTAGGAATAAAAAAAACTTTTCAATTTTTTGCATAAGACTAACTTCAATGTAGAACTACAAGAGTCGAATTCAATGAATTGGGCAAATATTATTTGTCTCCACATTTGTCCAGTATAAATCTCTATTTCCATTGGACTTAAAAATTAAACTTCCATAATTTTCTCACAATATCTTTGTTTTACTTTCTGAGAGGTATGTTAATTTTTAAAATATTACGTTCGTCTTAAATATTTTGTTTACATTTTATGTATACAGTTTTACTTATGTAGCATTGTAATTTATTTAGAATTATTTTTTCTTATTATGTGTCAATTTATATTTTTGGTTTTCTGTATGATGTGTATACCTGGTAAGGATCTATTTTTGGCTATTTTAGTTCAATTAAAATTTGGAGGTTAAATTGTGATATTATTGCATTACTATGACATTATTTTTTCTATTGTTGTATCATGAAATTCTAGAATTTTTTATAGCTAATTGATATATAAAACATAAATAATACAAGAAAGACACGTAGGAACCAACAAGTTTATAGGTGACAATTTCACTGTGATCTAGTAACATTTCTTGGTTGCATGAATTAGAGGAATTCCCCCCCCAATGTATTTAGTTATAATTTAGTTTTAGTAGAAAACCTCATAGATTAAGTATGACTAATAATAATAGTATTCATGAAATCAATGGGTCATAAATAATTTCTTATAATATTAAAATGCACCGCGCATCACACGGGATATCAGCTAGTTTGTTTAAAAGAACGTGCTTGAAAAGAGTGCATCTTGCAATGTTTAACAAGGAGTGGAATTTGTTATTTCATTTTCATTTTTTTCTTATTCATTAGAACTTTCTTACTATAATTGAACTTGCCTTGTGAAGTTTTTTTTTTTTTTGGATAAATCAAAATGATGCTCCTAAGGTATGGTGGATTACTGGATTTTCAAAAAATGACACTACTATTTATGGAAGGGTTTTATAGATGGACAAAGTTTAGTTATAAAATTGGTTGTAACCTAAGGTAACCTTACTTAATAAAATAGACATTACTGTATATTTTGAAAATCTAACTATTGAATTGCATGTTTTTTATGCTCTTAATACACATGTCAAATTTTGTGTCAATCAGATATTATTTACTATATAATTTATAAGCTTATATTTTATGCATAATTTTAAACTACAAAAATTTGCAAATTAAACAATTTATTAATAACATAACTATTAATATTTAATTTTCTAGAAATTTTGCAAGCATGAAAAATATAAGAAGAAGATGTAATCCAATGATTGATTTATCAAAATTTACATTCAATAAAAAGATATTGAGTCCACAACCAATTTTGTAGCCTAAGGTTACAACTAAATTTGTAGCTAAACTTTATTCTTTATAGATTGGATTGAGAATTATAAGATCATACTTTTGTTTGAAAAATAAAAGCAAAATGATGATGATGATGATTTTTTTATAAACATAATGATGGTGCTAATTAAATATACATTTATGCAAAAAAATAATTTTAGTTCTCACCCTTTTTTATAAAGAATTTTATCCTACTTTCTTACTTCTTTACAAATTAAATTATATATATATATATATATTCCTTACCAAATTTATTCTCTTGTTGACCAACGGCAGTCTTAATGGGACAACAATACAAATAATCTAAAGAAGCACTATTAAGTGGAGTTGTTAGCCCATGAGATAAAATATTATAAGTTTAGGTCTTTACTTGCACTAATTGCGACCCTCCTCCTAGGTCACCTATGTGATGGGTTTATGGGTTTAATGGACTTGAATAATGTATCATGGATTTAAAGGTTTTAAGTTTTTTCCACCTTACTACCGATCCATTGGTAGTGGAGGCTCTAGGAATCTTTTTTCTAGGATAGCCATTAAGAAACTTAAACTATACAAAATATAATTTTACACACAAATTTCATAAGAGTTAAATTACGCGGTCACGAAATAGTGTAACAAATGATCAGTTTATATTGATTTGTATGTAAGCAGGTACAATTTTATGTATGATTTTTTACAATAAAGAATACAATGAACTCCTCTATTCAATCTCCAATAAACTTTATGATCTGAAGGGTTATAAAGCTTGATCTTGAATTGTGTCTTCATATCTCCAAGTTGAATGAGTAATTGAATGTATTTTTTATATGATGTCGAGGGCTGTTGGTTTAATCTTGAACCAAATCAATGGACTTGAAGAAAAATCCATACTTTGATTTGAAGAAGTAGGAATTGGCCTTGGTTTTGAATGAGTAATAGAATTTTTTTGGACTGAGAGATGACTCTCTATTTTGGCAGAGTGTTAGAAAGGTTTTCTCTCTAATTTTTTTCCTTTTCTCATATGAGGAACCTCTATTTATAAACTGCTTAATAGTCTTTGATTTTGAAAATTTTCTCAACATTTATTGAGAGTTAATTATGAATTATGAATTTTAAATTCAAATTTGAATTTAATCTGGTCTTCTATTTAATAAAAACCTTTCATGTGAGTTTTTTTCTTCTGATGTTGCCACGTGGCTCTCTTCATTAAATGCCACACATGGCTTACGTGACTTGTGACACATGTCATTTTTATGTGAGTCGTGATAACTCAAATATTTGACGTGTGAATTGATTTTATTTACTGATTGTCTACTATTGACACAACATCAATTGGAAATGAATTTGATCACAAATATTTGATAATGATCAATTGGATTACTGTGAATACATCATGGAAATCTTGATGTCTACACTTGTAAAAAGAGAACTTCAATATTTTGACATCATAATAAAACATGTAAATGCATAAAATTTTACAATTTCTTTCTACTAATACAATGAAAAAGTAAAAAGGGGATTGCTCAGAGATAAAGTGAGAACTTAAAATTGTAAGATGAGAGAGAGAGCAACAAATGATACTCGCTGCAACTGCAAAGGTGAGAGGAGTAAAGTTGTCAGCATTGTAGAGGAGAACTCATGGCTACAATATCTCTCTCTAACTCTCTTGGTACCTTTTTTTTTTTTTTTGGAAAATGAAATTATATTTTTTTTATAGGATGGGTTGTATGAATTATGAATATAAATGATTAGGGGTTTTTATTTTTTATTTCTCCTTTTGAATAGACTTTTTGTTGAATTTTTTGTTCATTTATTATTTTTTGGTCTAATCTTGTTGTTATTTTGGTTATTTTGTATTGTTGTTATTTTGGCTCTTATTTTTATTTTTTATTTAAGGGTTAAGGATTATGTTTGAGGGGTCAAGATTATTTTTGTTGAACCCAAATTTTTAGGATGCTCAAGTCATGTGTTCAATATATTTCTTAAGTAGACAAACCATAATATATATTTTTTAAAGTAGACAAACAAAACATATTAGTTTAAAAGTAATTATATATATATATATATATATATTATATATATATATATATATATATAATATATATATATATATATCATATACTATATAATAAAAGTTGGTTTTAAAGAAGCTGTGGTTACACCAGGTGATAACTCTCACTAATTAGTAAATTAATTATATATTTTTGTTAAGATATATTTCCTCAATTAAAGGGATAATATTTACAAACTATTTACAAAATTTTATCATTTAAATTTCAACAAATTTAAATTCTGCTCAAACTAAAAGTTTATTATAAAAATTTCTAAACAGAAATCCCACACAACAATCCACATTCTCTTTTTAAAAAAAAGCATAAACACTTATAAAAATAAATAAACTCTTATAAAGACTAAACTCTAAACAATTAGATATGATTGTTTGCTTATTTGAAGGAGAGAGTATGAAAGAAAATGTGAGGATGGAAAGGATTGTTATTATCAAGGGTAGGGAAGGAAGTCCTCATTAAAGCAGTAGCTCAAGCTATTTCTACTTACACTATGGGCGTTTTCCAATTACTGGTGAAGTTGTGCAATGATTTGAATGCAATGTATGCGAGATTTTGGTGAAGGTAGGCCAATAATGAAAGTAAAATACATTGGAAGAGTTGGTGTGTATTATCTCAATCTAAGAAAGAGGGTCGAATGGGATTTCGGGACATAAGGAGCTTTAATTTGGCTATGTTAGCAAAACAAGGGTGGAGGCTTTTGCAAGATCAACAGTCTTTAATTTATAAGTGCTTTTAAGGCAAGGTATTTTCCTCGGGCATCATTTTTAGAGGCTACTGATGTTCCTAACAGCTCATACGTTTGGAAAAGCTTGATTGTTTCCCAACCAATCCTAAAGAGGGGTTGCTGTTGGCGGGTTGGGGATGTTGTCAATATTCGGGTTTTCTATGATAATTAGCTGCCAAATTATCCAACAAATAGAGCTCTTCATCCACTACTTGATGGAGATTGGGACTGTTGAGAATCGGACTTGATTGACTGGAATATTCATGACTGGAATCGAAGTATTATTGCTGCAAAATTTCATCCAGAGGATATGGAAGTCATGGTTCGAATCCCATTGAGTAGAAGGCATGTTCCAGATGTGTGGATGTGGCTTCATAATAAAAAGGAAATTTCTCAGTGAGGTCGGGATACTATATTGCTAGAATGATTGTTAAGGAGGGGAATGGACTTATGGAGAGCTCGAATAGATGAGGAAAAGGAGAGGTTTGGCAGAAATTATGGAGATGCCATCTGCCCAATAAAATAAAGGTGTTTGCGTGGAGGGTATGTCAAGATATTTTGCCAACGAAGGAAAACCTATCCCGTCGAAAAATTGTTGAAGATTGATCCTATGAGCTGTGCAAGCAAGGGGATGAATCTGTGCTTCATGTGCTGTGGGAGTGTGGAGTTAAACAAGATGTGTGGGCTGGTAGCAAGGTGTGTATGCAGAAATGCCCAACGTTCAGAACAGATTTTCTTTAGTTAGTTAAGGGTTGATGACACGGCTTCAGGTGGAGGACTTGGAGTATTTCTTTGTTCAATGCTGGGTTTTCTGGAATCAGAGAAATTCGGTGGTGCACAAAGGATGTATTCAGGATCCGACTAGGCTGGTACAGCGTGCGAAAGACTTTCTCCAGGAATATCGTGATGCCCAGACTCAGCTCTCAGTTCAGATTTCATCTAGTGCGATGCAGCATTAGGTGCGATGGGTACCGCCTTCAGGTTCAGTATATAAGCTTAATGTGGATGCAGCAGTGTTCAAAGGGATGAAGGCCTCAGGCGTGGGTGCAGTGGTTCGGAATGAGTTTGGCGAGGTTATGGCGGCGATGGCGGGGAAAGGCTCTCAGGTATAGGACAGTGAGGAAGCTGAGGCGTTAGCATGCAGACGAGCTATGGAGTTTGCTTTAGAAGCTGGTTTTAGGGAGATTATTTTAGAGGGGGATTAATTGTAGAGGGAGATTATTTTTGGGACGTGTATGATGACATTAAAAGTATGGGAAGGGAGTTTAGAGTTTTTTCTGTTTCATGTGTTAAGAGGGGTGCCAATTTAGTGGCACATTCATTGGCCAATTTTGCTAGACACATAGATGGGGAAATAGAGTGGTTGGAAGAAATCCCCCACCTGCTTCTGAAGCTTTGTATTTTGATAACTGCAATATTTGTTGAAAGAGATTGCCTTCGATTTAAAAAAAAAAAAAAGAAGAAGTAATATTTTAAATTGTTTTATAATTTATTATTAGTATTTATTTAATAATTTAGTTTTAATTATTTAAAAATTTTTGAGGTTACATATTTATTTATTTAAAACTAGTGTATATATATATTTATTTATTTATTTATGTTTTGCAAATATAATTTTTTTCGAATGTTCACACCCGTACATGTGCTCAGCTTAAAGTTGTCCCTATTCATGGGATTTCACTTATATATATATAAAATGAATTATGAACTTGCATGTTGTCAGCCACATTTAGAAACTCCCCCATTTATATACAACTTATACATATCACATTGAGATGCGTTTTATAAAATAAACTCCCCCGCATGCTTCTTTTGTATTCTCTCCGGTCTGGATAGTAACACTTAATGAAATTGGTTTTTGGGATTGTTTGAATACTAGTTATTGTTGAAAATTAAAAAGTGAAAACGCTGTAACAAAATAATTTTTAAATGTATAAATGGTATCGTGAGATCCAACTTAAATTTTTTTTTTTTGCTGAATAAAATACTTGCAGGTCCTGTGAACGGCTTGAAATCATTTCAATGCAATCCAAACGTAGGCTTAGGGTTTGTTTAGATACTGAAAACACTGTAACAAAATAATTTTTAAATGTGCGAATAGTACTGTGAGACTCAGTTTTAAAGTTATTTTTACTAGAAAAAATATTTATAGATCTCGCGAACAGTGCACAAGATCCACTAAAAAACGCACATGATAGCACAAACACAAACTCCACTAAAAAACGCTGTATCCAAACTAAAACTTAATGTTACACCGGAGAAAATTGGTCTTATTATAAAAAAAATTCATGTAATTTATTTTTGGAAATTAATAATATTAGTTGAATATTATTATTATTATTATTTTCTGAATAATATTAATTTATTATTGAGACGCACACTATAATTATATATCCCACCAACCATATTTTATGTGGTGAGTGCAAGAGAGAGAAGCAGAGAATGAAAGAGAGAGCTTGAAGATAAAAGCTAATGCGAATATAATACAAATATCACAGCAACACACAACACGTACAGTCACGGTCACGGGTAGACCAAGCTGAGAGCTGAAGCTAGTAGTAGCAAGAAAATGGAGGAGAACGGAGAAAAAAGATGGAACTTTTTGGGGATGGGAAAGCTGAATCCACAGTCGAAAACATCAGTTCGAGGGCTTTTGATGAAGATATGGGGAAGTGTTAACAAAGATGATCCAAGGCCACTTTTGCCTCTCGGACATGGCGACCCTTCTCCTTTCCCATGTTTTCGGACCACTCCCATAGCCGAAGATGCCGTCATCGACTCTCTCCGCTCCGCCAAGTTCAATTCTTATCCACCCACCTCTGGACTCCAGCCGGCCAGAAGGTAAATATTATTAGATATCTATTTTCATGATATTTTTGCAATAAATTAGTAAGTTAAAATTAAAACACGTAACAATTTACTAATTAAAATTTGTTGTAAAAATATAAACGTTATATATGTATAGCGGTATAAAATCAGAGTCTCGTATCTTATTCAATAGGAGGTTAAAATTAGAACATGTAATAATTTACCCATTAAGATTTACTATAAAAATGTAGCATATGTATAGCGGTATAAAATCACTGTCTCATCTCTTTTTTTTGGTTAAAAGGGATTCATTCAGAACTTAACTAGCCAACAAAGGTAGAGTATTGGCGCATCGCCTTAAATACAAAACATTCACATCATTCACTTTATATTCTCTTGACATCCTATTTGACTATTTTCGAGTCCTGTAGGCTTTTGCTGGTTCTCCTGTAAATGGGTTTTACTTACGGTCCCTGTAAATTGCATCGTGTTGTAATTTTTTTTTAATTTTTTTTATAGTTTTATTGCAGCTTTATGTCTTATATTTGCAGTTTTTAAGTTTTGAGGTCAGCAAAGAAAAAAATATTAAAATAAATTATGAGGTTAGTATTCAAATTTTTTTTTTTAAAAATAGAATTCAAATTAGTACAATCTTAACAAGCATCACAAAACTTGTTAACATTTGACTAAATTTATTACTGATATCATGTTATCTTATTATTTATCATTAACTCTTTATTACCTTGTAATTGTAAATATTTTGTTGAAAAATTATTGTTCATAACGATTAATGAAAGAGTCTCGAGGTCACACAATCAACTAGTACAATCTTAACAAGCACCACAAAACTTGTTAACATTTGACTAAATTTATTACTGATATCATTTTATCTTATTATTTATCATTAACTCTTTGTTACCTCGTAATTGTAAATATTTTGTTGAAAAATTATTGTTCATAAGGAATTATGGAAGAGTCTCGAGATCACACAATCAACTTATGTTTGGATTATATCCCTAACATACAGGACTACTATTAGTGCTTGGTAAAAAATAATTTAATTATTACTTGACATATATACAAATGTGTTATCAAAAAAAAAAAAAAAATTGGTATATATTAACATTACTGCTTAAGTTTCATTTTATTTTATTCAATAATTAAGATTGACAATTATTATTATTTTTTTAAGTCTCAATTACTACCATTAAAATCTATTACATTATGTGAAATACTATCTCATTATATATCTTTGTAATGTACTTACATATTGTTGTCTTTTTCACAACCGACTTGTTGCTATCGTTATTTTATTACAAATTTGCTTAGGCAATAGTTGCGCTGTCGGGCATCAGGTAGGGTACAAAAGCGTGAAAAACAATGGTGGAGGTGGTTTGCATTTTTATTTTTTTATAATAAAAATTCAATATTAAATAAGGAATAGAATTAAAGAAACAAAAAGGTTAGCTGGGGTTATCCTCCTATTAATAATTATTGGCTGCTATCACTCTTTTAGAATAAAGTGGTCCAAATCAATCCTTCTACATTGCTACAAAAAACCCATCTGAGTGATCTGACAACTATACTCCAAACATAGTCTCACCTGTGCAAATTATCTTTATTAAAAAGAAGAAAAGTCTCACTCTCACCCGTGCAAAAGTAGTGTAGGTGACAGTAAAAAAAGGTCATATCTAAATGCAAATTGTCTTAAAAAAAAAAAAAAAGTCTCACTCTCACCTGTGCAAAAGTAGTGTAGGTGAAAGTCTCACTCTCACTCTCCTCGTTTTGCATTAAAAGAGGAGCGGTTTGAGTGATAATCCTAAAAAAATTTATGTAGTACATGTGGTATTATTTATTGTCGTCGTAAGAAATGAGATTGATGAGTTCATATTGGAGACCTTTTTTTTCATTGAGCAATATATATATATATATTTGAAATTTTATGAGAGTGAACTGTCCCTTAAGCCATTTCTCTTTATGTAAATTTTTTCCCCCTAAAACCAAATGAAATATTATTAAGAAAACGAAAGATTATTACCGCACATTATTGGTGCAATGGTCACTCCACAAATATAAGTGTTTGTGTGGTGTGGGGGGCAAAGGTCGGGGTTTAAGTTTCCAAAAAGGAGCTTCATATACATATACACTTATATTAGACTATAGTAGAAATTCTATTTTGTATATATAAAAAAAAACAAAAACGAAAGATTAATTGCATGCATCCTCCTCTTAAAAGCCCGCTTACGTAGTTCATTATGAGCAACCTTGTTAAAAGTTCTTTATATCAATCACTATGTGCATGATTTCAACATTATTGATTGGTTTTCCCATTGTACGTAGAAAATAGTCCTACGGTCTACATCTCATTCTGTTGCTTCCTTTACATATCTTCAATGGTCAATGCCATTGACTAATTCACTGTTCATCACCAACCCAACAGAAAAAGTTGTTGGGAAAGTTAATGTTTTTTACGATCCTTGTATATATAGGAGTTTTATTTGGAGTAGCCTAAGCTTTGAAATATTAAAATTTGCCCTCTTGTGGTTTGATCTTAGCATTTTTTTTTGGACAATCTGATTTGATCTTAGCTTTGGAAAAAAATTCTATTAAAAAAATTTACTTATACATTTTTTAAAACACGCTTAAAATGCTCTTAAAGGTAATGATATATATAAAATTATAAGAAAAAAGAGATTAATGCTTTCAACGAGAAATTAGTGTTTGTACATTTTTTTTTATTTTTTATAAATATGAAAGGGGTCATTATGCTAAAATTGCACCTACCTAAAGTTTTAATAAAATAAAGGGGGAGGAGGAGGATCTTGAAAAATCCAGGGGGGCATGGCCCCTCCTCTGCCTCCCTCCCTCTGCCATCGATCACTTTGCAAAAATGTTTACAATGTATATTCTTATTCTTAGATTTTTTTTTTTTTTTTTTTTTTAAAGTATTTGGACAAAACGTGATGGTTACAAGATGATCAAGTTCGCTTATCTCGAATAAAAAAAAATTATTGAAACTTTCCCAATTTTCATATTGATTCTATGAGTCTATTGAAAAACAGATGATTTATATTGCATGTTGTCATATATTCAATTTTAATCTAATTAATTAAGTTAATGCTTGAATTGTAACAGTGCTATAGCAGATTATTTGTCTCGTGATCTTCCATACACATTATCGCCAGACGATGTTTTTCTCACTATAGGATGCATCCAAGCAATTGAAATAACACTTAGAGCCCTTGCTCGCCCGGGTGCTAACATTCTGCTTCCAAGACCATGCTTCCCATTCTATGACTCTTATGCTTCATCTATCAATCTTGAAGTCCGTTATTTTGATCTTAATCCAGAAAAGGGTTGGGAGGTTGATATTGAAAGCGTCGAAGCTCTTACTGATGAGAATACCGTTGCCATGGTCATCATAAACCCTGGCAATCCTTGTGGAAGTGTCTATACACACCGACATTTGAAAGAGGTAGGTTAAACCTTCTTTTTTATAGATACATGAAATTAATTTGTATTATATGAGTAGCAAAGTTTAAACTTTAACGTCTACTCTAATCCTAATTCACAAATTTACCTCCTTATAAGCTAGCCAGGTTGTTTTCAGAAGATGTGAGTGAAATATTGACCCTTAATGCTCTTACCTCCTCGTGTAATTATTTGAGTCAATGACTTTTTAGAAGTAGAATCAACTTTGTTTTAAGAATATGCGAATGTCTAAAAGTTCATAAGAGGAATGACTTATGAAGTTTTTAATGGTGCAACAATAATTAAATTTTAGTATATGCTGCTAGACTCTCACATGATATTGGTTTGGAACTCATGCTTCATATGTTTCTGTAATAATAACATGAGTTCTCAAAAGTAAAACTTATTTTTTATTAAAGCGTTGATGACAATATTATTGGTGGTTGCTTTTATGAATATTAGATTGCAGAGACGGCGAGAAAGCTGGGCATTCTAGTGGTTACAGATGAGGTTTATCACCATCTCACTTTTGGACCTACTCCATTTGTGCCGATGGGAGTATTTGGATCAATAGTGCCTGTTATCACACTGGGGTCTATATCAAAGAGATGGCTTGTGCCAGGTTGGCGACTAGGTTGGCTTGTGATAAGTGATCCTAATGGCATCCTTCGAAAATCCGGGGTCATCTCTCTCTCTCTCTCTCTCTCTCTCTCTGTTAAGCTTGCACAGCCACAAACACATATAGAATAAGAATTATAATGAAGGTTCTGCATTATATTTCAATATATTGGATGAGTAATAACAAGACATATGCAGTACTCTCAAATCCTTTTCTTTTCCTCTCAGATTGTAGAATGCATTACAGACTGTCTCAATATGACATCTGATCCACCAACTTTCATTCAGGTTTGTAAATAGCTATGTTTATGTCTCAATATGGAAGCATGCAACATTTTGTTCCTCTTTCAAGCACTTTATGTATTTTTATCCTTAATTCTTGTTGGAGAAAATTCACCTAAAAGACAATAGAACAATTTGTTTTAAAAGAATACTAGAGAAATAACATGAAAAGGCCCAATTTCTCTAAACCCAACTTTGACTTCATTATATCCTTAGTGGTTAGGCTGAACAGCTCTTCCACCTGAAGTAAAGGTGAATCCTACCTCTAACTATGTGGAAACTCCCGAGACTTTTTTCTAATAGTTATCTGGTGCTTGTGGGAAGTGAAAAATCTGACTCTATTGGCTTTTACTCCCATATCTCTAATACTAACATGAGATGACTCTATTGTTCCTTAAGATACTGGTGAGTGATATCCAACTTCTTGTTGTATAATGAAATTAAGATGGTTATTCATTCATTTATCCATTTAGTTATACCGCTATTTCAATTTTTTTCTCATTATTTTAATAATACTTTACTGTACTTTATTTGATTCATGGTAGAATTACATTTTGCTTCCTTTTTTTTTTTTTTTTGTATGTAGATTATTTTCATCTGCATCTAACATATAATTTTCCATTCTCTCTCAATTGTTTCTTTCAAACTTTTAACATAGTGATACTGAAATATTATGATCATCCATGTATTTTTGTCTTCCTTCTCTTGAAAATATAACAATGTGGTTTATGTATTAGGGTGCAGTTCCCCAAATCCTTGAAAAAACAGGGGAGGATTTCTTTTCAAAAACTATTGACATCCTAAGGGAGGTTGCACACATATGTTATGAAAGAATTCAGGAGATCCCTTGCATTACTTGCCCAAATAAACCTGAGGGATCCATGTTTGTGATGGTAAGGACATCCAAATTTTTAATTATTTGTGCCTAAAAAAGTAATTAATATCTTATTGATTAGGAATTTGGTCACAGGCTAAGCTAAACCTGTCATTATTGGAAGACATAAATGATGATACGGACTTCTGTCTCAAGCTGGCTAAAGAGGAGTCTGTTGTTGTTTTACCAGGTATGTAACAAGGTCTTTTCCCATTAAAAAAAAGGTCTTTAAGATTTCTTGAGCCAGACAAATGCATTCACAGATCCAGATTTGTAATGCGTTAAGGAGGTGCCTTTTCATTTTACCCCCAAAAAGAGTGGCCTCAGTATTTGTTTGGTTGCTTTGTAAATCTTTATATATCTTCTGGACTAGAGTTCTTGTACACTAGTTGAGAAAATCTGCGTAGTAGCTAGGCTGCTGGAGTAATTTCTTTGTCCCTAATATGGTGCATTTAAAGATAATTTGGCTTAGATATTATGGCCTGATGAGCTAAAAATGATGAGAAGGGACATAATAAAAATAAAGAATAGAAGAGCTAGTAAATCTTAGATTTTTGTTTGTTTGGGAACAACTTATTTAGCTTTTTGCTGTAAACTTTTTTTTGAAAGTATACTAATGTATATCTGCAAATTGAAAAAAATTTGAAAAAGTGAGAAAATGTGAGAAAAAAGTGAGGTTTTAAAAAGCTGTACATAAAATCTAAAAACTGAAGCTGATACCAAACAGGCTCTATAGTATTGAGGAAGTTTCTCTCGTAGGAGACCCTTCCATGTTCCCCCATTGACTCCTAATTATATAATCATGGAAAGATATCTAAAACACAAATGTTTGCCTTTCAATATTTTGATTATTTCATTCTCAAGTGGGTGCCCTTTTTTCCCGTGTAATATTAATACTCGATCTCAAAAAGTTCTATAATTTGGAAAAAAATTTCCCCTTGAAAGATAAACCTACAAATCCACATTCAACTTCAAAAACGTTTTCTGCAATGCTTGCTTGCTTTCTTATTGAAGGCATTGGGGATATCTCTTTTAGGAAATAGTGATCATCTCTTGAAATCTCTAGATGTCACCTTTACAAGCCCTTACAAAAAAAGAATGGCAATGGGTTGAGGACAACAGTATGCTTGTTGGATATGTCACTTTCTTGCACTACGGTTAGCATATTATTGGAGTGGATTTATGTGGCTTTTTATATTGATTTTGTTTTTTTTGGTTGTTGTTGTTGTTGATAATTTGATAGTTAGGGGAGGGGAGATTTGAATCGTGGATGATTCAGCTGAAAACACCAAGAAGTGCTAGTTGAGCCACAAAGCTCTTGGCAAATATGTTTCTCTTTAGTCCCTATACTTTTAAAATTGTTTTAAAAAAGTTCCTATTGTTATTTGATGGATAAAAATGCATACATGACAAACGGAATTTATGCAATGGCAAAGGCTCCACTTTATTAAAGTGACCTTAGTTTCATAAATTTTGTTTGCTATGTCCGCATTTTCTTTCCATAAATGATGGTAAAGACTTTTTTTAAAACAATTTTAAGTATAAGGATGATTTTAAACAAATTTCAAGGGTTGATTATGATATATTCAATTTAACCCCAAAAACAAATTCCCTTAGACAACTGAGCACGGAGTCATGGCTTTTCAAAATTTTGATTGCCAAGTACATGACCCTAGCTGAAAGCAAATCTTGACCATGAAACATGTATTACAAGATTAAAATCTTAGTCTTGACAATGAAACATGTATACATCATATACCTTAACATTTTAAAAACAAGACAAAGAGAGATGGCTACTGTAGTGCAATTAGCATAGATGATTGAGAAGAAAGAATGACAGTAAGATTACTAGTCTTTTTTAGTATTCAAAAGATTGTCATATCCTAATTAAAGGGTTCGATCGCGATTACTTTGGTTGAGTAATATTTTGTGCGATCACTTTGGTTGAGTAATATTTTGTGGAGAACAATTTCGCTGCTAATTGAGTCCAATAGTACTCAATCTTTTGGTTTTCAGGGGTGGCCGTGGGGATGAAGAATTGGTTGCGCATAACTTTTGCAGTTGAGCCTTCAGTTCTTGAAGATGGCTTTGGGAGAATGAACGCCTTCTATGAAAGGCATGCCAAGAAACAATAAGAATTCTCTTAAGTTACAAAATGGAGCTGTAGTGATCAACAACTATGCGTTGGATATATCTCAAGCTCAAGCTGATTACTCAAGGGTGGTTTTCATGTATGTTAGGAATTATAATTGTTCAAGTATTTGAAAATAAAGTTCCCTCTTCAATGTCTTGCTACTCAAGCAAGACACCAAGAAGAAGAGTGGTGATGACTTGTGATCTGCAACTTTCTGTTGCACGATTACACGATGTCAGTATTGGTGATAGGTGATCTGCAACATCCTGTTGCATGATCTCATATATGTTGTTACTGCTTGCACCAATAATTTCATTAAACCTTAAATAAAGTAATTCTCAGACATTTGAATGTGTCCAGTGTAGTTTGATTATTGAACCAAAAAATATTGTTCAATTGGAGAACTTCTAAAACAAGAATTTTTTTCAAATAATTTCTTAAGAGCTTGACAAGTACTACCTAGCTTGAAATAATGAAAACAGGAAAATAATGATTAAATTACACTTTACATTCTTACAATTTGGAGTGATTTTGATTTTGTCCCACTAAGTTTCAAATTTGGATTTGCACCATCGCTTTGTATTTGAGGCTTTCAGCTTAAAATAATATAGTCTAAATGTTGTCACATCATGGAAAAAAATTATTTAAACCCTGTTGTGAGTGGTATGTCATGTCATCATCAAAAAGTACATTTTTAAGGAAAAGAAAATGGATTGAGATTTTGTGCAATAGCCTTATTACACCATATAATTATCAAACACATGTATATGGTTATATAAGATGTAAAAGTTAATAGTGTTAAAAAATATATATATCTATAAAAATAAAATTACTTATTAACCGTTAAATCTTACATGGATATAGTAATTGCATGGTTACTAGATTCAAATATAGAGAACAAAGAAAACAAGTCCCTACCCATATTTCTGAATCATGCTTTGATTATCTTTCTTTTTTAAAAGACAAGCACTGTAATCTATCTTGTAAATGTAAATGTAAATTTTTATTGCAAACTGTTGTTAGCTTTTGTATACTTGAATCAAAGTCTCCCGCAAATTAATTTTTTAATGATTTTAGATTTATCGGAGATTTTCAAACTCTCTTTGTTGCGGGTGTTCTTTACCCTACATTTGCTTTTTTAGCTCATATACTTCCACCATGTTCTATAAAAAGGAAAAAGTTGAAAAGCATAATCTTTTTTCCATTCTTTACCAAACATAAAAGAGAAAAGTAAAATAAGAAATCCATGTCATAGAAAGGTAGAATTTTTTTGGAAAAGGACTTTGTTTTACCCATTCAAGAAACAGTTGAGAGCCGCCTAAAACTGCTCTAGCTACCAACTAAAGGAGAGATGGTAGATCTAATAGCAATTTTGGATTATTAGAGGGGAATATTTCAGCTAATAAATTTTGATTTTGATTTTTTTTGGGGGGGGGGGGAGGGGTGGAGAAAGAGAGAGATTATTCTATGTTTATAGTGTATGTAGTAAAAAATTAGTCTAAAACTTATACGCATGAAAGAATTTGAACCGTGTCAAAGATAGAGTCAATCAAAAGATAGAGTCAAACAAAGTGCACACTTAATAAAATAGAGATTTTCATTTATTAACTAAATTTTGGGCTTATTTAATACTCCCACAAGATAATAAATAAATCAAAATTTTCTTCTATTTTTGTAAGATTAAAAAAAATTATTACCATGTAATATTCGACATTTCTTTTAAAGATTTTATTGATCGATAATTTGAGGCTTTCTTTCATTTGAGGGCCTTAGGCCATGACTTAATTGGCCTAGTGGTTGATTGGCCCTAGTTGTTTCCACTGTTTTAAAAACTAGATTAGACAAGCTAGTTCAACGAGTTAAACCGGGAATCGAACCTAGAACATGGTTGGTAAAAATCAAAATAACCGGTCAAAAACTGGGAAAAATAGAAACTAGATTATTTTTCGGTTCTTTGACCATTCTAGTTTTTAAAACCATGCTTCTTTCCCATGTACCCATCTACGTATCTTGGATGATTATCCACTCCCTACTAAGAAGACTTCCCTTCTCGAGAATGAGAAGGTGGAAAGCAAGTACATATACTAGCAAGAAAACAAATTCATTTCATCTAAGGCATCAATTCATATGGCAACACAAACTTCTCCTTAAGTCCAAATTCCCAAATATCATGATCTTCAATAAATTCAAGACACTTGACTTTGAGAAGTACAGTGACGCTAGTAACCCAATGGTCCACTTCAAGATATACTATCACAAGATGGCCTAGTAAGGCTAGTATACAAAGAATGATCCTCTTGTGATTCAAACCTTCCAGATTAAACTTAATAGGACCTGAAACAGTTCGGTATCTTAAGCAATAAAAATTTAGTTGTTTGAAACATTTGGGGAATGGCTTTTTGTCTCAGTACAGATTCATCAATGTTGACTTTGATCGGCAAAAAATTGTGGAGAAACTTTCTGAGAACATGCCCAGAGATGGAAGGTATAAGCCCTGATCTTTGTTGGGTTAGTAGGAAAGAAAATAACCCCATGACTGGGTCACTAGGGCCTATCATCTTTAGAGCTATTTATTGCCAAATTTAATCATGTGCTGAATGTACTTGTGTGTGGTTTGGGGAATCTAATTTGCCTCCAGCATCCTGACTCTCCAGAATATGATACTGAGAATGTAATAAGTATGCCCATATTTGGTTTGGTTTGATTAGAAATCTGATACGATTCTTAGGAATATGGCATCCTCATATTTGGTTTATTCATAGGAGGGTGGTAGGAATAAATATTTCTTTCAAACTATCCTCAAATATATAAATACAATGTCAAGATTATTACCCATCATTTCTATGTGACTTCCGACAAATAAATAACTAGAAAAATAATATAACCCAAAATCAGCCAAATATCATTGTTAGAAATACTGAATTCAATGTATTGTATTTCTCACTGAAAGAATATACATGAGTGCCTTATATAGGAGGCATATGAGTGCAGTACAAGTAAATATGAGTTTATTACAAGTAAGAGTGCTATACAAGTAAGAGTGCTAACAAGTAAACTAGTTGGGCCTAAAGCCCACAACACTATATATGTTAACACCCCCCTCAAACTCAAGGTGGATGTGAGACCAACTTGAGGTTGTCAACCAAAGTACGAAGGCGTCCCTTAGGATGTGACTTGGTGAAGATATCTGCAAGTTGATCTGTAGAGGAGACTGAGATTAGCTTGAGAGCACCATGGACAAGATGATAACGGATAAAATGACAATCGATCTCGATGTGTTTAGTCCGTTCATGGAAGACATCATTGTGGCAATATGAATGGCACTTTTGTTGTCACAATAAAGAGGAGTAGCAGAGGATGTCGACACACCTAAGTCTTTGAGAAGCCATCGTAGCCAAAGAAGCTCAGATGTGGTATCAGCAAGGGCACGATATTCTGCTTCAGTACTAGAACGGGCCACATGAGTTTGTTTCTTGCTTCGCCAAGAAATCAGAGAAGAACCAAGAAGAAAACAATAACCAGTGGTAGACCTGCGATCAGTGGATCTCCTGCCCAATCAGCATCTGAAAATGCACGGAGAACAAGAGGAGACCGAGCAGAGTAGAAAAGACCATGGAAGAGAGTGCCCTTTAGGTACCGAAGAATGCGCAGAACAGCAGCATAATGAGTCGATCGTGGAGTAGACAGATATTGGCTCACCTGGTGAACAGCATAGGAAATGTCTGGACGAGTAACAGTGAGATAAACTAGGCTGCCAACTAAGCGTCTGTAAAGAGAGGGATTAGACAATGGTTTCCCCTCTGAGGGAGTCAGATGCGCATTAAGCTCGACTGGAGTGTCAACAGTCTTGCTATCAGTGAGTCCAGCTCTAGACAAGAGTTCAGAGGCATACTTGGCTTGAGTAATGTAAAGTCCATCTGTAGAATGAGTGATTTCAAGACCCAAAAGTAGCTGAGATGTCCAAGATCTTTCATCTCAAACCTGCTGACTGAGAAAATCTTTGAGTTCTTGAATGCCACTGAGGTCATCACCAGTTATGATCATACATCCACTACAGGAGAAGTAAAATAGTGCCTTTCAGTGCGACGAAAAAATAAGCAGAATCATAATGACTGGCCATGTAACCCAAACGAGAGATGGTAAGCTGAACTTGGCAAACCAAGCACGTGGAGCTTGTTTAAGGCCATAAAGTGCACGTCGAAGGTGACAAACCTTGTTTGATTCAACAGAGAGACCAGGAGGAGGTTGCATATAAACTTCTTCACTCAAATCCCTTAAGGAATGCATTTTTGACATCCATCTGGAAAAGATTCCATTTACTGGCAGCAGCAACAGCTAAGAGGGCACGAACAGATGAGATACGAGCAACCGGAGCAAAGGTCTCTTCATAATCAATCCCATACTCCTGTGTAAAACCTTTTGCAACAAGACGAACTTTGTAGCGCTCAATGGACCCATCAGAGCGAGTCTTAATCTTGTAGATCCACTTACAACCAACCACAGATTTCCCAGGGGGGAGAGTGACCATCCCAAGTATGGTTTTTAGATAATGCATCAAGTTCCTCTTTCATTGCAATCTGCCATAAAGGGTCAGTGGAAGCCTCATGATAGGTGTGAGGCTCGTGCAATGTAGCAAGGGTAGTGTAACAATGATAGTCAAGTAAATGTGTAGGAATGGACCTTACCCGAGTTGAGTGACGAGGTGGAATGTCTTGTACATGATCTTCAGGCGGAGCAGGAGCAGGGGAACCAGGATCAAGGTTGGGTAGCTCGTCTTCGACCTGTTCATCTTCCACCTGTTCATTAAAAGGGGAACTAGGAAAGGGATCAAGGATTCTGGTGGTTGGACAGAGAATTAATAGGAGAATCAGGAGCAGCTACAGAGGATCAGGATCAGCTATAGGAGGGTCAGGAGCAGCTACAGAAGGAATTTGCGTCTCATCTGGAAATAGATCTAAGACAGAAGAGGAAGATAAGAAGCACGGAAGTGAGAGAGCTCGACAAAGAGGCGATGTTCCAAAAGACAACATTGCGGGAGACACGAAGACGATGAGAAATAGGATCATAACACCGATACCCCTTTTGAGTTTCGCCATAACCAAGAAAACAACAAAGTCTTGACCTAGGCTCAAGTTTGTTATGCTCATGTGGCTGAAGAAGAACGAAACAAGCAGAGCCGAATGAGCGTAGGTGGTGATATTCTGGAGGTGACCCAAATAGGCGCTCATATGGAGTTTGATTTTGGATGACAGGACTGGGAATGCGATTAATAGTATGAACAGCATGAAGAGCAGCTTCGCCCCAAAAAGGAGCAGGAACTTTGGCAGAGAGAAGAAGAGCACGAACAGTGTCAAGAATATGACGAAGTTTTCGTTCGGCTCTACTATTTTGTTGAGAGGTACCTGGACAAGTTAGTTGATGAACAGTGCCATAGGAATGCAAAACAGCTTGGAAGCATATTGAGTGTACTCAAGAGCATTATCAGATCGAAAAATTTTGATACGTTTAGAAAATTGAGTTTCAACCATTTTTGCAAAATTAGAATACACTTACAATAATTCAGAACGATGTTTTATATTAAAGATCCAGCTATAGCGAGAGTAATCATCAACAAAGACAACAAATATCGAGATCCACCATACTAGAGACAGAAGAAGGTCCCCAAACATCAGAATGAATAAGATCAAAGATATCAATGGATATAGATTCACTAGAATTGAAAGGCAAAGCTGGTTGTTTTCTAATTGACATGAACACAATCAAATTTTTCTGTAGACACTGAACCTAGCAAACCTCTAGAAGCGAATTGTTGGACACGGGAAGAAGATGCGTGACCAAGTCGAGCATGCCAAAGAGCAAGAGAAGAATAGAAAACTGCAGCAGCTGCGGCAATAGAAACAGGAGCCACAAGTGGAAGACGAAGGGTGTCCACGGGAACATGCGCCCAACTCTGGGACCGTCCCTAGCTCCTGTCCCGTCCTTGGATCCTGCACAATACACCCAGAATAATCAAATATGATTCGATAACCCAACTCAGCTAATTGTCCCACAGAACAAATTGTAAGAAAGGTCAGGAACATAAAGACCCCGGAAACGGAGAAGTTGGAGGTTGAAACGGAACCTATATTATGACCAGACATTGTGGAACCATTTGCTGTACGAATAGTAAGAGGATGTGGTGCAGGTTTAAGTTCAGAAAATAAGGACGAGTGAGGTGTCATGTGATTGCAACAAGCAGAATCCATAAGCCAAGAGGAAGGAACATACCGGACAAAGCTGAGAGAGAAGAGGAATAAGATGCATTACCAACCATACGAATGACATTGGCGATAATGTTTTTAAGGTCATCTGTGGTCATGGTGAAAGTGCGACTTGAAGACTCAGACTGTGCAAAGACGGGAGCCATTGGTTGGACACTCTCGATGTCAGCAATAGTGGCAGAAGAACCTGAAACAGCTGATTTATTGCGCTGAAAGCAAGTCTTAATATTATGGCCAAAACGTTTGCAAAAATTGCAAAAGCGTTTACTAGATTGTCTGCGATGATTGTTGCAAAAGGAAGAAGACCTGTCCTTATTCTTCATTAGAAGCAAAATATGCAAAAAATGGATTGCAAAAATGAATCTAGGCGAAAAACTGAGTAAGGAGAACCTGGCCCCGAAAAAGTCAACTCCAGAAAGTCAACGGTCAAAGTCAATGGTCAACGGTCAAAGTCAACGGTCAACGGTCAGTGCTGACGTGGCGTGCTGACGTGGCAGTGCTGACGTGGAAGCTGACGTGGCAGTGCTGACGTGGCAGTGCTGACGTGGGTGGCTGACGTGGCAGTGACGCGGCAGTGCTGACGTGGCTAGGCTGACGTGGCGTGCTGACCTGTCTAGGGCTGATGTCAGCAGGCTGATTCCGGCGCGTGGAGGTGCACAGGCGCGTGGCAGCGCGTGGCGGCGCGTGGAAGCTCAGGTCGGCGCGTGGCGGCGCGTGGGAGCGTGATCCTCAGAGCAGAAAATTCTGGCGGCGCGTGAGGGCGCGTGGAGACTCCGATGACTGTGAGGTTTTCACGGAAAGATAGATCGGAGCAAGACGATCTTCGTGGTACCTTCAGAAAATTTTTCGGAGCAATATTCACGGCGGTGCCGAAAAAGGCAGTGGTCTTTGCGGTGTTCGGACTCCTCAACGCGGCTGCTGCAGGTCCGGAACCTGAGGACGATGTCTGAAGACTCGAAGTTCAATGGCGAAGGCTGCGGCAGTTGTCGTGACAGCGGAAGCAATATTGAGAACGGAGTTACACCAATAAAGACAAGACTGCGAAGAACAAATCCTAAACTAATAAACTTCTAGTACAAGTAGGAAACTTAGCTTGCACACAAAGTAGAATTAGGCTTGGGCTTATGCTAATGGACTAATATATCTCTAACACCCCCTCTCAAACTCAAGATGGAAACTTGATGAAATTTTGAGATTTGATTAGGTTGAAAAGATCCCTTGAATGAAGTTTGGCTCTGTGACGGTGGCTTGAGAAAGGCAATGGTCTTGCAGTGTTAATGCGACTTCTAACGGTGACATGACTATACCGGAGAATTTTGACGGCAGCAGTGGAAAACCAAAGAAGATGAACGCAACGAAGAAATACCGAGGAAGACAAAGATTGCTCTTAATACACCGTAAGGACAGAAAACCATGGCCATAAGAAGGCAGCTCTGATACCATGTTAGAAATACTGAATTCAATTGTATTGTATTTCTCACTGAAAGAATATACATGAGTGTCTTTATATAGGAGGCATATGAGTGCAGTACAAGTAAATATGAGTGTAGTACAAGTAAGAGTGCTAAACAAGTAAACTAGTTGGGCCTAAAGCCCACAACACTATATATGTTAACAATCATAAAATATTAGCAGAACATCATTGTGATGACTTCGTAATAAACATCCTACCACCCTCCTATGGTTGAGCGTGACTTCCTCATGGTGTCTTGCTTGAGTAGCAAAACATCAAACAGGGGATTTTATTAACGAATCCCTCAACAATTATTATTCTTATCATTCATGGAAACCACCATGAGTAACCAGCTTGAGCTTGAGATCCAACGCGTAGTTGTTGATCACTAGTTTACTACTGCTGGATTATGTAATTTAGGAGAAATTTTAATGTTTCTTGGCATGCCTTTGACAGAAGGCTTTAATTCTCCCCAAGCCATCTTCAAGAGCTGAAGGCTCAACTGCGAAAGTTATGCGCAACCAATTCTTCATCCCCAGGGCCACCCCTAAGAAAGAGATTCGAGTACCATTAGTGGCAATTGGCAGCATAATCAATTAGCATATACAACTGTGGATATTGTGTGAACGAGTGTAAATGTAAAATAAGTGAGAGAATATTTACTGAATTCCTAAACCCATCCCTGCATATCATTACAATCTTAGCCATTAATTTGGATTTTGGATATGACTATAAATCATTTAAATACTAAACAAGAGTAGTAAATTCTGGCCATCATTCTGTCTTCTAAATCATCTATTCTCATTGCACTACAATAGCCATCACCCCTTCCCTCTTATCTTTGTTTGCCCTAGGCTTTAGTTAGTAGGTAGCTTATTTTACTATTGAACTTGCTTGGTTTTGTTGGATTAATGGCGCTTGTTGGGGTCTGAGTATTGACAATTTAGATTTGATGGAAATCGGGACTAATATATTATATTGTTTCAAATATGTGACGAATATGGGGAGACATGAAGTTCCAGGGCTGGAATGATGACGGAGACACCCACTCAACCCTATGCCATTACCATCCTAATAAACATTTTATGTACCAAGAAAATCATTTCTTAGCCAAAAACTTACTACTTTTGGATTACATGTTTCATGGTGAAGATTTGCTTCCAGCTAGGATAATGTGAATTTTGAGAAGCCATGACTATGGGCTCAAGTGTCTACGGGATTTTACTTTTTCAATAAGCTTTTGGAGACACAATAGAATATAGACTAACTACAATATGTCCACGCTTCTGCAAAAACCCAAAATAAAGAAGGAAACTACAAAAATCAATATATAAAGCCACATATTGCAAGAAAGTGACCAATCCAACATGCATACTATTGTCTTGTAATGGCAACATATAGAGAT
Organism: Castanea mollissima; assembly: GCA_014183005.1. Lineage (NCBI taxonomy): Eukaryota > Viridiplantae > Streptophyta > Magnoliopsida > Fagales > Fagaceae > Castanea > Castanea mollissima. The sequence goes on from JACAVU010000005.1 coordinate 23,887,441, forward strand.
TTCAAGAGGTAGGCAGTCACTGTTACCTTGAAAGAGGTATCCACGATGCCACCATTAAGAATGCATTCCATAAACTGTTTTCTAGGTAAAATGTGGATTGTAGGTTTATCTTTCAAGATGATTTTTTTTTTCTTTTCAAATTTCATGTTACTCTGTGAGATGATCTGTTAGTAAGAGATACAAAGGGGGTTAAAAATAAAAGGGATCCACATACACTTGGGAATGAAATGTCAAATCATTGAAAGGCCAAAATTTCCTAAATACCATACTAAGATTTACTTGCTCTCCTTACATTCATTTTTCCTTTGTTCTTCTCATCATTCTAGACTTCTGGTTCACCAGGCCATGACTTGTAAGCCTAATGATCTTTAAATGCATGATATTAAGTACAGAGACCTTACCCCACCAGCCACCTACCCGGATTTTCTCAACTAATGCAGATGTATAAAAATTTACAAAGCAGCCAAACAGTCTACAAGGTCCTTTTTTCTGATTTAACCAAGGCAAAAAAAAAAAAGACGGGAAATCTGAACTTGTGACTTGGGTTTTGTCCAGTTCAAGAAATCTTAAAGACCCTGTTACATACCTGGTAAAACAATAACTGAATCCTCTTTAGCCAGCTTGAGACAGAAGTCCATATCATCAATTATGTCTTCCAATAATGATGGATTTAGCTTAACCTGTGATGAAATTCCTAGTCAGTAAGATATTCAATGCTTAATTTTAAGGCACCAATTTGTCTAAGATTTGATATCCTTACCATCACAAACATGGATCCTACAGGTTTGTTTGGGCAAGTAATGCAAGGGATCTCCATAATTCTATCATAACATATATGTGCAGCCTCCCTTAGGATGTCAATAATTTTTGAAAAGAAATTGTCACCTGTTTTTTCAAGGATATGAGGAACTGCACCCTGATACATAAACAACATTATTATATTTTCAAGAGAAGGAACAGGGGAAAAAAGGGACGATTATAGCATTCCAGTATTCATATGTCAAAATATTGAATTAAAGTATCAATAAGAGAGAAAGGAACAGTAATATGTGCATATTTAGATGAACATAAGCAACATACTAAAAAATGAAAAAAGAAGCAGGATGTCATTCTACTAGGAGTCAAATTAATTAAAGTAGTATTGTTAAAATAATGTTCTAAAATTTGAAATCTGCAAAAGTGATATAACGTAAATGGATGAATGAATAACGGTCTTAAAATTTTATTATACACCAGGAAATTGGTCACCAACATCTTTAGGGATACCAGAGGGGTCTTATGTCAGTATTTTTAGGGATTTGGAAGTACAAGCCACTAGAACCAGATTTTTGAAATATCTCCTTTAGGTCTAATGAGATTTTAGGGTGACTAATTTACAACCAAGCAAAGTTTCACATCCCACAAGGAGCTGGTATTTATTAGAATAAATTATTGGAAGTTTGCACCTAGCTGTAGGATTCCCATCCCGAAGAGCTGTTAAGCCTAAACCACTAAGGACATGACAAAGTCAATGCAGGGTTTAGAGATGTTGCCTTTTCTTGTTATTTCTCTAGTCTTCTATTACAGGAATCAGGAAACTCTTCTATTGTCTTTCAGGTGAATTTGCTCCAGCAAGAATTCAGGATAAAAATACATATTAACTTCTGGAATTGCTTGAAAGAGGAAAAACTATAACATTCTTTCACTTTGGTTTTTTTTTTAAAGAAAAAAAAAACAAAACAGAAAAAGAAAAAAAAAAGCTATTTTACAAACCTGAATGAATGTTGGTGGATGAGATATCAGATTGAGAAGACTGATAATGCAATCTACAACCTGAGAGGAAAGGAAAAGCATTTGAGACTATTACATATGTCATGTTATTATTCATTCAAATGTAATATAATGCAGAACCATTATTATAATTCTATTGAGTCTACGGATGTGCAAGCTTAATTCAGAGTACACACATGAATGTGCACATGCACACTCACACACACAAGAGGGAGATGACCTTGGTTTTTTGAAGGATGCCATTAGGATCGCTGGTCACAAGCCATCCTATTCGCCAACCTGGTACAAGCCATCTCTTTGATATGGACCCTAGTGTGAGAACAGGCACTATTGATCCAAATACTCCCATTGGCACAAATGGATTAGTTCCAAAAGTGAGATGGTGATAAACTTCATCCGCAACCACCAGAATGCCCAGCTTTCTTGCTGTCTCTGCGATCTAAATTTCAGAAAATCAACCACCACTAACATTAACACCCTAATTACAAAAAGAAAAAAAAAAAGGTTTTACTTATGAAAACTCACGCTTATTGCAGCAATGTTTCTAAACCATTAAATCCACCATTGTGTTAGATGTAAGTAACAAGATCATATGAGAGTCAAGCACAATAAACTAAAATTTAATTGTTGTTTTGCCACTAAAAGCTTTAAGTCATTCTTATTATGAACTTATAGACATTTTGATATTCTCAAAACAAATTTGAACTCTACTGCCAAAGAGACATTGGCTCAAATGATAAAGAAATTAGGTAAGGAGGTAAATTTTTAATGCTATTTTTTGAGTTGATTGCAGTTGATATATAAAAGGTCAAGATTTTACTTGTCCCCTGAGGACACCTTGGCTATGGAGGTAAAGTTGTGGATTAGGATTGGTTTTGAAGTTAAGACTTAATGTTGCCAAGTTAAGTACATTATGGTTTAAACCTACCTTCTTTAAATGTTGGTGTGTATAGACACTTCCACAAGGATTGCCAGGGTTTATGATAACCATCGCAACAGTATTCTCATCAGCAAGAGCTTCTATGCTTTCAATGTCAACTTCCCAACCCTTTTCTGGAATCAGATCAAAATAACGGACTTCAAGATTGTTAGATGAGGCATGAGCACCATAGGATGGGAAGCATGGCCTTGGAAGCAGAATGTTGGCACCTAGGCAAGCAAGGACTCTTATTGTAACTTCAATTGCTTGGGCGCATCCCATTGTGAGAAAAACATCGTCTGGCGTCAACGTGTATGGAAGATCATGAGACAGATAATCTGCTATAGCTCTGTTACAATTAGAGCATTAAATAAAATTACAGAACTTGGTAGAACATAACATGTATGGACGATCACGAGATAGGTAATACACAAACACACATTCTGTTTATGTTTTATTTTTCATCCGCAACCAATTCATAACATTCATATGACAGTATGAAAATGTACAGTACTTTTTAAAAATATTGGAAATAAAGTTAATCATCTTGATGACGATGGTACGAAAGCTAGCCTTCGACTTTTGTCTAAATACCATGTATACACTGCAATAGGGAACTTTTATGAATGGTGATTGGATAGACAACATGGATCGAGATATTTAATAAATCACAAAATGTTATAGTGAAATTAGTTTTAGATATATCTTCCAATTGCGCTGGTGACTAGACCAATCTTTTTAGGCTTCCTCCGTGGGTATGATAAATTGGCCAGAACGTTTTCCCAAAAACACAAATCTGCAAATGGGTATTCATTTCTTCACCTAGTATTACTTTATAATAAGGAGAACAAGAACAGGGGGAAGTGTATGAGGAGATTGTTTTCTTTATTTGAAGTAATTAAAAATCTTTCTCTCGTTATATATTTTTCATAAGAATAAGTCAACACATTTGGAATTGATAATAGGGCAGCACCATTCCTCTACACTGCAGAATCAATTCGGATATATAAATGGGATGAGGAATGGCTAAACTTGGACACATTAAATATTTCTTGAACCTGTCCTCAACGAAACAATTACAATAATATATATATATATATATATAACGAATTACTGGTGGCATATGGTTTATATTTTGGGGCCACATATTATATACATTCCAACTTTCTAGCAAAACTGGAAAACATCCTTAAAAGTTAGAGCACTCTGTTACACTATTTTTCTATGGCTTCCTTGTTTTGGATTATGTCTCCAGAACGGAATTAACAACTTTGTTAAAAATTAAAAGAGGCATGGTTTATTCCAAACAAAAAAAATGCTTATGTACATAACAAATTTCACAACTTATTAAGATATATAGGAGATTGTGATTAGTGCAACATCATTTTTATTATGACTAATAATCACTTTTATTGCACACCAATCATAACCTACTATCTTAAATATTGAGTTTTGTGGAGTCTAGTTGTGTTTGATCCGGATTATGACCCGACTTGAAATAATATTGCTATAGTTTTTAATGGGAGATTTTCAAAGGCTTGTTTTGGAGATTAGGATTTTGTAAATAGTGAAATCTTTACAACTTCATAGACGTAGGTAAATTGTCAAAACACATAAATACTATCTTGTATGATTGTTTTTTTGGGCAAATATTTTTATCTAATTTTTGCTTCTAATAGATCTGAGAATTTCATATGTATTCCCTTCACTTAATTCTTAAGAATTGTGAAAAATATTGTAAAATTTATCATGTTGTTCTATTTATATTGGATTCGAATAATCTTGATGTGATCTTCGTACAACACTAATCAAGGGCTGTGATTCAAGTTAAAAAGTCATCCAGAGTTTGAAATTCAAAGTTAAATTCAAACTTTTAATTTTTAAAAATCTTTTTTGACCGGATGGCTGAGAATCAAAGTTGTTGTTTACTTATTTATTTTTTATGACGGCTGAGAATCAAAGTTAATTTTTTAATCGACTTTGAATCTCAAAGCTGACTTGGTATTGGCATTAATGTCAATCTATCCATGATACACTATCGAAATTCACAAATTCAAAGATTTAGGCTATTTTGAAATCTACTTATTTTATTGAAACTGAAATTTTTTTGCTGAAAATACTGTTGATAAATGTAAAAGTTAGCTAAAATAGTATAGCGGACCTATAAACAGTACCAAAAAGTGCAATGTGATTCGTGAACGTAGCAAAAATAAACTAAATAAAAAATAAATTAGTAAAAATAATCTTTGCTAGTCGGACACTTAAAAGTACAAACCGCTCGATTTTCATGTCCTTGTCCTTACCAGTTGCTAGACAGCAAAATTGACAATACATAATTGAAAAAAGCCATGAGCATCATAGCTCCACTCATATTTTTTGGTGTTTCTAAATTCTAACAAATACATTTAGGCTTCAAATCTCTCAACTCCAACTATCTCTTAGTTTCTAAAATCTAAAAAGAAATGAAGTGAAGTAAACCACAACAAACAAATATGTAAACTAAACAAAAACGAAGGAAAGGTAAACTTTGCATAAATAGTGAATATAAACCTTTCATTGTACATTATGTGTAGTATTTACCTCCTTGCAGGCAAGAGTCCAAGCATTGTTGGTGGATAAGAATTAAACTTAGCAGAGCGGACAGCATCAACAATGGCATCTTCAGCTAAGACTGTGGTCCGAAAGCATGGAAAAGGAGAGGGGTCGCCGTGGCCTAGAGGCACAGTTGGCCTGCTGGGATCATCTTTATCAAGATTTTCCATTATCTTCTTCAGAACGCCTCGAACCGTGGTTCCCGACGGTGCAATCATCACCTCTCTATTCGCCCCAAAATTCCATCTTTCCATTTCTATCAGTGGCTAACTCTCTCTCTCTCTCTCTCTCTCTCTCTCTGATTTGATATGAACATCAGCCTTTGAAGCTCTCTCTTTATTCTGACTCACTCTCACGTGCACACACAAACCAAAAATCAGTAATTAATGTGGCGGTTTAAGCCATGCAATATATAAAAGCACGAGATTCTGTTTATAAATATTTTATTTATATTATGTACTCAGTTTTATAATGTAACATCCAACGTATATTATAGATAATACAGTAGTAAATTATATACAAATTCATTTAAAAACAGTAATCAATGAAGTTTGCACTTCACAAACAGGTTAGAAAGTGACTAACATTCATCAAGAGTCAACGAAGGAAAACAAGTAGGGTAATTCTTAGTTTTGAAACTTCTCTATTTTTATTGTGGTCGAATAGTGGCTATCTATAAAATTTTCTTGAAGCTCTTAGATCAAGATTTGGTTGCAGTGCTGGTTGTTGTTGCATACAAAGGTGTATTTGTAATATATATATATGAACGACATTACTTTAAAAGTAGAAGAATAGATTCTTTTAAGAGAAGAATAAAATTCAATTTAAGAATTTTGCTCAAGCAAGGAGATTGATACTCACTCAAGCAAGTGATAGGTGAGGGATTAGTGTTAGGGTCATATTTAATAATAATTGATTTATCCTTTGACAAAATGCACTTTACTTGTAATTGGGTAAATCTAAATGGGTTTAGTATTTTAAGAAATGTTGTTCAAGTTAAGTATTAAAGACATGCAGATTGGTCCAAGAAACAAGTGAAGAAAAGTTGTTCGTTAAGTCTCGATAAATAGCTCGATAGATGCTTGCTATCGAAACTTAATGTGAAACTCGATAGATAACCCGATAGCAGTTCAATCTATCGAGAATTATGATTTCAAAATTTTCAAATTTGAAATTCGGCCTAGTCTTAACTATTTGTTGAGGGTTTCTTTTCTCACAACCCTAGACATATATAAGGTTTATTTTAAGAGCCGACACACATGGTACAAAGATCAAGAGACTTATTTTCTCTGTGTGAAGTTACTATGTTTGTACGCTACAGTGTTTTGTAACCAAACGCTTTCTGATCTTTATTATTGATGAAAAGAAGAACTTTGCAGCAAACATTTGTTCAAGTTATTGGAGCTAGTCACATACTAGGATCCATGCAAAGGGTTAGTCACAAATTGAAGGTTTGTGCATCAAAGGGAAAGAAGGTTACTACAAGATTAAGTCCAATTGGGTATTGAAGTAAAGGTTCAATTATAGAGTGATATTTCGGGATAGGCTAGGGTTGTTGGTAAGATTTCTTATACTTGTAACCACTTGATTTTTTATTAGTGGATTCTTGAGAGTGGTGACCTTAAAATCACCCGGTAAGGTTTTTGTCTTGCGAGGTTTTCCCTATTTGTTAACAAATCACCGTGTCTAATTTAATTTTTGTTGCACTTAGTATTTTTGGTGATTTGTTGGTGCCTTCACATTTGTATGCAATTAATCTTAATTAATCAACTTGGGTAATTGAATAATTAACCGGGGCTAAGATATCTTAACCCAACAACTAGCAAGGTTGATACTCACTCAAGCAAGTGATAGGTGAGGGACTAGCAAGGGATAAACGAACTTTTAGGCTATATTTAATCACTCACTGAAGCGAACTCTTCAATGATTAATGATGAGCCCAAAGATCGTTAGTTGAATCACTTGTCCACTTTGGAGTTTTTTATGGTCTTCTAGTATTTGCCCACTGGGATGTGCCCTGGTGGGGGAGTCCCTGATGCTTAAATTACAATCAATCTATGTATTTTATTTGTAGATAATATTTTGTTCCTTTTATAGGTGACTTGGGTAGCTGTTGTACTCATTAATGTCTTCCTTTATATAATTGGAGGTAATTATTATCCTGAGTGTAACAATCATTGTCTTGATAAGAGTTTAAGGTTTTTGAGTAATAGTTGTCACTGAATAAATTGAATGTGCTTGAGCAGTTACTTATCTTTCTTTGATGGCATGTTGGTGACTTAAGGTTGTCTATTAAGATGGAAGACCTCATTGATTTTTCTTACTCATCAATTTCCCCCACCAAGGAATACCTTAGTGCTTTCTTTGATCAGCTTTATTTCTCTTGTAAATATTAGAAAACTATCAAAATCTCCAAATTGGATGAGTGATCCATCTGATGATCTTTGGCATCATTAGTTTGGCGCCTTCTATGGGGAAAGATTAGCCATTAAGCTCTTCCCGTGACAAAGGGTTGCTCAGTGCAATCCAAATCAAGATATATTTGCAATGTTAGTTCTTGTTATATACAAAGATTTATTTGTAATATGTGAATGACATCTATATATATATATATATATATATATATATCTAAAAGTTGAAGTGTAGTAATTTATTATTGCTATGCTCCTGTTGAGCCATATCATCTACCTATTTCCAACAGTAATGTCCATTTTACCTTTTCATCTCTCCACTACTCTCAACCTTAATGTCACTCTTCATCTATCGCTTCCTTTTCCTTTTATTTTGGCTCTTCTTATCCCCATTCTATTAATATAAGTATGTATTTCTTTCTCTTATTCTATACATATTTTCCCACATGAAAAAGGTTATTACTCTCTCTCTCTCTCTCTCTCTCTCTCTCTCTCTCTCTCTCTCTCATATTTTATTTTTATGTGAATTTTAATTTTTGTATCTCTACTTTAGGTTGATGAATTTATGTGTTCTTTAGAATTCTACTTTGGGTTGATACAATTTGGTTTTGACTTTTAAGTTTTAAAGTTATTATCTTTTTTTCTTTTCTATGATTGTTAGATGTTATCCTATTGCATATACAGATAGATAGTTTATAAGAATATAATATTATTCTATTATATAGTATGACTTAGATAATTTGGTGTTTGACTCATAACTATATTGTTTATTTTGATGCTTCTTCTTCTCATTTTATTTTCTATTTATCTCCCAAAAAAGGTAATTATTCTCTCTCTCTCTCTCTCTCTCTCTCTCCTCTCTCTCTCTCTCTCTCTATATATAATATATATATAATTTATTCTTTTTTGCAACTTTACTTTAAGTTGATGAATCATTGTATTTTTTTTCTAATACTATTTTGGATTGATATGATTTGTAGTGTGTATTTTTTTTTTTTTTTAGTTTTCCATCACAAGTCTTCCCTCTTCCTCTTATAACTTTTGTTTGATTTTTTTTTTGACATAATACTTAGTTATTTTGTAAGTGAGATTTTGAATTTATATCAAAATACAATCTTGGCTATGTATTTGAATGTCTCTATCAACTATCAAAATTGCCCAAGATGAATATGTATAGACAATATTTTTGTTTTAATTTTTCATTGATTTATTATTTAGTTATAACATCAAAATTAAAATAAATGAATATGCAAAGTTAAAATTGCCTAAAATGAATTTGTAAAGCCAATATATTTAATATTGTCAAAACATTAAAAGTAAAAAATAGATAATAAAAAGAATAATGATGTGATAGATAAGGAAGTTGAACAAAAGTGTAACAACAATAAATGCAATATGAAGGTCCAGTTAGAGGCAATTAAATTTAATAAGTGAAAGTGTATGTAGTTAATTTTTATTTATTAGATCACGTTCTCTTTACGTTTTTTTTTTTTTTTTTTGAGAAAATTATCTTTACGTTATTATACAAATTATTTTCTTTCATTTCAATAGGTGAAGTGTTCAATTTTAGAAATAAGTCTCCTTTTTTTCTATATATTATTTTAAATATATATTAAATTTATAATATGGTATAATCTCTTAGGAATTTTTGAGAAATATGCAATTCCATCTTATGTATCCATATTAGTAAACAAAACTCAATCAATAATTCGAAGTTACTCATACAATACGAAAAATTATAAATATGATACTTTTTTTTAAGAGAATAAAAATTTTGAATAATATATTTGAAATATAAACAATTTAATTGTATAGGAAAAAAAATTAAGAAAATATAATGCACAATAACGTAATTTAGCAAAATATGGACTACCTTAAAAATGAATATATAATATCAATAAAAAAAATCCAAATAATAAAATGAAAAATATTTTTTGGGATAGATAAATGAAAAATAATTTAAAATTATTTAATTTTTTGAGAGGAAAAATTATTTTTCATAGAATTTAAAAGAACAAATTATATATTATACCATAACTACAAAATAATTATCAATTCTCAGGCATCGTGAGTGACTAGTTACTTTAAAAAGTAGAAGAATGAAGATTTTTTTTAAAGAGAAGAATAAAATTCAATTTAAGAATTTTGTTTGAGCAAGATTGATACCCACTCGAGCGAGTGATAGATGAGGGACTAGCAAGGATGAATGAACTTTTTGGCTGTCTTTTATGTCACTCGCTGAAGCAAACTCTTCAGTGAATGAGTTCAAAATAAAATAGAAAGTTTGCATGTTCCTGGCTATCACTTGCTCATATAGGTCATTTCGTTGTTAAAACGTTGTTATAAAAATTACTAGCTGTTAGAGACAAACAAATTCATTTCCCTCATTTTTCAATAAAATTCTACAAAAATAAACTTTCTGTTAGTATTCTTTTTCATAATCATTTTCCTTTTTTTGATTTTTTAAAAGTAGGTAATACGTGTCAAGCTCTTAAGAAATGATCCGTAATAAATTCTTGTTTTAGAAGTCCTCTTATTGAACAATATTTTCCAGTTCAATAATCAAACATCACTGGACACATGAAGTTCAAACATCTGAGAACTCCTTTAAGGCACTAACAACATGAGATCATGCAACGCAATGTTGCTGATCAACTGCTGTCACCATTACCAATGGCATGTGAATGTGCAGCAAGAAGTTGCTGATTACAAAGGCATCACAATCCCTTCCTCGTGGTGTCTTGCTTGAGAAGCAAGACATCAAACAGAAGATTTTATTAACGAATCCTGCAACAATTATCCAACGCGTAGTTGTTGATCACTAGTTTACTACTGCTCGATTTTGCAATTTAGGCGCAGTTTTAATGTTTCTTGGCATGCCTTTGACAGAAGGCTTTAATTCTCCCTAAGCCATCTTCAAGATCTGAAGGCTCAGCTGCAAAAGTTATGCGCAACCAATTCTTCATCCCCAGGGCCACCCCTGAAAAAAGAGACTCGAGTACTATTATCGCCAATTGGCAGCATAATCAATTAGCGCATACAACTGCGGATATTGTGTGAATGAGTGTATGTAAAATGAGTGAGAGAATATTTACTGAATTCCTAAACCCATCCCTGTATATCATTACAATCTTAGCCAGCATTCTGTCTTCTAAATCATCTATGCTCATTGCACTACAATAGCCATCACCCCTTCTCTCTTATCTTAGTTTTGCCAGGCTTTGGTTAGTAGATAGCTTATTTTAGTATATATTGAACTTGCTTGGTTTTGTTGGATTAATGGGGCTCCTTGGAGACCGAGTATTGTAAATTTTAGATGGGATGGAGATTGTGACTAATATTTTATCGTGTTTCAAATATGTGACGAATACTGGGAGACATGAAGTTCCAGGGCTGGAATGATAACAGAGACACCAACTTAACCCTATGGCGCCATCACCATCGATCCTAATAAGCATTTTATGTACCAAGTGTCTTGGAATACGTGTTTCACGGAGATTTTCTTCCAGCTAGGACAATGTGAATTTTGAAAAGCCGTGACTATGGGCTCAAGTGTCTAGGAATTTTACTTTTTCAATAAACATTTGGAGACACAATTGAATATAGAGTAACTGCCATATGTCCACGCTCCTGCAACAATACAATATAAATATAGAAACTAAAAAAATCAATATATACAGACATAGTGCAAGAAAGTGACCAATCCAACATGCATACTATTGTCTTGTAATGGCAGCATCTAGAGATTTCAAGAGGTAGGTAATCACTGTTACCTTGAAAGAGGTATCCACGATGCCACCATTAAAAATGCATTACAGAAGCTGTATTCCAGGTCAAACGTGGATTGTGGGTTTATCTTTCGAGATGATTTTTTTTTTTTTTGGTCAAATTTCACATTACTTTGTGAGATGATCTATTAGTAAGAGATACCTGCGCACGCGCGCGCGCCGGGGGGTGGGGGGGTTGTTAAAAGGGATTGATCCACATACACTTGGTAGCTAGGAAGCACAAGTGTGCCTCTAGGGGCAGCGCACCCACACCTGACACGCACGAAGGCACCATGTAGCTGTTGACACGGTTGCATGCGTGTCTGTCATGAATTATTTTTTTTATTTTTTATTTTTTTCCGATTCCGATTCGGCCCTATTCGGGCCAATTCGGTCCGAAACAACTGCAAGATGCGTCCATCGTGATTTTTTTTTTGAATTCCGATTCGGCTTGATACGGGCCAATTCAATTCAGTCTGAAGAGTGCCGAAATAGCCCCGAATCGGTCCAATTCGGGCTGAAATAAGTGTTTTAAAAAAAAAAAATTTAAAAAACACGGTAAAACACACCATTTGACTCTATTTTAAATGGGAAAAAAAAAAACCTAAAATTGCATCTCAAACTCTCTCTGTTCTCTCTGTCTCACCACTCTCTTATTTTTGAACATCATGAAATAGTTATGTATTTAGTATTCACTTTATTATCTACTATTTCTCTTAAATCGGTATATGTTTATCATTACATGAAAAAATATGCTTAGCAATATATAAAAAATATAAATAAAAATATATTTAATAATTTATTAATAAATGTATCCCGCCACACCCACATCCTACTTTTTTAAAAATTGCCGAGTTGCTGCACCACACTACACCTGCACCCACACTCGAACCTAAATCCGCATAGTGCTTCCTAGCTTGGTAGTGAAATGTCAAAACATTAAAAGGCCCAAATACCTTAAATACCATACTAAGATTTACTTACTCTCCTTTTATTCATTTTATTTTGTTCCTTCTCATTATTTCTATACTCCTAGTTCACCACGCCATGACTTCTAAGCCGAATGATTTTTTAATGCATGATATTAAGTACAAAGACCTTACCCCACCAGCCTACTACCCATATTTTCTCAACTAATGCAGATGTATAAAAATTTACAAAGCGCGCAGCCAAACAGTCTATAAGGTCCTTTTTTTTCTTATTAGTTAAGGCAAAAAAAAAAAAAACTGGAAATCTAAGCTTGTGACTTGGGTTTTGTCCAGCTCAAGAAATCTTAAAGGCCCTGTTACATACCTGGTAAAACAATAACCGAATCCTCTTTAGCCAGCTTCAGACAGAAGTCCATATCATCAATTATGTCTTTCAATATTGATGAATTTAGCTTAACCTGTGATGAAATTCCTAGTAAATAAGATATTCAATACTTAATTTTAAGGCACCAAATTGTCCAAGATTTGATGTCCTTACCATCACAAACATAGATCCTTCAGGTTTGTTTGGGCAAGTAATGCAAGGGATCTCCATAATTCTATCATAACATATATGTGCAGCCTCCCTTAGGATGTCAATAACTTTTGAAAAGAAATCCTCACCTGTTTTTTCAGGGATCTGAGGAACCGCAGCCTGATACATAAACAACATTATTATATTTTCAAGAGAAGACAAAAACAGATGGATGGTTATAGTATTTCATTATTACTAAAACTTTGAATTAAAAAAATAACTGTGAGAGAAAGGATCATTAGTATGTGCAGATTTAGAAGAACATAAGCTACATACTGAAAAAGAAGCAAAATGTCATTCTACTAGGACTCAAATATATAAAAAGTAGTATGTAAAAATAGTAATATATGCAAAAATTTAAAATAGGAAAAAGTGATATAACGAAAATGGATTAATGTATAACCATCCTAAGTTTGATTGTACACCAAGAAGTTGGTTATCAGTATCTTAAGGGACTCCAGAGGGATCACATTTTTAGTATGTTAAGGATATGGAGTACAAGCCACGAGAGTTAGATTTTTAGTACATGTCGTATCGGGCCAATGAGGGTCAGGGTGACTAATTTACAAGCACACATAGTTTCACAGCCCACAAGCACCCGTTAATTATCAGGATAATTTTTTGGAAGTTTCCACGTAGATGTCACTTTTTACTTCAGGCCGAAGAGCTGTTCAACCAAACCACCAAGGAGATAATAAAAGCCAAAGTTGGGTTTAGAGAAATTGGGCATTTTCATGTTATTTCTCTAGTCTTCAATTACAGGAAATTTTTCTATTGTCTTTCAGGTGAATTTGCTCCAGCAAGAAATCAGGATAAAAATACAAATTAAGTTCTGAAAGTGCTTGAGAGAGGAAAAACTGTTGCATTCTTTCACTACGATTTTACAAACCTGAATGAATGTTGGTGGACCAGATGTCAAATTGAGACGGCCCATAATGCATTCTACAATCTGAGAGGAAAAGTAACAGATTTGAGAATGGTAAAACATGTCACGTTATTATTCATCCAATACAATGTAATATAATCCAGAACCATTATTATAACTAGCATGTAACCCGCGCAATGCGCGGGATCATTTTATGATTTAAGGTCAACTTTACAATGCTCACATAAAAATCCTTTGATAGGTTTGCCGTTTGTCTTTCAAATAAGACACGCAATATAATACCCTATATTTATGTTGTTATTAAAAATCTTGACTTTGTCTGTCAACAATACGTGTTGCTTTATAAAAGAAATTTTTTAAAAAAACGTAAAGGCTATTATAAATTTTTTAAGTTGTATAAGTACAATTGATACCTTTGTCTCTAAGTTCCATTCCAATTCTTCTATTTCAGTGAAATGTTACCTTCATAAATTTTCACAATAGCTTAAATGACTATTACAATGAATGACCTTTTATATGTTTTGTAGAAATCATAATCTTTCTTATCTGCCTTTATTGCTTTTACAAAAACATGTGGAAAAAAAAAAGTACTTAGAATGGATGAGGCTCTAGAAACTAAATTTCATTTACTGTATATATACCAACTTAACAATTATAATTATCTAAAATCCAAAAAAGCTTCTTATGTTTAAACAAATGAACCATGAAAACACTTTTGAACTTTGTTTAACACCAAACTCAATTTTAACTATTAATTTAATATTCCCATTCATATTAGAGTGGAATAATGAAGTCACAAAATAGAGTATATATGCTTGGACAGTGAAAATAAAACTGAACATTATCTTGATGAAGTAATTAAAGAAAAAACAAATCATAAAATTCCATATCCAATCATTTTGACAGGAAGCAGCTTATTTAGAACTACCACCTAAAAATTAAAGAATTAAGATACCTACTTTGGCATTCCATCAAGAAGGGGGGGGGGGGGGGGGGAAGACAACATGGCATTCCATCCAACCTTTTAAAGGAAATAAAAAGCAAGCATGTAAGGAAAAAAAAAAAAAAAAAAAAAAAACTCCAGGTTATAAAAAAATGTGCACTAAACAGATTGTGTAAATTACCATTGTTCAAATACATTTTGTAAATAATATAAAAAAATCCTCCACATGTTGCTAATTCAGCACATAGACACTCAAATTCATGTAATGAGTCTACCCACACCTAAATATGAAAAAAAGATCTTGATCTATCTTAATCAATAAAATCTTCAAATTAGAACTTGAATCAAACCATTCACTTACAAACCAACAACTTTGAGTACAGCACTACTTATTTAATAGGAAAAACAACAATCTGAACCTATATTCAAAAATTAATGAAATTAAGACGGATGCAAGAAGTTCCAAAATAACTCTACAAAACCAAGTATTCAATAGTATGAAAGATAGAGACTAACAATTAAATAGATACAACAAAGAGAGAATTTTCTGATCCATGGATTCCTTGAGGAGCAGCACAACAATTGGACCCATCTTCTACCAAAGTATCATTTGTACTTACATTCAACCTAGTTTCTCCAAAGGAATGTTCCATGTCAACATCAATATCTGATAATCAAATGTCAATTGAAAGTTATATTTTCAAATTTTTAAAAAAGAATGTTTAAAGAACTAATAAGTACAGGGAAAAAAGAGAAGCGAACCTCTTGACGCATAAATCATGAGTTAATGCCATTCTATCCCTCCTCCTTTTTTTTCTTTTTTCTTTTTTTTTCAGCAATGACCATTCCCTTGAATTTCCTAGCCTGGATAAGTTTATTTTGTAAACTATTTTCTCTTTCATGTCATTTTCTTTTGGATCGTTTCTCAAACATTAGCATTCGCCTTTTTAGGTGTGCTCTTGCATTTTCCTTTTTCTTTTTTTTTCTTTTTTTCTTTTTGCTATCATATTATGGTAAAGGAAAGAAATAAGTTTTAGCATTTATTTTTAGAATCAAAGAGTCCATATTTGATAATCTTAAAACTATTTTAGTTTTACTTTTTTTTTTAATAAGGAATTAACAAAGGACAAAGAGTTATAAACTAAATAATAGCTACAAAGGAAAATTAGGTTTTCCTAACCTTTCAATTTAATTCAGTAGTTCTTCTCGAATAGTAGCCAAAAGTCTAATATGTCAGGGATGATTGATCTGAATTAACATGTGAGGGAAATATGTCAATATAAATACAAATTCTTGATAAGAGTCAAGATAAATGAGGTGCTAGAAATTGAGATCCTATAAAACATGAGATCGTGTGTCATATAATTAATTATAATTATCTAAAATTCATAAAACATGATAGTTTTATAGAAATGAAACATTACCAATTTTGAATCAATACCAAACTCAAATTTAACAACATAAAGTAATATTTTATGCTCTATTTTGTATATAATGATTCTGCATTTGGTTTTTAGTCAATTTCTGCACTATCTAAAGCAATTTAATACCTAGTTTACAGTAATAATATGTATTGTTAGGATTCTCTCATTTTTGTTTTTTTTTTTGTTTTTTGTTTTTTTTTTTTTTTTTAAAAACTATGCTTTCTAATCAGTTTGCTTAATCTGTTGCAATAAGCACATTCTTCGACGCTCCTACTCATTCAAAAAGAAATTAGAAGGAATTGCTAAGTAAGTAGATACCCATTTGTCTAAACCTACAATAGAATGTTAATAATTCAATAGCCGAAATAACAAAAGGCTTAGAAAGAGTACTTGGCTTTTGAGGATCACATCACACAACCACTTTAAATCATTGAAAGCAAAATACCAGGTTAGTTGTTCTAAATTTTCCTCTTTTTCACACACTGGATTTGCACTTCGCTTTTGGTCATCCGGGGAAAAAAATAGCAATGTTGCAAGTGCTTAAAATTTTCATGTGACATTGATAGAGTGTGAAAAATTAGGGCGCTGACAAAGCATTGGTTTCATAAGTAATCTAGCTTCTTTTATATAAAGACATGCCTCCCACATGATGCAAAGATCAAACAACATGCAGAGAAAAAGCACCACTGACATTATATTAGTAAATAAGATTCAGTTATCCAACTCCAAATTTCAAGCACCACAAAACAGGTTCCAAAAAAATAACAAATTGCTATATAATGTCATAAATACAATTGATACAGAAGAGGATTCTTTTGCACACAAAAATAACCATTGATTAAAATGGACCGAAACAAAGACAAAATTGTATCATAATTATCTAATTTTGAAATTATGTAGACGCAAATAAAATCAGTTTTTCTTATAATTAAGAAATAATCTTGGAACACGCATGTAGTTTTTGATACTATCTCCGCTCAACTATCTTTACCCTTCTAGCAAATTTTTTTTATAAAAAAACTTTTTATCCTCAAACCCAACCTATTAAGTGCATCTTCTTTCTATTTGCTTCAAAATAAAAACATAACATTAATCTACCATATGCTTCTACCAGTTTTATAGTAATATTCCCCCATTTATAATGATTTATATTATGCTTCGAAGTATTGATGAAGTCTCACCTATAATTTCCCATGCAAAATATTAGCACACAAAACCAAACTCTCCAATCAAAGCATTGAAACATAAAAACATATGGAAAATGCTAAAGGTATTACCAATATTACAACAAAAAGCTTACACTAACTTACATAAAAAAAAAAAAAAAAAACACGGTAAAACACACCATTTGACTCTATTTTAAATGGAAAAAAAAAAAAAAAAAAAAAAAACCTAAAATTGCATCTCAAACTCTCTCTGTTCTCTCTGTCTCACCTCTCTTATTTTTGAACATCATGAAATAGTTATGTATTTAGTATTCACTTTATTTTCTACTATTTCTCTTAAATCTGTATATGTTTATCATTACATGAAAAAATATGCTTAGCAATATATAAAAAATATAAATAAAAATATATTTAATAATTTATTAATAAATGTATCCCGCCACACCCACACCCTACTTTTTTAAAAATTGCCGAGTTGCTGCACCGCACTACACCTGCACCCACACTCGAACCTAAATCCGCATCGTGCTTCCTAGCTTGGTAGTGAAATGTCAAAACATTAAAAGGCCCAAATACCTTAAATACCATACTAAGATTTACTTACTCTCCTTTTATTCATTTTATTTTGTTCCTTCTCATTATTTCTAGACTCCTAGTTCACCACGCCATGACTTCTAAGCCGAATGATTTTTTAATGCATGATATTAAGTACAAAGACCTTACCCCACCAGCCTACTACCCATATTTTCTCAACTAATGCAGATGTATAAAAATTTACAAAGCGCGCAGCCAAACAGTCTATAAGGTCCTTTTTTTTCTTATTAGTTAAGGCAAAAAAAAAAAAAAAAAAAAAAAAACTGGAAATCTAAGCTTGTGACTTGGGTTTTGTCCAGCTCAAGAAATCTTAAAGGCCCTGTTACATACCTGGTAAAACAATAACCGAATCCTCTTTAGCCAGCTTCAGACAGAAGTCCATATCATCAATTATGTCTTTCAATATTGATGAATTTAGCTTAACCTGTGATGAATTCCTAGTAAATAAGATATTCAATACTTAATTTTAAGGCACCAAATTGTCCAAGATTTGATGTCCTTACCATCACAAACATAGATCCTTCAGGTTTGTTTGGGCAAGTAATGCAAGGGATCTCCATAATTCTATCATAACATATATGTGCAGCCTCCCTTAGGATGTCAATAACTTTTGAAAAGAATCCTCACCTGTTTTTTCAGGGATCTGAGGAACCGCAGCCTGATACATAAACAACATTATTATATTTTCAAGAGAAGACAAAAACAGATGGATGGTTATAGTATTTCATTATTACTAAAACTTTGAATTAAAAAAATAACTGTGAGAGAAAGGATCATTAGTATGTGCAGATTTAGAAGAACATAAGCTACATACTGAAAAAGAAGCAAAATGTCATTCTACTAGGACTCAAATATATAAAAAGTAGTATGTAAAAATAGTAATATATGCAAAAATTTAAAATAGGAAAAAGTGATATAACGAAAATGGATTAATGTATAACCATCCTAAGTTTGATTGTACACCAAGAAGTTGGTTATCAGTATCTTAAGGGACTCCAGAGGGATCACATTTTTAGTATGTTAAGGATATGGAGTACAAGCCACGAGAGTTAGATTTTTAGTACATGTCGTATCGGGCCAATGAGGTCAGGGTGACTAATTTACAAGCACACATAGTTTCACAGCCCACAAGCACCCGTTAATTATCAGGATAATTTTTTGGAAGTTTCCACGTAGATGTCATTTTTACTTCAGGCCGAAGAGCTGTTCAACCAAATCACCAAGGAGATAATAAAAGCCAAAGTTGGGTTAGAGAAATTGGGCATTTTCATGTTATTTCTCTAGTCTTCAATTACAGGAAATTTTTCTATTGTCTTTCAGGTGAATTTGCTCCAGCAAGAAATCAGGATAAAAATACAAATTAAGTTCTGAAAGTGCTTGAGAGAGGAAAAACTGTTGCATTCTTTCACTACGATTTTACAAACCTGAATGAATGTTGGTGGACCAGATGTCAAATTGAGACGGCCCATAATGCATTCTACAATCTGAGAGGAAAAGTAACAGATTTGAGAATGGTAAAACATGTCACGTTATTATTCATCCAATACAATGTAATATAATCCAGAACCATTATTATAACTAGCATGTAACCCGCGCAATGCGCGGGATCATTTTATGATTTAAGGTCAACTTTACAATACTCACATAAAAATCCTTTGATAGGTTTGGCATTTGTCTTTCAAATAAGACATGCAATATAATACCCTATATTTATGTTGTTATTAAAAATCTTGACTTTGTATGTCAACAATACGTGTTGCTTTATAAAAGAAATTTTTTAAAGAAACGTAAAGGCTATTATAAATTTTTTAAGTTGTATAAGTACAATTGATACCTTTGTCTCTAAGTTCCATTCCAATTCTTCTATTTCAGTGAAATGTTACCTTCATAAATTTTCACAATAGCTTAAATGACTATTACAATGAATGACCTTTTATATGTTTTGTAGAAATCATAATCTTTCTTATTTGCCTTTATTGCTTTTACAAAAACATGTGGAAAAAAAAAAGTACTTAGAATGGATGAGGCTCTAGAAACTAAATTTCATTTACTGTATATATACCAACTTAACAATTATAATTATCTAAAATCCAAAAAAGCTTCTTATGTTTAAACAAATGAACCATGAAAACACTTTTGAACTTTGTTTAACACCAAACTCAATTTTAACTATTATTTAATATTCCCATTCATATTAGAGTGGAATAATGAAGTCACAAAATAGAGTATATATGCTTGGACAGTGAAAATAAAACTGAACATTATCTTGATGAAGTAATTAAAGAAAAAACCAAATCATAAAATTCCATATCCAATCATTTTGACAGGAAGCCAGCTTATTTAGAACTACCACCTAAAAATTAAAGAATTAAGATACCTACTTTGGCATTCCATCAAGAAGGGGGGGGGGGGGGGGGGGAAGACAACATGGCATTCCATCCAACCTTTTAAAGGAAATAAAAAGCAAGCATGTAAGGAAAAAAAAAAAAAAAAAACTCCAGGTTATAAAAAAATGTGCACTAAACAGATTGTGTAAATTACCATTGTTCAAATACATTTTGTAAATAATATAAAAAAATCCTCCACATGTTGCTAATTCAGCACATAGACACTCAATTCATGTAATGAGTCTACCCACACCTAAATATGAAAAAAAGATCTTGATCTATCTTAATCAATAAAATCTTCAAATTAGAACTTGAATCAAACCATTCACTTACAAACCAACAACTTTGAGTACAGCACTACTTATTTAATAGGAAAAACAACAATCTGAACCTATATTCAAAAATTAATGAAATTAAGACGGATGCAAGAAGTTCCAAAATAACTCTACAAAACCAGTATTCAATAGTATGAAAGATAGAGACTAACAATTAAATAGATACAACAAAGAGAGAATTTTCTGATCCATGGATTCCTTGAGGAGCAGCACAACAATTGGACCCATCTTCTACCAAAGTATCATTTGTACTTACGTTCAACCTAGTTTCTCCAAAGGAATGTTCCATGTCAACATCAATATCTGATAATCAAATGTCAATTGAAAGTTATATTTTCAAATTTTTAAAAAAGAATGTTTAAAGAACTAATAAGTACAGGGAAAAAAGAGAAGCAACCTCTTGACGCATAAATCATGAGTTAATGCCATTCTATCCCTCCTCCTTTTTTTTCTTTTTTCTTTTTTTTTCAGCAATGACCATTCCCTTGAATTAATAGCCTGGATAAGTTTATTTTGTAAACTATTTTCTCTTTCATGCCATTTTCTTTTGGATCGTTTCTCAAACATTAGCATTCGCCTTTTTAGGTGTGCTCTTGCATTTTCCTTTTTCTTTTTTTTTCTTTTTTTTTCTTTTTTCTTTTTGCTATCATATTATGGTAAAGGAAAAAAATAAGTTTTAGCATTTATTTTTAGAATCAAAGAGTCCATATTTGATAATCTTAAAACTATTTTAGTTTTACTTTTTTTTTTAATCAGGCATTAACAAAGGACAAAGAGTTATAAACTAAATAATAGCTACAAAGGAAAATTAGGTTTTCCTAACCTTTCAATTTAATTCAGTAGTTCTTCTCGAATAGTAGCCAAAAGTCTAATATGTCAGGGATGATTGATCTGAATTAACATGTGAGGGAAAATATGTCAATATAAATACAAAATTCTTGATAAGAGTCAAGATAAATGAGGTGCTAGAAATTGAGATCCTATAAAACATGAGATTGTGTGTCATATAATTAATTATAATTATCTAAAATTCATAAAACATGATAGTTTTATAGAAATGAAACATTACCAATTTTGAATCAATACCAAACTCAAATTTAACAACATAAAGTAATATTTTATGCTCTATTTTGTATATAATGATTCTGCATTTGGTTTTTAGTCAATTTCTGCACTATCTAAAGCAATTTAATACCTTAGTTTACAGTAATAATATGTACTGTTAGGATTCTCTCATTTTTGTTTTTTTTTTTGTTTATGTTTTTGTTTTTTGTTTTTTTTTTTGTTTTTTGTTTTTTTTTTTTTTTTAAAACTATGCTTTCTAATCAGTTTGCTTAATCTGTTGCAATAAGCACATTCTTCGACGCTCCTACTCATTCAAAAAGAAATTAGAAGGAATTGCTAAGTAAGTAGATACCCATTTGTCTAAACCTACAATAGAATGTTAATAATTCAATAGCCGAATAACAAAAGGCTTAGAAAGAGTACTTGGCTTTTGAGGATCACATCACACAACCACTTTAAATCATTGAAAGCAAAATACCAGGTTAGTTGTTCTAAATTTTCCTCTTTTTCACACACTGGATTTGCACTTCGCTTTTGGTCATCCGGGAAAAAAATAGCAATGTTGCAAGTGCTTAAAATTTTCATGTGACATTGATAGAGTGTGAAAAATTAGGGCGCTGACAAAGCATTGGTTTCATAAGTAATCTAGCTTCTTTATATAAAGACATGCCTCCCACATGATGCAAAGATCAAACAACATGCAGAGAAAAGCACCACTGACATTATATTAGTAAATAAGATTCATTATCCAACTCCAAATTTCAAGCACCACAAAACAGGTTCCAAAAAAATAACAAATTGCTATATAATGTCATAAATACAATTGATACAGAAGAGGATTCTTTTGCACACAAAAATAACCATTGATTAAAATGGACCGAAACAAAGACAAAATTGTATCATAATTATCTAATTTTGAAATTATGTAGACGCAAATAAAATCAGTTTTTCTTATAATTAAGAAATAATATTGGAACACGCATGTAGTTTTTGATACTATCTCCACTCAACTATCTTTACCCTTCTAGCAAATTTTTTTTATAAAAAAACTTTTTATCCTCAAACCCAACCTATTAAGTGCATCTTCTTTCTATTTGCTTCAAAATAAAAACATAACATTAATCTACCATATGCTTCTACCAGTTTTATAGTAATATTCCCCCATTTATAATGATTTCTATTATGCTTCGAAGTATTGATGAAGTCTCACCTATAATTTCCCATGCAAAATATTAGCACACAAAACCAAACTCTCCAATCAAAGCATCGAAACATAAAAACATATGGAAAATGCTAAAGGTATTACCAATATTACAACAAAAAGCTTACACTAACTTACATAAAAGAAAAAAAACTTACATAAAAGAAAAAAAACTTACATAAAAAAAAATTAAAGTGGGTGCACTTTAACATTGTATTATTCAAATTTAAAAAAAGAAGAAGGTAAACATGTGTTACTTACTGGTGGGTGCTTAAGGTTGTTTTTAATTCATGATTGAAAGTACTATGATTCTGTCTCTGGAGTTCATGGATGACACTATCACAACATTATTAAAGTAAACAATTCCTCCCTGCAAATATGTGTAAACTCAAAATTTTAAGTGATGCCAGACATCCAAAAGAAGCAAGAAGCTTCAGAGATTTTAAAATATAGGAAAATATAAATGATCAAGGTAAAGAATTGAGAGACCATTGTAATAATTTGAACAGATGTAGAAGCTGAAATTAAGGTAAAGATGTGAAGAAAATGTAAAAGACATACAAAAAAAAGCTCATGTAGGTGTTATTATTATTTTTTTCATATTTTAAAGTTTGTTTGAAATCAAATCAGACAAACATGATAGAAGATCAACATGAATATCAACCACCAGTATCTAAAACTTGTAACACCTTACCAAAAAAAAAAAAAAAAACAGAGCAAGCAAAAAACTAAATAAAAGCTACAACTAAGTATAAGGCAAGAAAATCCATTGAGAAAAAAGAGTAAAGAAACTATATAAGAAATGAATAACTAGGTTCAAGATATCTCCCAATGCACTGAAATTTTTTCAAAAGAAAGCAAAAGCAATCACCTTTAAATCAATATCTACAGACATTATTTAATGGTACTGTTATATGAGGGGCATAAGCAGTAAGCCTGAACCCAAATATTCTTATATGCCTGTTTTTATATACCCATAATATATTAATTCAGAATAAAGCTTATTTCAACATCAAACTTAGAAAAGTACACCAAATCAAGTTTAAAGCATAATTTTAACAATTATAGGAGAAATATCAACTACAAATCAAGACGGCAATCAAGAATATATATGTACATCTCAAAGTGGCTAGGATCAAAACATGTGCATTTCTCTAATTTTAACAATGAGTATATGGATTAAACAAACACAGTAAGGATAAAATATATACATATATGCACACACACACACTCGCATTGAATCATTAAAATCACTATTATTTCCATGGACGTAGTTCACTCTGCCATTAAACTCAAACCCAGAGGATGTACAATGGGCCTTTTGGACTTATGGTTATCTGTAGGAATAGAAAAAGGAATAGAAAAGGCATAATTGAGTTTCTTTTTATCTATTTTAAAAACATCATTGACAAATACCCAAAACCAATTAATCCAAATACTCTAAACAGAAGCAAACCAAATGTGACACAAATATCCTAAAGAAAGCAGATTCTAACCAAATACCTTTATCAAAACAATTTCTAACCTAGAAACAAAAATCAAAATTTAAAATCAATCTGACCAATATACCCAACACTAATCATATTTAATGTTTTTTTTTCGTAAGACCATAAGTTCAAAAACAATCCAACCAGAATACCCATTTTAGATTTCAAAATCCCACAATTTCAATCCCAAACAAAACCTGAAAATTAAAGTGAAATGATTTAGACTAAAGAATTAGAAAGATTTCATTTTATGGAGGTTTTCCCTATATTAAACAAATAGAGAGGAAAAGGGAAGAGTATATTGGGAAAAGAAATTGGTACCTTTGCTTTGATGAATTTAGAGACTCTAGATTGAAGAACGATTCCACTTCATCTCTACAGAGAAAGAAATTGAATGATAAATCCGAAAGAGAAAAATTCAAACAAACCCATTGCTGTAAATATTTAATAAAGATAGTGACATATGAGAATTTCGATTTCCTTAACCCTAATTTGTATAACCAAACTCAACTGTAATTGTAAAAGTTTGAAACATACCACAAATCTAATTTGTGGGGAAAAAAAGTCAGAGGAAGCCCATTGGAGGCGTTGTCAATAAGCAGAGGGGACTGATCTTCCATCCTTTGCTTCTTCTTTTTTTCCTGGAACGATTGGTTTTTGAGAAGAAGAGAGACCCTTGATAGAACGTTGGGGAGTTTACACTTTTCATTGATTTGTTTGCTCCTTCCAAAAGGTAATAAGTGGGCCGAACCGATGGGTTTGTGCTATGGAAAGGCTTAGCGATTTCTGTAATCCAAAATAGGAAAAAAAACAATCGAAAATTTGCAGTGGTGCTCTAAGTCTAGCGAGGGAACGGAGAACTCTCTCCTTCCCTCTCTGTATCTGCGTTTTTTTTTTTTTTAGAGTATTGGATTTAACCGGTTATTTTTCATTTTATACTGAGAGGCTCTCACACGGTGTGTTAAATTATCACACGGCAAGTCCCCAGACGCACCGTACGGTATTTTTTTTCTTATGTGTTGACGCCCCTTAATTGTATACGTGTCAGAATTTTAAATAGACAGTTATTTTATTTGTCAACACGTCCTTAAATGCAAAAACTAACTTTTTCTCAGCTTCGTCTATTATATATATATAGATATAGATTCTACTATATGTGTTTGCACTTTGCAAATGTTCAATTTTAACACAAAGAGAACGAGAGGGAGAGATGACCTTAGATTTTTGAAGGATGCCATTAGGATCACTTGTCACAAGCCATCCTAGTCGCCAACCTGGTACAAGCCATCTCTTTGATATAGACCCTAGTGTGATAACAGGCACGATTGATCCAAATACTCCCATCGGCACAAATGGATTAGTTCCAAAAGAGAGATGGTGATAAACTTCATCCGCAACCGCCAGAATGCCTAGCTTTCTTGCTGTCTCTGCAATCTAATACTCAGAAAATCAACCTAACATTAACGCTCTAATTACAAAAAGGTTTTTACTTATGAAAACTCATGCTAATTACACAAACGTATGATGCATGAGCTCCAATGTCCAAACAATTAAATCCACCATTGTGTTTTAACATGCAGGTAATTAACAATATCACATCAGAATCTAGCAACATATACTAAAATTAATTGTATGTTGTTAAGCCATTAAAAACTTTATGTAATTCCTCTTATGAACTTATAGACATTCTGATATTCTCAGAACAAATTGGGTCAAATGAAAAATCAGTTGGATGACATTAGGAGGTAGAGTTGTGGGTTATGATTGGAATTGATGTTAAGAGTTAACTTTGCCTACTTAAGTTTATTAATTGTATGTATGCAAAAGGAAGTTTTAACTTGCCTTCTTCAAATGTTGGTGTGTATAGACACTTCCACAAGGATTGCCAGGGTTTATGACAACCATGGCAACAGTATTCTCATCAGCAAGAGCTTCAACACCTTCAATGTCAACCTCCCAACCCTTTTCGGGAATGAGATCAAAATAACGGACTTTAAGATTGTTAGATGAGGCAAGAGCACCATAGGATGGGAAGCATGGTCTTGGAAGCAGAATGTTGGCACCTGGGCAAGCAAGGACCATCAGTGTTACTTCAATTGCCTGGATGCAGCCAACTGTGAGAAAAACGTCATCTGGCGATAACGTGTATGGAAGATCACGAGACAGATAATCTGCGATAGCTCTGCTACAATTCAAGCATTAAATTAAATTAGATTAACATTGAATACATGACACAATGCAAAAACACATCCTTTGTTTATCTTTTTTCAATAGACTCATAGCGTTAGTATGAAAGTTTGAAAATGGCCAATACATTTTCCATTGAATTAAGTGAGCATGATCATCTTGTTGATGGTTGTACAAAAGAAGCTAACCATTAACTTTGTCTAAATACAATGTATACACTGCAATAGGGATTTTTTATGAATGCTGATCCGATTGTAATAGACAACATGGATCCAGATGTTAATGGATTATTGCTCACTTTCAATAACTGTAAAATACTTGCATTAACACACTTTCAATAATGGAGCACTAATGCACGTGATAGTTTTCTTATTTAAAAAAATCAATATTTTATAAAATTTACTCTTATTTTGTCTTCAAAAAATTTAACAAGTTCTTCTTTTCATTCTACGCATTCTCTGTTTCCCTCTCTCTGCACAAAGTTAGTACATCAACTTTGGTATGAGTTTCCTCTCACCTTCAGAGTCCCAAAAACATGGTTCAACATGGCTTTTCGCAAATTAAACGTACTAGATGAAAACTTGCAATTATAAGTCTCATTTGGTTGTTGTGAAAATTGAGTAAATCATAAAGAAAATTACCTTTCTTTTCATTTCATAAACTTTCTCCACAACCAAACAGAAAAACTTTACTACTTTAACTCAAAAAAATAGCCCTAGAATTAAACCAGGTCCCATTACCACCAAAACAACTCAAATTCAAAAAATCAAACACAGAGCCAAAATGCACTAAAATATCCCATTTTAAATTTTTTTTGACAAACAACTTATGAGCAACACATTCAGATATAAGCATTGTTTATTACACTGCGTATGTTTTTATAAACTGAAAACGTCAGCATGTTTTCAGTTTTTTTTTTTTAATTTTTAAAAGAGTTTCAATTTATGATGTTTACTTTTGATAAAAGCTCTTTTTTGCTGTAAGCGAAGATTGAACCCAGATAATTTATTTAACCATAAAAAATTTTACCAATTAAGCTAATTGGAATTCACACGTTTTTAATTTATAAAAACATGACTGTGTCTATGTGTAATAGCTATTATCACTGGACCTCGGAATCTAGACCTATATTAGTGTGTTGAACGCAAATGTATGGAATAATGGGATGGCAAAAGGTCAAAAACAACCTGCGTGAAAGAACCACCCATGCTCCACTCCACCCACACAGATTTTTCACCCAAAGAGAAGATGGGGAAGAGACAACATCATCTGACCTGAACTCATCCCATTGTCATTCCTCCTATCAAAATGGGAAGAGAAACTTATTACAACAACCCATACTTGAATTTGACCTAATCCAATTCAAGCCGGTTGAAATAAGACCAATCTCCTTGCACTATGGTAAAAATTAGAATTTTGCAAATTTAAAACAACTACAACTAGGGCACTAAACCGGCCAACCTTTTTCAAGTATTAAATATTTGAACTCAGCTCAACAACAAGAGTAAAATGTACTTTCATACTTCACTTAAACTCAAACCAAGCTTATAAACAATGTTCAAACTCAATCCAAAGCATGATTTCAATTATATCACATTTTACATTGAAATTGTGTTTTGAAAACACGATTCCAATACAAAATTTGAATCTTTTAATACTTTTCAAATCACATTTTCAAAAAGAGACTATCCAGCAAAATAATTTCGCCATAGCACTATTTTTAATAATTATAAATAAAAATAATATTATGTTTTTATTAAAAAAAATCCAGTCTCACAGAGTCACAATATCCTCAATAATAATGCCCATTAGATCCTTACTCCCAACTTGATGTTGAAAAAAAAATTGAATGAATATTAATTGATGATAACACTTAGTGTTTGAATGAACTCGTAGCAAAGTTGCCCCCTAACAATGGAAATGGACTTGTTCTTGTGATAAAAGGTCATCATCAGAAATTGACACTATAGTTTGAAACTTGCTAAAAAAAATCAATGGAAATGGGCTTCAATATTCCTCTAATTAATTTTTTGTTCTGTTAATAGTGTTTTATATAATTAAAAATAAAACGTTTACTTAAAGAGAAATGACTAGGTATATAAAAGGGCACGTTTTTCTCACGAAATTTCAGTTATCTTGATATGACGTTTTCCTAGATCTTACAAAATTAAATCTGTCCAAACATGAACAGGAAAAATCAAGAAGTATGGATAATAAGAATATTAACCTGTTCCTCCAAAAAACAAAAGAATATTAACCTGTTTTAATCTAATAGGTTTATGACTCGGACTCAATTTTGACCAGATCAGACCAATTGAAGAGGTAGTAAACCCGGAAAATTCTTAGGGAGTCCCGGAGTATAGTGAAATGGTACTCCTTCATCTCATATCCATGGTGGACCCCATCACGAATTTAATAAGTGGACTCCACAATGAATGTGAGAGGAGGGAGCACCATTCTCCGTGCTCCGGGAGTACCTAAGAATTACTCAGTAAACCCAAGCTGACCTATTTATCAAGCTTTTATTATAAATGTATAACATTTTTTTTTTTTATCGACACATTTTTTATGTATGTTTGAGAACTAAAGCTATATTAAATTTTCTATATAAAAATGCTAATGACATTTTACTCGTGAACTTGAGTAATTCTCAAATATAATTATTTTTAATGTCGGATCTAACACTAACATTTAGTTTTTTTGTAAGTTGATTATATATTTTCTTTTTCCTTTCTTTACCTAAGCTATATTTTATTCTTATAATTGTATGTATTGTGTGAGTTTTTTTTTTTTTTTTTAATTTTAACATTTTAGCTTATTGCCTATATACAACTTTTTCAAAGCTTTGATTTTTTTTTTTAAGTACGACCATAATTTTGCTATCTTTCAAAAACCAAAAAAATATCTAAAACAAACTGATTTTACTTTATTTCAAGCTTCATCTATAACATGTATACATAATTTATTTTTCCTTTTTTTTTTTGGAAATTAGACTAGTAAACTACTGGAATTAGTTAGTCAATTACAATTAAACTTAAGGATTTATGTAATTTTTATCTTTATTAAGAATTTTTTTTGTTCTATTATTTGTATTTAAAGAAATACAAAAATAAAGGTTCAAAGGTTTAAAAAAATTTATGGATAATATGGAGTCTCAACGCAGGAGTGATTAAAATACTATTGTAGTAACGCCTAAGTAGGAAAGTCTTATCGATCATCCCCTCTAACCATTTTTAGTTTACCAAAAAAAAAAACCTACAAACCACTCGTGACTCGTTGATCATTCACGTTATTGTCCCTACCAGTTGCTGCTAGACAGTGAAACGGGCAACAATATGAAAGTCAAAGAAATGCAATCATAGTAAAAACTAGAAAGAAATAGAAAGTGAACTAAACTACCGAAAAAGGAAAGGAAAATATGAAATTCATCAGAGTACATGGTTCTAATCTAAATCTACCTGAAAAAAGACATAATAAAATAATAGTAGTCCAAGCTTTGGTGAATAATAATTAATGGCCTGTTTGGGAGTTTAGAGAGGGAGGAGAGTAGAGGGGAGTAGTGGAGAGGAGAGTAGAGGAGAATGATTATCCTCCACCTTGTTTGGATGTTTTTATAATTAGTAAGGGGGAAGGGAGTAATTAGCCCTTCCCCTTGTTTTTAACATTGTAATTTTATAAATATAATAAGGGTAAATTAGGTAATTTAATTTATCAATAATTTTATGTGTTCTACTCTCCCTCCAAATCTCTCCAATTTGGGGGAATTAAAAATCAGGGGTTGGAGGTAGTTGAAACCCCTTTAAACCCCTCACACTCCTTCCTTAAAAAACTCTCAAACAAAGTAATTGAATTACTCCCCTTCCCTCTACTCTACTCCTCTCATTTTTTAAACATCCAAACAGGCCATAAATTCAGCAAAGCGGACAGCGTCAACAATGGCATCTTCGGCAATGGTGGTGGTCCGAAAGCATGGGAAAAGCGAGGGGTCGCCATGGCCGAGCGGCACAGTTGACCTGGGATCACCTTTGTCAACATTTCTTCTTATATTCAAGAGAACACCATGAACGGTGGTGGTTCCCGACGTTGCTTTCAGCTTTCCGTCCCCCAAAATATTCCATCTTTCTGCCCCGTTTTCCATTTCTAGGTAGTTGGTTGGGTGTAAACTGAGAGAGTCATATATATATACATGTATATTGCTTTGATTTCGATGCTGTCGGCTTGTTAATCGCAACTACACATATGCACAGCCCAAAAACAGGAGAGTGGGGCTGGCAGGGCAGGTTTGGAACGTTTATATAATAGGCAACTACGTACCCTGTGATCTGATAACGGATGCTTGAATTTGGAAGCAAGCTACCTTACTTTCTCAGTTTTTAAAATGAATTAATACGACAATATATATATATATATATACTATTGGGGGCAAAGCACAATGTAGGTCCAGCCAACATGCCTCGTCAAAGCTCATTTATGAGCTTTGTCCAAAAAGTCTTCAAAACTAGGTTTCATTTATTGAAAAGTGATCAAAGTATGGGAGCGATCTGACTTCTCTTAATGAGAAATGATGCAAGCGTGTGGGACACGCTGAAGGAAAAGAAAAGTAAAGAAGGATAAAGAAAATAAGGCCGTTCGGCCTTGTAGGAAGCTGAAGCAGAGAGCTGTTTTAAGCAGGCCATTCGGCCATGGAGAGAAAATCATAAGTGAGAGCTTCGAAGAGAGGTGCAATCTAAAAAGATAGAAAAAAACACAGTAAGTGTGAGAGAGTGAAAAAAAAATAAGAGACATTTTTCTTTATTCAAGTTATACATAAAGAAGATAAATTGGTAGAGTTGGAGTATTTAGAGGAAGATTTTGTTATGGTTTTGTGTTAAGATTGTATTTACTCCTTGAGATTTATTTGCTGTATATTCAATTTATTGTGAACTCAAGTTTAGAATAAATTTGATAGTTGTAATCGCTATCAACTGCCTCTTGGTTCTTCCATCTATTTTCACATAAGATTTGGTGTTTTTTGTGTGATTGTGTTTATGTGGTGCTTGTTGAAATATTTTTTGTTTCCATAATATTGCTATTACTTGGTAATCATTAATTTTAGAACAAAGTTTTTTTTTAAACTAGTTTGAACAGAAACCTTACAAACTCATCATATATCTTTATATTGAGTATGAATTTTGAAAATCTAACCGTTAGATTACATGTTCTTATTACATTCTTAATTCTTACAAAATTTCAAGAAGATCAAAGATCAATTGCTATGTCATCAAATAAATGTTGTAATTTCAAGTTTTTGTGATCTAAAGTTATATATAAAAAATAAGTTAATTGATCAAATAGTAAATAACATCCAATTTGAACGAAATTTGATAACTATGCTAAGAACATAAGGAACATGAAGTACAACAGTTAGATTTTCAAAATTCATACTCAAAAAATAAATATATGAGAAGTTTAAAGAGTTTCTCTCCAAATTAGTTTGGAGAGAAACTTTGTTCTTAATTTTAATTTCCACATAGACACAGAGGGAATCAGGATTTTTTTTCCGAACATATATATATATATGTTTTACGTGATTGAGTGACATTCACATTTGCTACCTGGCTTTTTTTTATTCTTTATTTTCCTTTTTAATAGTAGGAGTGTGCAAAAAACTGACGAATCGAAAAAACCGCTGCAACCTGACCGAACCAATACAAAATTTTCAATTCGGTTCGGTTCGGTTTCAATTTTTTATATAATAAAACTGAAAATTTCGGTTCGATTGTCGGTGGCAAATTTTTATGCATCAAACCAAACCGATATATATTTATGTAACATTAAGTCACATTGGAGTTCGTAGCTTGGTGGTATTCTGTGGCTTTAATGACCAAGTGTTCCCTGGTTCGAGCCCTTGCCCATACGTTTCTGAGTTTTTTAATTTTTTAAAACCATTAAAACTTAAAACCCTAGCTCTTATATTTATAAGCTCTCACCCTCTTACCCTTTTCTTTCCAGCCGCCATGTCCCTCATCTGAGTCTCCCTCATGCCTCCATTTCCCTCATGCCTCATTCCTTCATCTCCCTCACGCATCACACCTCCATCTCCCTCATCAGTCATCTCCCTCACGCCTCATTCCTCCATCTCCCTCATCTCCCTCACGCCTCACGCCTCCATCTCCCGCACGCCTCACGCCTCCATCTCCTTCATCACCCTCACACCTCACGCCTTGCTACCACCTCCACATGCCGGCCTTCACACGCCGGCCTCCCCACGCAGCTCAATCGTTTCATTCTCACGGTGACCTTCTCTAGTCTCTTTTTAATTTCTTGATAATCCTCTTTCTTTTTTGTATTTTGGGTTTTGTTTAATACTGAATCAATGTTATTTTTTGTGAATCTGATGTT
This sequence comes from Castanea mollissima, assembly GCA_014183005.1. Classification (NCBI taxonomy): domain Eukaryota; kingdom Viridiplantae; phylum Streptophyta; class Magnoliopsida; order Fagales; family Fagaceae; genus Castanea; species Castanea mollissima. The sequence continues at coordinate 23,920,459 of JACAVU010000005.1, forward strand.
GAGCTGTTATTTTCTTATTGAAAAAATGTAATGTTGAGTTGTTTTTTTTTCTTTTTGTGACTGTGAATCTGTGATATTGACTGAAACCGAACACCGACCGAAAAACCGAAACAAACCGAAATCGATGGTGTTTCAACTATTTCAGTCAATTTCGATTGACAACTTTGGAAACCGAAAATTTCGGTTTCAGTTGGCCAGTTAAAAAAAACTGACTAAAACCGAACCGAAGCACCCCTATTTAATAGAATCATCTGCAACTCTTTTCAAGAATAGAAACGTTTGCAACTTGATTTTGAAGAAGAAAAAATAGTGCCAGGATTTGTATTATATTACAATATAATATACTTCAAGAATATTGTGCCGTTTTAAACTTCTATTTTTAAAACCATTTAATGACCAACTCAGTCTTCTCCTTCACTTGTTAAACCAATTAATGAACTTGTGCCTGATTTTCTTTATTTTTTAAACCATTTTTTAAATCGTGGCGTTTTAGACTTCTTCTTTTTTATATACTTAACTCAATTATTATGGTTTTTGAGTGGAGGAGTTGTAGTGTGTCATTGTATTAGAACATTTTTCCTTCTCCTTGTGTGTGTTTGTTTCTCAAAAAAAAAAAAAAAATTAGTCTCCTCCTTCAAGTGAAATGGTGTCATTCTACTGTGTAAGATATTTTTGCCTCTTTAAAAGCACAATGCACATAATTGAACTAACCACACTAAACTGATGGAATGCACCATACCTTATGTTGACCAATTTTTTCCTTCTATAGGAGAGGTGCGGTTACTTAGAGCATCTGTAGCAGATGTACTAAATGTGCCAAATATTAGATGTGCTATATGTTGCAAATTTTTGCAACATTGAATAGTACCGTGGCAAATTGCCACGGTACGGACTAGCCATGGCAAAAATATTTGCTCTTATTTTATTCCGTTTTCTCTCTCTCATCACAGATATCTCTGTCTTCTCATCTCCGTCTTCTCTCTTATCTCTGTCTTCTCTCTTCGTCTTCCACAACAAGCGGATCACCAAAGCCCACCACTTGACGCAACCGACCATCTATTCCACTTCGGGTTCTTTCTTCTTCTTTTTTCCTTTTTTTTTTGTTCACGTTTTTTTGCTGTGGTTTGATGGGTGGGTTGGGCAATTGTTGGCTTTGGATGGGCAGATCGGTGGTGGGTGGGTTTGGATTGTGGGTTATGGCGGTGGGTGGGTTCGGATGGGTAGATCGGTGGTGGGTGGGTTCGGGTTGTGGGTTATGGCGATGGGTGGGTTGAGTTTCATGGGTTGTGGGTTATGGCGAATTGGTGGTGGCAAATCGGTTGTGATTGTGGCTATGTGTGTTTTTTGGTGGCTGTGTGATGACGAATCGGTTGTGATTGTGGCTGTGGGTTATGGTGAATCGGTTGTGATTTTGGTGGTTGTGTTTTTTTTTTTTTTTTGGTGATTGTGGCCGCAACAATTTTTGGTTGTTGTTGTAGTTGTTGTTGTTGCCTTGTTGGTGTTGTTGATGAGGATGATGGGGGAGGAATTTAATATATTATTTTAATGTGATGCAAATATTATTTTAATGTATAGAATAGAAGAATAAAACATCTAATAAATGGGGTGTTGTAAAATGATGTGGTAAAATAATAAAGTAGGGTTTTGGTGTTGTCAAATGACATTTTTTTTTTTTTTTTGCAACATCTACTACAGATGCTCTTATGGGAGAAAACCTTATAGGTGTATTGCAAAAAACTCCTCAAAAACCGAATCAATCGAACCGCGTACGGGCCTAATTATATACATATAGAGGAGAGAGTTAACATGAAAGATAAGTAGTTAATGAAATGTTTAGTCTTACATTGAAAATAAGATACTCTTTTATTCTTTTTTATTGCGATAATTAATTGGTTAATATATATTAAAACAGATATTGGACTAAATACGTGCGCAATGGATAATCAATTTTGTTACAACAATATTAAATAGACTTGCTCTTGGAGTGGATTAAGTTAACTAGCAAGTAAATTGTATGTTTAAAACACAATTTCAATTATAAACTTAAAAATGTAATATATTAGGACATCACTATAAAAAATAGAAGAAATGGAGATTGGTTTTTGAAAAAATAAAATTGAGTTTAACGATCTTGCTCAAAGTGAGTGTTAAATGAACTTTCTATTTGACTTTTTAAGTCATTCACTTAAGTGAACTCTTTAAGTGAAATGACTTAGTGGTGATACTTCAACAATATATAAATAAGTGTTTAAATTATATTTTATGATTAAGGATATATTAGTTTGTAAAACTTATATATTAAAATTTGTACTAACATTACTTCATAGTTTAATACCTATTCATTTTGAGAAGAAAAGAAAATATATCTAAATTTTGGGGGGGAGGAGGGGGGTAACTCTATGTACATACATGAGTGAATGACATTTTTAACTTGACTATTAATTTAATCGATGTTCCCAATTATTTTTTAGTTTATAATTTTTTTCACTTATGCATCATGAATTCCACTTTTCCCGTCAATGTTGAATTTGTATGGAGGAAAGTATATCAACAATATCTTTCAAGCCTAAAATTTTTTTTACAGGAGCCCAAAAAGAAAGCCTAACATAATTCTCTCAAAAATATGTATGTGAGATTTAGAGGAAATTTGACGTTTAATTTTGTCTCATGTGTCCTATTTAATTTAAGTTTTTTTTTTATTTTTATGTCAAATGAGTTAATTTAATGTAAAAAATGAAAAGTCCAATATAAATAAATCATAAAAAGCATAGTCATATATAACTCTATATATAAAATTAGAGAAGAGAGAGTTTGAATGATTTTATATTTATGAACATTTTTTTTGTATAGCTAAAAACAATTCAAATTTATAAATTATTTATGTAATATACTATGACTATGTATAGTCCATTATTAACTAGGTAAGATATATGTTAGGTTTCAAAAGTTTAGAACAATTAGTAAATCATGAATACAAACTTGTCTAGATATAGATCCTAGAATCTATAGATATAGTTAGACAATGCTCAAGATGATACAAGTCAAGATTCAAGGACAAGTAAGCTGCAAAAAGAAAATTTCAGAATTTGTCTAGCTCGACCGATCGAGAGATAGGCTCAATCAATCAAAATACGGGTCTGCAGAATTTTAAGTTGGCCCAAACAGCAGTTCAAGCCCAAAAAAGATTAGAGTTTCAGATCTATTTCTTCTAATATATAAAAGAAACCCTAAACGTTTTTAAAATGGCTTTTCAGAGAGAGAAAAGTGTGACTCTTTTGTAGATCTAGGGTTTTGTACCCAAAAACTCTCTATAGTCTTTATTGAGTTGTGTAATGAATTTTTTGTGAGATCTGAGTGGTGTTTACCTTCATACACACACATAGAGTTATCAAGATCAAGATTCATATCAAGAACTTGATGGTTGTTTCAGTTGTTGCATAAAAAACTTAAAGAAGATCCAAAACCTTTGAGTAGAGTCTCAAAGTCACAATTAGGAGAACTTATGGTTGCTGTAGATCAAAGAAAGAAGTAGTCTGTGGACTCGAAGTTATCATGGGGTCCTGATAGTAAATTTTCTACTCAAGATAGCAATAAAATGTTAGTGGTCTAAGTTCTATTGTACAAACTTCAACTTTTTCATAGTGAATTTGTTTTACCTTAAAAATAGTTAAGTTAAATCCTCTCCAGATTTTTTACCGGTTTAATTTTCCTGGGTCATTAGATCTTTGTATTCTTTATTTTTCGCTATTTTACATGATATGATTATTATTGTTTTAACCTAAATCTGAATAATAAACCTAACTATACACTTGGTTAATTAATTAAGTTAAACAATCTAGTTTACAGTGATCTAAAACTTAACAATATAGATTTTCTTTTTTAAATCAAAGTTTAGATAAAATTCAATTAGTATCAAAATTTGATTTTACTTTTGTTAGATTTCCGTATAAATTAAATTGTTTAGATTTTTCCCGTTATTTTTTCTCTGAACTAATGAGCATATTTTTTTGGTACTATTTCTATTTAGGTATTTTGTATGTAAAGATATTAAACGTATTAAATTATAATTGCATAAAACAATCTCATGCACTTATGTCCATTCAATTTAGGAACTACTATTTGACCAATTTATTATTTTATATTGTGTTATATTTAGTAGAATTTCACAAACAATAATTGTAAATTGATATTGTATATGTAGTACCTACTAGTAATTTTCAAAATTATATACGTAATAGCAATATAATGAGAAATTTGGCGTAACCAATATCATGAAAATTGTAAGAAAAATTATTTTAATATCTCCAAATGTCCTGATCAAACTATGTCATATATGTTAAATAACTTAAATTAACGTTAATAGTACCACTACAATTCATCATTTTCGTGCATAAGCACAAATTACATACTAGTGGCAATAATGGGAAAAAACAATTAGTTTTTTCCTTCTCTTCTTCACTTTATTTTCTCTTGTAGAATATAAATTACCAATTAATTGTTTCAGTCTCTCACTTTTTGCATGTTAAAGAGACTGTTTGTCTTTGCAAATACATAAAATTTGATCGCCACCAGCACTAAATCTTATTATTCTTGGCATGCCTTTGGCAGAAGGCTTCTATCCTTGCAAGGCCATCTTCAAGAGTGGAAAGCTCAATGGCGATAGTTATGCGCAACCAGTTCTTCATCCCCACAGCCATCCCTGAGATAATGCGTATTGTAAATGTCAAATGTGTCACTCAGCTTACACCATTTTAGTGCAACAAAGCCCAATATTTCCCTCCCCCCAAAAAAAGAGAGCTTAAACAAAGGCTAGCTCTATCCCTTTGAGATCTATATAAACATAAAAAATACTAGTAATGTGCATAAATATATATATACACACATGCTTGAAGTCATACTCGTTGAGAAGCTGAAATGCATAGATAAATTAGAAAGATTGAAAGCAAGACAATGTTCCCAATGGAGATGTACAGGATTCGAACCTTATTCCCTCCGCTTAAGATGCGTCTATAAAGCATTGAAAGTGTCTTGGCATTTATAAACCGTGATGAATTTGATTTACCAAACTGAAGACTCTTAGACTATTTGTGTCTTACCCGGTAGAACGATGACTGATTCCTCTTTTGCCAGCTTGAGGCAGAACTCCACATCATCACCGATGTCTTCCAGTAGGCACAGGTTAAGCTTGACCTAAAATTGAAAGTTGGTAACTAAAAGTATATGTATTTGATTTTTAACGAAGGGGCACAAAATATGCCAAATATTTGATTCCCTTACCATTGTGTACATGGAACCTTCAGGTTTATATGGGCAAGTAATGCAAGGGATTTCCTTGATTCTCTCATAACACAAATTTGCAGCTTCCCTTATTATGTAGATGATTTTTGAAAAGAAATCCTCCTTTGTATTTTCTAAGATTTGAGGAATTGCCGCCTGAAACATAAATCAAATTAAATATAATTGTACGAGAATAAGGTAAATAATACATATGATATGTATCATTAGTAGGCTCAATGTCTACAGATAAAATTTAGAAGCAGCTGGGTGGCTGAATATTTATGCAAATTGAAGTAGATGATTCGATTGAAATTTCTTTTATGATGAAAATTTTGCAAAAATAAGTGAAAACATTGAATAAATAAATTTTTAAAACATTACTGTGGGAATATGCTTTTAGTAAGAAATCTCTCAACTATTGAGATCACATATATAGGCTAGGAAATTCCAAGTTACATATTAAAAAGGGTAACGGCTAAAAATTGAAAATGTTGCCTTCCAAACGGTGCTACTGTAACTGTTACATAATATTGTTGTATATCATGCATTTGATTTTTCTAGGTGGGCTGTTATAAACTCTAGTAGTGCTTGAAAGGATGAAAATATATAGCTAGTAGTCACTCCAGTATGCTCTTCACTAACAGCATCTTATATTACAAACCTGAATGAAGGTTGCAGGATCAGAAGAGACATCAAGGCAGCCCCTAATGCTGTCAACAATCTGAGGAAGAAAAAATGACAAAAACTCCATGTAAACAATAATGCTATCCATTAAAATAAGTACAAAGATGTTGTATATAGGTTGCAGACTCGTTAATGTCATTGCATATGTATTGCATGAACAAGTTCTATATAAGGAGATCCGTAGCGTTTAAAACATTGGAAAATGTTCTTACACAGTTATTGATATATACTCTGTACATACAATGTCCATAATTTGATTAATTTCATGTGCTATATCCACATTTTATTAGGACGTTCACGTACCCCAGTTTTTCGAAGGATGTTATTTGGATCATTTGTAATAAGCCAACCACAACGCCAACCAGGTACAATCCACCTCTTTGAAATAGACCCTAGTGTAATAACAGGTGCAATTGATCCCAAGGTTCCCATAGGGACAAAGGGCTTACTTCCGAAAGTGAGATGGTTATAAACCTCATCTGCAATCACCAGGATCCCAAGCTTTCTTGCTGTCTCTGCAATCTAAAATTCAACAAATCAACTTCCACTAATACTGATCAGGAAATTGATAAAAACAATAGTATTAATCAACTAATAGTAATAATATGTAAGATACTGGTATATTATGTAAGTAAATCCTAATTCTAGAAAGGATCTAATCCTCAAACTCGTGTAAGATTAGTAGAAGCTTGTAGCTTAATTTTAACATGAAAGAAGTAGTTGAACTCACTTTCTCCAAATGTTGGTGTGAGTAGACATTGCCACAAGGATTTCCAGGGTTGATGATCACCATGGCAACAGTGTTCTGATCTGCAAGAGCTTCAACAGCTTCAAGATTAACCTCCCAACCCTTTTCAGGAAGAAGATCAAAATGGCGAACTTCAAGTCGGCTACAGGCAGCGCGAGCTTCATAGTATGGGAAGCCTGGCCTTGGAAGCAAAATGTTGGCACCCGGGCGAGCAAGGACAGTTAATATGACTTCTATTGCTTGTGTGCATCCAATTGTAAGATAAACATCATCTGCTGACAACTTGTATGGGAGGTCCCGAGAGAGATAATCCGCTATAGACCTTTTGGAGTTTAAGCATCTAATTAATTAAATCAGACTAATCTGAATGGTAAGCCATAAATTAATGAGCACTTTTTTTTCTTTTTCTTTTTTTACACCATTTTATGTTTTTTTTTTTTTTGATAAACCCATTTTATGTATATATGATTCTCTGCATTGGCAACCAAAGATAGAAAGCATTCCTATTCCAAACTTTGTCCAAAAAATTACCGTATTAATTTGCCTTTTTTAGATTAGGGAATACCATGTATATATGGAAGAAAATTAAGGTTCCTCTATTATATGTATAATTTTTTAGGGTATGATACAATGATATCCATCCTTCGATTACTACTTTTATGTGGCGGGAATCACCAGGCAACAAAGTTACCATCAGTACAGGTGGACTATCCAAAATGACAAAAGTGAAAATTAAATAAATAAATAAGAAGAAAGAAACATCATTTGCCATGTAACATGGAGGAATTGTACTCAAATTTAAGATGGTGCTGCCTAATATGACCCCTATGTCACAGTCTAATTTTTTAAAAAAAATACTAGAAAACTATGGTGTTAATATTCAATATCACTAGAGTTATGAGCGAATATAATAAAATTTACTATCATGTGTAACCCTACCATTAACTGTTCAAGGTGATTAAAAAATGAAAATTTAAAGGAAAAAAAAGAGGAACCAAGGTTACACACATGACATCACATAAAGTACTATCACATTTAATGTAAATACTTTCTCATATGACAATATAAGATCATTTACATCCGGTCTTTTAAATGCCATATGTTGGTATATTTTAGCATGAAGGCACAAAAACTCCACTTTACCCGATCTTTTAATTGTAAAATTTTTTACAATCTTGCTACAGTGCCATCCTATATCTAAGATGGCACTGTAGGATGACACTATAGCAGGATTGTATAATTTTAAATTATATTTTATTCTCTCTCATATATATTACTTTTCTCTCTCTCTTGTTCTGTTCTCTTCTCTCCTCAAACCTAAAACCCTCATGTGGCGGTGGTGTGGGTATGGGGTTTTGATTTGTGTGGGGGTGGGTTTTGGGTCATGGTGGTGCAGTGGTGGCGTGGGGCTGTGGTTGTGGCTGGGTATTGATCTTGCGCGGGGCTGTGGTTATGGAGACAACGCCGATAAAGGGGTGGAGATCAACTTCCGATGGGTTTTGATGGGGTCCTGAATGGATTTTTCTTTGATTTTTTGTGGGCTTTTGTGCATGGTGGTGGTGCGTGTGGTGTTGCCGTGGTGGTGTCTTTGGTTGTGGTGGCAAACGCAGGTTTCATGGTGACTTGGTGGCAGATGTGGATTTCATTTGTGTGGATTTTTGCTTTAATTTTTTTGTGGGTTTATGTGCATAGTGGTGGTGGGATGAGTTATTGCCGGTGGTGTATCTGATGGGTTTTTTCATGGTGGTGGTGGTGGTGGGATTCTTGTGGTAGAGGTGGTAGTGATGGGTGGTTGAGAGAGAAACAATGAGGAAAAGATAAGCAGACGGGGGAGAAGGGTGAGAAAGAGATTTGATTATATTATTTTATTAGGTAGTATATATATATATATAATTTTAATGAGTTAAATAGGAAAATAAAAGTTGAGATGTTAAGTGTATTATAAAATAGTATGGTATAATAAAGTAACTTTTAAGATGGTAAAATAAAAGTTTTTGAAGAAACTGGATGCAAATGCTCTAACAATCCTAACTTGAGAAAGAAATGTTAGAAATCATAAAATTAATTATTATGTTTAATGTGACTTGTACCACCAATAGATTTGAAAAAATTATTATGATGTGAATCCCTACTATTGTTTGTCCAAAGTATATAAAAAAAAATAGATAAATAAAAAACTAGAGAGAGAGAAAGGGGGGTCCACATGTGACTAGCATAAGTTACCAATAAATATAATAAAGTTAGTACATGTGAGATGCAGCTCTCTTTTTTTTTTCCAAAATTTAATTAATGTCATAATTTTTCTATTTGAATTTTTTTTTTTTTTGAGAGAGAGTTTTAACCTATGGCGTTTGCTCCTAATAATAACTTTTTATTATCAGACTAAGACACTAATCACTTTTTGGTGTAGATGGAAATTGAACCTCAAATCTCTTATACAATCATAAAAAACTTTACCAGCTGAGTTAACTATAACCCAAGAATTTTTCTATTGTTAAAGAGGCTGCACAGGATGAAATTTTTTAAAAAGCTAAAATTTAGGATTTTGAAAATGAGTAAATTGTTGGATTTAATGTGTGCTAATTTTAGGGAAAAAATGTAACAAACTTGTGTGAGATATATTTAAATAGGAAGTGTGCTAATTTTCAAAAAAAAAGAATCTCTATAGTTTTTTATTTTTGAATTTTGTTGAATTACAATTTTAACTATATTTCTTTATTTTTCAGGAATAAGGATTATTAGATTATGGCCGTTTTTGACATTTTTTGAAGTCATAACTAACTTCCTAAATCCTCTTAGCTCTCCGCAGGCGCAATGAGACTCTTTTTTTTTTTTTTTTTTTCTAGAGTTTAATGTCATAATTTGTCAATTTAAATTTTTCTATTGTTAGAGAGGTTACACAGATGGAATTTTTAAGAAACTAAAATTTTGGATTTTGAAAATGAGTAAACTGCTAGATTTAGTGTATGCTAATTTTTAGGAAAAAATATATCAAACTTGTGTGAGATATATTGAAATAGAGAATGTGTGCTAATTTTCATGAGAAAATTTTCTCGTTAGTTTTTTTTTTGTTTTTGAATTTTTTTTGAATTACAGTTTTAACTATATTTTTCTATTTTTTTAGGAATAAGGATATCTAATTAGATTAGAGGCATTTTTGACAATTTTTTGAAGTTATAACTAACTTTCTAAATCTTCTTATCAAAATATTAAGAAAAATAATAATAATGTGAATATGTGATGATACCAACAGATTTTGGGCTAATAGCACTTTCAATTTCATAAGCATGGCGGAGATGCATGAGTTAATTACCAAGAAAAAAAAAGGATAATTACAACTCTAAAGGAACATAAAAATTAAAAAAGAATTTGAATCAGCAAATCCATGGAAGAGAATAATTTTATATAAAAGAAATAATCGATATCACATTTATAGAGTTACGTACCTTCTCGCAGGAAGAACGCCAACAGTTGGTGCATAACAATTGTAGTTAGCTGTTCGAAGGGCATCAACAACGGCATCTTCGGCAATGCCAGTGGTTCGAAAGGATGGAAATGCCGAGGGATCTCCATGGCCAAGAGGAACTGTTGGTCTATCATCATCTTTGTTGACATGAAACATTAACAAGTTGAGAAAGCCTCGAACAGTAATCTCAGATGCAATCTTCAGCTCTTCGTTACCCCTAAAACCCCATATCTGCTTTGACCCGTTTTCCATTTCTTTTTGTTTTTGGTGATGAAGTTGAGTTATGCATGTCATTTTATAGCGCAAACCTACTCACTCTTATTTAGGCTTTTTAGCTCCATCTTTCCTAAAAATAGGCTTGACCAACAATCCACTCAATCCGAGTGACCCACTCCGTTTTGCACCGCCTCACATGGATCTGATATCTATTTTCAAGCATATTCAAGTCATTCAATTATTAAAGTGACGTTTTTTTGGTTTTCCTATTAAAATTTAGTCACATGGTTACTTAATTAAAAAAAACACTTCTAGTTTTTGAAAATATATATATATACATCCACGTGAAAGAATCTTAAAAGAAAAACCTAAAAAACAGCACCTAATTAAGTATTATATCCAAGTCTTGCCCTAAAGTGGAGGGTCAAGTTAAGTGATAGATTCGACTGCCAAGACTAGTGGACCCCACGCGCGCGCGCACACACACACACACACATATATATATATATATATATATACATATTCATCTATTGTTAGTACATATCAAATTTAAAGGTTTTTTTAATTATGTACTTCAAAATGTTATACTTTTCCTACATATTCGTAAGCATACATGGCTATGCTTTAAAGCTTTTTTTTTTTTTTTTTATGGAGAAAATGTTAGAAAATACTCATACAATAAGATGTATGTACTTTAATGTATGAAAAAGTGGACAGTTTTTACGATTTCCTTTAATGGTTTATATTTTTGTTGCAAGTCCTTCAATAGTTTATATATAGGATTTAGAGGAAATAATTTTTAAATTTATTTGTAAATGATAAAATAAATTTTGAAGTTTAGTAGACAACACACAACAGAGCCTAACTAGCCCAATTCGCCTAGTTGAAATTGCTCAAACTTTCAACCCACCTACCATTTTTATAATTTGTTGGGTTGGTGGTGATTTGGATTTTTTTCAACCCACTAATGGCAAATTGGTTAAAAAAAAGTTTAATATTGACATTTCATTTATAATAAATAGTCAAGATGATGCATGTCATAAATCTACTACCAAAACTCCTAATATAAAAAAAAAAAAAAAAAAAAAAAAAAAAAAAAAAAACTCTTGAAATTGTACAAAATATAATCTGTAATTCCCCTTACTTAATCCAGGAGAGACTTAGCTATCAAAAATCCACCCAAGAAGATAGTTCACATGTGGCTGTAATATAAAGAAGATGTATTATTGGTTGGCTGACACCCCACATGGGTGGCTACCAAAGAGGAATAAAAAAACAAATTCTATCAAACTCTTGTATTCTAAAGCAAGGTAGAGCTTCTCAAGCAGAATTCTAGAAAAAAAAATCTTGTATTCTAAAGCATTTCGGAATATAACTCCAAACCAAATTTTATCAACCTCTTGTACAAATTAGAAGCGTTTCTGTAATGAAAATGATATACATCAAAAAGGACTTAATTTAAATCCAATACATCTAGTGGACACATACAATACAGACCACAAAACAATGTTACGTGCTTCGTGAGATTTGGTTCTTTCTCCAAACTTCCCCAAAGAAAGGCAAAGACGCCAAAAAAGTGTCCCGTCAAACTTATCTGTAGAATCACCCAAAAATAAAATCCTTCTCAGAATTATCATATATGTGGTGCTGGCTTCTTGTTACTAGTCCGTCAACGAGGCAGATCTGCTTGAATTTTGAAAAGAAAAGTGTCTCAGACTCTCATCATTTAACAATAATATAAAATTTTCACCTGATGATGCCGAAGAAATCACCAGTAAGCTGCGAGTACTCCTCCGATTGAAGCAACACCTGCGAAGAGAAAATAGGTGATCGACGAAGAGCACCGGTGTGGTGCCGGCCAAAGATCCTCTGACGATCAAGTTAGAGTCTTTAAAACAATCCTAAAGCGTCAGAGTTGAGGTAATTATGCGTACCTTTGGGTCATGAGGGTCTTGGGGTATATATAGTGGTATGTGGCCGAAATAAGCGCCTTGGTGAAGAAGTACTTTCCTTTTAAAAGAGTAATTCGTGGATCTTTGCCTATTGTGTTGAGCCCTTTCCTTATAGGAATCTTCTTGACTAAAGTTGAACGTGTAGCGCAAGAACTTTCCTTATATTCACATAAGCAGAAGTCAAGATAGGCTAAAAATGAAGGTTGGACTACTCCTTCAGCTCTCACTTGCCAAGGTCGTCAGCCCATGTGTACCTCCTACATTGCCGTCAGCTTATGTATGCCTCCACAAAGAACGTCAGCCAAGGACCCTTACAGCCAAAGTCGTCAGCCCTGACTCGTCAACGTGATTCGTCAGCTTAACGTCGCTACGTAAGGGGTATGGCTTTGAATGCCAAAAAGGCGGTATCCTAATGAGACTGGCTGACGGGTTGTGTATTCCTGTCAGCCTTCTTAAAAACGTCACTATCATCACCCTTTTTTCTTTTTTCTTTTTTATTTTACCAGATTATAGGATTTTTTTTTTTTTTAAGGAAGAAATTTTAGGAATGTTAGATCCAAATCAAAACCTTGAACACAATAAACCAAGTATTTGGATGCGATGTCTATTTGAAAAAATTTGGAGCTTTTTATATCTTAAATTGGTAAAATTGTTGGGTTCAAAAACCCATCTAAATTCTAATGCTGACTAGTCCATGCAATTAGGGTATCTTGTTGCATCCTCTAATTATAAGCAAATTTTAGATAATCATTAATTGTTGCTCAAACTTAAAAATTTGTTCATAATTTTCATTTAGTAACATATTTAACTAGGGTTTCAGTTGTCTCCGGTCTCCTTTTCAATGCATAGGGGTCTCTCACTTCTCCAACTTTTCAAGAGAAAAATACCAAACCCAATACAAATTAATACTTTTCATAACCAATCAATTAATTTAAACTGACAACAAAATACACAAATCTAAGGTCAATTAAAAGAAAGAGAGAAAGGAACTTTGTTCAATTGAGTATGACTTTTCAAATAATTCAAATTGTAAAAATTTAAAAAAAAAATAGCCAAGAACAAATGGTAAAAAGTCTCTCTTTTTAGTTAAAAGACTTACAGCTCAACCGGTACTTTTTGGTATCTCTAACAAAAACAATCAGGGTTTGAATACTCCCTCCCCCAACTAACGAATTATTAAAAAGAAAATTTGTTGCTGTCGACAATTGTATTAGCTTCATTTCTGTGAAATTTAAACAATAAAGGCTTTTCCTAATTGGATTTTTTTTTTTTTTCCTTGTAACAAAGTAGAAAAACATGCTCTTTTACTTGGAAGAATTTAATATACATCTGGCTTATACCTCGACTTCCGTCCTCTTAACGAAGTATAAGCCTAAAAGGATGAATTCTTTTACTTTTGATTGGTTCATTAGTAACAAACAAGACCCATTCCTACATTTCGAAGTAAATATACTTACCAGATGTGACTCAATCAAAGAAAAAGGAGGGTTTGACTCAATCAAAGAAAAAGCAGCACTATTTAGAGGTTTTTTTTTTTTTTTTTTTTTTTTTTGAGAATAACTTTCATTTATTCTAAAATTGAGATACAACAAGGCCGAAGAAAGTAGCTGCATTATACACAGTCCATGTGGATTAGATTCGTCACTACTAGAAGAGAAACATCCCTCCAAACCTGGCTAATATCATTATATCTAGTAAATCAAGCTAGCTCATGCGCCACCCTGTTGTAGTTCCTTTTCAAATGTTTGACTTACTAGCTGCTAAAATAGTCGAGGAAGCTCAGAATTCCTTGGAAAATATGGCCAAAATTTCACTGACTTCCTTGGATAAAATGCTTGAAACAACTGAGAGTGAATTTGATTCGATAATAATTTGTTGAAGGTCCATTTCCTTTGCAAGCAAAATCCCAGCTTCCACTACTAAAGCTTTTGTCTCCACCACAGAAAAATTGTCTGGGAGTACTCTGCAAAGGCCAGCTATAGCCTCTCCTCTAGAGTCTCTTATAGTCACTCCTATACTTGAGCATCTTCCATCATCTGCAATTGCCTCATCCACACTTATCTTGTAAACCCCAGCTAGGGGCTTTTTCTAGCTAACCTCACATGAGGAAGGACTCAACTGGAAAAACTTAGATGCTTCTTTGTAATCTAAGAGCATGTTCGAGGCAAAATTCTAGATTTGTCCTGTAGCATGACTGACCAACTCAAACACTCTCTGGTTCCTATTGTACCATATTGCCCACGCTACAATGACCATAATCTCCAGGTCTCTGAGAGTTCCAGCATATAAAATTCTTAATGCTGTGTCAGAGAAATCCTAGTTTTCTGCACAAATTAATATTGGGCACTCATTCCACCGATCCCACACTTCCTTCACAATATTACATCTGAACAGAAAGTGGGGGATCTCCACCTACTGATGAGTTTATCACGGTGAGGGCATTGTAATAAGTACTCTTCACTGAAAATTCCCTTCTTTTATTTCCCACCCAAATAAGTTTATCCTCTGGTAGATTGTAGCTCAGAGGTATGGTGAGAATTGTTTCTACCTCAATAAGGGCAGAAACCATAGGAAAATCATCAAAAGGCCGAGAGGAAGAGATTACCTCATAGGTTGTTGGGGTGGGGAGCCACTTGTCCTCCCATATGTGAATTAGTTTGCCATTGCCTACTCTTCAGAAGGTACCTTTTCGGATCACTTCAAGAGCTTTAAAAGTGCTTCTCCATGAATATGAAGGATTGGAGCCAAGCTTCGAGTTCAGAACATCCCCATTTGGATAGTACCTAGCTTTATAGAGTTCGGCACGAAGAGAATCTGGATTGGATAGGAGTCTCCACCCTTGCTTTTCTAGCATTGCTAGGTTAAAAGCTTAGAAGTTACAAAAGCCCATGCCATCATTAGACTTCAACTTACACATTTTTTCCCGACTTACGCACGCAATCTTAAATTCTTATCGTCTTTGTCCCCACCAAAACTTTCTTATCAATCCTTCAATCTCCTCACAAAGCCCTTTTAGGAGTAGGAAGCAACTCATTGTACACTTGGGAATTGCTTGTGCCACAGCCTTTATCAGAAACTCATTTCCTCCAATGGAAAGCAATTTTTCTTTCCACCCCCTAGTTTCCTCCCAACCTTTTCTTTCATTTCTGCAAACACTTCAGTCTTAGATCTTCCAATGACAAAAGGAAGCCCCAAATAATTGCTATGCTTGGTGTCTTGCATTGGGCCAAGGATGTTTAACACCTCACATTGCAGCAAATTTATAGATAAAAACATCTTATTTGTTCTTATCAACTATTGTTTTATCACTAATTTTAGATAAAAATAACAACAATTTTTTAGATAAAAACAACTTCTAATTTGTTTTTATCAACTACTGCTTTATTAATTTTTTTATTGATGAGACTTAGCCACGTTATCGAAAGGACTTTTGATTATCTAGCCAACTAATGCTATCTTACCAAAATTAAAAGTTAAAAATAAAATAAAATAACCTGCATAGTTAGGAAAAGTTAGACATGTGCATGAGTTGCACAATTATATCTATTTGATTATTAAGATAAAACCAACTTTTGTGAATGAATTATAGTATAATGTTAATTCCTAATTAACGTAAATGGGTAATCTATAATGTATATTTATCTACTATATATATCAGCTAATAAAAATAAAATAAAAAATTGGATACACGGAATAGACTCTTGGGTGATGTATATATATATGCTTACAAACACATTCAATCACGATAGGATGAAGAAGAGCACGAACTCCTAGGAGCTTAGTTAGCCCATCTTTGATAAGCAACTTCACAAGATGCAATCATGCAACAAAAGACAACTAGAGCTTATGTGTTTATGATGCTATTTTGTTTAACATATGCCAAGAGGAGATTTAATGTACGGGGAATAACTATTAGGCCAAAGCCCTCTTTTGACTTCCAACATGAATCTCGAGTTAGTTTCTATCGTGCTTATTTTCCTTTTCATTTTCTAAATGTTATGCATGTTGTTGTGAAACTCTTTTTCTTTTTTCCTTTTTTGGTTATTTCAGATGTCAAAAATTAAGGTAGTACTTGATAAAATCTGGGTCTAGCATACTTAGGACCTACAAACCCAAAGATCACAACATTCAATAGACCTAACTATTGCCTTCTTTAAAATTGAAGAAATAAGAAGTTGATACACATGTATATATACACACATGACACATCTCATACTAAAGGGGAAAAGAAGAAAAAGAAGAAAGTCATAGCCAAGAAAGATAAATAGAACCAATACTCAGTTTAAAACTCTAAACAAGATGCATGAAGCAAAACTTTTGTTCTGAACATCCAATTACACTCTTGTAAAAATAAGGTACATTATTATTAATGATGATGCGAAGAAAATCAGTAGACTGGATGCTTCGGACTTGAAAGGACTATTTGCTCTCTCGATGGCTTGAAAAAGAAAGAAAAGAAATCAAAGGTGACCGGGGTCGCTAGCCAAGAACCCTCCAATGGCAAAGTTAGTTTTTTTCTATATTTTTGGAGTTCCAACTTTTGGGGAAAAGTAAAATCGTAGATTTGTTTTGTCTGAATGAACGTTTATATAGTGTCCTAAGAACAGTAATCAAACTTGTAACCTCCCCTAGATTTAAGAAGGTGTGAGGGTTCAGAGATAACTTCCACAACTGCTTGGGAGTTACATTTTTTCTCACCTAACTGTTGTCGGAAGTTATGCATGTAATAAGGAGTTGTACTACACGCTCAAGAAATTTCTTAAGTGTCCAGGGTTCGTCCAGGGATCCTTGTCTTGAGGATTTCCCACCGAGCGTACCTCACATCCTAGAGGGGTCCTTCCTTTATGGATGACTCTTTCCATGGATGAGGTTCACGACGACCCTGGACGACATGGCAGGGTTCTTGTGAAACTTGACCACACAAAACCTTATCCAAACATCTCCCTCCATGGACAAGCTTAATAGACGAGGTTCCAACAGCCTTTGATTGTTTGGCCTTACCCTGGACGACCTCCATGGACGATTATTGGAGTTTATCCCCCATCAATTGCCTCCTTGTCTATAGGTCGACTAGGAAGCATGTAACACGATGTCATTTTTGGACGCATATCTTTATGTTAGCTGTACGTGTGCCACGTGTCGTTGCTTCATTGGCAATTTGTCATGTCAATTTAATTTCTTGAGGAAATTCCAGGTGGCGTGTCTTGATTGGTCACGTAATTCAAGACACCAATTTTCAACGCCTATAAATAGTGGATTTCCTCCCATACCTTCTGCACTTTTTCAAATTTTCTTTTTTGACATTCTCGTCATAGCGCCTCGTCTAGAAGTTTCCTGCGTCCGTAGTTCCCCTTCGTCTAGACTAAGGTATTTTCTACATCGTCGTCCTCGGGTTTTAAGCTTTCTCAAAAAATGTCTGTAGAGCTTTCCTCATTTAGCAATAGTGTTGACAAAGTTATAGACGAGTATTATGACCCTAGTAGTTTTAGTGGGTCTAGTGATAGTAGTAGTGGTGATAGCAATAGCAGTAGTGAGGAAAACACCACAGACGAGTATACGTCAGATGTTCCTGGGATTCCCTTAGAGGAATTTCAGGAAAGTCTTAGGACGAGGACTGAGTCTAGGTCTAGGGCTGGCGCAAGTGCCCCCTCGTCTTCTGCTCAAGACGAGGAAGAAGTGGTCTATAGTTATGTTGTTGGGGTTGCCTCCAAGACAGACAAAAGAAAGTTAGGCCTTCTTAAGTCTTGGTACCAAATCCCTGAAAGTTTAAATCCTAGAGTACTTGTGCGTGATGAGTGGTGTTGTTAGCCTCGTTTTGGTGTTGGCATTTGTGAGGCTTACTTCTTGGGAGGTTTAAGGTTGCCCCTCAATGCCTTTGCTAGGGAGTTGCTTTCTAGGTTAGGCTTAGGTATTTATCACTTTAACCCCAATGCGTGGAGGCTAATAGTCGCTATACAAGTTTTATGGAGGGAGGTATTTGAGGGGGATCGTCCTTTTACTGTGAACGAGTTCCTCTACTATTATAAGCCCTCCGAGATTAACCAATCCCTTGGCTTTTACCAATTTATAGCCAGAGGGAGAGAGTATAGGCTGATAAAATCCTTAGTCACCTCAGATAGGAAATGGAAGACGGAGTTCTTCTTCGTCTCTGGTTTTTGGGCTAGACGCCCTATTGAGGTTGACAAGGATTCATTCCTTCCCTACACAAGAGAATTAGGGAGCCTTTGTCCTGAAGGCATGTCTGGCCGTCCCTTCACCTCTTGTAACACTTCGTATTATAGTCGTCTAATCACCCTCATCTTTTTTGTAGGTGCCAGACGACCTCATTTGAACAAGTTTCACCTTGGACGAGTTCAGAAAGCTCGTCTACACCCTAAAAGGGACTTCCACTCCTTGGTCACCTTCTAACGCCTCGCTACTTGGGAACTTGGTCCTGAGCCTTCTCCTGAAGCTACAGCCCACGAGCGTACTGTCCCTAGACGTAAGTTTTTACTTTGAATGATTTTTTGTCATTTCCAGAAGTGATTCTAACAAATTTCTCTACAGGCATGGCCACCATGAAGGAGAATAAAGAGAAGGAGATAATGGACGAGGCTGTGGGGCCAGAGGTTCAGCCTCAACCTCGTCCTACCCTCGAGGAGACTCAGCCTCGTCCTGTTCTTGAGGAGTCTCAGCCTCGTCCCTGTATTGGGGACAAAAGAAAGAGTTTGTCTCTTGGAGTTGATTTAGGGAATCTCCCAAGCAGACGTAAGGAAAAAAGGGTCAAGCACAGGTCGTCCAAGACTAAGAAGGCTCAAACCCAGGACAATCAATCCCACCCTTTCCTCGTCCCCAAAAGTCCCATCCAAATTTTGGACGTTGATTCTGAACCAAAGGATTCTCCGTCCGTGCAGATCTCGTCCAAATCTGACCCTCCTTCCTCATCTCAACCTTCTCAACAAGCCCCTCAAAACCTTCTTTCCAACGAGGGCTTGACTTGGGAAAGGTTTGAGAAGGTTGTGACGGATGAAGACGTGATGGCGTGCTATGACATGTCTCTAAAGGATTTCAAACGTTCTGGCGTTCACGACCTTTTTAAGGTATGCCCCCTTCTTTCTTTTTCTTTTTTTTATATATGTATACCTCGTCTTGCCAATTTCGTATATATGCCCATTATAACGAAATTTTCAATTTGTGCAAGCTATGTCTAAGTTTATTGTCGCGTCCAGGTAGGCAACTGAATTGGATAAAACGAGGATTCTGTTGGAGAAGACGATCCAAAAGGGAAAGGATGAGTCTACAAGGTGGGCTGAAGTAGCTGCCAACGTTAAGGAGAATGCAAAGAAGATGAGGAGCAAAGTCGAGGAGTTGACGACAGACGTCAAAGAGAAGGACGCTCATCTTGAACTCCTCCAAAAGAGGAATGACGAGTTAAACGCCCTTCTTGCCAAGGCTAAGGGAGACGCAATTGCAAAGTTTCAGGCATCCAAACATTTCACTAATCTATTGGACACCAACTACGCTGCTAGGTTTGAAGCTTTGAGGATGGAGGCAGTGGAGAAATTTTCTGAAATTGACTTCAACGTTGTTAAACTTAACTTTGGTCGAGCTACTTCAAGTTCCCTCCTCCAGATGAGCTCAGAAGACACTAATATTGAGGATGACGCCTCTCTAAAGCCAGCTCAGGACGATCCCAATGCTGACGCTCCTCCTTCTTGAAAAAAAGATTTTTTATTAATCATTCATAGCATTTGTTTTTGTTTCTTTATTTTGGTCCACTGTTTTTAGGACCTTTTTTAAGACGTATTTGAATACAATTTTCTTGTCCAAAGTTTTCTAGACGAGTTTATTAACAATTGTCTTTTTAAGACTTACTTCGTAAGGGTTTTTGGACGATGGTCGTCTACCCTTGTTTTAGACTTTGATGAACGTATACTTTTATCCAGTATTTTATCTTATTGTATGGACGAGTTTATGTTTTGTTTTCACCATTAGGTGTTGTTGGCTTTTAAACAGTGAGTATTAAGTGTTAAATGGTCGTCCATATATCTCTCTTATGGACGACATACCTATGCTTGGATGTTTTTGTTAGCCATTTTAAGTATAACTCTAATTTCTCTCAATTATAACTTGTCTTTGAAATAGCAATGATGGTCATACATCTTTTACCTCGTCCATGAGCTAGGTTGTTGGCATTCGTCTTTTGCTTAGACGTTTCTAATGTTTACCTCATTCTAGTACACCTGGGCGTCTTGGCCAGATGCTCGTCCATGGACTAGTTTCACTATATGCCTTTTCCTCGTCCGTCCATTTTCAGACGAGCATGCCTTAGATTATTTTCCTTTGCTTTATCCTCATTTCGAGGAAAGCTTATGAACATTACATCCGTATGTCCAAAGATTTTCGTTTGTCTTAGGCTTTTGCCCCCCTTGTGGGTATTATTATGAAAATTAGATTTATGCACTAAATACTTTAGAAATCCTAACCATATTATTGCATGAACATTGTCCACAAATATGGCACGTGCTTAGAAGCTAGTGCCTTATTAAAATACTCAAGAAAATACACAACCTCGTCTTTCATAAACTGGTCTGTAGCCGGTACAAAAGTTTAAGAACTAGTGTACTTTTTATTCTCAATACACACCATAGTAGTAATAGTAATAATAAAAACACAATAGTAAATATAAGTAAACACGTAGATAATAGCTGTAACTTCGTCTATAGCTATAACCTCGTCTTTGCTTCCCCTCATCCCTGCTTATTACTGATAGTACCTCTTCAGGTACTCCACGTTCCAGGGATGCTCTAACTTCCATCTGTCTTGAGTTTCGAGGTCGTAAGATTACTGCCTTTTGCAGTTGATTACCCTATAGGGTCCTTCCCAATTGGGTCCCAATTTTCCATGAGCTAGGTCCCTGGTTGCCAAGGAAACCCTTTTAAGAACGAGGTCCTCGACGTTGAAACGCCTGGGTTTTACCATGGCGTCATGCAGCCTAGCCATAAGATTCTTGTATCTTACTATCCTGTGCTCTACATCCATTCTTACCTCATCAATGAGATCGAGGTCAAGACGAAGTTGTTCCTCATTTTCTCTCTCCTGATACTTCATCACTTGATGGTTAGCCATATGAACTTCTACCGGTATAACGGCTTCACTTCCATAAGCTAGCTTGAAGGGGGTTTCTCCTGTCAAGGTTCTTACAGTCGTCCTGTAGGCCCAAAGAACACTTGGTAACTTATCTGGCCATATCCCCTTTGCCCCCTCGAGCCGAGTCTTAATGATTTTCAACAGGGATCGGTTCGCTACTTCTGCTTGTCCATTCGCCTGTGGATGGGAGGGTGAGGAATAATGATTCTTAATTCCAAAATGTTCGCAAAAGTTCCTAAGGGTGCATTGTCAAACTGACGTTCGTTATCTGATACTAGTACCCTAGGTACTCCGAACCTACATAGGATATTCTTCCAAACAAAATTTTTGATATTTTACTGAGTGATTTTTGTAAGAGGTTCAGCCTCTACCCACTTGGTAAAGTAATCAATCCCTACTACCAAAAATTTCATTTGTCTGGTTCCCATGGAGAAAAGACCTAAGATATCTAGTCCCTACTGTGCAAAGGGCCATAGGGTCATCATTGGGGTCTGGTACTCTGACGGCTGTATAGAGATGTTGCTATAGCGCTGACACTGGTCACACACCTTGACATAGGCCTTAGCATCTGCCTGCATTGTGGGCTAGTAGTAGCCTGCACAGACAATCTTATGAACAAGCGATCTTACTCCTGAGTAATTTTCACATGCTCCTTCATAAACTTCCCTCAAAACATAGTTTAACTCATCCGAAGCCAAGCACTTTAGGTAAGGTTGAGAAAAGCCTCGCTTGTAAAGGACTTCGTTTATGAGGATGTACTTAGCTACTCTGACCCTTAGCTTTCTAGCTTTGTCCTTGTCTTTTGGAAGCCTTCCATCTTTGAGGTAAATCACTATTGGACTCATCCAATTTTCTCCCCCTCCTATTTTCTGTATGTCTGGGAGGTCTATGCTTGGCATGTAATGGATTCTATCGTACGCGTCCATAATTTCTCCTCTCGAAGCTGCTTTCGTCAAGGCATCGGCTTCCATATTTTCCTCCCTTGGGAGTTGAACAAAACTTACTTCTGTAAATTTTTGAACAAGCCGTCTCACTTTGCTAAGATATTTCTTCATCCCATCCTCCTCAGCATCACACATTCCATTCACTTGGTTGATGACGAGCTGAGAATCCTCTTTGACTATGATTGACTCCGCCCCTAGGGACTTAGCCAATTCTAGCCCTTTAAGTAGAGCTTCATACTCTGCTTCATTGTTGGTGGTTTGATATTGTAAACGGGCTGCGTACTCCAATTTGTCACCCTCCGGGGATTTTATTATGACTTCAATCCCTCCTGCATATAATGTGGATGACGCGTCTACATTGATAACCTACCTTTCATTTTCTTTGTCTTTGTTTAGCTCGTCCTGGCTGGAAGTGAACTCCACAATGAAATCCACCAACGCATGTGCCTTGATCGTGGTCCTTGGAAGGTATCTGACATTAAACTCGCTAAATTCCACTGCCCACTGGATTAATCGTCCTGCAACTTCCAATTTGTTCATTGCCTTCCTTATAGGATGGCCCGTCAAGACATTGATAATATGAGCTTGGAAATAATGCCTCAGCTTCTTAAAAGCTGTAATCAAGGAAAAAGCTAGCTTCTCCATCATCGAGTATTGTCCTTCCGCTCCTCTCAACGCACGGCTTATGTAATAAACTGGTTTCTGAATCCTCCCTTCTTCCCTGACCAACGCCGAGCTTACCACGTGTGGGGACACCACCAAATACAAGTATAGCTCCTCTCCAGGTTTAGATGGACTTAGTAGTGGCGCTGTCATTAGGTAAGTCTTCAGGTTTTGGAAGGCCCTCTGACACTCATCTATCCACTCAAATGCCTTCCTGAGGACGTTAAAGAATGGCAAACATTTGTCAGTAGCTTTTGAAACAAACCTGTTAAGGGCGGTAACTCGTCCGGTAAAGGACTAGACTTCTTTGATGTTCTTTGGTGGTTCCATATTCAGTATCGCCTGAATTTTGTCCGGATTTACTTCAATTCCTCTGTGCGAAACCATGAACCCCAAAAACTTTCCCGACGAAACTCTGAAAGCACACTTGCTTGAATTTAATTTCATGTTATACCGTCAAAGTGTATCAAAAGTCTCTTGAAGGTCGTCCAGATGATTTCCTTTGTCCAGGCTCTTTACCAGCATATCATCTACATAAACCTCCACATTTCGCCCGATTTGAAGATGGAACATGTGGTTAACCAGTTTTTAGTAAGTTGCCCCTGCGTTCTTCAAACTGAAGGGCATTACTTTGTGGCAAAACAACCCTTGGCTTGTAATGAAGGAGATCTTTTCTTGATCTGTCTCGTCCATCTTTATCTGGTTGTAGCTTGAGAAGGCGTCCATGAAGCTCAGCAACCTGTGACCTGTCGTCGAGTCCACCAGCTGGTCAATGCGTGGTAATGGGTAACTATCGTTAAGGCAAGCTTTGTTTAAGTCAATAAAGTCCACGCACATCCGCCACTTTCCGTTGGCTTTCTTTACCATGACTACGTTCGCCAACCAATCTGGATAATAAACTTCTCGGATGAACTTCACAGTAATCAACTTCTAGACTTCTTCTTTGATGGCATTGTTTGGCTCAAGAGCAAAAACCCTCTTCTTCTGACGCACTGGCTTCGAATAGGGACACACGCTCAAGTTGTGAGTAATAACACTTGGATCAATACCAGGCATGTCTTCATGACTCCATGCAAAGACATCAAGGATTTTCTTCAAAAACTGGATCAAAGCATGTTTTACCTCTTCTTTCATGCTCGCCCCAATTCTAGTGAACTTCTCAGGCCTGCTCTCGTCCAAAGCGACGTCTTCTAACACCTCAGTGGGTTTCGCTGCGATCCTTCTCTTGTCTATGCTCATTGCTTGTACATGCTCATCCATCGCCAACATGGCTAAGTAGCACTCTCTGGTTGCCAATTGATCTCCTTGTACTTGGCCTACCTTGTGCTCGGTCAGGAATTTAACAAACAAATTATAGGTAGAGGTTACTGCCTTCCAACTATTCAAGGTTGGTCTTCCAATAATAGCATTATATGATGATGCACAATCAACAACAAGGAAGTTTACCTCTTTGGTTATTTGTTGGGGATACGCTCCGACCACCACTGGTAATGTGATGGTGCCTACAGGCTGCGCCTTCATTCCTCCAAATCCCACCAGTGGTGAATTCACCGGTCGGAGTTGATCCCGTCCCAGCCTCATTTGCTAAAAGGCAGGGTAATACAGAATGTCCGCCGAACTGCAATTGTCTACCAGCACCCTCCTAGTCATGTAATTAGCAATGAGTAAGGTGATGACTATCGCGTCATCATATGGGTGGTGAAGTCGTCCTGCGTCCTTGTCTGTGAACGTAATAGCCTGCTTATCTGCTTCCTTCGTCCTGGGAGGTCGTATAGACAGCTGGACATTCTGCTCCACCTTCAGGTATGTCGTAATGACTCTTCCACCTTAGCCTTCAGCTTCTCGTCTCTCTAGTCTCATCCAAGGAAATTCTTCAACTTTCCTTATCTAATAAGATTTTCTCTCTGCTATTTCAAATCAAAGCACTCGTCCGTGTCATGCCCGTGGTTTCTGTGAAAGCGGCAATACTTGTTCTTATTGCACTTGTTAGGATCTTCTTTTATCTTATCCGACCACTTCAAGAACGGATCATCCTTCATCTGCATAAAAACCTGCTCTAGTGGCATACTCAGGGGTGTGTATTGTTGATTTCTCGCTGAGGAACTTGCCTTCTTATTATCCTTGTCTTCTCTCCTGTCTACCCGAGCCTTCTTTAGACGAGGGCCCTAATTTGAGTAACATTGGTGGCCTACTTCCGAGTGCTCTGCTCTCTTTCTCTTCTTGGCTATGATAGCATCCTCAGCATTCATGAAATTCTG
Source organism: Castanea mollissima (assembly GCA_014183005.1). Classification (NCBI taxonomy): domain Eukaryota; kingdom Viridiplantae; phylum Streptophyta; class Magnoliopsida; order Fagales; family Fagaceae; genus Castanea; species Castanea mollissima. The sequence continues at coordinate 23,945,796 of JACAVU010000005.1, forward strand.
GGCCGAATGGACAAGTTCGACCATAGTCTGTGGTTCCTGCTCGAAGAGCTTATGGATGAACAAGTCATAATTGACCCCATTATGGAAAGCGGCCAATAACAACTTGTCATCCATTTCATCCACCGTCAAGGCTTCCCTATTAAACCGGGTAATGAAGGACCGCAACTCTCATTTTTCCCTTGCTCTATAGTTAGCAAACTAGAAGAGGAACGCTTGTGGCATTGTCCTTTAATGAAATTATTGATAGATAACTTACTCAACTCTTCAAATGATCCTATTGAGTTTGGGGGTATTTTGTTGAACCACACTCGCGCTGGTCCCTTATGTATGGTAAAGAAAACTCTGCACATAATCTCATCCAGGACCCCTTGAAGGTGCATGGTCGTCTTGAAAGTAGCAATGTGGTCACATAGGTCACGATTTCCATCATACAAATCCAAGGAAGGCATTTTGAATTTCGGAGGTAGGGGTGACTGTTGATGAAAGCCGTGAAAGAGGAGTCTGTTTGGTGAACTAAATCATCCATTGGGTTCGCCAGCCTCATGTTCTCCCTCATCTCATCCATGGCTTTTCTCATTTGGTCCATCTCCCTTTCCAAGTATGGCACTCTTCTTGAAGCAGTACCCCTTGTTTGATTTTCAAACCCAACATTTTTTCCTCCACCTTCTTGACTCTGGGCTCGTCCTTTCACGAGCCCATCGTGGCACTGCCTCCTTAGATTGATCTCCCTGTTCAACTCCTGGTTCTGACGGGTCAATTTTACCATAGCAGCAGCCATGGATTGTATATGTTGAATAGTAGGCAATTGCATGACAGGCACTAACTAGCGATCGCGGAGGGGATGACTTGAAGCATCCCTACTCTCCTGGTGGCCTGGGCTAGTAGCCCTTGATCGTGTTCGAACCATTTAGCCTTTTGTCTAGGAAAAATCGTTGAAAATAGAACAGATAATCGAACGAAAAGAACAGAATTTCCCATAAACGGCGCTAACTGATGATGCAAAGAAAATCAGTAGATTGGATACTTCGGACTTGAAAGAACTACTTGCTTTCTTGATGGCCTGAAAAAGAAAGAAAAGAAATTAAAAGTGACCGGGGTCGCCGGCTAAGAACCCTCCGATGGCAAAGTTAGTTTTTTTTCTATATTTTTGGAGTTTCAACTTTTTGGGAAAAGTAAAATCGTACCTTTGTTTTTTCTGAATGAACGTTTATATAGTGTCCTAAGAACAGTTATCAAACTTGTAACCTCCCCTGAATTTGAGGAGGTGTAAGGGTTCAGAGATAACTTCCACAACTACTTGGGAGTTACATTTTTTCTCACTTACCTGTTGTTGGAAGTTATGGGTGTAATAAGGAGTTGTACTACACGCTCAGGAATTTTCCTAAGTGTCCAGGGTTCGTCCAGGGATCCTCGCCCTGAGGATTTCCGGTCGAGCATACCTCGCATCTTACGAGGGTCCTTCCTTTATGGATGACTCTTTCCATGGACGAGGTTCACGACGACCCTGGACAACTTGGCAGGGTTCTTGTGAAACTTGACCACACAAAACCTCATCCAAACATCTCCCTCCATGGACGAGCTTAATGGACGAGGTTCTGGCAGCCTTTGATTGTTTGGCCTTGCCCTAGACGACCTCCATGAACGATTATTGGAGTTTATCCCCCATCAATTATATCATTAGTGCGATTCATTAGCCACACTTCAAATCCTAAAATTTTTAGTAGAAAATGGAGTGATAAAAAAATAAGTAAGAATTTGATTTTTATTTTTATTTTTTATTTTTTTTTGGGTTTTGCATTCTATGTCCTAATAGACTTCATTTGAAAGTTTTCTTAAATTGTTAAGAAAATGACAGAAATCATTTTTTTTTTATATGATTCATGTTTTTTTCCCTTGAACAAAATCGAATTGTTTATAAAATGTTTTATTACATTTTTTTTTTTTACTTTATAATATGTTTATTAATTTGATATGAAAAATAAATGAGGATGCTTTTCTAGACCTTTTACCATAAAAGAAAGGTCAAGATTAATAGACAATTATTTTTTTAAACTCTTTACTTGATTTGATATAATTCTCACTCTTGTGGGCAACTATTCAATTCCTATGTAAATAATTTGTTTTATCTATTAACTCTACTTCTAATTTTTTAAAATAATTTTTTCTTTAACCGAAATTTCCATATATTCATTAAATGATTAGTTATTCCATCCTAATCTTTTTTCTTTCTTAAAATAATCATCTTTATTCTCATATAATCATCATCTCAGTGTATTAAATTTTTCCTTAGTTGTGTATAGTCTTACTATCAAAGAGTTAAAATCTCCTTTATAAGTTCAAAATTTTTAATTTAATTTTTTTTAGATAAGTAATTTAATTATATTATTGACTTAAATTATTTAATACACACACACACATATATATATATAGGTTTTGGTATGCCCAAATTTACAGTATACTAGTTTTATGCCCATACGATGCACCGCTTAATAATATATATATATATATATATATATATATATATATATATATATATTTTTTTTTTTTTTTTTTTTTTTTTTTTTTTTTTTTTTCCTGAATGATTATGCATTACTCAAAAAAGGGCAAGGGCCCCGGTCTGTTTTTACCTACAGATGAAAACCCAATTCAGAATAAGACAGATTCAATAGGGGCCCAAAGGCATTACACTAAAAGCCCAACCCGCACGGTCATGGGCCACAGAATTGACAAATCAACAGTCAACAGACCAAGCTAAAAATTTAAGGGGCAGGCATTGGAATTGAGTTGCAGTTGTTTCCTATTTTACTCGAGGCATCTACAATCTTAGTTGTCTTACTCTTATCATTAGTGTCTTTGTTTTGGTATAACATATTTTGTTTAAACTTTTTAGCTATTTGTTTTTTTACTATTTTATAATTTTTGACCTTTATTTTTTAAATGAACCATTACACTTCAACTAATTTATATCAATTAAGTTTTCAGCAAAAAGTTATTTACTAACATACTATAACGTAATTGGGCTCTATCTCGTGTAGGTTTTTCCTACTCTGAAAATGTGATGAGGCAAGGACGAGTTTTACTTGTCTTGTCCCTCCTTGAAGAAAAAAAAATTATATATCTATATATTCTAATTAAATCATTTTTATACACAGTTCTTACTTATAATTTTGTTTGTACTCTTTCTATTACCATCTCCCAAAATACTTATCTTTGATCTCTTTTAGCACTTTCTTGAATACTTGTCCCTTTTATCTTTTATCGCTATTTCATTAATGTTGAAACCACCTCGTTAAGAATGACAAAATACTTTCAACTTGCCACTCTCCCCCTTTGCCATGCTTTTACTTCGAAGAAGAGACTGGGTAGGGACATGATATCCCTAATCAACCCCCATCCCATCATGCCTACCTCACCCGATTACCATCTTTGATAATTGATACCACGTGAAATTAAAATGAAGTTCCTTGTTATCAATTTAACACTCATATTATATCAAATTCTATTGGTTAAATACACTCTCTAAAGGCACTAGCTCAATGCTTATTATATAAGGTACAATTTTAAGGATAACCACCAAAGTGGTTGCAGACTTTGAAACTTGAGACTTGAAATTGAGAAACAATAAATGACTATCACACTTGTCTTTTTCATGGATGTTCTTAGACAAACTTGAATACTCATCCATATGTGTGTTTCCTTGTTAATTTGCAGCTTACGCAAAAAATAAAATAAACACTATGATTTGCATTTTTTTTATGGGAACAAAATATTCCCAAGTTATAAATCTTGATGTTGATTCTACTCTTGTTATAAATTGGCTAACATTGTATGGTTTTATGGCTCCGAACTTGGCTTCGCTTATTTTTTATTGCAGGACCCTCTTGGTTCGAGAGTGAACCGTCCTTCAACACCCCTTTTTTGAGAGGCTAACAGAGTAGCAGACCAAAGGAACAAACTTGGAGAATACCGTCAATGTCCAGATTTTGTGTGTGTGTGTGTGGGGGGGGGGGGGGGGGGGGGGGGGGGGTAGATTGGGACTTTTTTGCTATATTTTACTCCTAAGGAGTATCCTGTTAACCCTTTTGTATCTAATCACCTAGCTGGGGTGTACTAATCCCTATATTAATTTAATTCCAAAAAAAATCCCTATATTAATTAAATAAATTTCCTCTTTCTACCCATAGAATAATAATAATTAAAAGATTAAATTTGAAACAAATCAAGCAAAAAAGTTGTAATTTGCAATTTAGTATTAAAAAAAATTTATTACTCTTTTAGCCGGTTCAGAAAAACAATAGCATTAATCATATATACAAATGTTGCTATACAATTTGTGGAACTTTGTAGTAATCAATAAATTGCCATGTAAGAAATGTTTCTCATACAAATCGGCAAAAAAAAATTTATAATAATAATCTACATCACCCGTAATGCTGACAATGATGAGACAGAAACGATATATCCATTACCTGTTTTCTATTCAGCTGCGAATCTTAATAAACAATCATCCAAACCGTCCCCCACGCGCTTCACAAACTTTCACGCCCACGTTCTCCAATCACTCACACCACCGACCGAGCACACACATTGCGAGTCGACGCACGCAACACGGAAGCGCTTGGGGATTAAATTACATTACAAATTAAGATAAAAGATAATATTAAATGTGTAAAAGGCGCACAGACAAAGCAAAGAGAAAGAGACTAATAAAAAGCAAGAAGATAAAGACAAATATGGGAGAGAGGTGGAGAGTAATGGTAAAAGGTTGTGAATTAGGTGATTGCATTGCATTGCACCGAAACATACAAACAAACAAACAAACAATGATGCGCACGACACGGCTCTCTCTAAGTCTGGGGTCATAACATTTAACATTAAAAAAAAATGAACGCGTCGAGCGCAAGACATGGACACGCGTCGGGTGCTTAATGGGGTCACTGTTCATGAACCAACTGTCGGTCCAAAAGAGCGATTCAAAAGGTTACCAAAGGAAAGAAAATATACCATGAGAGAGGGACGGCGATATGACGGACTATACGGACAACTTTTTTAAACAATAACAACTGGTCTTAAGTTATACCCGCTTGGCTTAGCCACCTATGCCCATTCTCACATATGGAGCGTATATATAACGCTCCTGGTTTTCAAAATTCAAGGGCCTTGTTTATTGATGTTGTTTGAATAATAATTTTTGTTATTTAAACAACACAACACAATACGTGTTTTCACAACACTTTTTTTCTTATACGTATTTTTACAACACTTAAATAATGGTATTAGAACAACATTACCAAACAAGTCTAAAATTTCTCTTCTTTTAAGTATGTAATTCTGATTAAATTAAGACAATTAAAAAGAGTTGTCTTTTTTTAAAAAAATTATAGAGCAAAATTTAGGTCCAATGCTTCACTAAACCTATTAGGATTATAATATATGCATACTTTCATAATGCATCAAATCTTAATATATCAAGTGCATAGAAGCATTGAACATGATGACACACAAAATCGTTAGTAAGTCAATCGTCCATACGCATAGTGACTAGAGGTACCTAAAGAACAAAAGGTGAGCCTAAAGAGAGCACTGATGGATTGCCAGCCAAAGACCCTTAAAAAATTAAGTCAGTCACTAAATGATCTCTAACAACTCTAAAAGTATAAAAGTTATGAAATTATATGTACCTAGTAAAGAGAATGGCTTGATGCTAATATAATAGTATAAACCTGACCAATATTTATGAATGTAGGGCCTTTCCTTATATAAGGAGAATATGGAGTTAATGCTCTAAGATACTCGGGGCATAACTTCCCATGTTTGGAAGATACGAATATGTACAAGGATCTTTGGGCATGGTATGCGAGTTCTTGGCATATGAAGATACTAAAGTAGAGGACACACAAATGGTGTGGTGCTAAGTATGAGGGGTTGTCTATCAGGGTTCCTCATCAGTCACATGATGTACCAAACGGGCATACATCTACTGTTGCTTTACTAGATGTATAAAGGCCAATGGCCCTTTAGGCTTGACGATGCTTTTAATCCTTACTAGGCTATGAATAGTTGATGACTCTAGGGTGTTAGCCAAATTTGAAGGTGCCTTATCAAAATTGTGTGTGCTGAAGACCAACATTGAGGCAACAAATGGCTCACAATTTATTTGTAAGTGGAGGTGGTGCTCAATCCTACTAAGCGAGGCCCCAAACCAGTGACAGATTCCTCTCAATACCTCAGTATGGCACCTCCCTCTATTTCACTCTGTGTATGCCTTACTTCCCTCCCTAAAAAATCCAACATCCTCTACCTTTGCTTCGACCTCCTTTTATAGCCCTCCATGAGTCGGGTGGTCATAATTTCTTTCCCAACTTACTCATGCGTTCCCAAGCCTAACAGAATCCCAAGTGATCCTCACAAATTCAGAGGATTTCTTTGGAACTTGTTCCAACACTAGACAGTGTTTGATAATGGGTTTCTTTTTAGCATATAGTTCTCGATAACCGACCCATGGTGACCGTGCCTAGGTTTTCTTTATGGTCGACTCAGACACAAACCTTTTAGGAAACCCTCGGGGCGCAATATCCCCAATTCCCAATACCTAACTAAGGTTTGAGCCAAACGTGATGAAGCCCAAGGTTATCTTTCCCTTGTCTATTGGGCCTTCACCGCCTAGTGGGCCTTGGGCTTCGCATTGGGCTTTGCCTGTTCGAGCCGGCTTGGTTCACCGAGCCCAACTCTACCACAAGCACATAAACTAAGTCAATTTTAAAATATATACTTATCACTCTATAATTTTTCGAAGAGAAGCGTTAGTGTGCTACATACACAATATTTTCACAACAAATTTTAGGTAAAATGTTAGTGGTTTTCATTTGGGTCTGTCACTGATATCATATTTTTTACCTATTACTAACAGCTTACCATATAGGATCTATTGTGAAAATATTGTGTACCTTTTTCTTTGATTTTTTTAGAGTTTCGCTTTATGGAGTCCGCTCCTGATGACAGCTCTATATTATACCAAAACACCAATTGATTTTTGGTGTAAGTAAGAATTAAACCTCAGATCTTTTATTTAATTATCAGAGATTTTACCAGTTGATCTAACTGGAACTCACAAATATCGTATACCTAATATTTCTCTTTTTAAAAAAGTATGAGAGTTTTTTTTATTAGTAATGCTAAATTCACAATATTTTCACAAGTCTTAAGAGGTAGCCTTGCATTGGTTATAATCTAAGCCCACCGCTAGTGTCACTTTTCAATCACCAATAATAATCTGCCACCTACAATTTGTTTCGAAAGTGTTGTGAACCTATCATTTATTTATTTATTTTCATAGAAAGAGAGTTTCTTGGTAAAAGTTAATTCTTATTACTTTTTCAAAAATCCTTCTAGAAATAAACTACTTTCCTAAAATAATTGATAAAAAAATGGCTTCACCAATATCATTCCCTCTGCAATTAGGATGATGGATGAATTCATTGAATCATGTGTTTAATTGTGCGTCCACAAGACTTGAGAAAAAGTAGGAATCAGATGCATATTCTATGATCTAAGCGTGTGATGCCTTAAATAAAAACGCAAATTAGATAATAATAAAAAAATATTCCAAGCAAAGTAGTAGTAGACGTGTTTTAGAAAAGGAGGGGAGAGTGGGACATACGCTCTAAAGCAAAAGCGTGGAAGAGAAATGGAGAAAAGGGGAGCCGTAACAGCGGCTCGTTAGGCAAAAAGCCGGCACACATGAACCCCTCGCCGCTTGCCCCGAAATTCCCGCGTGCCACGTAACCCCTAGACAACATCATCATAAATCTCACCCCACTCTTGGGCGGCGCCTCTTTCTCAGTCAAACCCCTCGTTGACTGCGCCTCTCTCTCTCTCTCTCTCTCTACTTTCTTTCTTTATTTAAATATTATTATTATTATTATATTAAAATAATAAATAAAAATTTCCTTAATTACATGGCTGATTGATTGATAGTAGGAGATAGATAGGAAACACCAACACATACATACACACACGCAAACACAACGACCTTCTCCTATCTATAAATACAACCCCCACCTCATCCATTTTTTCCCTAAGCTCAAAACTCAGTTCATTTTTTATTGTATCCTTTCTGTGCTTGTTAAACTGATCTTACTCTTCTAATGGCTATCAAAGAAAAACAACTTGGTGTTAAAAAGGGAAGCAGTATTGGAAAGGCAACTAATGAGAAAGAGATGCATTACAGGGGAGTGAGGAAGAGGCCGTGGGGCCGGTACGCCGCTGAAATCCGAGATCCCGGCAAGAAGAGCAGGGTCTGGCTCGGCACCTTCGACACCGCCGAGGAAGCGGCGCGTGCGTACGACGCCGCCGCCAGGGAATTCCGCGGTGCCAAGGCCAAGACCAACTTCACTCTGCCAAGCGAGGACTTACCCATTAACCACAGCCCCAGCGAGAGCAGCACCGTGGAGTCGTCCAGCCGCGACGCTCCGACGCGTGATGCCACGCGCCGCATGGAGAGCGTCGCTGAGAGTGGCGTTGTTGTGGGTCGGTTTCCGTTTCTTAATCAGCAGCCGTACGTTGGCGCGTGTGCTGGAGTGGTGGGTGGTTTTCCTGTCCACGCGCGGCCGGTTTTGTTTTTCGACACGATGGTGAGGCCCGAGTTTGTGGCTCAGAGTTACCCTCTCCGGTTCGACCCTAGTCCGGTTGAGTTCAATTCCGGAATTGTAGGTGGGGCCCAGGCTCCGACCCAGACCCAGAGCGACTCAGATTCATCATGGGGCATTGATTACAAGCCAAGAAAGGAAATTCTTAACCTTGACCTTAACCTTGCTCCTCCAATGGACGCTTAATTTTCCAACAATTTTTGTAATAATCAAAGGCAAAAGTGTTTTCTCTTTTCTTTACTTTTTTTTATTTACCTAGAGAGTGATGGACCTATCTGCTAGTTCGTCCTTGATCTGTAAATCAGTTAGGAATGTAGTATGGTTTTTTTTTTTTTTTTTTTCTTTCTCTCTCTCATTAACGAGGGAAAAGAATCAGATTCTCTCTAAGTTGTTTTCTGTTGTAACCGCTCATTCCTTCACTAACGTTTTGAATATCAAGTTTACTTTTTTTCTTGATAATTTTGTGTCTCATTTTTTGTCATTTGCTATCGGTGATTTTGGCCGTATAATTATTTGAAGCATGCGGGGACATCAGATTTAGCTTATCAAACAAATTGTGGCTTATAAAGAATAAAGATCGGCAGGTTTTCCTTATCGTATCTGATAAAAGCCAAGAAAGAAGCAAAAATAATTTGAGCATTCAGTTATAATACATTCGGAAGTACCCAAATAAAGAGATAAATTGTCTTTAGTAGGGAGTAATTAGAGCTTTATGATCCTGATTAGTGTATCTCAGAATTACAAAATGAAAAGGGATTCCTCTTCAAAAAAAAAAAAAAAAAAGAAATAAGTTTCTATTACCATGAGTTCACTTTTTCTATAGTCTGAACTCTGAACACAATTTCTTAGGAAATTGAGTGAGACAGAATAAAAGAAATCGTACTAATTAGTCAGTAATAATCACGATTGTAGTCTCAGAATAGAATTTATTCTATGAACTAATGATACAATATCAAGGAAACATTATTAGTGGATCTCAATCTTAACTGGAATTTTGTCCATTATTTAAATCCAATATCGCATCCAATTTATTGCAGATTTGAGAAGCTAGTAATTAGTACTTTACTAGTATACTTGCCCCCCAAGATCTTGAGAAAAGGGATCATATCTCTTAATGGGACAAATGATGAATGATCCTAAATCCGTTGAAACAACCACAAGAAAATTGCTAGAATTACAACTTAATTATTTATATATTATAACTTATATAAAAACATGTGCTATAACTTAATTATTTATGTAATAATTTATGAGTAGTAGAAATAAATTAATGAATTTATAATTTCACGACTCATAAGCCACCATTTACCATATAAATAATAATAATAATAATAATAAAAAAGCTTTAACAAAAGTTGGAGTGCATTACTTCACATATAATTTAAAAATAGCATTATCTGTTGTTACTTAGAAGGTACAATCTTTGATGCATGAGCTGGTAATTTGTTAAAAACCCACATTAATTTATTAGTTGGTTCCGCAATAAAATTTGAACCCCAAAAAGCTCAAATTGACCATAATTAATTAAAAGAAAAAGAGAACCGCAATTGATTTGTAATTAATTAAATTTAATTTGTGGGTGATTATTAAAAAGCTGATCACGGTACACGTAGGAACAGTATTTCCCTGCTAGGCTCCGTGAGGCTACGCTCTCCCCTTAATTATTTAGTTATAAGTTTCCACCGACTGCAGCAACGGTACAGTGGGCCAGAAAATCACGGAGTATGAGGGTAACGGGACCCACGAAAAGAATTCCGTGTTGACGGGGTGCATGTCGTGTTAACGGTGGACGGCACGTGTACTTTCGCCGTCCATTTATTATTCTATTCAATTCAATTCGAAAGATTTTTATTTTTATTTATTAAAGATTTAATTTTTACGTGAGTGCGGTTTCTTCTTGGTAAGTGATAGGAAAGCGTAGAGTGGAGGAAGGAATAGATAGTGAAAGAGAGAGAACATCGACAACAACAAGAACAACAACAACAGACCCACTGGGGAGTTTGGGACCCACCCTCCTATTTTCAAATACATGCTGCTGCCGTCGCTGCCGCTTTCGGTGGGGCCTCTTTTCTTTTTCGCGTCTGCGGAGAGTTCATTCAATAATTTTCATACACGTTTTACCAAAAATTGCCTTATGTTAGACAACTGTAATTGGTTGGTCATTATCGCACAGTGCTTTGTTTTTTTTTTTTTTTTTTTAATGATATGTTATAATATTTTCACAATAAATTTTAAGGGCTTATTATTATTAGTTATTATTATTAAAAAAAAAAAAATTTAGTGTTGAATTCAAACTAATCACAATTAATCACATATAATTTGTTGTGAAAATGTTATCTACACTACTATTTAAGGGGCTTTCTCTGTTTGGATTTCACATTTTAGACGCCTAAAGTACTCTCATCATACTCACTTACAAGTTTTTAACTAACGAGGATAAATATGTAAATTAAAACTCCTACACTTTAAAATTTACAAACTCACGTATGCTTTGCACTTTCTATCTCTCATTCTTCTTCAAATTGAAAATATTTAGTTTAGCTCTACATCCTCCTTCCTTTTTCTTCAGATTAAAGACATTTATTGTCAGAGATTTCAACAAATTTTTAGGTCTATCTTTTACAAGTTCCTCTTTGTTTTCTTTTATTTTCTTTGGTTTATGATTGATTTTCTTTGAACTTTACTTCTTCTTTTTTTATATGTATCATGTTAACTTTTTTTTTTCTTTTTTTTAATGTAATTTTAAAATGAATGGTTCTTTCATATACTCTACCACTGTACTTCTTAATGAATTGTCATTTCATATTGTAGGTATTATGATCCAAATATAGGGCTACCTTATGCTACAAAAGAAGCATTCAACCAACAAATTTTCAAGTTTTATATTTTGTAAGTTCCTCTTTGTTTTCTTTTCTTTGTTTTATAAATGATTTTCTTTGAGTTCTACTTTTTTTTATATATGTATCACGGTAACTCTATTTTTTTCTTTTTTTTCAAATGTAATTTTGAAAATTTTATTAATGATCAATTACTATTTCCTCACTTCTTCTTTTTTTTCCTTCTTCGTATTTTTTTTTTCATTTTAAGAATATTTTTTACTATCATTGTATATGTTTTTGGCGTTAAGTTTTTTTTATTTTATTTAGTTATTTATTTAAATGGTTGACGATGTGGTGATTAGATTTTAAGAGATCCATGATAGAGTTAAATTCTAAAAAATCTTTATCTTCTATTTCCTCACTTCTTCTTCTTTTTCTTCTTCTTCATATTTTTTTTTTCTTTTTAAGAATTTTTTTTACCATCATTGTATATGTTTTTGGCATTAAAGTTTTTTTAGTTTTTTTTTTAAATCATTGTATATGTTTTTAGCGTTAATTTTTTTTTTACCACACATAATACTCATCACACCCTTGGATTTTTTTTTTGTGATTAAAAAATGTAGTAATTCTAAATTATAATAAATGTTCTAAATTAATCCTTACCTAAAAAATAGAAGAGCCTCTGAGTACGCGCTCATAATAAACCATTTATGAACCATTTATCCTGTAGAATAGTAGCAGAAGCATGAACATAAAAATATATGGTACTAGAATTATTTGGAAATACTCACTTTCACTCTTTTTTTAGTTAGGTAAAATAATATTTGAATCCCTAAATTTTAAAGGAAAATTTATTTTTTGCCTTTAAATTTTTTTAAAAAAAATCTTTTTCATCTTTAAACTTTGTAATGAGTTTTTTTTTTATTTTTTTATAATAGTTTGAAACAAAAATAGAGATAAAAAAGAAATGTTTTTAATAGTTTAAGGATTAAAAATAAAAACTTTTGGTAGAGCTCAAGGATAAAAATTAAAACATTTTTTATAGATTAAGGACTAAAAATGTACTTTTTAATAGTTTATGAACAAAAAATGAACTTTTTAAATTTTAAGGATAAAAACAATCTTTTTTGATAAAGTTTAAAAACCAAATTAATAATTTACCTTTTTATTTTATTATTTATATAATAAGTGGTGTATTATTATTTGATCATATTATTCAGTTTTAATCTATGAGATAGACCAAAAATCTCATAGACCCCAATTATGCGGTGAATAGAATTTATGGACCTCTAATTCTTAGTTTATAAGTCACATTAGATCCACCCGCCATTATCCTATAAGAATATGAATTATAAACCATGTATGCACTGCATTTATCAGTGATGGGTTACTATTAAAGTTAAATATACCCATGCCAATTGACATGTGTGATGCATGTATCTCATTCCTCAATAGTTTGTGATTGGAATCGCATCGCATCAACTTCAACTATCTAGCTATCACCTACTGCATTAATTTTTATTGGCATGCATAGTATTTTTTTAGATAGAGGGATTGATACTTAAGCGGTGCAAAGAGGACACACAACACACCAACTTGTCAGTTCAAAGGTGTTCAATGTATTCTGTTCTAAGACACACGTAGTGTTTATCCATTTCAACCAAAACGTGTGACATGATTTCTTCGCTTTTCTGCTCATTGTTTTAAAAAGGGTCGAAACACAAAGAGTGGGAATTTACATAAAGCCTTAATATGTCCGGCGGTGGCTCTAGAATTTGTCTTTTTAACACGTGTAATTAAGATAAATTAAAATTGAATATAATTTAGTAAAAATAGAACTTGAATGTATTGAATAACAAAAATAATGCAAATGCATGAATTTTTTTAAAGAAAATACATGAAGTTTTGCAATTTCTTTTGAAGAGTATTCATATTTTAAAATAGTTATATGATAATTCGTTATTAATTGTCATTCTCTATTATAAGAGTTTGACTCTTTTATAGTGGTACTTTAAGTTAAGTAATGTGTTTGAGCTTGGTGAGAGAGTACAAATACGCGTGTGTGTGTGTGTTTAATAGTTAGTTTGTTTCTAAAAAAAAATCAATATTATCTATTGTCAATGTGGATAAGTGTGCATTTTTTATTCTATTAAGTTTGTATAATATTTTTATTTTTATGCTAAATGACAAAACTCAATCCATTGACATTGTATTAATTATTGATCCATACAGCCACACTCATTTATACATAAATAATATACTAAGTGTTTGCTTAACCAATCAAATACTTTAAACACCACTTACTTTTTTTCTTAAATCACTAACTATATAACAAGAAATTATTATAACATTATAACAATACATACTTATGTGTAACAAACTCTCTATATTTTATAATTATTAAATTATATAAAGTTATATTATATTTATATTACACACACACTCATTCACACACATCATCATTTATGCCAATAATATTATAAGAAAATAAATAATTAATGCATACAGTCAATATCACACACACACACACACACATAATATAAATAATAAAAGAGATACTGAAGTCTAAGATAGTTAGATAAAAAAAAAAAAAAAAAAGATGATATGAGATTCAAGAGAATGAGATTAGAGATCGGATCAGAGAGAGAAAGTTAGAGTAATCTGTTTTGTTGTTTGGTATTGAGATGTGTTGGTTTGTGTTGTTCTTTGGTTTTGGGTTAGGCTGATCTGTGATCAGGGGGTGCAAAGATACTTTTAAGTATAAATCAAACTAATAAAAAAATTATTATATATAATATATTTTTATTTCCAAGTCGGGTGGTTCATTTGAACCCTCCTAAAGATCAGGGTCGGCCCTTCCCTTAGGCGAATTAGGCAATTGCCTAAGGCCTCCAAGTGAAAGGGGGGTTCCAAAATTTTAGAAAATAAGGAATAGTAGGGGCAAAAAAAAAAAAAAAAAGGTTTCAGAGGAATTACAAAAATCTGGCACATCCTTTTAACCAAAAAACAAAATTTTTGGTAGATCAAATATTATTATCCTCTAGACAAACCAAAAATCAACCAGATAAACTACAAATCTGGTCGAAGAGATTAACCGCGAAACAATCACAAATCAAAACAAATAAAACAACTCAAATCCGTAAAAATTTTACTTTTTTCTCTGCTCTTTGCCTCTTTCTATCTCTCATTCTCTCTGATTCTCTTCACTGTTCTCATCTGCTGATTTGCTCAACAGCTTAAGCAAGGCAATAAGCTTCCTCCGCCTAGACCGCCTCTCTCAACTGTTGAAGCTCAAGCAAGCTTTCTCGGTTTCTCCGCCTCTCTCATGCTTTCTCTGAATCTGCTCATACTACTCTCCGCCTCTGTCAGGTTTAGCACAGCCGTTCAGGTATAAATAGTTGGGCACTTTGAGTCTTTGACTTGTAATAAGATTGGGCCTTGGTTTTGTTTATCAGTTTTGGGCCTTCAATTGTTTTTTTTTATTTTTTATAAAGCCTATTGCTTGCATTTTTTTGGGTCATAGATAGAATTTTTTTTTTTTTTTTTTTGTGGGTGGGTCTTAGTAATAAGCCTTGTGTTATAGTTGTGCTTAAATTTTTGTTATGCTTGTGCGTTATTTTTTTATTTTAATTTTAATCTTGTATTTTTATATATTATTTTAGTTAGTGGTAATATATTGAATAAGTCTTTATTTATGCAAGTCGAGATTGCTAAAAACTTGCTATTAATGTTCGGTGAAACTACAACAATACTTTTTATATAAATCAGATTCTATTTCTCATTTGCTCTACACTTGAAAGTTATTTTTTATTTTAATTTTTATAAATATATTGTTTGATTCGAAATGTCTACTAGAAAATATGCATCTGGATATGAAAAACTTAAAAAAAAAAAAAAAAAATTGAGTCTCAAAAAAGATCAATGGATAAATTTGTTATTAGTAATAAACCAAATATAACACAAAATTTAGATGAAAATATTACAAATGAGCAAGAAATTCACCAAAACGAATTAGAAGATAATGAAATGATACAATTGCTAGATAACAATGATATTCAAGAAAAATAGATTTTAAATGAAATATATTATAATATAAAAATATTAAATAAACATTAATTTAATTAATATATAAATATAAAAAATGCTTCATTTTTAGTTCTCACCTTAGGCCCCAAAATGTATAGGGCTGGCCCTGCTGAAGATAACATACAACTGCCCCTGAATATGTCTGAATGAAGAATAATTACAGAAATTATAAAAATAAAGTATAGTGGTTTGCTTGAATGATTTTAGTGCCAATTAGAAATCAATGTTCTTTATCGACAAAGTAATTAGATTGACACTTCAATTGATCATGCTCGAGCGAGATATGAACAAATACGTACTGCCAGAGTGCTGGGATTGTTCACTCAATTGGCGTTTGAAGGCCACTAAAGCGAGATAGTAAAACCCACCTGAGCTAGATCATACCTACTTGAGCGAGGTGGTTTTAAAAGTGAGAATTTTTCAACAAAAAAAGAGAAAAAACTAGAGAAATTAGGGATTTTAGTTGTATCCTTGACAGAAATATACAAGATTCTTCAAATTTGTTTATTGAATCTTGAGAATTCTGGCTTAGTTGTATCCTTGAGATAAATTGTATGATAACCCTATAGAAAACTCAATTGAGAACGAGAAAATATTTCCTTAAAAGAAAATGATAACCATGCTTCTAAGCCTATTGTTCTTGTTTTCTTTCTATTGTTCACGCTATAATCCCCAACAACTACATATGTAGTAAAGATTGCAATCGTTATATAATAGACGGTTAAGTTTTAAATCATATCACACATACAACTTAGCAATTTTTATTTTTTTTGGAGGGGTTTAATATTGAGAAACTAGAGGGGTTGAAATATAAGTCTTTAAGATTTTTTTTGAGAAACAAACACACACACACACAAGGGAGAGAGAAAGGGGTTCTAATACAAATGCACACCACAACTTCACTCAAAAGTCATGATAACTTTTAAGGGAGAGTAGAGCAAGTTATATTACACACAACACACTCTTTTAAGCAATACAGTTAATGTTGACATAAATTTAAAGGAAACTGTTTATAAAAAATTACAAGGAATTTAGTACTCCATTAAAATTATCCTTAAATCATCTGTGATATGTATAATATTTTTTAAAATAAAATTACTTCTATAATCATAATAATTTATCTCAATTGTGGGTTCTATTTAGTTTAATTGATAAAAAATTTTGTTGTTAAATGATATCTAAGGTTCTAATATTGTTTACACCAAAAGTCAATTGATGTTTATATTTAATGATAAAAAGTAATTATCATTGAATGAGCACCATAAATTAAAATTCTTTCATATTTACCCAAAAAAAAAAATTCTATCATAATTTTAACATTCAAATTATGCTCTTAAAAAATCACATAGGAATTGTGTCATAAAATGATTCTCAAATTAATGTTGGTTCATATTTATAGTTCCAAAATGCACAAGTACATTATAGTAAAGGACAAAGTTTAGCTACTTAAGTTACAATCTTACAATTTTTTGTAAAAAAAAAAAAAATTACAACCTTACTTTATATATTTTTATTGATGGTGAATTTTAACAAACTATTGAATTACATTTTTTTTCTTATATCTTCCATACTTATAAAATCTTTAAAAAATTAAAGATTAATAATTATGTCAACAATAAATTTTATAAAATTGAAATTTTTTATATTTTAAAATTATGTATAAAATATAAACTTATAAATCATATATTAAATAATATCCAACTGATACAAAACTTGACATATATATTAAAAGCGTAAAAAATATACAATTCAACGATAAAATTTTCAAAATGTATCTATACTATTATTTAAGCAAATGCCCTTATTTGGATCGGATTTTTTTTGTTCCAAAATACTAGTCTCGTCGCGCGTGAGATGAGGCTAGTATATAGTATATAAATATGATATCTATGCTATTATTTAAGCGGTTACCCCTGTTTGGACCAGATTTTTTTTTGTTCCAAAATACTCCTACGCCCCTAGGTTTAAGTAGAAATAAAACTAAAGGATAGTTTGGTAAAAATACATGTCTAGCTTCCACTAAAATATTGCTTACAAAATAGGAATACTCTTCTACTGACCCACTTCTTCAAAGTAACTATACGTTTATTTTTTTTTAAATAGAAAAATAAGTTAAACACTCCACGTTTATCCAAAAACAAATATATATATATATATATAAAACCATAGGATAATTCAGATTTTTTTGTTCTAAAATACCCTTACATTCTTATGTTTAAATAAACACAAAACTAAATAAAAATTTGGTAAAAATACAACCTTAACTTCTACTAAAACATTGCCTAAAAAATAAGGTCACTTTCCTATTGATTTTCAAATTTATTTATTCACTTATAAATTAAAATTTCAAAATTAAAATTATATAAATAATAAAAAACATAGATTTTTTTTTGCCACTACCACTAAAAAAAAGAAGCTAGTAGTAATATTAAGTAGTAATATTAAGAAGTTGTAGTATAGGTTACATCTAATTTTATAACTAGATTTTGTAAAAAATAAGTTCTTTTTATTGTCAAAAACTGGTTAATACAAATTTTCCTCTTCAGACTTTAGAAAATAAAAAATAAAAAGAAAATCACCGGTTTCCTACGCACACCACAGGGCGTTGAGGCGTTGACAGAAGAAATGTAGAGAGAGAGAGAGAGAGAGAGACGAAAGAGAGAGTGAGCAGACAGGCAAACAAAGAGAAGCATCACAGCACGTGAAGTGGTACGTACGGCGCACAGAAACCACGACGAAGCTCCACGTGTCCAGACGAAGAGACAGAAAGCTTCGCCGCCAGGGTAGGCGTGGGTCACTGACTTTGACTTGGCTTAGTTTGATGTGCGGCTGGGTCCCGCCACCAAGTTTTATAGATCGCTCTCCACGTGTCCTTACTCATTAAAACCAACCGTCAACCCAAAACCCCAAAACCCAATTTAAAAAGAAAGTCACTCACTGTAGTCGCCCACTTATACTGCCACACCTGTCTGTGAGACTCTGCCTTCAATGTTGAACCTTAAATATGTGGCCCTGTGTGCTGCCGTATGCTTACAAGCATATTGACAATTGTATTTTCTTAGCGGCGCTTTTTAATTTTAGCATCCACGGTATCCTTCCAGATGATTTGACGGCACCCACCCTCTCTATTATTATTAGTACAATAACATTTTTTTTTTTTAAAAGGTTATTAGTACAATACTTGGTACAAAATCACCAAATAACGTCACTGTTTGACAATGTCCAAGTTTCCACAACTTATTATTTGGTTAAGTTTTACCATACTCAGGTTAAAAAAAAACTCGATCCAATTTAATTTTAATCTATTGTGGGGGCTCAACGTTCCAATTTAACCCAACTTACATGATTTGAGTTAAATTGGAATAAACCCACAAACCAAACTCATTGTAGAAAAAAATAAAATAAAATAAAAATAGCAACTCAACCCAAATAATGTGAATTGGGTTGAATTGAAATGGACCCACGGACCTAACCCACTGTTAAAAAAAAAAAAAACACGTAACCTATCAACTCTTAAAAATTGATCCAACTCATCATAATAAATCAAATTTGGTCAATTTTGACAAATCGGTGGGTTGATTGCACACCTATAATTAGACTTACAAGGGTGATGTGATATGACGGTAAGGAAATATTAGAATATGGATAATGTTTGGAGAGATAATTGGAGATTATCTTTTTTTTTTTTTAATAAAAAAAACCTTAAGTTAGATATCAAATTTTGAACTTAATCAAGATTTTTTCTAAGTGATCAATAGTTGGTTCTTGAACATTAAATTTAAGTAGTAACTCTAATTTTTTTGTTCTAGTTCATGAGGTTTGTATCATACTCACAAGTTTAAATTTAAGTTGAACCTACACATCACACATGTACATCCAATATGTTATTTATATGACTCATAATAATAAACCTAAATTGAGTAAACAAGACCCGCTCACATATTACTTGTGACTTTGTAGAATATAAGGTATCAATTATGAATCACAAGTGCTATTTGAATTTATAAATTGTAAGGGATTAATTAACCTAGGCACCTTCATTAGAAAACAATAAAATGTCAATTTAGCTATAAAGTTCTTGATGATCATATTACATCGTATAATAATGTAGTATGTCATAAATTAAACTTTTATTACACTTAGATTGGCTTTTAAAAAAATTGAACTTTAATTAGCTCAACTAATAAAATCTCTAATGGTTAAATAAGAGATTTGGGTTTAATCATCTTCTACCAAAAAAAAAATTAGTATCTTAATTTGATAATAAACAATAAAAATCACATAAGAGAATGTCATATATTTAACTCTATTAAAAAAAATTGGCATCACATAAGCACCCAATAATATTCATACATTTCCTAAAAGAAAAATAGGCACAACATGATTTTTTGTTTTTTTTTTTTGAACTGAAGATGATCATAGACACAACATGATGATCATGTCGTAGTTTTTTTTTTTTTTTTTTTGGCTGAATGTTGATCATGTCGTAGTTTACCACTATGCTTAAGCGTTCATCAATCATTGGAAGGTGCCCTCAGTTTTGAATTTCAAATCCAGGGATTCTGATTGGAAAAGTGTCAACCTCCAAAGCCGAGTCACTTTAAAAAAAGCTTTGTTTTTTAAAAATTTTTCCTGTTCGTTGAGTTTTATTATAATTGGACTAGGTTGAGAGGTTGTTTAGGTCGGCAAGCCAGCAAAGTCACTTTTCCTTTGTGAGGAATTATAAAGGTGGTAAAAAACACATTACGGGGACATGTAAGAAAATTATTAGAAGTAGGAACCTGTCATTTTCATTACACTTTACGTTCATGATCTAAGCATTATTTTGAAAGGAAGCAAGAACGAAGAAACCCACCAACACCAACACCAGACCAAGCCGCATATATATCAATATTAATTAATAATATACAGAATTCTTTTCAATAAGCATTGAAATGGACCTACAACTTTTGTTATTAAGTTATACAGGAAATTGGATTTGGTGTCACTCTCTTGGGATATGAATGTGACCCATGCTCCTTTGAAGTTTTCTCCTAAACATACGGTTTTAAAGTTCTGCAAGTAATTCTGGTTGTTTTTATTACTACAATAATCATTTCAGTTTCCATAAAGATACAATAAATAAAAACCATCATACCAATAGAGGTCAAGCAACGGCTCTTGATTTCCCTATCGCTTTTTAGTCAGGCCCACCTTGCTTTTGCTCTTTAGGCAGCCTTGTTGAATACGTACGATTGGGTTAATTCTGTTGTCTCTATTTATTTAAGGGGGGAGGGGGTGTTTGTTGCTCATTTAAAAAAAGAAAAGATAAAAGAAATGGGTTAATTTATATAGTAATGTTACACACATTAAAAAAAAAAAATTGACAACATTTTTCATATAAGTTGAGTTGAGTGTTTACTAGTTTTTATATTGTCTCACCACTCACATCTTTTTTTTTTTTACCTACCATTAATAATTTATCACATCAATAAGTATCTTACTTTTTTTGTCAACTTTTCTCGTGTATTTAGATTTTCCCTAATTCATAATTTGACAATAGGTTCTTTGGATTCTGTACAATTTTAATGTAATGTAATTCAAAGAGTGGCTAAATCAAAAGGATGAAGCATACTTTCTTTCTTTTCATTTATATTTTTTTTAAAGAAAGAAGGTGAGACTTAGTTGTAGCAACTTAGATGAAGTATATTAGATTACCCAATTAAATTCAAACCCTTATCTTTATTGACCAATATAACATAAATAATATTACAATTTCTAAACAGGTTTTTTTTTAGAGGATCCTTAAGAGAATTACATGCAATACAATCTTGTGTTTGAATTTAATTGAGAAACTTAATATATTGCATTTAAGGTACTATATTTAAATGTTGTCCATATGAATGAAGTTTAAATTCAATTTGGAGCTGGTGCATATACACCCTCCAATAAAAGCATGCCACATCAACATATCACAACTTAATGAATAGAACTTACGTCCTCATGTACAAAGTGCTTAGAGAGAAAAGCGTTCGAACTGTGCGGTTAGCAGTATATTATAATTATATTTAAAAAAATCCCATTAAAACCTCCTCCTCCTCCTAAGAACCACAGCCTCAAACCTAGCAAAGACCCCCGCCAAGGATGTTGGAGCCTAGAAAAGATAACAGAGCTGCCTTTGTGTTGTGATCACAACCCATCATTTCTTAAATGGACAAAGGTACAACCATATTCAATATTTTTATATTGGAGGTGAATTTTGACAAATACGCCATTGGATTATATTTTCTTCTTATATCCTCCATACTTGCAAAATTTCTTGAAAATTAAAGATAAATGGTTATTATGTCATTAATAAATTGTTTAAATTGAAAGTTTTTGTAGTTTAAAATTATGCATAAAATATAAACTTATAGATCATATAGTAAATAATATCCGATTTGCACAAAATTTGACATGTGTATTAAGAGCATAAGAAACATGTAATTCAACGATTAAGTTTTCAAAATATGTAATAACGTTAATGATATTAAGCAAGGTTGTAATCTTAGGATGCAACCAAATTTGTAGTTAAACTTTGTCATCTCATTCTATTAATGTCATATAAGAAACTCTCATCTAAAAATTTTTAGGGTACTCACCAATTAGCAAAAAAATTGAACGGTTAAATGTGTTAGCATTTACTAAGAAGCAAGTAATTAAATAAATCATTAGCTCAATTGGCACATGTTATTATTTCCAAAGAAAGATATTTACAGTTCAAATCATCTATTCTTTAACTATTAAATCATAGTTTTTTTTCTTGAATAAAGATGAATATATTAAGAGAGAGAGAGAGAGAGAGAGAGAGAGAGAGAGAGAGGACCCATTTCTTCATTTAAGTTTTAACTTTTAAGTACTCTCAGTGTTAAAAGATATGAGAATCCTTCCTTTTAAGTTTTTACTTGTAAGGTCAAACTAGTTATAGAATGAGGGTGTGAGTTTGTTAATCTCAACAAGCGAGAAACCATCCAAAAATAAAAAGATTGTGAAAACTTGTATGGCCGAACTAGTTATTGAACGAGGGGGTGAGTTTGTTAATTTCAACAAGTGACTTACTTTCAATCTTTGACCTTTGTACTGCAAACAAAACCGCCCTAGTTTTTGCTCCCAAAGATTTCTCTGCATCTAATGAATCTATCCAAAGTTTCAAACATGTAACCCTCGGCTTTGTGGTTCATGCATATCGTTGTCAAAGTAACCAAACAACTCCTCACTGTCAAATCAAAGTTAAATGGGAAATTTTAGGCCTTATGAATATTGCTTATACTTTAAAAGTTTTATAATTCAATATATATTTAACGAGGACATTCGAGATTCATATCCCCTTTCTTAATCATCGAATTATCACATATTACTTGTAAAGTTGTAATGGCTTCCATGATTATCCATTTCTCAGGGCTGTAGATCTACTGAACTGTAAGGACACATCCATTAACATTTATATTGTCGATGGACAGTGAAACAAAATTCTTATCAATAGGACAACCATTAAAAAAACAGTGGAGAGGGTCATGGTACTTGGACTTCGAATTTGTCAAAATTCGAAATACACGGAATATGACAGACACCCATATCTGAAAAAGAGTTGCATAGGAATCAAGACATTATTTTTCAGATCCCCTTTGCTTTGATACAATGAGTCTGTATGAGGAGTCACTCTCGTCGCACTGCTCCATGAGAACGATGGTGACGAGACTTGCAGTAGCTCCATCCATTGCGTGTGGGCACCACAGCAATATATTTATCTCAATTTGCCGCATTGTATTGTATAATCAATATGCTGGGTCACACCACAACCACAACCACAACCACAACTCATTAATTAAAAAGAAAAAAATGCTTTTCAAGTTTGAAACTTTGAATCATTTTTTTTTCATGTAGCAAAATGACTTTTGTGCTATCGGCAATCATGCTTGGATTGGATACCGTTTTCTTGACAAAGCATTTGTTTATTGAGCTTAGTTTCCTAATCCAACTACAACCCACTGGCCACGGCGTTTTCTCTGACCTGACCAAACTTGACCAATGCCCACACACACAAAGGCTTATTGTAGTTCCCAAGCCCTCACCACCCATATGTTGGTCACGCTCACACATAATGTTTGAGAGTATTATTATTCGACCCAAATATATGCCCAAATATTAAAGGGCAAAAATTAGGTCCAATGTCTTTAGTGTACACAACACCATTCTGATGGTACCACATAATCAAAAATAGACATTTATCATCATCTTAATGAGTCTAGTGCTCTAGTGCCTTGAATTCGAGCTAAGTCTAAAATTAAATAAAGCAACATGCTTCGTGTTCAAGTAGCTAGACCTGAATTCAAGAGCCTTAAAGGCTTATATAGCCTGGTTCACTGGTACTCTTTTGGCTTTTTCAATTAAAACATCATGGGTTAAATTCTTCATCATCAATTATCGAATACTTAGAAATAAAAGACCTTATTATATCAATAGCACGTGTATACGAATCTAAATTCAGGCTTCTGCTGCATGTAATTTTGGTGTTGAGGTATGAATGTATTCTCTTATCTTATTATCCTTCCCTTATATATATATATATATATGTGTGCGCGCGCGCGCGCGCGTTTTTCTCACAAAAATTATCCTTCCTTATATATATATATGTGTGTGTGTGCGCGCGCGCGCGTTTTTCTCACCAAAAAAAAAAAAAATTCAGGCTTTGCACTAATGGGTTGAACTGGGGTCAGGGTCGTAGCAATGGTCTGGCCTAACCTTGTCGGTTGGTTTATGTTTTCACTTTTCTTATTTTTATTACTGTAACTAGGTTTTATCTTTTAAGTTATAAGTTTCAACCCAAAAGAAATATAAAATTGGACAATAATTTTTCTTTAGTGGTGAATTTCAACGAGACTAAACCCATGCATGAATGTGAGCCATTGACGCTTGAAATGATGCTTTTGGTTTGTTTTATTAAAGTCCTACGAGTAAATTTTGGCTGTCTTCGTCAACACCAAAGACAAAGGACCTTTTGGAAAGGAAACAAAATGGAAAAGCCTCTAGGTTCGTAAAAGTCAATCTTACTAAGCCCAATCTATATTACAACCCCCATTAAGAGAGGGGGGTGGGGGGGGTGGGGGGGGGGGAATCAGTTCTCTATTTTACGACCAACAATTTATGAAAATGTTTGCATTTGAGACGTGGAATTGTGTGCACTTTGCACCTATGTATATGAAATTGGCCCAAAAGAAAATTGCACAGATGTAGAAATGCTTCTTATATTGGGCCGAACCGAGCAACATAGCATAATGGTAACTTTGCTTGTAGCTAAGGTTGTCCTTGCAGATTCTCCCCTTACGGGCTTCACTTGGGCTTTAGAACCCATATAAGTTCAGCCTGTTGAGATTAGCCACCCTTGTACCGTCTTTGACAATTTCAAACCTTTTCTTAGAGGACTGGACAATCCTAATCGAGAGACATTTTACAAATAATTACAACTTTAACGGATATCGGTTTTGTTGCTTAGAGGCTATACGAATGATCCTGCACCAATACAAATTGACTCTATGTGGTAGGATTATAAGGATTCTATAGAGTACGATGTAGGATCTTATATTCCATCATCTAGGAACATGATCACGTGTAAATCCTACTTAAGGCAAGATTCTACACTAATCTAGATCATTTTTATGGGATAGGATAGTAGAATCTTAGGATTCTAAGATCCAAGATTGGGATTCTAACAACCATTAAAGGACCTCACAGTAGATAACGTCAAAGTTGACTCAATTAAGAGAAAAAATTTGAGAGTTTGCAAAACTATTTTGTAAATTAACATCTAGAGGTTTTGAAACTCGAGTTCCAAGTTGTGGCAATCTAATGTGAAAGAATAAATCCATGTAGAACTCGAGTCTTAGAGTCTCGAGTTCTTGCTATGGATTTGTACCTGCTGTGGTGGGTCTTCTTCTTTTTCTTTCTTCTTTCTTCTCTTCCAGTCTTCTTCTTCTTCCTCATGGATTATTTTTCCTCATTAGTTTTGCCAGAACATGAAAATGTGACAGCTAACGATATTGCTAGCAAAATGGTGTTAAATTGCAAAAAAAAAAAAAAAAAAAAAAATCCAATTAAGAACCAAAAATACAAGGTTTTAGGGTTTCAATGGCTACTTAGAATGCGTTTGGATAGCACAGCACGTCCACGTCCAGCCCGGTTTTTTTTTTTTTTTTTTTCCACGCGCATATGTCACTGTTCATTGACCATGAACAGTGATTTTAGGCCAATGAACAGTACTTTTTGGGATGAACAGTAATTTTTACACGTTAAAAAATTATTTTTTTACAGTGTTTTCAGTTTTCAGTTTTCAGCAATAAGTTCTATCCAAACAGACTCTTAATTGACGAAGGAAGTACCATATTAAAAATGAACTTAAAGTTGAAGAACGAAACAAATATATATATTAAAATTTAATTACCAAACTTAGGAGGTATAATTCGTATTTTTTTTTTATAGAATAAACGGCAGAGTTTTATTCAAAGAAAGGAATAAGTCTATACAATAGCAAAGGAGCATCTTAGACCTACCATGCTAAGACTATAACAGCTATAGAGCTTTCTCTTCCCTTAATAAATAACACAGAGCCTATATACAAATTTACATCAAGAAGTGCTTAAGAAATAGCAAGACAATCTTACAAATACTCAAGGGAAGCTTCCATAGCAAGACAATCTTACAAATAATTCGTATTTAAACCTTTATTAGTTGACAAATAACAAGGCAAAAACTAAAACAACTATATTGAAGTCGATAAGGGTATTTCCTTTCATCTACTGACCAGTCTCAACTCCTCCCCTGTGGACTATGGAGAGATAAGAAATAAAAATCTAATAACCAAAAAAAAAAAAAAAAACCATTTACTAAAAAATATTAATGGCTTTGACTTTAATAAATGTTTTAACTTCTAATCTAGTAGAGATAGTTTTATCTAAAAATTATCTTATTGATGTAGTTAAGAATTGAAGTCATAAAAATTAGTCAATTAACATGATGTTATCAATAAACTAAATATTTTAGTAGTAGTCATTAATAAGTGCAAATTGCTATTGAAAATTGTATTTTTTTTTAATTAAAAAAATTTCAACCTTTTTGTGTAAATATAAATGTACTATTTGTTATGATTTAATTCATAAATTAAGCATCTTAATATTCTTAACATAACTTTTTTCAGTTTTCAAATATTGGTACATACAAACATCTGGCCTATTTTTATCTCACCACAAGTTAAAGTTAAATGAAAAAAGAAAAAGAAAAAGGTAAGGTTTTGATTCATGTGAGTTATCATATATAGAAATAATTGATGATATAATAAGTTTATGAACAAAACTTAGGTATAGTACTTTAGGTGTTGTTCCTTAAGTTCTCTTCTTACGATTAAGTTATGTAATTACTTAACTAAAAAATACACTTCTATCCCATGAGAAAAAATCCACATAGCAAAATTTTAAAAAAGGAACCTAAAAAACAGCACCTTAATACTATACCTAAGTCTTGCTCTAAGTTTATTGGCACCAAAAATTTTACAGAAATTTTCAAATCTCCTATATCTTTGTGTTTGTGGCGGGTTCAAATGAGTGAATGGGTTGATGCTTGGGACTCATATGACAATCAACATCTACTCCTTTGCCCTTCCTCACCATTTTACCAAGATATTAAAGCAACCCTTGAACCTCTCCAATCTAACCATGTTCATTGCTTATACGGTTATACTATGGTGGCAAAACTTCAGGGGAGTAGAGATGGTCTTAACACAAAACCTCAACATCGGCAAAATTCACATAGAATTTGATGCCAAGGTTGGTATCCTCACATCACATAGCAATCTATTTGATTCATCTCACACTTGCCGTGCTATGATTTTTGACTGCAAGTCCTTGTTCTAGCTTTTGAAGAAAGCCATATCCAAGATATTCACTGTGAAGGGAGCCAATGTGCCAAATCTTTTGGCGAGGAGAGGGAACATTTTCAGTGATCATTTTGTGGTGTATTTTAACCCTTGCTCTTGCATTTTTTACTAGCTCTTAGCTAATACTAGTTATAGACTTACTATGATTATTTGGAGATGTAGTATAATTTATAATTTACTCTTTAAATTTAATTGAATGTAATTTGTTCTTCCTAAAAATTAAACAATTTCTAAAAGTAAGTTTTATCTCTCTATTTTTACAAATAAAATTTATCATTTTTTGTGTTTTTGATTGATATTATTCTTTGGTCCATATTCTTCTAAATATTGTTATCATGCATTATATTTTTCTTAATTTCTTTTTGTACAACTAAAATTATTAAATTTCAAATTTATTATTAAAATTTTTATTCTCTCAAAGAGATTATAATGATAATCAAAACTTACCACATAATTGTAGTTGATATTATTCAAATAATTGATAGACATATTTAAATGCATAGCCATGAGGATTGTGTTTTGATATAAACTCAAAATTTTGCCTCCAAACTAAGGATTATAAAGATCAAACCAGAACTATAAGAGGGAATGAGAGGACTTGTGATGGGAAATCAAAAAACACAACACCAAAACGTACCGAGAGAGAGAGAGAGAGAGTATAATCACATTTTTTGGGAAGAGAATAACAAATTTATAGAATAAAAGATAATGAGAAGAATGTTTAAAACAAAAAATATAGTTGTAAATACCAAGTTATCCAAGCCAGCATATGTAATAGAATAACATTTTATAATACATTTAATAATAAAATAGAATCACATCTAATAATAATAAAAAAAAGATAACAGCTTTAAAAAAATCAAATTAGACAAACTTAAAGTAAAGATGCAAGATTGAATTAAAAATCCACCAATACACACACACACCACACACACACACATATATATAGGGTTGGGTTCAAATTATACATGTTGTAACTTGAAGCAATGTTACACCACCCAATAACTTGTTAATGAATTTATATTTTAAAAATTTCACTGTTGGATTACATGTTCTATATGTTCTAAAGATGCATGCTAATTTTCATACCAATCAGATCTTATTTACTATTCGATCTATAAACTCATATTTTATGCTTTATTTAAACTACAAAAACTTGAATTTATACAATTGATAGATGATATGACTATTGATCTTTAATTAACTTGAAGTTTTGCAATGATGAAAATACAAAGATAATATAATTCAATTGTCGATTTGTTTAAATTCACATCCAATTGAAAGATATTGATTAGTGTAACATTACTTAGAGTTACATTAGTGTAACTTGAATCAAACCCATATATATATATATATATATATATATATATATATATAGAGAGAGAGAGGAGAGAGAGAGAGAGAGAGCGAATAATCACCCTTCTTTATGGGAGAGAAGTTTAAAACAAAAATTCATTAAGCGACAGTAAAGATACAAGAAATAATTATAAACCCATCAAAAGGAAAGAAAAAAATATGAGAGAGAGAGAGAGATTACCTTTTTGTGTGGAAAAATATAGATTAAATAAGAGATAATAGTTTATTTATAGCAAAGAAGAGGGGATAAGACGAGTCAAAATAAAAGGAAGATAAATGGATGGAAGAAGAGTACTAGTAGGATAAAGAGGAGTGGGAAGGTAAAAATGTAAAAGAAAGGGAAATATTGAAAAAAGTGAGAAATTAATAAAGAGAAAAAGCGTTAAGAATGGAAAAGTAATAGATAAAAATAAGTAGATAATGTGACACAATAAGAGAGTAAGAATATTAAATATTAATTTTTCGATATAAATAAATGTAAATGTATGAGCCCAATTTCCCTTGATGGATTGGACCTAGAGTTGGGCTTCTAATTTATTTGTATAGTGGGTAATGAGTTTCCTACTATGGGTAGCTCCTCAGTTGAGCTTTAATAAGGAATTGGCTTAACAATCGTTGTTCCCCCTATTACTTTTCAACCACTCTCACTGCCACTGACTTCTCTTTCTCTCTTCCTCTCCCAAAATGTCCAACCCTTTCTCTGTGTTATCTTCTCCTATTTATAGCTTGAGGTTAATGGGAAGCTTATGATTACCTTCTAGTTTCACAAGTGTGAGTGGGGCCCAAATTGATTATTCCTGACAGAGGATAAGCTTCATTGGAAATGGCGTAAAGGATGTTGGAACTGATGACAACCTTCGAATTTGCTTGGCAATGTGATACCCCAAGGCACTCCCGAGTTACCGAGTAAACATCCGTGCAACACAAGTCTAATTCGCCAATCTCCCCATACGTGAGTTGCAGCTATGGGCCAGCTTGCGAAAACCGGTCATTATATTAGGCCTTGGCCTGATAGTCTATGGTTCTATTTCGGCCCAAGCCCAAGGTAGTTGGGTCTGTGGCCGGTACAGTACAATAGCCCTCCTTGAATCGCCTCCGATAGCCAAGAGCAAATCAAGGACTCATTTCGGCAAGGCAACATCTCTTTGGGGAAGCTTAATCGTCAGTCATTTAAGAGCAGATAAGATGATTATTAATGCTCTCTCAAAAGGAGCGCTATGACAACTTGTTAGATTAAATTGCAATTATATCCTGACGATTCATGAACCAAGGTCACGTGTGTGAGGGTTAAAAAAATGATTTGAAACCGAGGTCCCGCTTCTTTTTCATTAACTGCCTTCCTCTTATAAATAGTGGCCCTCTTCCCATCAGATTATCTTTTCACTCCCCTGTCTCTCTAAGTTCTTCGCTGCCGAGCACACTTTGCTTCCTGAGCATGAATCCCTAACCTAAGAACACAAAATTCTTAGTGCCCACAGTAATTCTTAGTGCTCATTTCCTTTCCTAATTTACTCTATTTTCCCTTTTTTCTGCTATAGTTAAAAATGGGGTTTGCTCATCTTCTTGATACGGAAGTAGCCTTAGTCAATTTTAGGGCTGGGTTTGCTATCCCTGACGATATGGAAGTATCATATTGTCATGAGGATAGCATAGCTCTAGAATGGCGTCCCCACGTAGTATTTTTCCCTTTGATGGCCATCTTAGAAGGAGGGGTTAGGTCCCTGTGGACCCATTTAATACTTAGGACCCTTAGGTTTTACGGTTTATGTCCTGACCAACTCTTACCTAATTTTTACCAAGTAGTGAATTGTGTCAGCCGACTAAATCATTTGTACGGTTTACGCTTAGACCAACATGATATAAACTATATTTATAGCTTGTGCAGTAGTATTAAAACAACATACTACTTAAAGGTTAGGGATGTACAGGTACGACTAATATCATGCATTCCCGACTTTAATAGAAACTCAGCAGGAGAGTTTGTTTAAGTGAGCAGCAATTGGCATGCCAACGAACTCACCTGCCTGACTTTGCCTCAGGTAATTGGTTGGCACTGTGCACACTTAGCTTTATTTTTAACTTATATTGTGATTTGCTTATTTTTACTATCGTTTAAACATGTGCTAACCATTTTTGTTTGCCTTGATGTAGAAGGCAAAAAAAATAAAAATTGGACATCAAGGTCGTACATGTGAAGGACTTGAATTTTGTGCTCTATTCGAAGATCTTCGTCAACTTTGACGGACAACTTTGGGTGTCCCATCTTATTCTCAGTTGCTCCCCAGTTTATACAAGCTACCAACCTTTTGGACAGGCTCTATTGGTGGACAATCCATTATTATCGTATATCGACGTATGACATCCGAATTTTCTTCCCCCAAACCTAATAGTAGGTGAAGCTCGGGACTTCGGCCTTCGGTTGGTCAGGGCGGATTCCTTGGTAGCTATAAGAGACGCATCGGCTAACTTCATCTTTCAAGGTCGTGCCGTCCATATACCAGTTGAGGAAAATTGCGTTAAGGTCTAGCCAGTCGACCAAGCAGAGGTTGAGTTAGTAAACTCCTTGGAAGTCAAAGTCGAACAAGCAGAGGGCGAGATGGTCGTTCAGATAACTATGATAGTGAACCGATTTTTGCCCGGCAGCCGCCCCACTATGCAGCAACAATAGACCTAAGTCAAGGATCAGCCCCTTCCAACTGCCCGTACTTGGAAGAGGCAACGTACTACCAACTAGCCCCCCAAAAGGCTGGAAGAAACACCACCTAGGACTCCCCTTGCTTCTACCCCAGCTGTTGTGGTTACCCGGGAACCGGTTGGAGGTGTACGTCCACCCGAGCAGGTCGGGTCCAATGTGGCATCTTCTTCTTCCCTTTTGGCTGTTGGATGGCACACTTGCTTCAGGCTCGGGGAATGAGCCTTTCCTAGTGACCTCTAATGTAAGAAAATGGGCCCAAGGTGAAGGGGGGACGAATTGCCCGAAGCCTTGGACAAGGCCTGCAACTTCCTGAAGATGTACACTACTTTTCCGGTGGTAGTGATGAGGCCTTAGCCACTCGGTTACAGTGGCACTCAATCGCGGTAATAAATCTTGTTTTTTTTCCTTCTTTTGCTATGTAGGTGAATGTGTGTGTGTGTGTGTGTGTATTATTTCTTTCTTCTTATAATCATTGATATTATTATAACAGGCATCCCAATTGGCTAATATGATGGAAGACCAATTGAGGGATGCTACCGAGGTGGCTGACAATGAAAAAGCCCTGAAGGAGTTTTCTGATTCCACAACAAAAAATAAAGACAAAGTTGTGAAGGATGCCAAAGAGAGGGCAAGGGCGACTGAGGGAGCCTGGGCATTAGCAGAGAAGAAATTGATGGAGATAAAATGGGGGGAACGGAACTCAAGCTAGCCGAGATTGAGAGTATGATTCAAGCACTTGCTAATGAAATTGCTGAGCTGAAGGCTGCTTTGGAGGCATATGAAGACAAGTGGTACAATGCAGGTTTTGCAGACGCCGAGAATTCGGTTGAGTCGATCATCTATCAGTCTTGGCGATATTGGTTTGGTGAAGGGTGGATGGTTGCACTGCAAGTTATGAGGAACCTCGAGCAAATACCCTACCTAGATCCTCCTCCCCATATACAATACCCCACATGTGCTGGAGAAGAAGAAGAAGATACACCTAATATGAGGGAGTTGGTGCAGGAAATTGACTCTTATGCGAAGTTAATTGATCTTGAAATCACTAGCAACCCCAATGCCGTGAAGGACTCAGCTTACCCTCAACTCCCGGACCGCAGCGCCCAACCAGCCATAGACGTGAATCCAGCTCAATCGAACATACCTCAAGACCTTGCTACTTAAGGAAATTGACTCTTTTTGCTCTATTGTTGTCTTTTTTTTTTGGTTTACTAAGTCTTGCCTATGGTCACCGGGATGTGGTGACCAAACATTTATCTTGGTTTTTGAAACCTTTATACCTATGAACAATTTTATCACTATTGTTTCTTGTCAAAGTCAAATTATTTTTGTCATATTTTTATTCTGTTTGTGTAAATGTTATACTGCCGGATCGGACTATTATCCTTGACATTCTAATAAGGCTTCAACCTAGCTAGTGATCAGGATCGAATCGAACCTAGGCTTCTGTCCTTAGATACTTTAATGAATAAGGGTTCGACCTGGCCGGTGACTGGGATCAAACCGAACCTAGGCTTCTGTCCTTAGATAATTTAAGGAATAAGGTTTCCACCTGGCCAGTGACCGGGATTGAATCGAACCTATGCTTCTGTCCTTAGATAATTTTAAGGAATAAGGTTTTCACTTGGCCGGTGATCTGGATCGAACCAAACCTAGGCTTCTGATCTTAGATAATTTTAAGGAATAAGGCTTTCACCTGGCCGATGACCGAGATCAAACCGAACCTTGGCTTCTGACCTTAGATCATTTAAGGAATAAGGTGAAAACCTTAGATAATTTAAGGAATAAGGTTTTAACCTGGCTAGTGACCGGGATCGAATAGAACTTAGGCTTCTATCCTTAGATAATTTTAAGGAATAAGGTTTCCACTTGATCGGTGACCGGGATCGAATAGAACCTAGGCTTCTGTCCTTAGATAATTTTAAGGAACAAGGTTTCACCTGACCGGTAACCGGGATCGAACTGAACCTAGGCCTCTCCTTAAATATTTAATGAATAATTGAGCTGAAACTTCCGCACATTACACATATAGACATTGTTATTTACATAGTAGTTTGTACACAACCCACATGGTTATATTTGCTACAACTAATGGTAAAATTTCTTCAAATTTTGAATATTCCAAGGTCAAGGAAGTGGTCTTTCCTCCATTTCTTCCAAATAGTATGCTCCTGCTCTGGCAATAGCAGTAACCTTATATAGTCTTTCCCAGTTCGAGGCCAACTTCCTAGAACCAACATCCTAGACATTCCTAATAGCTTTCCATAACACAAGGTCTCCAGCGCTAAACTCCATTTTTTTCACGTCCTTGTTGTATCGTCAAGCAAATTTCTGATGGTAGTCTGCTAACTGTATGGTCACGGATTCCCGGCATTCTTCTAACGAATCCAATTGCTTCACCATTAACTATTCCTTCTTGGCTACGGTAAATCCGAAGACCCAGACACTACATAAACTCACTTCAACTGGTATAACAGCTTCTGCCCCATATGTTAATGAAAATAGAGTCTCTTGTGGATCTTCTGGGCGCTGTTCGGTAGGCTCACAAAACATTTGGTTACTCTTCAGCCCACTTACCTTTTGTCCCTTCTAGCTTTTTCTTCAACTTGTTAACAATTGTTTATTATTGCCTTGACTTGGCCATTACTCTGGGGATACGCTAGAGTTGAATACATGTTTTTAATGCCGAGGTCGTTGCAAAACTTGCAGAAGGTTTTACTGTCAAATTACAATTCATTGTCGGATACCAAAGACTCCGACATTCTGAACCCTGTTAATATGTTCTTTCACACAAATTTTTTGACGTATACATCACAGATATTAGCCAATGCTTCAGCCTCTGCCCATTTGGTGAAATAGTCCACGACTACTAAGACGAATCTTCGGTTTCCCATAGTTCGAGGGAACAGATCGATGATATCTAGCCCCCACTGTGCAAAGGGCCATGGGTTGCTAACAAGATTCAAACTCCCTACTAGCTGATGTATCAATGGTGCATGTCTCTAGCATTGCTCACATTTCTAGACATAATCAACGTCTTTTTGCATTTGGGGCTACCAAAATCCTTAGGTCATTGCTCGGTGGGCCAACAAGCGTCCTCTAGCATGACTTCCATATACCCCTCATGGAGCTCGGTTAAGAGCTCATCAACATTGCTCGGATGTAAACATAGAAGATATGGTCCCCCGAAAGATCTTCAGTACAGTCTACGCTCTTCAGACAGCCAATACTGAGCAGCTATCCTACATATTCTTTTAGCCTCTTTCTTATCATTCTACACACGGTCCTCGACTAAAAAGTCAATTATCTGTTCCATCCAACAAGGCTCAAGTACCGCAACAGTCAAGATATTCACCTTTACATCAATACTAGGCTCTTTCACAACTTTTACCTTAATCAATCGTGGTATCTCCTCAGTTAATGATGACCCCCAAGTGGCCAAAGAGTCCGCATGTCTATTCTGTTCTCGGGCAATTTGAATCAGCTTTTCCTACGGGAATAGACTCATGGTTTGTTTCACTAACCTCAAGTAATCTATCATCCAAGGATCTTTGGCCTCAAAGCTTCCTTGGACTTGGTTGATGACCAGTCGTGAGTCCAAGTAAATATCTACTTCTCGTGCCCTTAAATCAAATACCTCTCTTAGTCCGGCAAGTAAGGCTTCATACTCAGCCTCATTGTAGGAAGCCTTAAAGCCCAGCCTAAAAGATTGTTCCACCCGTAATTCTTCTGGCATGGTTGTAACGATCTCGGCTCTCACTCCCATTATGCTGGATGCCCCATCCACGAATACTTTCCAAGGGCAAACTTCCAAGTGGCACACAATTCCCATTTCTCCTCTCGAGGAAAACTCCGCAACAAAATCAGAGAGAACTTGACCTTTAATTGAACTCTTGGGTATGTACCGTATGTTAAATGAACCCAACCTAGTCCCTCACTTAGATATTCAGCCCGTGAAGTCGGACCTTCTCAACAAGGACTGCAATGGGTACTCAGTCAACGCATAGACAGTGTGAGCCTGAAAGTAATAGGGCAACTTCCGGGTGGCATGTACTAGAGCCAACGCCAACTTCTCTAGGGGCAAATACCTGGTCTTTGCCTTGACTAAAGTCTTACTAATATAATAAACCGGTTGCTATATACCTTGATCTCTCATTAACACGGCACTCACGGCATGGTCGGATACAGAGAGATACATGAATAAATCCTCACCTAGCTCTGGTGCCAACAATATCGGTGCCCATACCAAATAATTTTTCAAATCTTAAAAGGCCTCCTCACATTCCTTGATCCATTGAAATCCTTTCCATTTCTTTAACAGTTGATAAAAAGGGCGACACCAATTAGCAAACTTTGAAATGAATTGATTCAAAGCAGCCAACATACCGATCAATACTTGTACTTCCTTAGGATTGCTAGGAGACTTTAGATGTTCTATGGAACTAATTTGGTTTGGATTCACTTCTATTCCTCAATGAGTGATCATGTACCTGAGAAACTTGCCAGCCCCCACTCTAAAGGCGCATTTGTCAGCATTGAGACATAACATTTGCTTCTTAAGTACTTCAAATATCTCCGTGATGTCATTGACATGCCTTTGCTTTGCTTTGCTTTTAACTACCATATCATCAATGTACACTTCCACCGTATGACTGATCTTCTCCCTAAATATTCTTGTCATCATCTTTTGGTAGGTGGCCCCAGCATTTTTCAAACCAAATGGCATCATGGTATAATGATAATTAGCATCAGGAGAGATAAATGACGTCTTTTCTTGGTTTTCGGTGGCCAAAGTGATTTGGTGGTAACCCTGAAAAGCTTCTAGGAAACTCATCCTTGGGTGCCCGTACATTGCGTCTACCAACTGATCGATCTTCGGTACCGAGAATGGATCTTTCGGGCATGCTCGTTTAATGTTGGTAAAATCCACACATAACCTACATTTCTCATTTTTCTTTTTCACAACTACTATGTTTCCAACCATTTCGGGAAGAAGACCTCCTTTATTGACCCCACCTTTTTCAACTTCTCCATTTCTTACTTAACAGCTTCCACATGTTCTTTGGCCGTTTTCCTCGGCCTTTGTTTCTTGGGGGGGTATGACGGGTCCACATTAAGTCGGTGAACTATGAACTCCGGATCTACCCTAGGCACCTCGTATGGACTCCAAGCAAAAACATCCACATTTTGTACCAACAATAATAATATTTCTACCCTATCCTTGCTTAACAAACTTGCTCCTATTTGGAAACTCTTATTCTCATCTAGTAATATAATCACTTCGATCAGCTCCTCGACACAACTGGCCCCATTTTCCCCTAGGGCCCTCGGTAATTGCTATAAAGGAACCTCCTCTACTAATTCCTTCTGCTTTATCTCTTGGTTGACAACCGCCACTAAGTACTGCCTCGCCACTTGTTGATTTCCCCTCACCGTCGCGATGTCATGTTTGATGTGGAACTTTACTTTAACGTGCAACGTGTACGGGACTGCCCCCATTGCATGAATCCATGGCCTACCAAGAATGGTTGTATATGGGAAAAAAGAATTAACCACTATGAATGTCACCATTACCTCTTTCCTCTCCATATTGACGGGGAGTGAAATCTGCCCCTTAGGAACCACCATTCGGCATCAAATCCAACCAAAGGAGTATCATACTGGGATAAATCTTCGTTCTTCGGTCCAAGTGCCTTAAACAGATCGGGATACTTTTTTTTAGCATTGCTTCCTTGGTCCACCAACACCCTTTTTACTATAAAGCCGTTAATCCGGGTCGTAACCACCAATGCATCGTCATGAGGTTGGGTCATTCCTTCCAAATCTTCATCATTGAAGGCAATGGGTTCCTAAGCATACTTTGTCGTTTTCCCGGATGGTTATTCTTCTTGAGGACTTTTTGCTAGCACCACGGTCAATACCCATTTTCTACAAGTCACTTGAGTACCCATTAAAGCAACATGTATCGCTTCTATTATGCCTAACAGGGGTGGGAGAAGGTTACCTTGGGGTCTTGAGGTTTGCCTTGTTCCTTGACCTCTAAGGTCCACCACGAACTCCTTCAAATGTCTTGACCTCACCAACTGCTCCAAATGATCCTTTAAAACTCTACATTGCTCGGTGGTGTGTCCCTTGTTCCGGTGATACGTACAATACAAGTTCTGATTTCTTTGTGTGGGGTCTCCCCCCATCTTGCTCGGCCATCGAAAGTATGGCTCATGCTTAATTCAGTCCAGAATTTTGGGCAGGGTTCCTTAAATGTCACATTAACATCCCCAGCATTAGCACCAGCTCCTGGATCCTAAATTCCCTCGGGATCTAGACTGAAAACCCCCTTGCCGAGACTCTTTCGAATATTGCAGGATGATTAATGCCTTCCCCTCGCTTTGCTGCCTATCATCTTCCAATCTCTTGTATTCCTCAATACGCTTCATATGTTGCCTCATATCTTCGGGTGGCCTTATCGTCAATGACTTGCGTAATTCTGAATCCTCAGGCAACCTCAACCTAAATGTACTCGTCGCAACCTTCTCATTTCCTCCACCAATCTCGTTGTACAGTTCCTAGTATCTGCTAGTGTAACTCTGAAGTATTTCCCTAGCTTCCATCTTCATAGATAACAGAGCATCCACCGGCTGCGATACTTGTCTACAAGTCATGAACCGAACACCAAACTCCTGAATTAACTCCCCAAAACTATGGATTGACCCCTTCCTTAATGCATTAAACCACCTCAGAGCGGTTAGCCAAAGACTAGAAGGGAACACCCTGCACATCAATGCATCATTATGATTATACAAAGACATCATCTCTATATAATGACTCATGTGTTCCACCGGGTCCGTTTTTCCATTGTAAGAAATAAACGGGGGTCTGATACATCTACTTGGCATGGGCGCCCATTCAATTACTTTCGATAATGGTGACTGAGCAGCTCTGCGTAACGCTTAGCCCATAGCATCTAGTGTGGCATTCCAGGGCCTTCGTTGCTTAGGGGAAACTGAGTCTCTGTTGCCATAACCTCGAGATCGATGCAAGCCTAATTGATGGGATGCTTCTCTATGGCTACCCTTCATTATTTTAGACTCCTCAGCATGCTCATTGTGGTACCTTCGTTGGCGCCTTTCTTGTAATTCTAGCTCCAAATCCCTTATCCTTCTCTGCATGTGTTCTAACTCCTGATCCCTCCTATCATGATGTTTGTGGCCGAAGATATTTGACGCTGAGCGATACGTTTGCGACGATCCTTCCCCGGAATCAGAATGTCCCCCTTCTTGGTTGTGACGTTGATCCTCATTTCTCTTATGCCTTCTTTCTCACCAACTTGAATCTCGAGAAGATCCTCCTGAACCACTAGCAACATAGCTAGCTGAGTGATGTTCAGACATCTTCCTCAGTCAATTCTCGGCAGAATTACAACTACGTAGGAGATTCACACTGATGGCGCCAATTATAGGAGCCCAATTTCCCTTAATGGATTGGACCTAGAGTTGGGCTTCTAATTTATTTGTATAGTGATTGATGAGTTTCCTACTATGGGTAGCTCATCAACCGAGCTTTAATAAGGAATTGTGGCCCAACAATCACTGTTCCCCCTATTACCCTTCAACCACTCTCACTACCACTACCTTCTCTTTCTCTCTCCCTCTCTAAAAAATATCCAACCCTTTCTCTGTGTTATTTTCTCCTATTTATAGCTTGAGGTTAGTGGGAAGCTGATTTCACTCGTGTAAGTGTGGCCTAAATTGATTATTCCTAATAGAGGATAAGCTTCATTAGAAATGGTGTAAAGGATGTTGGAACTAGTGACAACCTTCGAAATTTGCTTGCCAGCGTGATACCCCAAGGCACTCTCGAGCTGCCAAGTAATCATCCATGCAACACAGGTCTAATTTGCCAATCCCCCTATACGCGGGCTGCGACTATGAGCCAAGCTTGTGAAAACTGGTCATGATATTGGGCCTTGGCCCGATAGTCTATGGTATTCCGGCCCAGGCCTAAGGTAGTTGGGTCTATGGCCGGGTACCATACAGTAGATATAAATATAAACTTGATAATCTTAATTTACTCTATTTTCCCTTTTTTCTGCTATAGTTAAAAATGGGGTTTGTTCATCTTCTTGATACGGAAGTAGCCGTAGTCAATTTTAGGGCTGGGTTTGCTATCCCTGACGATATGGAAGTATCATATTGTCATGAGGATAGCATAGCTCTAGAATGGCGTCCCCACGTAGTATTTTTCCCTTTGATGGCCATCTTAGAAGGAGGGTTAGGTCCCCGTGGACCCATTTAATACTTAGGACCCTTAGGTTTTATGGTTTATGTCCTGACCAACTCCTACCTAATTTTTACCAAGTAGTGAATTGTGTCAGCCGACTAAATCATTTGTACGGTTTACGCTTAGACCAACATGATATAAACTATATTTATAGCTTGTGCAGTAGTATTAAAACAACATACTACTTAAAGGTTAGGGATGTACAGGTACGACTAATATCATGCCTTCCCGACTTTAATAGAAACTCAGCAGGAGAGTTTGTTCAAGTGAGCAGCAATTGGCAAGCCAACGAACTCACTTGCCTGACTTTGCCTCAGGTAATTGGTTGGCACTGTGCACACTTAGCTTTATTTTTAACTTATATTGTGATTTGCTTATTTTTACTATCGTTTAAACATGTACTAACCATTTTTGTTTGCCTTGATGTAGAAGGCAAAAAAAAAAAAAAAAAATTGGACATCAAGGTCGTACATATGAAGGACTTGAATTTTGTGCTCTATTCGAAGATCTTCGTCAACTTTGACGGACAACTTTGGGTGTCCCATCTTATTCTCAGTTGCTCCCCAGTTTATACAAGCTACCAACCTTTTGGACAGGCTCTATTGGTGGACAATCCATTATTATTGTATATCGACGTATGACATCCGAATTTTCTTCCCCCAAACCTTATAGTAGGTGAAGCTCGGGACTTCGGCCCTCGGTTGGTCAGGGCGGATTCCTTGGTAGCTATAAGAGATGCATCGGCTAACTTCATCTTTCAAGGTCGTGCCGTCCATATACCAGTTGAGGAAAATTGCGTTAAGGTCTAGCCAGTCGACCAAGCAGAGGTTGAGTTAGTAAACTCCTTGGAAGTCAAAGTCGAACAAGCAGAGGGTGAGATGGTCGTTTAGATAACTATGATAGTGAACCGATTTTTGCCCGGCAGCCGCCCCACTATGCAGCAACAATAGACCTAAGTCAAGGATCAGCCCCTTCCAACTGCCCGTACTTGGAAGAGGCAACGTACTACCAACTAGCCCCCCAAAAGGCTGGAAGAAACACCACCTAGGACTCCCCTTGCTTCTACCCCAACTGTTGTGGTTACTCGGGAGCCGGTTGGAGGTGTACGTCCACCCGAGCAGGTCGGGTCCAATGTGGCATCTTCTTCTTCCCTT
The DNA here is from genome assembly GCA_014183005.1 of Castanea mollissima. Lineage (NCBI taxonomy): Eukaryota > Viridiplantae > Streptophyta > Magnoliopsida > Fagales > Fagaceae > Castanea > Castanea mollissima. The sequence goes on from JACAVU010000005.1 coordinate 23,986,775, forward strand.
TTGGCTGTTGGATGGCACACTTGCTTCAGGCTCGGGGAATGAGCCTTTCCTAGTGACCTCTAATGTAAGAAAATGGGCCCAAGGTGAAGGGGGGACGAATTGCCCGAAGCCTTGGACAAGGCCTGCAACTTCCTGAAGATGTACACTACTTTTCCGGTGGTAGTGATGAGGCCTTAGCCACTCGGTTACAGTGGCACTCAATCGCGGTAATAAATCTTGTTTTTTTTTTCCTTCTTTTGCTATGTAGGTGAATGTGTGTGTGTGTGTGTGTGTGTGTATTATTTCTTCTTCTCTTATAATCATTGATATTATTATAACAGGCATCCCAATTGGCTAATATGATGGAAGACCAATTGAGGGATGCTACCGAGGTGACTGACAATGAAAAAGCCCTGAAGGAGTTTTCTGATTCCACAGCAAAAAATAAAGACAAAGTTGTGAAGGATGCCAAAGAGAGGGCAAGGGCGACTGAGGGAGCCTGGGCATTAGCAGAGAAGAAATTGATGGAGATAGAGGTCAAAATGGGGGGAACGGAACTCAAGCTAGCCGAGATTGAGAGTATGATTCAAGCACTTGCTAATGAAATTGCTGAGCTGAAGGCTGCTTTGGAGGCAAATGAGGACAAGTGGTACAATGCAAGTTTTGCAGACGCCGAGAATTCGGTTGAGTCGATCATCTATCAGTCTTGGCGATATTGGTTTGGTGAAGGGTGGATGGTTGCACTGCAAGTTATGAGGAACCTCGAGCAAATACCCTACCTAGATCCTCCTCCCCATATACAATACCCCACATGTGCTGGAGAAGAAGAAGAAGATACTCCTAATATGAGGGAGTTGGTGCAGGAAATTGACTCTTATGCGAAGTTAATTGATCTTGAAATCACTAGCAACCCCAATGCCGTGAAGGACTCAGCTTACCCTCAGCTCCCGGACCGCAACGCCCAACCAGCCATAGACGTGAATCCAGCTCAATCGAACATACCTCAAGACCTTGCTACTTAAGGAAATTGACTCTTTTTGCTCTATTGTTGTCTTTTTTTTTTGGTTTACTAAGTCTTGCCTATGGTCACCGGGATGTGGTGACCAAACATTTATCTTGGTTTTTAAAACCTTTATACCTATGAACAATTTTATCACTATTGTTTCTTGTCAAAGTCAAATTATTTTTGTCATATTTTTATTCTGTTTGTGTAAATGTTATACTGCCGGACCGGACTATTATCCTTGACATTCTAATAAGGCTTCAACCTAGCCGGTGATCAGGATCGAATCGAACCTAGGCTTCTGTCCTTAGATACTTTAATGAATAAGGGTTCGACTTGGCCGGTGACTGGGATCAAACCGAACCTAGGCTTCTGTCCTTAGATAATTTAAGGAATAAGGTTTCCACCTAGCCAGTGACCGGGATTGAATCGAACCTATGCTTCTGTCCTTAGATAATTTTAAGGAATAAGGTTTTCACTTGGCCGGTGATCTGGATCGAACCAAACCTAGGCTTTTGATCTTAGATAATTTTAAGGAATAAGGCTTTCACCTGGCCGATGACCGGGATCAAACCGAACCTTGGCTTCTGACCTTAGATCATTTAAGGAATAAGGTGAAAACCTTAGATAATTTAAGGAATAAGGTTTTAACCTGGCCAGTGACCGGGATCGAATAGAACTTAGGCTTCTATCCTTAGATAATTTTAAGGAATAAGGTTTCCACTTGACCGGTGACCGGGATCGAATAGAACCTAGGCTTCTGTCCTTAGATAATTTTAAGGAACAAGTTTTCACCTGACCGGTAACCGGGATCGAACTGAACCTAGGCCTCTCCTTAAATATTTAATGAATAATTGAGTTGAAACTTCTGCACATTACACATATAGACATTGTTATTTACATAGTAGTTTGTACACAACCCACATGGTTATATTTGCTACAACTAATGGTAAAATTTCTTCAAATTTTGAATATTCCAAGGTCGAGGAAGTGGTCTTTCCTCCATTTCTTCCAAATAGTATGCTCCTGCTCTGGCAATAGCAGTAACCTTATATAGTCTTTCCCAGTTCGAGGCCAACTTCCTAGAACCAACATCCCAGACATTCCTAATAGCTTTCCATAACACAAGGTCTCCAGCGCTAAACTCCATTTTTTTCACGTCCTTGTTGTATCGTCAAGCAAATTTTTGATGGTAGTTTGCTAACTGTATGGTCACGAATTCCCGGCATTCTTCTAACGAATCCAGTTGCTTCACCATTAACTGTTCCTTCTTGGCTACGGTAAATCCGAAGACCCAGGCACTACATAAACTCACTTCAACTGGTATAACAGCTTCTGCCCCATATGTTAATGAAAATAGAGTCTCTTGTGGATCTTCTGGGCGCTGTTCGGTAGGCTCACAAAACATTTGGTTACTCTTCAGCCCACTTACCTTTTGTCCCTTCTAGCTTTTTCTTTAACTTGTTAACAATTGTTTATTATTGCCTTGACTTGGCCATTACTCTGGGGATACGCTAGAGTTGAATACATGTTTTTAATGCCGAGGTCGTTGCAAAACTTGCAGAAGGTTTTACTGTCAAATTACAATTCATTGTCGGATACCAAAGACTCCGACATTCTGAACCCTGTTAATATGTTCTTTCACACAAATTTTTTGACGTATACATCACAGATATTAGCCAATGCTTCAGCCTCTGCCCATTTGGTGAAATAGTCCACGACTACTAAGACGAATCTTCGGTTTCCCATAGTTCGAGGGAACAGATTGATGATATCTAGCCCCCACTGTGCAAAAGGCCATAGGTTGCTAACAAGATTCAAACTCCCTACTAGCTGATGTATCAATGGTGCATGTCTCTAGCACTGCTCACATTTCTAGACATAATCAACGTCTTTTTGCATTTGGGGCTACCAAAATCCTTAGGTCATTGCTCTGTGGGCCAACAAGCGTCCTCTAGCATGACTTCCATATACCCCTCATGGAGCTCGGTTAAGAGCTCATCAACATTGCTCGGATGTAAACATAGAAGATATGGTCCCCCGAAAGATCTTCAGTACAGTCTACGCTCTTCAGACAGCCAATACTGAGCAGCTATCCTACATATTCTTTTAGCCTCTTTCTCATCATTCAACACATGGTCCTCGACTAAAAAGTCAATTATCTGTTCCATCCAACAAGGCTCAAGTACTGCAACAGTCAAAATATTCACCTTTACATCAATACTAGGCTCTTTCACAACTTTTACCTTAATTAATCGTGGTATCTCCTCAGTTAATGATGACCCCCAAGTGGCCAAAGAGTCCGCATGTCTATTCTGTTCTCGGGCAATTTGAATCAGCTTTTCCTACGGGAATAGACTCATGGTTTGTTTCACTAACCTCAAGTAATCTATCATCCAAGGATCTTTGGCCTCAAAGCTTCCTTGGACTTGGTTGATGACCAGTCGTGAGTCCAAGTAAATATCTACTTCTCGTGCCCTTAAATCAAATACCTCTCTTAGTCCGGCAAGTAAGGCTTCATACTCAGCCTCATTGTAGGAAGCCTTAAAGCCCAGCCTAAAAGATTGTTCCACCCGTAATTCTTCTGGCATGGTTGTAACGATCTCGGCCCTCACTCCCATTATGCTGGATGCCCCATCCACGAATACTTTCCAAGGGCAAACTTCCAAGTGGCACACAATTCCCATTTCTCCTCTCGAGGAAAACTCCGCAACAAAATCAGAGAGAACTTGACCTTTAATTGAACTCTTGGGTATGTACCGTATGTTAAATGAACCCAACCTAGTCCCTCACTTAGATATCCAGCCCGTGAAGTCGGACCTTCTCAACAAGGACTGCAATGGGTACTCAGTCAATGCATAGACAGTGTGAGCCTGAAAGTAATAGGGCAACTTCCGGGTGGCATATACCAGAGCCAACGCCAACTTCTCTAGGGGCAAATACCTGGTCTTTGCATTGACTAAAGTCTTACTAATATAATAAACCGGTTGCTATATACCTTGATCTCTCATTAACACGGCACTCACGGCATGCTCGGATACAGAGACATACATGAATAAATCCTCACCTAGCTCTGGTGCCAACAATATCGGTGCCCATACCAAATAATTTTTCAAATCTTGAAAGGCCTCCTCACATTCCTTGATCCATTGAAATCCTTTCCATTTCTTTAACAGTTGATAAAAAGGGCGACACCAATTAGCAAACTTTGAAATGAATTGATTCAAAGCAGCCAACATACCGATCAATACCTGTACTTCCTTAGGATTGCTAGGAGACTTTAGATGTTCTATGGAACTAATTTGGTTAGGATTCACTTCTATTCCTCAATGAGTGATCATGTACTTGAGAAACTTGCCAGCCCCTACTCCAAAGGCGCATTTGTCAGCATTAAGACATAACATTTGCTTCTTAAGTACTTCAAATATCTCCGTGATGTCATTGACATGCCTTTGCTTTGCTTTGCTTTTAACTACCATATCATCAATGTACACTTCCACCGTATGACTGATCTTCTCCCTAAATATTCTTGTCATCATCTTTTGGTAGGTGCCCCAACATTTTTCAAACCAAATGGCATCATGGTATAATGATAATTAGCATCAGGAGAGATAAATGACGTCTTTTCTTGGTTTTCGGTGGCCAAAGTGATTTGGTGGTAACCCTGAAAAGCTTCTAGGAAACTCATCCTTAGGTGCCCGTACATTGCGTCTACCAACTGATCGATCTTCGGTACCGAGAATGGATCTTTCGGGCATGCTCGTTTAATGTTGGTAAAATCCACACATAACCTACATTTCCCATTTTTCTTTTTCACAACTACTATGTTTCCAACCATTTCGGGAAGAAGACCTCCTTTATTGACCCCACCTTTTTCAACTTCTCCATTTCTTACTTAACAGCTTCCACATGTTCTTTGGCCGTTTTCCTCGGCCTTTTTTTCTTGGGGAGGTATGACGGGTCCACATTAAGTCGGTGAACTATGAACTCCAGATCTACCCTAGGCACCTCGTATGGACTCCAAGCAAAAACATCCACATTTTGTACCAACAATAATAATATTTCTACCCTATCCTTGCTTAACAAACTTGCTTCTATTTGGAAACTCTTATTCTCATCTGGTAATATACTCACTTCGATCAGCTCCTCGACACAACTGGCCCCATTTTCCCCTAGGGCCCTCGGTAATTGCTATAAAGGAACCTCCTCTACTAATTCCTTCTGCTTTATCTCTTGGTTGACAGCCGCCACTAAGTACTGCCTCGCCACTTGTTGATTTCCCCTCACCGTCGCGATGTCATGTTTGGTGTGGAACTTTACTTTAACGTGCAACGTGGACGGGACTGCCCCCATTGCATGAATCCATGGCCTACCAAGAATGGTTGTATATGGGAAAAAAGAATTAACCACTATGAACATCACCATTACCTCTTTCCTCTCCATATTGACGGGGAGTGAAATCTGCCCCTTAGGAACCACCATTCGGCATCAAATCCAACCAAAGGAGTATCATACTGGGATAAATCTTTGTTCTTCGGTCCAAGCGCCTTAAACAGATCAGGATACTTTTTTTTAGCATTGCTTCCTTGGTCCACCAACACCCTTTTTACTATAAAGCCGTTAATCCGGGTCGTAACCACCAATGCATCATCATGAGGTTGGGTCATTCCTTCCAAATCTTCATCATTGAAGGCAATGGGTTCCTAAGCATACTTTGTCGTTTTCCCGGATGGTTATTCTTCTTGAGGACTTTTTGCTAGCACCACGGTCAATACCCATTTTCTACAAGTCACTTGAGTACCCATTAAAGCAACATGTATGGCTTCTATTATGCCTAACAGGGGTGGGAGAAGGTTACCTTGGGGTCTTGAGGTTTGCCTTGTTCCTTGACCTCTAAGGTCCACCACGAACTCCTTCAAATGTCTCGACCTCACCAACTGCTCCAAATGATCCTTTAAAACTCTACATTGCTCGGTGGTGTGTCCCTTGTTCCGGTGATACGTACAATACAAGTTCTGATTTCTTCGTGTGGGGTCTCCCCCCATCTTGCTCGGCCATCGAAAGTATGGCTCATGCTTAATTCAGTCCAGAATTTTGTGCACGGGTTCCTTAAATGTCACATTAACATCCCCAGCATTAGCACTAGGCTCCTGGATCCTTAAATTCCCTCGGGATCTAGACTGAAAACCCCCTTGCCGAGACTCTTTCGAATATTGTAGGATGACTAATGCCTTCCCCTCGCTTTGCTGCCTATCATCTTCCAATCTCTTGTACTCCTTAATACGCTTCATAAGTTGCCTCATATCTTCGGGTGGCCTTATCGTCAATGATTTGCGTAATTCTGAATCCTCAGGCAACCTCAACCTAAATGTACTCGTCGCAACCTTCTCATTTCCTCCACCAATCTCGTTGTACAGTTCCTAGTATCTGCTAGTGTAACTCCGAAGTGTTTCCCTAGCTTCCATCTTCATAGATAACAGAGCATCCACCGGCTGCGATACTTGGCTACAAGTCATGAACCGAACACCAAACTCCTGAATTAACTCCCCAAAACTATGGATTGATCCCTTCCTTAACGCATTAAACCACCTCAAAGCGGTTAGCCTAAGACTAGAATGGAACACCCTACACATCAATGCATCATTATGACTATACAAAGACATCATCTATATATAATGACTCATGTGTTCCACCGGGTCCGTTTTTCCATGGTAAGAAATAAACGGGGGTCTGATACATCTACTTGGCATGGGCGCCCATTCAATTACTTTCGATAATGGTGACTAAGCAGCTCTGCGTAACACTTAGCCCATAGCATCTAGTGCGGCATTCCAGGGCCTTCGTCGCTTAGGGGAAACTGAGTCTCTGTTGCCATAACCTCGAGATCGATGCAAGCCTAATTGATGGGATGCTTCTCTATGGCTACCCTTCATTATTTTAGACTTCTCAGCATGCTCATTGTGGTACCTTTGTTGGCACCTTTCTTGTAATTCTAGCTCCAAATCCCTTATCCTTCTCTGCATGTGTTTTAACGCCTGATCCCTCCTATCATGATGTTTGTGGCCGAAGACATTTGACGCTGATCGATACATTTGCGACGATCCTTCCCCGGAATCAGAATGTCCCCCTTCTTGGTTGTGACGTTGATCCTCATTTCTCTTATGCCTTCTTTCTCACCAACTTGAATCTCGAGAAGATCCTCCTGAACCACTAGCAACATAGCTAGCTGAGTGATGTTCAGACATCTTCGTCAGTCAATTCTCGGCAGAATTACAACTACGTAGGAGATTCACATTGATGGCGCCAATTGTAGGAGCCCAATTTCCCTTAATGGATTGGACCTAGAGTTGGGCTTCTAATTTATTTGTATAGTGATTGATGAGTTTCCTACTATGGGTAGCTCATCAACCGAGCTTTAATAAGGAATTGTGGCCCAACAATCACTGTTCCCCCTATTACCCTTCAACCACTCTCACTACCACTACCTTCTCTTTCTCTCTCCCTCTCTAAAAAATATCCAACCCTTTCTCTGTGTTATTTTCTCCTATTTATAGCTTGAGGTTAGTGGGAAGCTGATTTCACTCGTGTAAGTGTGGCCTAAATTGATTATTCCTGACAGAGGATAAGCTTCATTAGAAATAGTGTAAAGGATGTTGGAACTAGTGACAACCTTCGAAATTTGCTTGCCAGCGTGATACCCCAAGGCACTCCCGAGCTGCCAAGTAATCATCCATGCAACACAGGTCTAATTCGCCAATCCCCCTATACGCGGGCTGCGACTATGAGCCAAGCTTGTGAAAACTGGTCATGATATTGGGCCTTGGCCCGATAGTCTATGGTTCTATTCCGGCCCAGGCCTAAGGTAGTTGGGTCTATGGCCGGGTACCATACAGTAGATATAAATATAAACTTGATAATCTTAACTTTGTTTTAATCTAATTTTCTTTTTAACCTAAAGACAAAAATAAGTGAATAGGAGATGGTGCAAAAATTTATGTGAGATTTTATTTGGGTGTCAAAGGTTCAAAACTGTAAAAGTGTTTTTTTTTAGGTGAGGTTAAACTGTAAAAGTTTCCGTATGAATGCCAATAAGTGACGTTGCAAAGGAAATGTCAATGGAACTTTCCCAATGATAATGTCCATGATTAGGATTGTTGTGGGCCTAAATAAGTCTGATATGTCCTATGTGCAGCCACGTATGTGACCTTTTAGAAAAATCAATGGTCAGTTGTCTCATGTCTGCTTAGAGAATGTTTAGTATACTTTGCTTCAAAAAACAAGAAAAAGTATGTTTGGTATATTGTACAGCTTTTATCATTTTGAATGAAATGTTAAAAAGCAAAAAAATAAAAATAAAAATAAGTCGTGTTGTAATAAAATAATTAAATATATTCATAAATTTAGTCATAAGTTGTCACATTACAATAAAACTTAATATATATTTTACAAAATATCTTACTCATATAATTATATTTTTTTAAAATTAATATTTTTTAAATTTAAGAGAGAGATTGGTTTTTATTTTATTTATAAAGTTTTAATTTACAGTGTTAGTTTTGACGTAGATGGAAATTGAATTTTAGATTTTTTATTCAACCATTAAAGGTTTTACCAGTTGTGATGATTATATTCTTTATTATTAGACCAAAATACCAATAGGTTTTGATGTAGACGAGGATTGAATTCTAAATCTTTTATTCAACAATAAGAGATTTTACCAGTTGAACTAATTGAAACTCACAAAATTAATTGCTTTCAACCAATTTCATCTTCACATAACAATTATGAAAAAAAAGAAAGAAATGATACGTTCACAACATTTTTACAACAAATCACAGGTGGTTAGTTATTATTGGTTCAAATTTGAACCTAACACTAAGATTACTTTTTTGCCCCAACAATAACAACTACCAGTAACAACCTGCTAATTAGAATTTGTTATAAAAATATTATAGACATATCATTTTTTTTAAAATCATATAAAGAATGTGAATATGAAATATTAACCATTAATATATTAACTTCAGAAATTATTAAGTCTAAGAAATAGTTATTTCAACCATTTATTAGGAATGACGATTCCCCGTGGTAAAAATATAAGCAAAGTAATCAATCCCTAAATATAGAAAAAACCATTACAGCTTATCTAGCACCAATTGTCTTTAACTCTACCCCAGGAAAAATGTTAACACACGCTGACATGGCAAGATCAAGGGAGCTGTAAATTATACTCATAAAAAAAAAACACCGCATCGAATCGTTCTCCTCCTACCGTAAAAACGGCAACGACCACCACTGCATTTACACGAAGTCAAACCAGTACAAACAAACGGACACATATTAGCGTTTCTCTTCTTCAAACGGAGAGAGAGAGAGAGCCCAATACACAAACCAGCGTCAGCAATCTCTCTCAATCTCAGGAAGAAGAAGAAGAACAGCAGAAAAGGTATCTTTGACCACTTCTTGCATCTCTCTCAATCTCAATATTTCGATTTTAGTTCCGAAAATATGATAACCCATTGAAAGATTTTTTTTTTTGAAATTCCGTAGCATTTGGATCGAATTTGATTTAAATCTTGACGACCCATTGATTGAAACTGATTTTCATTAATGGGTTTTCTTTCCTGGTTAGAACTATGGCCATTTTGGGTTTTCTTGTTTTTATTTATTTATTTAGTTATTTTTATTTTACTACCTTGTGCTTTTAGGAATTGAAGCCCTCGTGTGATAGTTCTTGTGGAAGGTTTGGAATTTTATGTTAGAACCCATTTAAAAGATTTGGATTATTTTTCAGTCTCAGTGTTAATGCGATATTTAACATCAAGATTGGTTCTTGTTGTTTAGTTTTAATTCACTATTTCATAGTATTGGCTATTTATTTTATTTAAAAAAAAATGAGTAAATTGTGATTGACTTGTATTGTGTAGATGACTGTCTTAATGGGTGTATAAATAAGTTCCTTTCCCCTGCTTTTAATATTTATTTATTTAGTTTATTATTATTCTTATTATTTTTGGCAGTTATGTGTTAGCATCCCAACTAGGAACTAGATGCAAGAATCAAGAGTTTCTAGAGCAGATTGGAAACTTAAATAACGTTTAAATGTTATTGATAATGAAGAATGTTTTATGTTCACGATGATGAATATAAAGTAATAAGTATCATAAAAAATACAAGAATGTCAAATGGAAGATCCAAGAGAATTTTGGAACTCTAAAATGGAAGAACAATGTGTAAAATCCCAAAACCGAGACCAATCAAAGAGAGTATGGACTAGCAAGGTTTTCAATTGATCCAAGGATCTCTTAACATTTAACATCCTCAAATGTTCGGCTCTTCTGTTCCTTCCACACAGTCCACATCAGACGTGCCGGCACCAAGTTTCATGCACCTGGGTCATGTTTCCTAAACCAATTTCTCCAAGCAAAGAATAAAGTTGCAACTGTCTCTGCATTACCCAATGAATCCCGAACATCCTAAACACTTCACCCCACAAGGCATAAGCAACATCACAACGGTTGAAATTTCTAGTTGAATCCCGAGTACAGTATTACCATTTTCCTTGCATGTATTAGACTGTAATCAATTGTCAATATGTTTCTAATTATATGGTTGAAATTTCTACTGTATTGTTAATCTTTTTTGTGTCTGCATAAGTATAAGCATCCCTGCATTGCACTGTATGGGCTGATTGGACTTGTTCTTAAAAAACCTTTCCTGTTTCTTGAAACAGGAAAAGAGATAGAGACAAATTGATTTTGGATCAGTTTTTGTTTTTGGTTTTATGAAAAATGTAACTCAAAATTGCCGTTTTTTGAAATCACCATTTTTTTGTATTCAGTATTTTTAGTCTGTGTTGTTTTTAGTAGTTTAGAAAATAAGAACAGCTGCGTCTCATTAATGACATTTTTGTAAAATAGGAGCTATGTAGATGGTGCCATTGAGTTCTCACTCTCACCCTTTTTTCTAGCAATTTTTCTTTTGTTTGTCTTTGATCTATGTTAGTTTTGGGCTGATGGGGGTTATTAGGATGCCTTGTGGTGGTTTTGATTTTGGTGTTGGATTAGAGAAATTTGGGAATCCCAGTAGTTGGAGCTGTTGGGTGTTTGAGGGTAGCTTTTGGGCAGTGATTTAGGTGATCTAATGGGTGATTGGTGGTGTGGTAGTGCTCGGTGATTTAGAGGTTTAATGCATATAGGTGAGTGGTAGTTCTCAAAAGAGTGGTGATGCTTGGTGGTTTTGAAGTTGTGGGCATTTGCCGAACTGTTTATTTTGCATGCTGTGGGTGCTGGAAGTATTTTCTTGATTGCTATTATATGGTTGCATTGTAGGGTGACTTTTACTTGGTTACTCTGTTTGATTTTGTGAGATGCAAGAAAGTGGGTATTTCTTAGGTGATTTTATTGTTCCAAAGGCATTGAATTATTGCAGTAATCGGAGTTAGATTGAAACTGGGAAAGGAGTTTGTGGGTTTTGATACTAGTAGATGGATGAACGTTGAGGAGAAATAGAAGACACTGAAAGGATAGATAAGCTCGCCACTCTAATGGAATCCACCAGTAGAGATAAGAGCAGTACTTGCTACTCCTTTTGAATCCGCTGATAGAGATGAGAGCAAAACTCACCAACCAAAGGAAATCCACCCAAAGGATTAGTGTTAAAGTAGAAGTCAAGTAGCTTCTATAGTTGCTTAGAACAGCCCTCTAAGCATAGTAGAATGGAATTAAAATTCAAAACATTACATTTTTCAATGCTAAAGTCAGAATAGACTCATAGAAACTAGATATGTAACAAAGGACTTGTTTGCTTTGGTTTTTGGAATTTAAATGGCTGTTACAACTACCAACAAACCCCAAAAATAACTTTGTCTGAATAATAAGGACAAATAAAAGATAACTAGACGCATAAAATAAATGACACATGTTGCCTACATGGTGGCCATTAAGCTGTCACTATGCTCCTACATTAGTTTTGTTGTAAAGATGATGGTATGCTAGAAAGGACCATTATGATGTTTTATAAATTGAGAGTGGATGGTGCTTCAGGTTTGGGAACTTTGGGGATATTAGTGGTGGTGGCAACATGTGATGATGCTTTGGTAGTGTTGTTTGGGCTGTGGGAGGTGTGGTGGTCACCAGTTTTGGCCTTGAGAGGTTTGAAGGGAGGAAAGGAGAGGGAAGGAGCCCTTCATAGCTCTTTGAATTTTGAACAATTGTGGTTACCAAACAAGTTTCATTTTTTGTTTTTGTTTTTCTAGAGATAGTTTTTAAGTCCAAAAAAATTCTTTATACTGAAAACAAGAAGTGGTTTTTTCATTCTTGAATGTTTTGATGTCATTTTTGTGCATTGGCAAGTAGAAAAACTTTGGTTTTTAATTTTTATTTATTATTTATAAATAAATAAAATTGGTATTTAAATAGACATACACATTCGGAATAGTATTTTGTTCTGTACCTGGATTTTGAAGGTGCTTCTGGAGGTATTGTTTTGATGTGGGATCGAAGGGTGGTAGAAATAGTGGAGGAAGCAGTGGGGCATTTTTCTGTTTCATGCAAAGTTAAAAATGTTGGGATCAATTTGAGTGGGCTTTTATAGGTGTATATGGGCCAAATTTGAACAAGAGGTGTAGGAAAATGTGGGAGGAGCTGACAGGGCTGATTAGTTGGTGGGATTTGCCATGGTGTCTAGGAGGTGATTTCAATATAATCCACTTCCCATCGAAAAGATTAGGGGCTGCAAGTTGCACTTGGGCTATGTATGGATTTTTTGATTTTGTCTCTCTCCATGGGTTGATGGATATATCTATGGATGGGGGCCTGTATACTTGGTCCAATACTTCCTCCACTTCTAGAATAGATTGATTTCTTTTCTCTCCGCTCTTGGAGGATCACTTCATTCTGTTTTCCCAAAAAAGGCTATCCAGAGTACTTTCAGACCACTTCCCAATTTTGTTGGAGGGGGGAAGTCATTGGAGAGGTAGAAATCCTTTTCATTTTGAAAATATGTGGTTGAGGGTAGAGAATTTTGTTGATAAAGTGAAGGCTTGGTGGGCATCTTATTTGTTCCAAGGCAATCTGAGTTTTATACTAGCTAAGAAGTTGGCAGCTTTGAAGTTGGATCTAAAAACGTGGAATGAAGCGGAGTTTGGTAATGTCACTATTAAGAAACAGCAACTCTGGAACACATTGAATGATTTGGATGTTAGAGAGGAGATTCAGCCTTTAACAGCTGAGGAAAAGTTAGAGTTGGTTCCTGTTGGTATGGTGCATAATTTGGACTTATTGTTGAATTTCCTTGGCTTTAAACAAGGTACTCTTCCAATGAAGTATTTGGGTCTTCTTTTGGTAGCTTAATTCAAGGATAAGATAATATGGAACCCAATTCTGGAGAAGATAGAATGGAGATTAGCAGGATTGAAACGTTTGTACTTATCCAAGGGAGGTAGAGTCACTTTAATTAAAAACACTCTATCTAATTTACCCACTTATTTTCTATCTTTATTTCCTATTCCTACAGCTGTAGCTAATTGAATTGAGAAACTTTAGAGAAATTTCTTATGGGGTGGCATTGGAGATGAACCAAAATTCCATTTGGTTAAATGGGATACTATCTACAATCCCATTGCTTTAGGTGGCTTGAGGATAAGGAAAGTAAGACTTTTTAATGAAGCTTTGCTTGGGAAGTGGCTATAGAGATTTGGGATGGAGAGGGCTACCCTTTGGAGGCAAGTGATAGAGGTGAAATATGGTTGTGAATGGGGTGCCTGGTGTACTAGGTCTGTTAATGGTCCATATGGTGTTGGCTTGTGGAAAAATCTTAGTCGGGGATGGCTTTCTTTTTCTCGCCACGTTCTATATGATATTGGGGATGGGTCTAGGGTGAAATTTTGGCAAGACCATTGGTGTGGGGAGATTTTTCTTGCAGTCAGCTATCCTGAACTGTTTAGAGTTTGCCAAGACAAGGAGGTTAGTGTGGCTAAGCTTATGAAGCTTGATAATGAGTCCTTTTTTGGGATGTAAGTTTCTTTAGGGGTGTGCATGCTCGGGAATGCCTCAACATTGGCCGGTTTCATATATACCATATATGGTGCTTCAGTGAAAGGGTTTGGTGAGGATAAGATGTGATGGAAACTTGATAAAGAGAAGGGCTTCCTGGTTAAAGATTATTATAGTCTCTTAGGGGCCTCTAACGACTATTGCTTTCCTTGGAAAAGTATTTGGAATCAGAAGATTCATTCTCGAGTAGCTTTCTTTGTTTGGACTGCTTCTTTAGGGAAGTGCTTAACGATTGACAATTTACGAAAAAGGAAGGTTTGTATATTGGATTGGTGCTACATGTGCAAGTGTAATGGTGAATCGGTTGATCATCTTTTTCTTCATTGTTCGATTGCAATGGATCTGTGGACTATGGTGTTCGGATTGTTTGGAGTGAATTGGGGTATGCCGCAATCTGTAGTGGGGCTTTTAGCATGTTGGCAAGGCAGATTTAGTTGTCATTGAAATAGGTATATATGGTTGATTGTTCCCCATTGCTTATTGTGGTGTCTTTGAAGAGAGAGAGAATAGCAGGTGTTTTGAAGATAAGGAGAAATCAATATTAGACTTGAAGCTATTTTTCTTTATAACTTTAATAGATTGGTTGACTGCTTTGCGGAACCAATCATTTTGATCTTTTCTTGATTTCCTAGATTCTTGTAATTTTTGTTCTCGATTGTTTGACCCCTTGTACACTCCCTATGTACTAGGGTGTTCCCCCCTTTTTGAGATCAATAAACTTATTACTTATCCAATAAAAAAAAGATTTTCCACTAAGAGATACAGGGTATTTCAGCTTACAAATTTTCTCATAGAGTTATAAACCATGCATCACATGTACATATGTAGCCTGACATATTGATACCACTAACTGAGCTCCAACAATGACTCTGTATAAACTGTGTTTTGAATTGAGGTCCTTCTCACAATATATGTCTAAAAAGTGAAAATTTGTCGATACATTGCCTGGGTAGTGGGCACCTACAAAAACTCTCTTAAGTTGTGCATGTAACCAGCTGTTAGGAGACATCAGACATTAGATTCTTGAAAGTAGCATCATAGTCCCTATGCTGAATATTGGTGCGCAAGTGGCCATACTATTGTTACAATTGCAAAGAAGTAGAAACATACCATGTTCATAATGTTTATTTTGGGCTTCTTTCTTGTGTGCCCTAAGTAGTACATGGCAGCTATGTGTTATATGGATGAAAATTGTGATTTGTGCAGTGTTTGGTTTATTTTGGCAGGATATGAAGATATGAACTTTAATTCTTGTGGCAGCTTCTGTAGTGAACCTGCAGAATAGTTAAACATGATCAGATGCTTCTAGTTCAACAATGAAGCGTTACGTTTACATCAATGACGATGAATCAGCACGTGATCTTTACTGTGACAACTGCATATCAAACAGAAAATATACTTTATTGAACTTTATCCCAAAAAACTTATGGGAACAGTTCAGGTGATTCTTTAATTAATGTTGTTGATTTTATGTTGGTTCTCATCATAACTTCTGTAGTAGTTTGCTTGAGTAAAATTGAGAATATTCTGTAAAAATCAAATTCTCTCTCTCTCTCCCTCTTGGACTTGTTTATACTTGTTGTATGCCTGGAGATTATTTGGCCATGATGTGATGGTTCATTTCTTGTGGTTGACTGTTCAAACCAATATTTTTTGAGCATGAGCTGAACACATGTTAGATAGACTCATTTTGGACAGTGTTGTTCATTTCATGGTAGTTCATCTTTCTCTTGTGGACTGGCCCTTCGGTTTTTTTTTTTTTTGGTTGATTTTATGCTTATCACTATTTTTTTGCTTATTACATTTTCTAAATTTTGTCTAGTATGATTTTATGTTTGAATATTTTTTTAATGGTTTTCTGAAATTATTTTTCCTCTTTTCTTTGGTTTTCTAATTAATTTTATTTCTTCTATTTTCAGCCGGTTCATGAACCAATACTTTTTACTGATTGCTTGCCTTCAGCTATGGCCGCTTATTACTCCGGTGAATCCTGCCAGTACATGGGGTCCCCTTATTTTTATTTTTGCAGTCTCTGCAACAAAAGAGGCATGGGATGATTATAATAGATATCTATCAGACAAGAAGGCAAATGAGAAGGAAGTCTGGGTTGTTATGCATGGCATAAGAAAACTTGTATGGAAACTTTTCCTAAAACCCCTTTCTCATTTGTGGTTTGATTTGTTGTTTATGTTTCAAATTGAAATGAAAGAGCAAAGTTAACTTGCTCTGTTGGCAATTGATCAAATAGTTTGGCGTGTCCAGCACCTATTGCTCTACTCTGTAGTTACTTGATGCATGTGTTGTAATTAATGGTGGGTAATTAATTATTTATTGCTCTACTTCAACAATAAATAATGGTAAATGAATTTGTTGGCAAAATCTTCAGTACTTTGTTTCAGTGGGCTCATATTTGGGGTTTTACGCATTGTATTTCAATTTCTGAATTCTTACAATCTGTTAGCTTTAGTTCTTGAACTATCTGTATTTGTTTCTTGTCCATCGTGAATACAAAGTTCAATTCTTTTAATGAAAGTCTCATTACCTATCCCAAAAAAAGAAAAGAAAAGAAAAGATTAAAAAAAGAGTGTTCATAAAAATAACCACCATTCATTTATCATAATTGTGAAATCCTTAAGTATCACTATCATAACATAATCAAGAAACTGAATTATGAAGCAATCATATCCCTTTAATCAATGATGACGGCGACTAGGTTTACCTATTCTTCAACTTCTCCATATTGCCTATCGGTAACCCAATTTGGTAGCTCTAAAGGGTTGAGGCAATAAGGCCCCCTATCCCTATTTCCTGTTCCTCTTCACTCAGTTACTAAGGTGTAGAGTATGATGTAGCAGCAGGATATACAGGGGTTTCCTTCTAACACAACTTAATGTCTGCAAGGAGAAGCTTCATGTCCATCCCTTACTTTATAGAGTGTAACTTAATGTTTTGTGAAATATATATATATATAAGCAACCAGAAAATCTCGTATTTAACTCTTGTAGTTTATCTTTACGAGATTTTTTTATAGATAAACTTAAAGAGTTAAATAGACTTCGTGCATAGAATCTACATGTTATTTTATGAAGGCGAGAAGGTCCAATGATATAACTGTTCAACTAGATTTTGTCTAATTAATACTTTCCTGGATTAGATATATGTTGTCTCATTTTTTTTTAAAATTTGTGAATCTAACCTTTTGTTGTTATCTCTTGGTGGTGCATTGACTTGTAGGTCCAAGCGCAGGATATTCATGTAGGTAACATTATATGGCTCCGGGAGAATGATGAAGTGCCATGTGATCTTGTTTTGATTGGTACCTCAGATCCACAGGGTGTTTGCTATATAGAGGTAAATCTGCTGCTCCATATATCATTCTGATTGAGAATTTGCTTAGGTTGATGTTATCAGCAGTACACTTGTTTTATTTACATTTTGATTTTGTTATTTCGAAGTGTTCCCTGATTATAGAAAGTAGAACAGGAAAGAGAGAATAGAATTGTACCATGTATTCAAGTGAGCTCAAATGTGAGTTATGTTTGCAAATTTCTGTTTAACAGAGGATTTGGACTTTCTTCCCCCCCCCCCAAGTTCCTGTTTGGTTTAGCTTAGTTTCATCCTAAAAGAGAATGTATAGCTTTTTGAAGTCTCAACCTTTTTAGGTACAACTATACTTTTGCCAGCTTAATTTTAAGCAAAATAAACAAATGAAAAAAACTAGATTGCTACTTTGTGTAAAGCATTTCTTTTTTTATTGGTAAGTTACGCATCCGGTGGGTCTTGAACCCATAACCTCACCCCTCTACCAATTATTATGGTATTATAAGAGAAGAAAGTGCTAGTTGAGCTATAGCTCAATTTTGCGTTAAAAAAAATCTCACCCTCTAACCAATTATAATGCGAGAAGGAAGTTCCAGTTGAGTTATAATTCATGGGAGCATGAAAAAAAATTCTTAAACAAAAACTCAAATTCTCATTGTGTAAATTAAAAGAAATAAAAAGAGAGGCATGAATAGAATACCATGACCGACCCTAACTAATTTGTTGAGGCTCCATAGCCGACCCCAAAATTTGGGACCAAGGTATGTTGTTGTAGTATTACATCACTGGGTATTCACTACTTTACAGTGTCATATAATTACTCCCCATTAGGAAAGTAGCAAGCAACCATGATTATATGGTGCTTGTGGTCAATATGGATTTTGGTGCTTCTTTGCCACCAAATCAGGTTGGCAGACCTTATTTGAACTTTTTCTCGTGTACAACTGTCCCAAGTCAACTGTGATAGCAGAAAGGGGCCAGGGCTAGGATGTCAGGTCTAAAATGTGGTCGAGCTAGTTGGAAGGGACAAAGCTGATATCTGACCTCGTTATGCCATCTAGTCTACATATATAATTCATTAGGTTTTGGTCATATTGATGGTAGTAAAGCAATGTATAACTTTTCAGTGATGTTACATTTCTTGTACATTTGATTTGCATGATAGTTGTGCCTTTTGATCTGATTGAGAAACTAAATGGCTGGCTTGTCATTTGGACTGTGAGATTGACAAGATCATGGCAAATTATAGACCAGTCTGCTTGTATTGCAAGTTGGGCTTGTTTTGGGGCTGAGCTAAGTATTGGTCAAGGTCAACCCAAATTAAGTTATGGCAATACAAGTCGAAATGAAGGTAGGATGGGCGTTGGGCTCATTTATTTTAATTTATGGCTTGTCTATTAGGGTTCCTCTATACTTCTTCTCTTTCTTTGATTTTATACCTCATATCTTCTGACAAATTTACAAGGTTCTGCAATTTCCAAGGAAAGATAAATTTCTTGTATTTTAAAAAATTTCTTGTATATAAAAAAAAATTGAATCTATCATTGAGCTTAAATCCTTTTTCATTATTTCTATGCTGGATTGGGCTGGAGCTCTTCAAGCTTTCTCTTGTCTTTTTTAGATTTGTTAGAGCACTGTTCTTTGAAATGTTGATGTTGGATTTTCTTTGTATACTCCTGTATACTTGGAAGTTTTGCTGCTTTAATAAAGATTGTTACTTATCAAAATAATAATAATAGTAATTAAAAAAAAACAATAGACAATAACAATTTTAAATCTATCTAATGGATTCTCTATATGTTATTTTGTGAAGGATGCTAGATGCTAGTATTGAGATTTTTTTTTTTTGGATGTCCTTTAGAAAATTTGTAGAATTTCATGGCGTAACATGTTTAACAGACTGCTGCCTTAGATGGCGAAACTGATTTGAAGACAAGGGTTATACCCTCTGCTTGCATGGGAATAGATTCTGAACTATTGCATAAGATCAAGGCAAGTTTCTTGTAAATTATCTTTGATGGAGATTTGTTGATCATTTATCCTTATGTTGCAACTTGCAACGTTGGTGGTTAGTATGTTCTTTTCTTACACTCTTTTTCTAAACAGGGTGTTATTGAGTGTCCTAGTCCAGATAAGGACATTAGGAGATTTGATGCAAATCTACGGTTGTTCCCCCCATTTCTTGATAATGATGTGTGCCCTTTAACAATAAAAAACACAATTCTCCAGTCATGTTACTTGCGGAATACAGAGTGGGCTTGTGGAGTAGCTGTCTACACTGGTAAGTTCTTAAGAATAAGAAATGTCTTATAGGACGTATCAGTTTATTTCTCATGTGCCCCTTATTTTTAATCCTTTCTGAAATTTAGAGAAGTGAAAAAAAGAAGTAAACATACGTCAAGATGGTTATTTAAGCAGCAAAATGTGTTTATCTGATATGTTCTTTCTTCGAAAAGATGGAGCACAGTAAACATGTATTATAGAGTTCTGTGTGTATGGCAGTGAGCGATGAAGTAAAATTATATCTAGAGCTATCTTAGTGCAAAAAATTTGAAATTGACTAAGTCTAGTTTTGTATTATAGCCTCGTAGGAACTTTAAATTAGGCTGGCTCCATCCATCCTTCTTTTCTCAGTTGCATACTTGTATATGACAGTTGAGGTTATGTTGCAGGGAATTGATGGGCTACGGTATGAATTAGAACTAAATGTGATGTGAGTTGTTTAGAACAAATTGATAGGTGGTTAGGCACCTTTGCAAAGAATCCAAAGTTCTCGAGGAAAAGCTCTTAAAGGCTTATTTTCATTCACTAACGGAAGACCTCCTTTATAATGGTTGTACATGGATATTTATAGCCTAGGAGTTAGTTATTGGTTATGAAAGTATCCATAACTAAGTAACATTTATCACATGCTAGAATACAATTTTAACATATGAATCACATGCTATATTTAATATAGCACATGGCTTCTACCTACGCTATACAATCTCCTTAATTCTCTTTATTTTTAGCTATTTGTAAGGAATCTTAAATACTTCATTGATTCCTCTTTTGTATATTTTCTTCTTTTTTTTTTTTCCATAAATTTTTAATTACCTAAAGATATATATATATATATATATATATTATATATATATATATATATATATATATATATTATATATATATATATAATTGCTGTTGGTTTCTTGGGACAATTTCTGAATCCCATGAGTTGCCATGATGGTATTGAGAGCAGTTGCAGCTATTGCTTGATTTGTGATTTCTGCATATTCTACTTTTTCAGGCAATGAAACCAAGCTGGGCATGTGTAGGGGGATACCTGAACCAAAGCTTACAGCTATGGATGCCATGATTGACAAGTTGACTGGAGCTATATTTGTTTTTCAAATAGTGGTTGTTATTGTTCTTGGGATTGCTGGTAATGTCTGGAAGGACACAGAAGCAAGGAAGGTACATCACAACTGACCTTTTGCTCTTGATGAAGTTCTTAGAGAAGAGTTTACGTGTCTTTCTAGCATCTGTAGGATGTCTTTGTTGACCACTTAGCATTTCAATTATCCAATAAAAAACTCTCATTGAGACTTCCTTATCTTGTTGAAGACTTGTCCCTGATGGCAAGAACTTCATAGCCACTGCTGGTTTATTTGCAACTTGTTGGTATGGCCTTTTATAAGTTGTGCTACTGATTATGATGACGACCAAAAACCCTGCATATTGACATTCTTTGGCTTCTGAAAAGACCTATTCACTGTTATTATTTAAGTTGACCATGAAATTTCCAATAGGATTTTGGATTCATGGGTCCAGAAATTCTGTGTAATTGCTGAATTTCTGATGTAATGTTTGTTTGTCAACTTGCCCTTGAACTGATTCTTTGCTATTATTTTCCTTGATCTTCATAATATGGAACATGATTTCTGCACAATATGGTGGGATTGGGGATGAACTCTCCAGCATAATTAGAATTATAATGCATGCTTAATGGCCATATAAAAGTTTTGATTAAATGTGGTGAGCTCCTTCATATTCCCGTACTTCATTTTTATTCTATTGGCTAATATTGTAGTTCTTTTTCCTCCCCCGGTCCCCCTTTTTTTTGGGAGTTGAGTGTTGTGTCAGTCTAAAACTGATAAGACCTAAATAAAAAATATTTAAACCTTACTTCTGATAGTAGAAAAGTGGGATAGTTCTTAATGTTCACGTAAAATGATTTAATTTTTACTTATCATGCCAAGATAAGAAATAATAATAATAATGAAAAAGAAAGGGTTCCCATAAAATAACAATAATATATTTTATATAATAGCTGAACTGATAAGATTTAAAGGATAGAATTTTGAACTATTTTTGATTTGGCGTGTCCAATTACCTGTGCCCAATTTTGGATTCTTGTTCCCAAGTTTTGAATGTTAGACGAGTCAGACACTTAAGACACATATCTACACCTGAATTCCATACCCAAGTGATTTAGAATCAAAGTGAAGTGGTTTGCCTGTACATGTTGAAACAATCTTGAAAGATATAAAAAGAAGGGGTTCCCATAAAATAACAATAATGTATTTTATATAATAGTTGAACTGATAAGATTTAAAGAATAGAATTTTGAACTATTTTGACATGGCATTTCCAATTACTTGTACCCAATTTTGGATCCTTGTTCCCAAGTTTCGAACATTAGATGAGTCAGACACTTAAGACACATATCTACACCTGAATCCCATACCCAAGTAATTTAGAATCAAAATGAATTGGTTTGCCTGTACATGTTGAAACAATCTTGAAAGATATAAAATATGGTGAATTTATTAGTTTATTATTGTACATGTTCCTTTTTGTTCTTGTAGGTTTTGTTATTGATGACTATCCCCCTTGTTCAATTCATCTCTATTCATTCCTTCTTTTTTAATCAGTTTAAATTCCCTTTCTCCATATTTAACTGCTGATTCATGTCATTATCCAGAAGCATGTTGTCTTTCTGCATGAAATCTGAATTTTAAATTGTGTTTTGAATTTAACTGTCCTTAGATATAGATCTATTATCATCAAACATATACTCACCTTCTTGGTTCGTTTTTTTGGTAGCAATGGTATGTTAAATATCCAGAGGAAAGTCCATGGTTTGAACTATTGATTATCCCTCTTCGCTTTGAGCTTCTTTGTTCCATCATGATTCCCATATCAATTAAGGTAAGCTGTTGCATATGATGCTAATAACCTTAGATTGTCTATGTTCTCACTATAATGGTTTGGAATGTTTGCTAATATTATTTAACACAACCAAATCTCATTAAAAAAAAAAATCCAGAAATAGTTGAACTTTATGCATTTTATGGATGTTCAGAAGCCTAGAATGCTGTTCCTTTGTTTTATGGATAATTTGGCAAGACCATATATGTAGAACTTTTTGTGGTGTCGAGTGTCCAATTCATAATATCAAGCAATTCTTGCTAATATGTTTGTTTAGTGGATGGTTGTCTTAGGAAACATCCCTTCCTTTTCTTTCTTAGAGTTCTTAGTTAGCTTGCATTTGACTATGATTTCTCTTTTTTGAAAATTTCGTATCTGTACTTTTTACTGTTGCTGAATGAAATTATTTTTAACTATAAAAAAGGAAGTAGTTCTTGGAGTTTTTGAGAGAGAGAGAGAGAGAGAGAGAGAGAGAAATAAGGGGATAATTCAATTTTTGTGGTCTTAATGAAAATACCACTTACGTTGAAGACCCTCTCTTATTTTAGGTATAATATTCCATATAGAATAGATCCTTAGCATTGCATATTTTCTTGCTATTGCCAGATTAATGATGGGGGACCATAATAATAACTTGAAAATTTTTAGTTAAGACAATTTCGCTTTGATTGATTTTCTGGATCATTATGAGATTGTGCAGAGATGTTAAAGTATAGCCATTACTAGTAATGAGAAAATCTGAAATGTTTATTTCTGGCAGGTATCCCTGGATCTTGTGAAGAGCTTATATGCAAAATTTATTGATTGGGACAACAAGATGATTGACCAAGAAACTGGTACTCCATCCCATGCAACAAAGTAAGTGACTTGAAAAAAGTTTCAACAAATTTTACCATATGAAAAATGTTGTGTTGCATATCTTTAGGAGGTGTTTGTTTTATGTGGCAGTACAGCAATAAGTGAGGACCTGGGACAAGTGGAGTACATTCTAACTGACAAAACTGGTACCTTAACTGAAAACAAAATGATCTTTAGAAGATGTTGTATCAATGGCGTTTTCTATGGGAATGATAGTGGAGATGCTTTAAAAGGTTTGGTTCTTAGCAGTGATGGAGCTCTTCTTTTTTTCTTGTTTTTCTGTCGCATATAGTTGTTTTTATTATTATTATTTTTCTCCATAAGCAATATCTGTCACATTTAGTTGTTGCATTGCAAACTTTTTCTCAATATATTATGCAATGCATAGTGAAATCAAAATTGGGTTTCAGGATATATAAATAAGTCAAAAATTACTCCTGGACACTCGTCAAAAAGTAATCACTCTGGATTTTTTTAGGGTTTTATTTTTGTCATATAGTTGAGTCACCTATATAGAATCATGTTTATTAAAACAAAACCTATATAGAATCATGTACTGAAGATTTCGGTGATGTTTTAGAATATAGCAAAACACATACATTCTTTCTCTTGATTCACATCACAGCCAAATTTGAGGGTTTTTATATTTAAAATTTCTTTATGTATAAAGTCAATGCATGAATGTTGATTTTTTCTTATATTCTTAACCCCAAACACTTAGTGCTGATTTAAGTCAATCATTGCTGTGTTAATCTAATGCTCTAGTCTGCCGTTATTCTTAAGCTTTTCATGATTGGTCTTTCATTATCCTTTCCATCCATTTCCTTGCTTTGACCAAATTATAAAGTAGTGTTTTTGTTGGATTGAGTTACTTGACCATGTGCTTCACATGGACATGGTTACTCAATGGAAAATTCACTCGAGTTTGTCATGCTATAATCCCTTGATTTGTCCAATCAACTAACATGATGGACAGAAGGAAACATTTAATGAAAATGCAAGTGTTTATGCTAATGCATGAATTATCAAGCTTAACTTGTTTTATTTGCTGGTGTATTTCTTGATTCTCTTTATTTGTTCCGTCCGTTCTAAAAACTCTTTTAGATTGCAAAACTTTGTATTCTGATCAGTTCCATGCTTTGATACACAGATGTGGAGCTTCACAATGCAGTTTCCAGTTGTTCTCCTGATGTTATACATTTTCTTACAGTTATGGCAATATGTAATACAGTTATACCAATGAAGACGTGAGTATAGATTTATGGTTAATTTCCTGCTGGGATTTTGAGATCTATCTCAGATTCAAATCAAGGAAACTTTCTACTTTTGTCTGCTTTAGATGTACATGCACATATACTGTAGTTTTGAAATATTTCTTCTGTTTCTTCTGTTGCCTATAGCAAAACTGGAGATATCTTTTACAAGGCACAGTCTCAGGATGAAGATGCTCTTGTCCATGCTGCTGCTCGGCTGCATATGGTTTTTGTCAATAAGAATGCAAATATTCTTGGTAAAAGTTATTTGCCTTTTGCTGTAATAGAAAGCATGTAGCAGATAGTGAGGGTGATGATATGGTTTACATTAAATTTATTGCAGAGATCAAGTTCAATGGTTCAACAATTCAATATGAAGTCTTGGAAACTCTTGAGTTCACTTCTGATAGGAAAAGAATGTCAGTAGTTGTAAAAGATTGCCAGAATGGAAAGATCCTCCTTTTGACAAAGGGAGCAGATGAAGCTATTCTGCCTATTGCATGTCCTGGTAAGCCCTAGCTATTGATGATATTTTTAACTCTTTCAGAAGGATTGTAGGAAAGCATTATAAGATGTGTAGCTAGGGAGTTCCTTCCAAATTCTTGTTCCATATGAGAAACAAAATTTATTTATTTATTCGCTCATTTTGATGAAGAGAAACATGAATTTGGTACTGAATCACTCCCATTTGGTTACTAAAAGCTGTGTAATTTTAGGTATGGAATAAAAACACCGAACCATCAATTCCCTCACTCTTGAAGTTGGTACTCTTTTCCTTGGATGGAGAGAGTAGCAGATACTACTTTTATTTAAATAAATATCCTTAGGCGCCTATATTAGGGGTCAGAAATCTACATTAGCAGAAATTTGTGGTTTTTATTCTTCCCAGGAAAGGGAATAAGCAACTCATTAAAATTCAGAGTATGGTGCAGTCTAGATTGATCCGTTTAGAAGGTCAGAGTCGAAGTATAGAGTCAAACAAGTAGGTGTAACTGTGGCTCAAGTGAACCTATTTAGAATGGTCATTTTGTCCTAGATTGTCTACAAGTTTAGTACCCTAATGTCGTTGCATGGGTATTGCGGTTTTGGGATCAGGCCCCTGCATGGTTGCTGTTGACAGTGTTGTAGCCTGCTTTTGTGTTGCATTCTTGTTGCTTGTGATGATGGAAGGAAGAGACAAATTAATTAGGCTGAGCAGGAGGGGGGGGGGGGGGATGTTAAATTGAAGGCTTTGCCATTCCTTTTGGGTTTATCTTGGAACTTACACTTATGGATCTCATTCTCCCCTCTTCTTCTCAATTTATGAGGGGATCCTATATTGCTGAGGAGGGAGGATGGATGATGACCTAAGAAGCACTAGCATGATATGGGATACTATATATATATATATGGCAATGACAATACATCATTATTGAAAATTTAAGACACTATATGGTATGAATATTTCAATTAATTAATACTTGTATTGTTATGCTTATCATATGGAAAAAGTAACAATTAATTCAAAGGTATGTATTTTGAAATACTTTAATAAATATCATATATAGATCATCTTCTGCTTCATTGCCCCATAGCTTTTGAGCTGTGGTTTTTGATGTTTTGTTTGTTTGGACTTCATTAGGTTATGCCACATAAGGTATTTGAGTTGTTTGAGTCTTGGCAAGGCAAATTTGGGCGACATCACAATATAGATTTTTGGAGACTTGTGCCACATTGCTAGATGCTATGAGGGATTTGAGCGGCCCTTGTTAGAATTAAGTTTTTTTTCTTACATACTCTCCTTGCTTGGAGTGTGACTCTATTGCCCCCATAGTACATCCCCAATGTACTCGGGTTAGTAAAATTTTTTCGTTACCTATCCAAAAAAAAAAAAAAATTCGTGCTTTTCAAATGATGATCATAAGTGCTTAAGTTATCTTGGAAGTCAAAGTACTGCTTTTCAAATAGGCTATGGACTTTGCTTATGAGACTTGTCCTTTGCTCCCATCCCCTCCTTTACAATTTACTTAAAGAGGAAAAAAATAAAAAAGGAAGGCTGTATCATTCTCTGCCCCCCTGTTTTTGGGTAATACTGTATAAGAAGAAAGCTATAAGGGTTCCATTCTATTACACAGGCGGGATGTAACAGGGAACACTGGGAATAAAGAGGTTTGGTGACTCTCATATGATAGATGCACCCTTAGCTATTAAATGGTAGACATAATACTGATGTTCAAAGTGGTGATATAGTCACTGCAACCCCCCGGGGGAAGTGGTAATTTAATGCAAATTTTTTGCTTTTGTATGTTATTTATGAACTTAATCATGTCTTTTTTTGCAAAAAGAAGGTATTGGATTCACCTGTGGGAAAACGGGGATTTGGGAGGATAAGGCACTTCACATTATGTAGTCTACTGTTACCCTTCTGATTGAATGATTCATTGTATTTTCTTTCATTTATCTTATTCTTTTGCAATGGAATGAGTTATGTTCATTACTAAATATTATTGGCTGCTATGATACCATGGCTCTTTTTGACTCAAAAAGAAAAAGGTGGTGCTCATTAATTCTTGCAAGGCTTGACTATTGTGTAAAGATTCTAAAGGTGAACCCCCACCGGGGGTGCCTCAGTGGTAAAGGAGAGTGTCTGGACTAACTTTAAATCCAGAAGTCTTTGGTTTGACTCCTAGCTGAGGCATTTCTCGATTTACCCGATGCCTACTTAGTGGGGGTGTATAGGCATCCGGGGTTTTACCCCTCAAGGGTGGTCCCACTGGCCCATAACCTGAGGGGGTTCCTCAGCATTTAAAAAAAAAAAGATTCTAAAGGTGGATTCTAATAATAATTTTTTGATCATTTAGCTGAGAATACTCGGCCATTTGTATTAGTTATCTAAAAAATCGAACCAATTTAAATTACTTACTCTGCTAACCCTGAGTTTACTTCAGGACAGCAAACAAGGGCTTTTTTTGAAGCTGTGGAACAGTATTCTCAATTGGGGCTGCGTACACTATGTTTAGCTTGGCGTCAATTAAAGGAAGATGAATACAAAGAATGGTCTTTGTTGTTTAAAGAGGCCAACAGCACCTTAGTTGATAGGGAGGTAAAATGTACATCTCAATATTCTAGTTAAGATATATCCAAGTATATCGACACGTGGTTTCCTCAATTTGCTTACTTTTGCAGTGGAGAATTGCTGAAGTCTGCCAAAGGTTGGAACATGATTTGGAAATTCTTGGAGTTACTGCAATAGAAGACCGTCTACAGGTGAATATCTGTAGTTGGATAGTTGACGTATATTTTATTTATTTATTTATTGCATGAAATTTCATTCTTTTTGATCCTTGGGGTAGAGGGGGGGGGGGGGGGGGGAAGGGATATGATTTTCTACTTATTATCCACAAGAACCAAACATGAAACGAAAAAAGAAGAGAAAAACCACTTATCATCAAATGTTGACTTTATCCAATTGTTTTAAAATTTTCAGGATGGTGTACCAGAAACAATAGAAGCACTAAGAAAAGCAGGGATAAACTTTTGGATGCTGACTGGAGACAAGCAGAACACTGCCATACAGATTGCTCTCTCATGCAATTTTATTTCCCCCGGTAGTTGCTATCATTTTCATTCGTTTCTTGTCTTTTCCCTTTTTTCTAACAATGTTCTACTATTTGTCTTTTAAATTTTGAGACACATAGGATCAAGCTCTGTGTGATTCTCTTGTTGCAATGCTTCACCTGCTGACTTTAAGTATCTGGGTTTCTATACTCTGTCCATCCATATACCTGTTTGACACCACAAATGTTCTTTGTTTTAACTTGTGCTAAGGATCTAATTCCAATTTTTCTCTTTTTGTTGATTTATATAATGAAGTAAATTTATGAAAATTGGGAACTGAACCTAGAACTTCAAAGGATTATGTAACATTTATGTTGGGTTTTAAATGAGTCCTTGTATTATTGTTCGAAATATTTCCCTGATACAAATATCTCTAACATGAGTGTTGCATAATATTCTTTTAATTGGTGTTCTTGGTTTATCAGGTATTACAGCATGAGTGTTGCTTTTGAAAGCTCTAGGAAGACTGAAACTTTTCATTAGATATAATTTTATGACATTACCAAATATCAGAACCATTAATTGTTGCATTCTTTTAAGGAATTGACAGAGCCAAAAGGACAGCTTCTATTAATTGATGGCAAAACTGAAGATGAAGTTCGGCAAAGTTTAGAGAGAGTTTTACTCACAATGAGGATAACAACATCAGAACCTAAGGTACAGCTTTTACAGTCTGTCAATCAAATTGAAATTCAGTCATGAGTTATTTGCATCCATTGACACTCTTGGGAGCTAAATTAATATAATGCAATGATTAAAAGATATATATCTGTATTATAATTCTACTTGCTGTATGAACTGAATTTGGATCTATTGAAAATGTGAATCGTAACACAATAAATGAAATTGAGTTCATGAGTGTTTGTGCATAAAACCATGACACCTTGAATTGTGTGGTTGTAATTTGACTAGTCCTTTTAGGATATATCATAGATGTGGCTAACACTTTCCTTGGATCATGACAAATGGTATTAGGGCCAACTTGGT
Source organism: Castanea mollissima (assembly GCA_014183005.1). Classification (NCBI taxonomy): domain Eukaryota; kingdom Viridiplantae; phylum Streptophyta; class Magnoliopsida; order Fagales; family Fagaceae; genus Castanea; species Castanea mollissima. The sequence goes on from JACAVU010000005.1 coordinate 24,016,018, forward strand.
AATGCCATTTTGATTCAGTGGCATTGCAAAATAATGTGGGCCCTCACAAGACATTAGGAATTTGAGTGAGGGAGATTTGTGACACCTCGAATTGTGTGATTGTCTGGATTTGGATTGTGTATGGCGTTGCACAGGTTTGTGTTGAGTCTTATATTGGGCATGTTCTAGGTGGACTTGAGCCTCATAAGTGATGACAGGGAGTTCTAATTGTAAATTGATTACTCCTTTTGGGTATTGCATAGATGGGGCTAGTGCTTTGCTTGCATCATGACAAAATTATTCTAATGTCTTTTTAGAAGTATTTGGGGCTGGAATAGAGTCTTTTATTTTATTTTATTATAGAAGTATTGAAGCACTATAATACTATGTGAATATGACTCCAGAGTCTGGTCTAAAACAGGTTTACCTACATTGCATTTTTATTGGTGGATGATATAGTCTTGAAGTCATAATTGTTTGACTAGGTTTGGCAACAGTGATGGTTATTGTGGTCTGCTGCATTTCTTTTTATTTTTATTTTTTATATTTTTTATGGGAGTCTGCTGCATTTCTACATGTAATTGAACAGGATTTTTTTTTATATTTATATATTTTTTAATAACTTGAAGCAAGCATTACCTTGTTTAAGATAAAATTTTTCTTATAATTTCATTTTATGCCTTAATGTTTTGAGCAGGATGTGGCATTTGTTGTTGATGGTTGGGCTCTTGAAATTGCACTTAAGTATTATCGGAAAGCCTTTACTGAATTAGCAATATTGTCAAGGACTGCTATATGTTGTCGTGTGACACCATCACAAAAGGCACAGGTGGCCCCATCAAACTTTTTGTTTGTTATATTTGTATTCCTTTTCCTTGTACTCCTTTGGCTTGTTAAGTTTACTTTTATCTTCATACATGCAAATACTTGGTTATATACTTGGTTATTTTCTTGCTTATATAGTTTTATCTTCTTCTTTTTTCCTCCTCCCCACGAATGAGGTTCACTGCTATACTAATATGAATATAAGATGCACCAAGCTTCTAATAGCTAATGAATTGTGAACTATGGCAATCAAATATTAAAATCCAGGAGGAAGAATCTCTAAATTTTTAAATTTCAGCCCTAGAAAACCAAACCTCCGATAACCAAATTTAATGGATGCCTCAAGATATTCAATTCTAATATTAGCTATGTTGAATCTACTGCTGGTGGTAGGCCATGTCTAAAAATGATCAACATAACCTAAAGCAGATATTCAGAAGGAAGTGATGTTTCAACCAATTGGTTATATTGTGTTTAAATTCCTTTTCTGCTGTCTAGGTGCAAGAGTTGCTTTATAGCTACCATTAGGGATGTGGGTTCCAAAGTGAAGAAAAAAGCATGAAAGAAAAAAACAAAATTAATTGTCATTTGCCAGTACTGACAGAAAACCTGTCTACATGTGCTTGTGGTGAGTTTAAGGTTACGAGAATTTATGGGTTTAGGGTTTAGGATTTTAAAAGAAAGAATTAGGGTGTTTGTGGAATGAATTAGAGTTTGAAATGTTATCTCTATGTGTAGGGAAAGTATGTAGGGTTTTTAGGGTTTGATAGGGAAGAGAAGTTGTAATTTGGAGTTGCAAAGAAGAAAGAAAATGACAGTTTTTTTTTTTTTTCAAAGACCGTGAACAGTACCCACAAAAGAAAAAGAAAATCAAGATGCTCTCTTTTGTCCAAAACACTCAATTTTTCTCTTAACCAACTCTCTGAATTCGTTGACTACGTTCAGCACAAATACATAATTAAAAGACTTCTAATTTGACTAGTAAAATAATAAATATTATTTTGCAGGAACTGCTGAAATTTCAGATTTGTCTTGTAACATAAGAACCCAAATTAAAAACCATTTTAACCCTTAAAAATTTGTAACTAGACTTTTAAAACCTTGTGACTCTTGCTTCACTTAGACTTCACATGTTGACCTCATAAATTAAATCTTGGATTGGCGAAATTTCTAAGCTGAAACAAGTTAATCTTCCATGGCTGCATCTAACCTCCTACATATTATTGCAAGTTTAGATAGTTAATGCTTAGAGTGGCTGCAAATTATTGTTGAGTAACTGATTAGTGGAAATTCTGAAAATTTCATATTGGATGGCTACTGTGTATTGCTTGTACTTCTTTGCTCGACTTCTTAGATCTTCTAGTCTCAGATGTTAGGTTCCATGTGTTTTCTTTGGTGTCTCTTGTATAGAGTCCCCGCCCCGCCCCCCCCCCACGGGCAGGCGGGGTGCATTTTTAAGACTTGGTTGATGCAAGTGCTTTAATCTCTAGATATAGCATCCTCTGTATCAGAAATATCACTAAGACCTTCTGTCTTAGTGGTCTTGAAGGATTGTTTAATTGCTGGTTACATGCTATGACTACTTTTGTTATGGAGAAAACCTAATTTTCTTTTTCTTCTACTCTCACTTATACTCTTAACTGCAAGGGCAGTTGTTTGTGTGGTAGAGTAGACATTTAATATTTGTTATACTAATTATTGCAGCTTGTGGAGCTCTTAAAATCATGCGACTATAGGACATTAGCCATTGGGGATGGTGGGAATGACGTGAGGATGATACAACAAGCTGATATTGGTGTTGGCATCAGTGGGAGAGAAGGACTGCAGGCAGCGAGGGCAGCTGATTATAGCATTGGGAGTAAGTTAATGTATATCTATCCATGCATGTCTGCTTGTATTGTGTGTGAATATCTGGATGAGAAAGTTGTTTTAGATAGGAACTTATAGGTATGTACTTGTACTGCATTTGATTTTTGTTTGATGGTTGTGAATTACAGCTAAACTTTGCTATTAATTTCTTTCAAATGTTATATTTCTGTAAAAGGAATTCTCAAATGCAAAATGTTAGTTGCTAGCTTTATTGGTTTTATGTGTGAACATCCATAATGCTCCATTGAAGTTTCAACTTTTGATGCTGACTTGGCTTTAAAATGAATTCTCCCTAGCTTTTCCATGTGCTGATACCTGTTTTGACATTGAAACGCTCCACACATTTGAGATAGAGCTAGGAAGTGTAAGAGAAACTATTTAAGTTTGTATAGACGCAACAAAATTTAAAAGAGACAATCAGATTATATTATATGCTATATTTATATAAAAGTGATCCCACCCCCCAAGACTACCTTTTGATTTAGCCTCAACTACATCAACTGTACTTAGATTGTTAGATTATGATTGGCGGTGATAACATCATTGTTCCTATCACTCTTACACAGCTAGAAACATTCACACAATTTTCTTATGATCATGGTAAAGCTACATAAAATCAAATGGCAAGAGGTTGTCAATTTATGCAAGTTGCTCAAACCATCCCAATAGTGCCCTCAACTGGAATTATAAATCCATCATGCATTGGTTCTATTGCTGTTGGTAACTAAATAACTAATAATGCAGTGATGATCATGTGCAAATTTTTTTTCTTTGAGCATATTTTATGCTTGTGGGTTTCATTTCAGTATTTGTGAATAGATCTGGTGAACTGCAATATTGTCTACCAGAAGATGTCTTTTGCATGATTTAATTTTTTATTACTTACAAGATATTTTAGCTCCCTCAAACGTGATCCTTCTGTCTCAGAAGTAAACCGTGCGAGTTTACCTTCTCTTTTGGGAATTATACTCAACTCCACTAATCCTTAACCCCAACTAATTGGGATTGGCTAGATGGATCCTTTTGCACAACTTGACCATATCTAAGACCATGTCCCTAGTTACCTCTCAAAAATTCATATCTTGTTATGGAATTAGTCATTAATAAATTCAGAACTGCGCTAGAAAAATGTTGTTCATATGATGGCTTTTCTTTGCCTGCTAGGATCATTTGCCTTCATCTTATTTAATGCTCGTTCCATAATGAAAAAATTCTCTTTTTTATAATGTCCTTCAAGTTTTGTTTCTTTTTTCTTTGAACTCATCATGTTACATACACATGATGGTTAATGTTAGGTTTTTATTTTATTTTTTTATTTTATTTTTTTAATACTCCCTCCTCATATTTTTGGTCCTATATAGAAAATTCAACTTTTCAAGGGAACAAGATTTAATGTGTTGTCTTTTAATTAAAAATGTATAAGTTCCCAAAACTACCCTCATTAATTTAAACTTTAGTGAATAAATGGTATTGAGTTTTTAAATAGAGTAAGTTAGGAAAAATATTTATTAACTTTTCAAAGAGGACCATATTTTGGGACATCCCAAAATGGAATATAGGACCAACAATTTGGTATAGAGGGAGTATCATATTACAATAATATTGAAATGTTTTGACTGCTTCTCTTGTTTTGCAGAGTTCAGGTTTCTGAAGCGGTTGATACTAGTCCATGGGCGGTACTCATACAACCGTACTGCGTTTCTGTCCCAGTATTCCTTTTATAAATCCCTTCTGATTTGTTTCATCCAAATCTTGTGAGTTTCGACATATAGTGTCCCTCATTTTGATGCCTTTCTCTATTGTGGTTCTTGATAGTCTTGCATGTTGCAGTATCATATTTACTTTGATGTTTTTTGATTCTGTGGACTTGGTCAATCATGAGTATTAGACTTCCTTCAAATTAATTTTTTTTTCTGATGTACTGACATTAGAGAGCTTTCAGTTTCTCTTTTATTTCAGGTGTCTCTGGAGCTAGTCTTTTCAATTCTCTCAGCTTGATGGCTTACAATGTTTTCTACACTAGTATTCCTGTTCTAGTCAGTGTCCTTGACAAAGATCTTAGTGAAGAAACAGTTATGCAGCATCCACAAATTTTATTTTACTGCCAAGCGGGGAGGTTTGATTTCATAATGTTATCCACCTTATTTGTTCAATTTTATGTATTAGATTTTATAACTTTTTTATTTGTGGGGATGTGAGCTTGGAAATTACTGTTGGTCAATGGTCACTGAACTCACAGTATCAATTTTTAAACAGGCTTTTAAATCCTAGCACATTTGCTGGATGGTTTGGGCGATCTCTCTTCCATGTGAGTCCTATTTTCTTCTTTTACTATCATTGTTGCACCCATGGTTTATTAGCTTAGTTGGAGCATATTTTCTTTCACTTTTGGTGTTTCCCTTGTTAATTTCTTGTATTCTAATCAAATAATTTCTTTTGTACTAGAGTTGTACCCCTATTAGTAAGAATGTTAAGATGGATAAGTAGAAATATACGGAAAGATAGGGTTCAAAATGACGAATTTTATTTTAAGATCAGGGTAGCCCCTATTGATGAAAAAATGAGGGAGAGTCACTTAAGATGGCTCTATCATGTTCAAAGGAGAGTGACTAATGCATGCACCAGTAAGAAAGAGTGAGTTGATCCAAGTTGGTAACGAAAAAAGTTAAAGGAAGACCAAAAAGCACATTAGTAAAAATCATAAAAGAAGGACATGACAATTTGGGGAGTAATAAAGAGTATGACTATAGATAGAGTAGAATGGAAGAAAAGAATATATACAACTGACCCTAACTAACCTATTGAGGATCCATACCGACCTCAAAAATTTGGGACTAAGGCTTTGTTTGTTGTTCATTTTGGAGATTTTGTTTATGGATTCTTCCTCCTTTTCCTCTTTTCTGGTGCATCTCTTGTATAACTTCTGTGTACAAATGGTTTGCTTTCCCTTTGGTGTTAATTTCAATGAGTCATTGCTCATCAACAAAATAAAACCAAAAAAAGAAAAGAAAAAAGGAGTTCATCTCAGATCATTAATAATATCTATAAGAGGTATTTTCCCCGTATATAAAAGCAAATTGAAGTTTCTACCCAAATGAGTTGATTTGCTCAATAAAATTTTATACCAGTTACATTTACCTATTGACGCTGGCTATGATCTGCAGGCAATTGTTGTGTTTGTAATCAGCATACATGCGTATGCCTATGAAAAAAGTGAAATGGACGAGGTTTCAATGGTGGCCCTCTCTGGATGTATTTGGTTGCAGGCTTTTGTTGTGACACTGGAAACCAAGTAAGATTCAATCTCATACTTGGTCACAAATGCAAATTTCACTCTAGTCCTCTGAACTAACTTTGGCACTAAACTGGCTTTCGTAATCATTGTTTATATCCTTTTGGTCTCAATACAATATTAAAAAGAGGGCTTTGATGGTGTTTCCTTAATCACCAAGAATGAAAGACAAGCATTACTGTTTTATTCACCGTACAGCGATAAATTTCGTCCCATGTGTGAAACGCTTTATAGAAGATTCATTTATTTTAACTTTAAAACATGTCTATTCCTTTTAGTATTGCTCATAATTTTATGCCCTGAAAGCTTTCCTGAAACTTTCTAGAAAGGTTAAAAATGATTTGAGTCTGCTCTAACTACTTTGACGCATGCAGCTCCTTTACAATACTGCAATGTATTGCTATATGGGGGAATTTGGCTTCCTTCTATTTCATCAATTGGATCTTCAGTGCCATTCCATCATCAGGGATGTATACAATTATGTTTCGGTTGTGTAGACAACCATCTTATTGGACAACTGTGTTCGTAAGTATCTCTTTCTAGTTAATGCCTCTTCTTATTTTTTCTTTTGTTTTTTTTTTTTTTTGGGGAGAGAGAGAGAGATAGGGAATATTTACTTGTTGCAGTTTTCGTGGGAAAAATGATGACAGTGAGACTTTTTACTATGATTTGGTCTCCCTCATATTTTATTCTAGGAGATGAACCAGACCTTTCACTCTCTTGTAGTCCTGTTTGACTAGCAAGGCACTGTTGTTCTTACCCCTTTATCTGCTCTCCAGATTCAATGATTTACCAACTGCTGCCATAGTTCAAGCAAAGAAAGAGAACACACGCGCGCGTGCGCGCGCGCACACACACACACACAAAAGGCCCAGCTACCCTCTCTGCCAAACCTAAAATGCGTGCCTGAGAGGCACAGCCCTGGAGGGGAGCAAATACCCATCTTAGTAGTGCCAAGTTTATGTACTGATGACACTTGAATTCCATTGCAGCTCATAGTTGCTGCTGGGATGGGTCCAATTCTAGCTCTCAAGTACTTCCGATATACGTACAGACCAAGTAAAATCAATATACTTCAGCAGGCTGAACGCTTGGGTGGACCTATTTTGTCTCTCGGGAGCATTGAACCACAGCCAAGACCCATCTTAGAGAAAGAGGTTTCCCCTTTGTCTATAACTCAACCCAAGAACAGGAATCCAGTTTATGAACCTTTACTATCAGATTCACCAAATACTCGAAGGTCTTTTGGATCGGGAGCCCCATTTGATTTCTTTCAGACACAGTCCAGATTGTCTTCAAGCTACTCCAGAAATAAAGACAACTAAATTACACAATTAATCCAGCAGATTGAATTTAACATCTTCTAGTTGCCACAGTTGTAGCATCTTCTTATTTTTTTGGTTATAAACCAGCAATGTATGCAGCACATATAGGTTGGTAGATATCGGATTGGTATAACTTACAAAAATGAATGGTATATATAATATTTATTTTTGGTCTGGTAAGAATGAATAATTCCGATCACAGCATTTTTTTTTTTAAAATCTTTTGTTTTTTTGTTGTTGTACCTTTATGAGATCAATAAATCTTGGACTACCAAAAGTAAGAATTAAGCATGCTAAGTATTCATTAGCTGAGATTTGTTAAGTAATGATAGTCATACACCCTTATTACACATTGTACACGCCCGGTCATATGACTAAAATAATGTTTTTAAAGCACAATTTCTATTTTAACTGAAATCATGAGACTGGGGGTGTTTGGTACATGTACTATTTTCACACATTTTTTTTACCTACGTGTATTTTTAATAAATACAAACAATATTACTAAAACAATATTACCAAACATCCCGTGTTATTAAAGACAAGATTTCAAAAGACACTGTAATTAGATTTTTGCTTTTGTTAATTTATTCACTTTTGTTTATCAGCCATTGACCACTGACCATATCAGAGAGCTGAGTTAGAACCAAAATCACCATCTTTAACTTTATTTGGTTCTCCCAAATCTGCATATAGATAACTGAAATCACATTCACAATAATACCATTATTTGTTCTGTACTATTTTCCTTTAAAAAGTACGGGTATCTGTTACATGGTCCTTCACAACTCTTTTCCCAATCAAGTTTTGACTTTATGGGTATTCTAGAGAAATCTCTTACGTGGTCCTAGAGTCTTCTCAAAGATTTGGGCATTGATGCTAACAATTTTTTTTTTTTTTTTTTTTTTTTTTCTGACTTCTGACTTGGGACTAACCAAAGAGAGAATCTTTTTGATCTGGCCTTTATAGCTGAGTAAAAAACCATCAAGATCAAAATCAAAGTATTTGGTGCATGCCCTTTAAAAGCTAAATGTACAGTGCTTCTCCGTAAGCATATAATGCCGTCTTTCAGGCCTTATTTAACACCGTTTTTGGATTGGTGGAAGGAGGAAAGAAAGAAAGCCATTTTCTCTTATTTGGTTGTAAGGAAGGAAAGAGAGGAGTGAGTTTTGTCTGAGCTTAAAATTTGATGTCCTCCCATATTGAGTGGAAATGGGAGGAAAAGTATCCCACAAATGCTGTTTTATATTGTCAAAGAACTATATTATCCATACACTCATTGTTTTTTATTATTACTTGTTGGGTCCGGTTAATGTATGTCTTTAGAGTATATATTAACAAATCCGATTTTAGAAAATTTTAATTGAGAATTGAAAAAACTGTCAAAATCTTTTCAATTATCAATAAAACTTTTTCAAAAAATGATATATTATTGTAGACACACGTGAGTAAAATCCTTGCTTGCCCACTTTGACTTTTTTGCATAACTTTAAAACCCGGACTAACCTATTCGGTTGGATTGGTATCAAACCCACACAAACTGATGAGGACAAATTTGAGCACTTAGGGATCTAAGTGGATGTGACTTGTTGAGATTGAGGAACCAAGAATTGATGGCTCTAATATGATGTTAAATAAATGGAAGAAACAAAAAATTGTAGAGACTAGAGTGCGGAAGAGAGAAAGATAAGAGATAGATACAAAGAATTACGTAGTTTGGCTTTGACAATCTATGTCTCCAGCGTAAATCTCTAATGGCTACAAATGCTATTATATGATGAAGTGTGTAATACATGGAGCCCTAATATCGTTTAGGGACCACTATATTCTACCTGGGTTTGTGATATAACCGTCTTTGCATATGCTATATGTTTTTTCATATAATTTGTTAAAATATTTCAAAAGTACTGATGGGCGACAACATTTACACAAACTTTGCAAAAAAAAAAAAAAATTACATTATTCACACTGCACCAAGTGTTGAACCTTGGAACCTTGGCCCATCCCCTCTGAGCAAAGAAACTGAGCTAAAAACAACTCCTTAGAAAAAAAAATTAAAAAGGGAAAAATGTCGATGGTCCCCCAATTATATATTGTTGCCGGCGGTTCTTATAAATACTTAAATTCGAAATCTGGGTTTCCAATATGTTTTTAGTAGCCAACCAGTAAGAAAGGCCAATTGCCCTATTTGCCTCAATTAAATTTTCTCATAAGTCTTGCTCTTAGTTACCACAAAGCCAATTGTCAAGAAGATCAATCTGTAGACAAATAGTTCTCTTTGTCTATGCAGAAGAATCAGATGAATGTACGTACGTAGATTCAAATCATGGGGATCTAAAAAAAATGGTACCAATTTTTACAGGTGTCAACCATGCCTTAGGGTAGGGTGAATGTCACATGCATTTAGAAAGTATGGGCCTCTCGTCCCATATTTGGAACAATGCATTCAATATTATCTCCCATAAATGAAAAAGAAAAAAATGTGACCCCCCAATACCAATAGTCAAGGCAGGTAGGGGACCCCAAACCCTATCTATTATGGGTCATTTTAGCATGGGCTGCTCCCCTATCCCCACACCATTTCTTGTGAGTCAGTTGCAATCACCACCAAACCCCGCACTGCATTGCACCTAGCAGCTGCTAGAGCCACTACCATAATATATTCCAAACACATCCTTATGGGTCATTTCTCCCCCACCACCCTAGCTGTCTTTCAGTTAATTATGGTCGATGGTGTTGAAAACACTTAAAGTGCCAACTGTTAAGTTACAAAACTATTAACAAGTTAAAATGGCATCAAAATTAATGAGTTCACAATTTGTTTCCTTAACCTGTTAGCAAAATAGTACCGAATCATGTTAGAAAGATATGACATTAATGACAACTTACCAACCAATAAGTTGTGGAAAGCATTAATTGTACAGTTTTTTTTCTGTGCCATCAATTGAAAGTAGTCTTATAAGAAGGCTACTATGAGAGCTCCTTGTTACCTTTTCTTCTTTAACCTGTGGATTATTGTTCTTTTGGATTCATTAGCTAATCAATTTGCAGGATACACTGTTAGTTTTTTGTTTGACTGCTATTAGTGAAACTTTATTCCCAGCGTTAAGGGTACAGGAATTGTGACAGAACACCAAACTAGGGATCTGCAAAAAAAGAAGATTGTGCCACCTGTACAAGCAAGTACAAATTAAGTCTGATTCAAGGAACTTAGGCTAAGCTAGAAACTTCAGTGCTTATCATTTAAAATCTTGCTTTTGATTTTTGAAGTCGAAATTTCAACAAAAAGTTTATACCCTGTCCAGCTGTCCCCTATCACTTGATGTTGAATCAGCATATATGATAAACATAATCAGGAGTCAGGACCATGAAAAATTATGACATAAAAATTGACTTATCCTTCTGTAAGGATCCAATGCAAAAATCCCATTTTATTATCTAGAAAATTCCAGTGTGACGATCTAAATAGTCCATAGAATATAAAATACATGCATTTGTGGAACAATTTCTAATGTGTGCTTGCTTAATTAGATGAAACTCATATGACAAAGTATTATGAATCTCAAATAGCTAGTTGGAAATTATATATCCCTTGAGTTACTCTTTTTCTTTCAGGTTGGCGGTGAGAGTTGAACTCTCAACTCAGGTCAACAACTTGGATTGAAATTTTCTTCTACAAGAATCAACAAGTAGCCAAAATAATATTATATTTGACCTAAAAAACTGTTTCTCTAACATGCCACCGCATCCCATAATCTCCTAATTAATCAAGCCACGCTATCATACACTGCATGCTTGCCATTTGGCTCTCGAAGATTTGAGATGCTACCTAAGCTAACTAGATCCCAAAAAATATATTAAGCATGATTTTCGAACTCACAAATCTTTGGTTATTTGGTTAGGTTTAACACGTAAACTATTACTTGCACCGAAAATTAAGAAATAAAATAAAATAAAACAAAACAAAAACTAGAAAAATGAAAACATAAGAAAGAAAAAGCATCATCCATTTCATTAATTTCTTAATAGTTCAAACTTCATTATCAATTCATGAAAGAAGATTAGATCTAGCTCTGAGCTCTCTACTTAGAAGAGAGACTCAGGCTCAAAACTCAAGAAAGGGAAAGTTTAACAAGAAAAATACACAACTTCAAAACAATAATTAACAGTGACAATTATCTTAACAATATAACACCAAATCACATATATATACTGTCATATATACGGCTGGTGCAATATGTACACTTCCAAATTCACCATCTTTCTCGTCAACATCTAGATCATTAGTCTTCTACATCAGTAGCTCATTGACCCAACCAAGATCCGGATCAGAGCAAGACCAGCCATTTTCATTGACCTTGTTGTACTCCTCATTGTTGTTGTTGGTTTCATCAGCAAAGCTCTTGCTTGAACAATCGCCACTGAAAAAATTTGCAGACCTAAAAGAAGGAGGGTTTGGTGTTGAAGGAGAAAGAATAAACTGTTGCTGATCTTCAATATTGTTGAAAGAAACATCAAGCCAAGGCACATTTGGGTTTTTAGCAGACAAAGGTGAAGAGGTTTCACTGAAATTCATACCCTCCAAGGAGCTCATTAACTCAGTTAATGCATCTTTGTAGCTCTGAACCCCATGATTATTCATCTGGGCATGCATACCACCACTGGACTCAGAACTCACAAACCGGTCAGCATAGCGAGAAATTGGAGAAAGCCCATTAATGGAACGGGGCTTCACTGGCGAGAGAGGCGGTGAAAGTGGCGGAGACAAATGAGACATACCCAATAGTGTTGAAGTCGGTGAAGAATTAGCACAGTGGCAAAACAAGCAGCAATGATTGGATGTCAATTTCTTCTTGCATGCAAGCTCAGGCGAAGAGTGATGAGAATTCAGAGGCAGAACACGAAGCTGGCGAGGTGTGTGAGCAAAGAAGCACACTTTGCGCTTGCAATTCTTCCCATCTTTGCATGCCTCAGTTCTGTACCTAGCAGGGTGAAGCCAGCACTCAAACACGCCATGAGCAAACTCACAGCTATCTCCACGGTTACACGAGCCGCGGCGATACTCAGGACACACCTGGCCCGAGTAATGAAACCTTCTGGGGTCACGGCGGCGAGCCTTTTCACCAGGGTGAGCAAAAGGGCAGTCAGTCCAGTCGTGGCTCCGGCTTCGCGTGCAGCGGCGAACCTTGAACTCGTACATGCGGAAATGGTCAGAGGAGTAAGGGTCAGAGTCTGAATCTGAACCATCAAGATTGTCACCACCAACGTTGTTGTTGGACAGGAATTTCTGGAAGAGGGTGTCATCGGAGAAGAACATGTCTGGTTCTGAGATAAGGCGGCGACTGAGGAGCTTTCTTGGTGGGATATCAATGGTTTTGAGTGAATTTTTCGAGGAGATTGGTTGGTGAGAGGTGTGGAGTTTGTGCTGTTGCTCTGCACAAATGCTGCTCATCCTGTGTGTGTATTTATGTGAGAGAAAGGACTAAAAATAATGTGTGATGTTGATGTAGAGGGGCACGAGAAGATTTGAAATATATATAGCGAGGTTAGAGAGAGAGAGAGGAAGAGAGAGAAAGAGAGTGGAGAAGCATGAGGAGGATGGTAGAGAGTTATGGGCGGTAATATGCGTGGCTGCATAGTATTTGGGATCAGCATGCAAAGATGGGTATGTGGCAGGTTGAGAATTCATAGCACACAAGACCTTGTCTATGTGTATGCTCTATGTCTCTTTGAAAATTCTGAGATGGTTTTTGGATTTGCTTTGGGTAATGGTGCCATGTTGGTGTCACTAAGGGTTTGATGACGCTTCTAACTGACTTAATGGATTGGGGTTGGGATAAATAAATAAAGGAAAATTATCATACGACGCTTTCGGATGTATACTTCCTATACGTAATATATATAATTTTATATATATATATGTACTTATTTTTATATAAGCGATATTAGATATATTATAAATTTTATTACATAAATTTTAAAAATTAAAATGTCACAAATTATAAAAAGTAATTCAAATAATCATTTATAAACTTGTTAAAGTTATATTAATTATTACCTAGTTATAAAATTTTAGTGGTTTTTAATTGGTTAGGCAATCATATTTTTCAAGAATGTCACATTTTGTACATAAGTATATAATAACATATAATATGATGTGTATGGATAGTGTATAAAAAGAGCTTGAAATAATTAAAGCCTCATAAATAAATAATATATATATATATATAGCAAAATCTAAAACACACTTTATATACATTTTATTATTTATTGTCTGACAAATGTTACATAGAGTTCCACTCCAAGTTGTTTTCTTTCTTTAATTTTTTTTTTTTTTTTTGGGTTTCTATAATATAAATTAAGATGATTAAAAAGATGATGGAACATTCCACGAACTGAAGGAACACTGATTAGGGAGTGAACAAATAATCCCTTAATAAATATGTGAAAAGGATTTGACATAATAATTATCATTTTTAACTTTTGGTTGGCGAGAAAAGTTTTAGTTTCTGCTGATACTTTCCTGAAGTGAGCTAGTTTGTCTAGCCAATCAGCTGCTTTCTATGACTTTGATAAATAGGACTCAGTTACTTATAGCAGTGATACTCTTTTTCTGTAGGGACGTTAGAGTTTTGGACTCGTGTCGTTTATTGCATTAAATAATTTTTCTTTTCTTCTTATCCGGGAAAAGAAATTGCTGTAGGGGCAATGAGAGGTTTGGAAGTTATTTCTTTTATTGCATCAACTAAGATTTAGATTTTTTTTTTCCTAATAAAAAAAATCCTTGATATTACAGAAGTTTTCATTTGTTTTAAGCGGACTTTTTCTTGTGTTGAATATAAAGCAGTGGAAGATAATAATCCTTAAACCAGATCAATATGTTTTTGTTGCTCCTAATATATATATTGTTGCCCTAAAATTTTAAAATCTTTACCTACCACATAAATTAAACTCAGCTAAGGTAGTGCACCCTGAGCTGGACCCTAGGATAGAAGACATTATGTTTTTCAAATCATATATATACTAGTTATTAACTTGTGTAATGCACGAGATCGTTCAATATAAATTAAAAGTATTTATTTTGCTTAAAAGTCTATGACTTGACTTTAAAAAAAAAATGTATAACTTGAAAATGAATAAAAATAAGTAATTTTTTATTCAATACAATGGTTTAGAACAATTCTTTTTCTTCCATATCACTGGTTTCACATAATACATCCCGGCTTGAGCTATTCTATGGTGATAACTTCATACAATACTCAACTGCAATTATCCACCATCAATCTAATCTATGTTATCTTGATAGTAAATCTATAAATTGCATTCTCACATCCTCCATCATTTAGAAGGTAACTGAAATAATGATTGTATGTAATGTATAAATTTTATTCTTTTACAATATAAAATTCTTAAAATAATTAAAATAAAATCTAATTTTCTTTAAATTTTTTGAAATAGTATTTTAAATTTCTTAAAACTTAGTAAATAGAATTTCTATTTTACCTAAAAGTGAACTATCACAATTAATGAGAATTTAACCATATTTTGCAAAGAGAAGATAACCACGGGCCCAATTTTTATCTTATAGTATATGATGTTATAGTTAGATCCGTATCATGTGTAATACGTTAGTCTATTATGATAGTTCCAAATAATATCCTAATACCTATCTATATGAGTATTCTTTTTAATGATGCCATAAAGGATGGAGTTTAATAGAAGTCATTTACCATCCAATGTATCCAATAATTTTTTTTAAAAATGTAATTTCAAGTCTTTTAATTGTAATTTTTTTTTAATCACAAAATAGACTCTATCTAAACTCTAAAGGAAAGCATTCGGAATGATCACATTATTGATACCATATCATGATGGTTGCAAATGGTAATATTACTATTTATGATTAATAGATGAAGAATGAAACCGTGAATTAACAATTTTAAAATTCAAATACCAAGTTTAAATATAACAACACATATACAGAAGACTCCAAATATTGGAACATATTTCTTTTGTCATTTTCATTTCAATCAAAACCAAAGTTTTAAAGATAATTCCAATTCAATTAAACCTAATACATTCCATTGTTATTGATTCCGTTCTGTTCCGGCCGGAATTTTTCGTTTCGGTATGCAAACCGGTACCAAAATACCCTACGTTCCACCTCGGGTCAGATTTCAGGCAATTTCAGGCCATTCTGGTCATTCCGGACAATTCCGGCCAATTCCGGCCAAAATACATATTTCGGCCGGTACCAGATGTTGGCTTAAAAAAAAAAAAAAAAAAAAAATCTTACCTCCTCCTTCTTCTTCTTCTGGGTTTCAGACCATTCTTCTTCTTGTTTTCTTTTTTTCCTTCTTCTTCTTCTTGTTTTTTTCTTCTTCTTCTGGTGGGTTTCGAACCCATCTTCTTCTTCTTTTCTTCAAGTGGGTTTCGGTCCTGCCTCCTTTTCGTTTTTTATTTGTGTGCTCACTGTGTTGTACAGGTAAATGACTAAATGGAGATGTGCTTTGACCGTCAGCCTCCTTTACGCTTCCTTTAATGCTATGTCTTTGTTTTAATTTTTTTTGTTTGTTACTTTGTTTTGCTAGCCTACGTGATGCTCTTGTCACTTGTCTTAAAATTTGAATTTTTTCTTTGTTATGTTTTTGTGAGCCCCACAAAACTAACAATAAAAATAGAATGTTCAGCCTTATTCCACTTACTAATATTAACTCTGGTTTTTTTTTAATCATATTATTACTCTTATTATATTTTATAATGATTGAACTAATTCCTATTATTATTATTATTATTATTATTTTGGCTTAAAGATTACATATTAGTTGAAATATGTATTTATAACTTCTTTAAAACTCTTAATAATTTATATAGGTTTTTTTTTTATTAATAATATATATTTTTTATTATAAAATAGCAATAATTCTAAAACACCCTGAAACGGTACGCCGAAATAAGTCGGTACCGAAACATTCCGTTCCAATAGGCAAACCGAAACAGGGTCCGAAACGGTATTCAAAACATTGATACATACACATGAACGTAAAGAATTCCAAAAATAAAAACAAAAATCTCTAAAAGCCCTTGCCTAATACAATCACTATTTTTTTTTTTTTTTTAGATTGTGTGTTCTTTAGTTCTTTTTCCTTTTATGTTTCATCAAATTTTTCTAATTGACCAAAATATCTCTCATATATATTAACATTAAAGTTGATAAGAAAACTTTACATACTTTTTGTTTTGGATGCCCTTCAAGAACCAAAATCAATGCAAGAGACTGTACAGTAGGGTAGTGTTGGAAGAATAATTTCAAAAAAAAAAAAAAACTATTTAAAATGTAATATCAAATTTTGTTTTGAAGGCGCTTCAAGAACCAAAATCAATGCAAAAGACTGTACAACAGAGTAGTGTTGGAAGAATAATTCCAAAAAAAAAGAATTATTTAAAATATAGTATAGGAATGAAAAGCCCAATTGAAATTGTAACAAATAATCCCTAAAAGAACTATTTATAATATAATTTAGGGTTATAGATTCCTAATCAAATTTGGTTAGGGTTATGGATAACTAATCAAATTTGGTTATATAATTTTTTTTTAAAGGATGATATGTTGATAGAGTCCATTTGATATAAAATGTAAATCCTATTGAAATTAGAAATGATATATATATATATATATATATATATAATATATATATATATTGTTGAGTCTCATTTGATATAATTATAGAGTTTAATCCTATTGAAAATATAATTTCTAATCAATGTTAATATAAAAAAATGAAAAAAAGAAGAGCAAGAAAACGAGATTGATAGATATAAGGAAATATGATAGATTTTTTTTTATTTATAAAAATGTCATCTACATAGAAATTATCAAATTAATGGAGATATATTTCTTTTTTTGGGGATATATATATATATATATATTATATATATATATATTAATGGAATTATTATATAGTTTCTTAGGATTACCTAAAAATTTCCTGATTAGGTGATAATTTAGGTCTCCTTTAAGTATAGTGGTTGTATGGCACCAAACAGCAAAATTTAATTTTAAAAAAAATTTAATAAAATTTCTGTAATTTGGTGCTATAAATCGAATCAAATCAAATTAAAACATATAAATAAAAAATGCTGATGTGGAAAATTGTGGAGAGGTCAACCAAAAGTCCAATGTTTCAATTATATATACACTAGTCGCTAAGTCTACTTGTTTGTGAGATAGATATAAATAATTTTATAAAAAATTTAAAAAACTACACCATTGCATGATTTGCTCTTGTATGACTTCTGTAAGTGCACAATTTGTACCCGCTCCAATCACTAGATGGATTCAGGCTCAAAGAGCCTTATACAATAAAATTTGTAGAGTGTGGGCTTGAAACCTAGACTATGGATATTGGATAAAGAGAAAAAACAGGCTAGATTGCCGTTATCTGCATATTCAATAGATGAAGATGGCAGAGAAACTCTCCTCAGACGTAACCGAGGACCACTTGTATTGCCTTTCTTTCTTTAAGAAAATATATTGCAATTACAATTCAAGTATTCAACCCTTTCTCTCTCTTTTTCTTCTTCTTTTTCCTTCCCCCCTTTTTTCTACCTCTCTTGTTCTCTTATATCCCTCTTATCTTTCCTTTCTTCTTCCACGTGTAACACATATCTTCCAATTAGATACTTGTCCCATCCAACATTTTCTTGAAATCTTCAAACACTAGCTGGAAAGCTGAGCATTATTGTTCAGAGGTCATTTCTCCATTAATGTGGCCAGGGAGGGAGGTGCAGGTCTTTAATGCGGTGGTAGCAGCCTTTTCCTCTCTGATATTTCTCATACGTTCTTCCTTCCAATAACTGTGTGGATTACGCCTTTACCTAATAGATTTTTCGAAACTCTCTCTCCAAACACATTGGCATGTCCTATAACCTTTACTTGACCCATCCGAGGAGATACTCCTCCTTGGACAGATTCTCTAACCCTTTTAGCATGATCTGGCTTGCGGGCCTCAAAGGCTCCGCTTGGACAGGCTTACTCCACCAAATCAGGCTCAAGGCCCAAATGCATATTTTAATTATTTTACCCCCACAACTTCAATTTGTGTTACAATTTGATTAAGAAGTTGTTGCTTGAGCTTACAATGGGTTACAAAAAAATTGTCAGATAATTTCAAATACAGCAAAAAAAAAAAAAAAAGTCAAAAATTTGAATATTAAAACTTCTGAAAGATTAAAATATATTAAAGAATCAAATGATTCACGACTTAAAAATTATTGAAAAAAAAAGCCTAAATTGTTGGGATAAAAGGTCCAAGATATGTTTTTTGGGCCATAGGCTTAATCCGAGGACGCTTACTTGTCCAAGGACGGATTAAAGATAACAATGATATCAAATTTACGAACCCAAGAGAAAATATGGCGAACGGAGTGAATGTAGATAATCCGAGGAGTACATCCTCGACTAAGTGAAGTAAGGATCAGGTGGTACGTCATATTGACTAGAATGATATTTTAGAAAGTCTTGGGGATGAAGACATGTTTCATAAGGGCACAGAAAACAAGGGAGGTTGGGAAATATCTCATAGAAAGCTGCTGCCATCACATTGAATGCTCTGTACCTAAGTCTCTGGCCGCATTAATGAGGAAGTGATATCTGAACAATAATTCTTAGCCTTACAGCTATTATCTAAAGATTTCAAGAACGTGCTGATGAGACAAGTATCCATATTAGTAGTCTAGATCTACATGTGGAGAGCAGGGATGAAGGGGGGAATGAAGTATAAGAAGTAAGAAGGCACCGGAGAAGAGGGGATCGATGGAGAGAAAGAAGAAGACAGCAGACTAGACATTGGTAATTAATCTTTAGGTGAGGAGAAATATAAGCACCTGGTCCTCGGCTTGAATTCGAGGATAAATTTCATCATATAAACTCATTCATCATTATTGTTTTGTAATCTTGGGCTATTGTCGTTACCGTGTAAGCTCATTAGAAACAAGGTTTTTGACCCATACTCCATAAATTTATTGTTTTGGGTTCTTTGGGCCTATACCCTCATTCTTGTTGGGCCTAGGCACAAATTACGTCCTTAAAATTGGTATCGTTTGTGGGAAATCTTGGGTTTTTAGTGAGTTTGAAGTCTATTTATGGCAAATTCAGGTCCATACCAGGTAGAGTCTAGGGGGTCCCGGCGTCAAGATGATTTCCATAATCCTGAACAAGGTGGAGATCGGGAGGAAAGTGTACATACCACCCATACAAGCAAGAGTCAGTCACGAGGTAGAAGTAGAGTCTCCCATGAAGAGCATGTCAGGGCCATGCAATTGAAAATTGACCGTTTAAAGAGAAAGTTACGTCACGAATGATGGAGGCAGATTCAGTCCATCTCTGACTCTTCTTCTGGTGAGAATGAGAATGAGGAGGATAGCTATAGGCCAAGGTCAAGAACTCCCCCTGGTGAGTCTTACTCGTATGAAGAGAGTAGCCCCCATAACCGCAGGAATAGGAATTCATCTAGTAGGGGCTTAGGAATTGATGCTATGAGTAGGATATTGAATCAAATTTCCAAGTCACCCTTCACACGTAAGATTGAAGGGGGAAAACTTCCTCGGCGTTTCACTCAGCCAACGTTCACCATGTATAATGGTTAAACTAACCCTGTGGAACATGTAAGCCATTTCAACCAGAGGATGGCTGTGCACTCCAAGAATGAGGTGTTGATGTGCAAGGTTTTCCCATCCAGTTTGGGGCCTGTCGTGATGAGGTGGTTTGATGGCCTAGGATCAGGGTCTATTAATTCCTTTAAGGAACTTACTCGAGCATTTGGATCTCGTTTCATTACATGAAGTAGAGTTCCTCAGCCTTTGGATTTTTTGTTGTCTATGGCCATGCGAGAGGGTGAAACCTCAAAATGTATACAGATAGATATTGTGAGATGTTCAATGAGATTGATGGGAATTTTGATGATGTGGCCATTAGAACTTTCAAGGTTGGCTTGCCAGCCCAGTATGGTTTGAGGAAGTCCTTAACTGGGAAACTAGTTAGTAATGTGCGCTAGCTTATGGACCAGATTGATAAGTATATGCAGGTTGAGGAGAACCAGCAGTTAGGTAAAGGAAAGGCAAATGTGGTCTCTCAAGATAGGAGGGACTTTAGGTCGGATAGATACAATGATAATCGTCCTTGGCGAGACTTCACTAGGCAGACTGGGGCTGGTATTATGCCACAAGCTGTTAACACGGTGTTCCGAGAGCCAGTTCATCAAATTCTGGAGAAAATCAAGAATGAACCATACTTTAAATGGCCTAACAAGATGAATGGAGACCTTGCAAGACATAATCAGAACCTTCATTGTCAGTACCACCAGAAGCGCGGACATACCACCAAGAACTGCAAAAATTCGTGGTATCATTTGGAACAATTGGTTAAGGAGGGAAGGTTGCAACAATTTCGATATAGGCCCAATGGGCAAGTCGGTCATACAGGCTCAGGTACTAAGGGGAACACCTCTTTGAGGCCTCCGTTGGGCACCATTAATGTCATTTTTACGACTCCTGGAAAGGTGGATTCGTGTCCTTCCCGGGTAATGACTGGCTTGGCCACTATCCAAGAACTCTAATCACAGGCCGAAGAGAGCTAAGGTTGCACTGCAACTAGCATTGAGTTTCTCGGAAAAGGATAAGTTTGGAACTATATAGCCATATGATGATACTCCGGTGGTCACACTCAGGATAGGGGGTGTGACGTGAGACGTGTTATGGTGGATCAAGTTAGTGGGGTAGAAATTATGTATCTCGACTTGTGTAGAGGTTTAGGATTAAAACCAGAAGATTTGACTAGTTATGATTCACCTCTAGTAGGTTTCGATGGGAAGATGGTTATACCAATGGGACAGGTCAAGTTACCGGTACAAACAGGGTTAGAAGTTGTAGAAGTCAACTTCATAGTGGTGGATGCATATTCTCCATACACAACCATTGTGACGAGACCTTGGCTTCATGCCATAGGGGCTGTCCCTTCCACTTTGCATTTGAAGGTGAAATATCCATTTGGAGATTAGGTTGAAGATTTGATCTAAAGCCAGTCTACGGCAAGACAATGTATGGTGGCTGTAATTAGACATCAGTCTTGAGTAGGGTCCTCAGCATCAGATGATCATGGTTTGTAGCCATGAAAGGAGTTGAGATTATCAGGGGGTCTATCGGTGGAAGAAGAATGTGAAGCTTTAGAGCGAGTTGCTATAGGTGATGATAAAGAAAAATATTTTCAGGTAGGCACTCAGCTGCCTCTTCAGGAGAAAGAGGAATTGGTGAAGTTCCTTAAGGGAAACCTTGATGTTTTTGCTTGGAATACTTATGAGGCCCCGAGGGTCGATCCGAGTTTCATTTGTTATCATTTGAATGTCAACCCTGCTGTGGTACCAAGGAAGCAACTACCTCGGCAATCATCTAAAGAGCATTTTGAAGTTGTCAAAGTAGAAGTAATTAAGCTCAAGAAGGCAGAAGCTATCAAAGAGGTGTTTTAACCTGACTGATTGGCTAATACGGTTGTGGTTAAGAAGAAGAATGGCAAATGGCGGGTGTGCGTAGACTTTACTGATTTGAATAAAGCGTGTCCCAAAGATCCTTTCCCTATGCCTTGTATTGACCAATTGGTGGATGTCACGACTGGGCATCCTCGGATGAGTTTCCTAGATGCTTTTCAAGGTTATCACCAAATACCTTTGGTTTTGGACGATCAAGAGAAAACAGCCTTCGTCACTCCTACTGGAAACTATCATTATAAGGTAATACCTTTCGGTTTGAAGAATGCAGGGGCTACTTACTAAAAGATGATGACTAGGATATTCAAGTCACAGTTGGGGAAGAGCGTTGAAGTTTATGTGGATGACATGATGGTAGAAAGTAAGATGGTGTCTGAGCATGTTGGGAATCTTGAAAATGTCTTTGAGACACTAAGGAAGTATAAGTTGCGCCTAAATGCTTTCAAATGCTCTTTTGGCGTGGGATCTGGTAAATTTCTAGGCTTCATGGTTACATATCGTGGAATCGAAGTTAATCCTGATCAAGTTAAGGCAATTAACAGTTTACAGCCATCTCGTAATCCTAAGGAAGTTCAAAGATTGACAGGAATGATGGCTGCTTTAAATCGGTTTATTTCTTGGTTTGCAGACAGATGTAGGCCTTTCTTCTAGTTGCTAAATAAGTGGAAGGGATTTGAATGGACTGAGAAGTGTGTTTTGGCTTTTCAACAGCTCAAAGAATATCTTTCTTGGCCACCTATTATGTCTAGGCTTGAGGTAGATGAGGTATTGTTTGCTTATATCACTGTAGTTTCCCATGCTGTTAGCTTGGAACTAATAAGGGTTGACAATGGTGTTTAGAGGCCAGTCTATTATGTAAGTAAGTCGTTGCATGAAGCTGAGATCAACTACTTACTGCTGGAAAAACCCATTTTGGCGGTGGTGCATGCCACGCAAAAGCTACCCTATTACTTCTAGTCTCACATAGTTGTGGTCCTAACCCAACTCCCGTTCAGGTCTCTACTTCGGAGCGCTGATTATACGAAAATGATTGCCAAGTAGAGAATAATTCTAGGGGCTTTGATATAAAGTATATGCCACGCACCTCTATAAAAGGTCAGGTCATTGCTAACTTGGTAGCCGAGTTCGCTGAGCCTTCATTAGAAGAACATACAAAAAGATCAGACATGGATGAAAAATTAGTTGGCATGATCTCCCTGAAGGAATCTCTATCGTGGAAGGTGTACGTGGATGGTACAGCAAATCAAAGAGGATCTGGAGTGGGGCTGGTTATAATCTCTCCAGATAAGATCGTCATTGAAAAGTCCTTAAGAATGGGTTTTTTGGCCACGAATAATAAAGTTGAGTACGAAGCCCTGCTAATAGGGATGACTATGGTTTAGAAAATGGGAGGGAAGAACATGGAGATGTTTTAGGACTCAAGGTTGGTTGTAGGCTAGGTGGAAGGGGAGCTCGAAGCTAGAGACTCGAGAATGCAGGAATATTTAAGTCAAGTTAGATGGTTGCAATCAAATTTTGAATATTTCACTTTAGTGCAAATTTCCAAAAACAGGAACACTCATGCCGACTCTCTAGCCACTTTGGCAACATCCTTGACACAGAGTTTACCTCGAGTTATTTTAGTGGAAGATTTGTATACGCCTACTAAGATAAATGTAGACGTAGTCTATGTTCATCAGATCAAAATGGGACCTAGTTGGATGGACCTCGTTGTGTTGTATCTTAAAGAGAGTATCTTACCTGAGGAAAAGTCTGAAGCTGAAAAAGTACGTAGGAAGGCTCCTCGATTTTGGCTGTTCGAGGATCAAAAGTTGTACAAGTGTTCTTTTTCTAGACCATATCTGCTATGTATGCACCCTGAAGCAACAGAGTTGCTTCTAATAGAATTGCATGAGGGAATTTGTGAAAGTCATACAGGGGGAAGATCTTTGTCTCATAAAGCTCTTACTCAAGGATATTGGTGGCCTAATATGCAGAAGGAAGCACTGGAGTATGTAAAAAAGTGTGACCAATGTCAGAGGTTTGCTCTCAATATTCATCAACCCAGAGGAGTTCTCAATCCTCTATCCAGTCCTTGGCCTTTCTCTCAATGGAGTTTGGATATTGTAGGACCCTTCCCCAAGGCAGTAAGGAATAAGAGATTGCTGATCGGCACAGATTACTTTACTAAATGGGTTAAAACTGAGCCACTATCAAATATCAGAGATCTGGATGCAAGAAGATTTGTCTGGAAAAATATTGTCACCTGGTTTGGAATTTCCCATACCTTTATCTTGGATAATGATGTTCAGTTTGATAGTAAGGCATTTAGAAGATATTGTTGTGATCTGGGTATTACAAATAGATATTTCACTCTGGCTTATCCGCAAGGGAATGGATAGACTGAGGCTATTAATAAGGTAATTGTTAATGGGCTTAAGAAGAGGTTGGATGATGCTAAGGGAGATGGGTGGAAGAGCTACCACATGTCCTTTCGACCTACAGAACTATACCTTATAGGTCCACTAGAGAGACTCCTTTTTCAATGACTTATGGGGCTAAAGCCGTAATTCCTCTAGAGACGGGTTTCCCAAATCTGAGGTCGAGCTCTTTTAGTCAGAACAACAATGATGGATTGTTAGAGAAAAGTCTGGATTTGGTTGAAGAACGAAGAGAAAATGCTATGGTTCAGCTAGCATACTACTACCACAAGCTTAAACAAGCTTATGACTCAAACGTGAAGCTAAGACCACTGACGCTATAGGATTTAGTGTTAAGGAAAGTTTTAGGCACGGCAAAAAATCCAGCTTGGGGAAGACTAGGACCAAACTGGGAAGGGCCATATTGCATCACCTTAGTAGTTGGAATTGGGGCCTATTATCTTGAAGATCTGGAAGAAAAGGTTGTACCACGTCCTTAGAATGTAAATAACCTGCGAATGTATTATTATTATTAATGAAATATTTTTCAGTTCTATATAGCCTATTACTTTATGCGTTCCATTTATTGTTTCTCTAAGAATCAAATAGAACCTTGGCTATGCTTGGCTCTTCAGACCATATACCTTGGAAAAATTGATATCTTCCATTGTTTCTCTAAGAATCAAATAGAACATTGGCTATGCCTGGCTCCTCGGACCACATACCTTGGGAAAATTAATATCTTCCATTGTTTCTCTAAGAATCAAAAGGAACCTTAGTTGTGCTTGGCTCCTCGGACCACATACCTTGAGAAAATTGATATCTTCCATTATTTCTAAGTGTCAAACATAACCTTGGTTATGCCTGGCTTTTCGGACCATATACCTTGTGAAAATTGATATCATCCAACATTTTTCTAGGTGTTGAACAAACCCTTAGTTATGTTTGATTCCTCGGATCACCTACTTTAGGTAAAGTAACACTTCAAGTTAGTTCTCTAAATATTGAAGTTCATATTGATCATGGTTTGTCCCTTTGATTGGATATATTGGGGATTCTCATTACAGTGATCTGGATAATTGAAAGTTCATGAGCATCACTTAAAGCATTTGTAAGCATGACATGTATATATTTGTGATTTAGACATTATTGTTGACTTAGTAATTTTTTATTCTATTAGATACATGGGAGGGTTTTATTCCTTATGCTGACAACAAAGTGGGGAATGTCTTATTATCCCCCTAGTTAAGTATTAAAAAAGAAGAAGAGGCAATTACACTAAGAAAGGATGTAAACGTAACTGTCACGAATAAGGAGCTTATAATTTTCATTGATTTAATTCTTGATAAGAGATAATTTGCTTACAAAATCTAATTATATAGTTACAAAAGCAAAGGGAATTCACTTAAAAAAAATAAAAAAAATAAAAACCTTAGGAGTCTAAACCTTGGATGCAAGGGCAGGGTCATCTTTCTTGTTTGATTTAGGAGGGGGGTCATCTTCCTTGGCCTCCACCTCTTTCATTTCAGCGGCTTCCTTGGCTTTGGCATCCTTCTTGGCTTTGGCAGTTTCTTTGGCTTTGGCATCATCCTTAGCCTTGGCAGCATCTTTGGCTTCTGAGGGGGTCTTAACTTCTTTTCCTTTGCCTTTATCTTCGCTCACTTCACCTTTTTGACCTTCATCACTGGTCTGGGAGGATCCTTTAGAGGCTTCGGGGGTCGGAGTAAGACCCTGCGCAGCCAAGGGTTGTATTGAAGATTCTGGGATAATGGCGAGGGTAACCGGCATCTCACGAATATGAGGATGGTAATACATTTTCCTTGGTTGCCTAAACTCCAAGGAGGCAGAGATCCCTACAAGGTCAAGGGCTTTCTCCAAAGTCTCCTTGCAGTAATCCCTACATACCTCGGCCAGCTCCTCAACTAGCCGGATCTTAGTTTCTTATATCCCACGGGTGTAGGATGCTTGTATTGCTGCCACCGCAGTTTCCTCGATTGCCCGAGCAGCAGCTTTGGCTTTCTCCAGCTCAGCCTTAAGGTCCAGAACCATTTTTTGCTGAGTGGAGAGGTCTATCTCTTTGAGATGGAGTTGTTTGCGTTGATCTTCAGCCTGCCTCTGTGCACTCTCTATGCCAGATTCAGCACTTTTTCACCTTCTCTCCTCAGCAATCAATTTGTCAGCTAATTCCTTTTTCTCTTCCTGCAAAGTCTTCAGGGCCTTGATGGTCTCGGTGTGGGCTTGGATCTCGGTGTTGGTCTCCTTCTTAGCGTCCTTGATCCACTCCTCAGCAACGAAGACTTCCTGGATAGCTTGCATAAGAATAGTAAAGCTTCCATAAAAAGAAAAAAAAAGAAGCTAAAGATAAAACAAAAATAATATAATGATAAAAAGTGTCTTAGCATTTATCGAACTAATATGATGGTGGGATTTACCATAGCAAGGTCCCTCTTCAGCAACAGGAAGAGGTCTGACTGCCTCATATGCTTCAGTGCGTCCATGTCCTTTGGTAGGAGTAGAGGTTGCTCCAAGGCTTTAGCGATATAAGCTGAATGCCCTTTTTGAAATTCTCTAATGGAGGCCTTCAATGGGATGGCAGCCCCCTCTACCTCCAGCTGAGGAGCCCAAACGCGTTGTTGGTGCACCCGGGAGCAGTTGTCTCCTCCCTATTATTTGTAGGAGTAACTTTGGCCTTTCTCTGTTGTTTGGCCCCCTTTGGGGGAACCACTTCTCCCTCCTCCAGTTTCTGCTCCTTCATTTTCTTCTTCAGGTTATCCATAGGGAGCAGGCTAGTTACGGTTGTGGTTGTGGGAGGGGGAAGGTTGGATGGAAGGGTGGGTGGAAGTTGAGTTTTTGGGGCCTCTTTGGATGACGACCCTTTCTGCCAGCTGGCCATTATTTCCTTTAAGACCCTGAAAATAATTTTGCATCAATAATTGAAAATAGCTTCATTAGCATCAAGATGTGATGAAAATTAAAAAGTAATACTTTTTGCGAGGTTCTGCATATCCCTCCTAGGCTGTTTTTGTGAACAACAATCTATATTATGAGTAAATGATGCATTTGGAATATAGGTTATAAATTCAAGGTGTTTAAATCTTTAATGGATCATGCCATATTTTGACCAATATTCTTTTTTAACCGTACACCTTCAATAAATCTCATTTTAGAAATTATTTTCTTATTTTATTCCGGCATATATTTTAATTGACCCAAACTTTCTAAGCCAACTACATTTTTATTCCTCTTGAGAATCCTTTGTTGCGATCATATCCCAATAAATTATAGTGATGAAGATCTAATTAATTAAGTTCCAAAAATTCAAGCTTATATAGTAACTAAGCTTTTCAAAGTTTCCACCAAACTCTATAGCTTCAAAGAGTTCCAATATAGTTACTTGTAGTATAAAAAGTATGATGTATTTATGAACATAATGAAACAAAAAAGGAAAAAAAGAAAAGAAAAAAAAAGAAAAAAAGATAGAGTTAAATAACCTTGGAGAGGAAAATAGAACTTGGAGCTTTCATTGTAGGCATCCTTAAAGTATCCACACAATCTAGACTGGTACAGTACACTCTGATGCTTCCATTATAGCTTCAATTGCTAACCCATTTCCTATCGGATTAGGATGTTGATACACCTTGAAACTTAAAAATCAATAAGCCCATTATAGAACAAAACCATCCAACTAAAAATATACACAAAAAACTAAGAATACAAAAAATATAACCTTCATCACAGATTCACAGAGAGAGCATAGTTCGAATTAGAAGTTTGAGGGACGTGGAGCAAAAATATTTATAATTTAATTTTTTTTCCCGATTAATTTTATTCCCTATGATCTAATCGCAAGTTTTAGATATACTTGAAGGTAAGCAAAAATTGCAGCAATTTTTTAGATAGACATAAAAATTGTTCTTATCAACTTTTCCTCTCCTAATCTTTGGATAAATACAAAAATTTAATTTTTCTTGTCAACTTTCCTCTATTTATTTTTGGATAGACACAAAAACTTAATGTTGATATTAACATATTTTTTCCTTCACTTTATGAATAATTGTGACATGGTGGGAAAGTTTAATTATTAAGAGTTTGAATTTGAGACAAAGAGTTTAATTAGAACTGATTTTACTTTTTTGATGGTTAGACATCTAGACATGTACTCAGTTCTCACTTCCTAAGAGATTTTTTTTTGGATAGACCCAAGAGAACAATTGTCTTTTAATATAAAAAAGAATGGTTGTACATTAAAAGAAAGAAAATTTATTCAAAATTAAACTCTTTATTATATTAAAGATAATTTGCTTGAAAATAAACTTTATTAGCGATACGTTGTTGTTGTTTTTTTGTTTTTTTGTTTTTTTTTTTTACGTGTAGTAATTAGAAAATAAGGATTAGATGGACCTAAACGCATACTTTTAAGATAAGGAGTAGATAAAATTAATTTGGATAGTAAACAAATTAAGATTTTTATTAACTTAGAAATTATAAGAGAATAAGAAGATAAGAATAAAAAAAATTATATCTATTTTTTTATAGATATGAAAAAAAATTCAATTTTACATGTAGTAACATAATTTAATATATATATATATATATAATTAAAAAAAATATATGGATTACATGGATATTTTTTACGTAGGATTATATGAAGAGTTTGTATTGTAATCAAATTAATATTAAAAATTATAGGAGGAGAAGAAGATAAGACTAAAAAAAATTATATCTATTTTTTTATAGATCTAAAAAAAATTGCAATTTTTACGTGTAGTAAAATAATATTTTAAAAAAAATATGGATTATAATATTTTAAAAAAAACATGGATTAAATGGACATTTTTTACGTAGGATTATATGAAGAGTTTGTATTGTAATCAAATTAATATTTTTATCAAATTAGAAATTATAGGAGAAGATATCTTTTATATATATATATATATATATATATATATATATATATATATATATATATTTAAAATCTAAAAAACTTTCTTTTAAAGCCACTTGGCACAACCACGATGTCTAAACCTAAATTTTATTATATAGTATATGATATAGATTAATTGTCTTAGTTTTTCTTTTGTTGAGAACATAATGTGCATGGCAGTTGGCACCTTGTTGCGTTTGTTGCTTTTGCTAAGAAGAACGATGGATATTTAAAAAAATTGATGGGTATGTCAGTTTGGATTTAAGACTGCCATAATTTCTTCTCCTCATTGTAAAAACTACAAAGAGATTATTTGGTATGAATAAAGAGACTAATTCTTATCAAATTATAGTATCTCAAGAATATTCTTTATTTGAAATGGATCTATTTTATAATTTAAATTAAAAATTAAAAATTAAAAGTTTTTTTTTTAGAATTAATTAAAAGTGTTTCTAGTATCACATTATTTAAATTTTTAAATAACGCGTACTTTAAAGTGAAATGGTAGGTCATAATTATGGGTGGTATTTTAAGAATAGACTATTAGTAAATAATGCACTGCATTTTTAATATATAATTTTTCGCTGTCTTGGTGTAATCTTATACAAAATAATAATAATAATAATAATAATAATATTATTATTATAATTATCATTTTTTTTGGGGCTGAATTATTATTATTAATTCAATGAGGAATAACCACGGTGTAACTGGAAGAAATAGAGGAGCCAAACCTGAGGGAGACTAAAGGGCGCGCGTGTGATAGGCATAATGCTAGGCATGGCTCTTCTCAATCATGGCATGGCTGCTGTGGAGACCCCTGGCCCAATCATTATGCAGAAATGGAGACCCCCTGAACATAATTTCTATAAGGTGACGTAGTGGTGAACTTTGATGCAGCCACATTCAGTTCCACCAATTCAGCAGGCATTGTGCGTGATTGTGATGAGGCGGGTTGATGTATTTGGAGGCTAAGGTGAAAATTGATTATTTTATTTTAGATACAAAATTTTTACTAATTAATACGAATTACGTAGAATTTTTTCTTTTTTTAGAAATTTTATAGATAGAAAAAGTTTGACAAGATTTTTTATACTTGTTGATGTGGCAGATTAATAGTGGTAAGTAAAAAAGTGGTGTTAGTAGGAGACTTAGATGAGAACTTAGTCAAAATTTGCAAACTCAACTCTTATTGTTACTCTTTCTTTTTAGAAGTGTAACATTAATTTACAATATTTTTTACAACAAATCCTAGGTTTTAAGTTGCTCTTTGTTTTCTATTTGAAAATATCACTATAATTATTTTTTTGTTATCAATAACAATTTACTACTTATCATTAGTTATAAAACTGTTGTGAAAAATATTACGGACGTTGCATTTTTCTCTCATTTTTATTTGATTTTTATCTGATAAAAAATATTATTTTATTTATTGATTATAAATAACCCTATTGGTTAAAATTTGTGGGCCTTTTCTTTTACTTGGAGTCTTAGGCGACTGTCTTTCTTGCTCTAACATTCAGCCGGCACTAGTCCTTAGTAAGTGCATTTATGATCACAGTTGAGTCTCCTTCAATCACCACCCAAGGCAAACCAATTTCTGCAGCAAACTTCACCGCTCGGCGACACGCTAGAGCTTCCACAACTGCTACTGATTGAGGCAGTGAAATTGGCATCGAAAGAGCACCTATAACCTCCCAGTGCCGGCTGAATGTTAGAGCAAGAAAGGTGGTCGCCTAAGGCCTCAAGTAAAAAAAAAAGGCTCCCAAAGTTTAACCAATAGGGTTATTTATAATCAATAAATAAAATAATATTTTTTTACCAGATAAAAAACAAATAAAAATGAGAAAAAAATGAAACGTCCACAATATTTTTCACAACACTTTTATAACTAATGTTAAGTAGTAGATTGTTATTGATGACAAAAAAATAATTATAGTGATATTTTCAAATAGAAAACAAAAAGCAACTTAAAACCTAGGATTTGTTTTAAAAAATATTGTGAATTAATGTTGCACTTCTAAAAATAATAATAATAATAATAAGAGTTGAGTTTACAAATTTTAACTAGTTCTCATCTAAGTCTACTACTAACACCGTTTTTTCACTTACCACTATTAATCTGCCACATCAACAAGTATGAAAAATTTTGCCAAACTTTTTCTGTCTATAAAATTTCTAAAAAAAGAAAAAATTCTACATAATTCATATTAATTAGTAGATATTTTGCATGTAAAATAAGATAATTAATTTTCGCCTTAGGCTTCCAAATACATCAAACCGCCCCTGCTAAGGACAACGGCCATCTGACCAGCTATGGAAATATTATAGAGGACATTCGTGCACTAGTTTCGGGTTTTCAATTGGTAGAATCTAATCATGTACCCGAGCTTGTAATTCAGTTGCTGATGCTCTCGCAAACAAAGCGAGCACAGTGACAGGTCTTCAGGTCTGGTTGGAGACTCCAGCAGCCCATATTACCCCTCTTGTTTTAATGGATGCTATTGTTGTAAGTGATGTTCACTAAGTTTTTAAGTTTCTGAATAAAGTCCCAGACTTACTGGTTTGGTTTCTCAACCAAAAAGAAAAAAAAAAAAGGGCGCGCTTCACATATATGCTATATCCATCTCTACATGAATCTGGTCTCGTAATTATTTCATGGCAGTTAGTTACATCACTCTAATCTCTTCAGCGTCTAACAAAGTTACAAATCTAACTATACACATTGCTGCAATTTACAATTAACACTACTCTTTAAGAAATTTAAGAAAGCAACAAACACTACTCTTTAAGAAATTTGAGGCTATGTTCGAACTCGTTTGTGTTGAGCCTCTTCATCCTTCTTGTGAGCCCACTTTAGAACTAATTAACTTCAGGCCCAGCCAACGGTGAGCTGGGCCTGCCACCTTTGCTAAGAGTACTGTGTTCAAATTCACCAAGAAGGTCTAATTATTTATTTATTTAAGAAACAATCCAAAGATTCATTAAGTAGGTTTATCAGCCATTACAAAACTACTAATATCTGATAGAACAAATTCCATCTAGACAAAAAAAGAAAAAGACTTAGCTCTCTTAGCTAATGCATCAGTAACATAGTTTCTTTGCCTAGAAATATGAGAAAAACAAAAACTCCTTAAAGAGTGAACGTAAAACGAAGTATCCTTAACTAAATGGCCAAAAGAAGATTGAATCATATAACCCTTTGTAAGAGAATTGATGACAATTTCTGAGTCCCCCTCCATAATGGAATCATGAAGACCTACTTCGTGGACAAAGAGGGCAGCATGTCGAGCTGCTAGCATTTCCAAAACTACAGCGGATGAAGGCAGAGGAATTTTCTCCAACAAAGCAACCATAACATCACCTTTATGATTTCTTATCACCACTCCTAACCCAGCTTCACTCGAATCTTGAAAGATGGCTTCATCAAAAGTTGTTTTAGAGCCATGTATGTCAGGAGGCTCCACTTCCATGAAGAGATAAAAATCTCTTAGCTTCAAGTGCAACCTAATTCAAAGGGAGAGCATTCTCCTTCACTCGGATTTTATTCCATCGAGTCCATAACAACCAAGCAGTTTCAGTAAAGAGTTCAAGTAGGTGAGGTTTGTCCCGAACCTTATCCACCAGGTTTTCAAAGGAGCACCTAGCCATTCCAGTTCAATCAATCCAGGAAAAGTCAGATTCCCAGACAGATCAAACCACTTCACACTCCCAAAGAGTATGCATAGTAGATTCAAATTATCTCGAGCATAACTTATATACATAATCACTAATGATCTTCCTCTTTATCAAGTTCTGTTTGGTTGGCAGAGCATTGGAATAAGCTTTCCACATGAAGTGTTTAATCCTCCCGGGAACCTTCAACCCCCAAATTTTCTTCCAAAAATAATTAGCTCCTTCAGAGCTAGAAGCCGAAGCTAACTCCATGTTATTTTCCTCACATAGCAATTGATATCCTTCGTTAAGCACATATGAGCCATCCCTACTACGTGGCCAATACAGAAGGTCTGGCTAGGTCGTAGCACAAAGTGGGATAGCCTTAATGTTTTGGGCTTCAGAGGGCAGAAAATTTCTGTCAATTATATCCAGGTTCCATATGTGCATCAGGGTCAATCAACATAGAAACCAAAGCATCCTTAGGCAAAGAAGACAAGGGAGATATCACATGGCCTTGTGAATCCCCTCGCAGCCAATTTGAATCATTAATCCGGGATCGGGAACCATCCCGAATCCTCCATTTTGCACCCAAAGAGATAACTTTCCTTGCATGGAGAATACTTTTCCAAGCAAAAGATCCAGATGATACTTTTGCTTCAAAAATAGAACATCTATGGAAATACTTGGCTTTAAATTCCTTATAGAAAATGGAATCGGTATTGTGAATAAGTCTCCAAACTTGCTTAGCCAACATAGCCTCATTGAATTTACATAAATCCTTAAAACCCATACCCTCCATTTTTGGCTTAAATAAAGTCTCCCATTTTTTCCAGTGAATTTTCCTACAGTCACCACAATGTCCCCACTAGAATTTATAGATTAGCATCTCAACATCTTTACAGAGGCCTACTGGTAACTTGAAGCAACTCATAGCAAACATGAGAATTGCCTACACTAGTGCTTTCAAAAAACTTCCCACCTTGCAACAATAATTTTTCTTTTCAACCTTGTAATTTTCCCCACACCCTTTCCTTAATGAAACCAAGGCTAGCCTGTCTATTTGTGCCTACCACCACTAGTAATCTCATATACTTCTCATATATATATATATATATATATATATATTTTAGTGACTCCAGGAGGGAATTTTATAGAGTTTTTAACTTCAAGAGAAACAAACTTATAAAGAAGAGAGTGGTTTTTTCTATATTAATCTGTTGGTCCGAAACTTTTCCATATAACTCCAAAATCTCTTGAATAGTTTGAATGTCACTCATTTGAGCATGAAAAAACAACAAACTATCATCAACAAAAATAAATGGGATATTTGAAGGCAATACCAACATAAAGAATACTCCCTGATCTTCTCTTCATTCACAGCTTTTTGAATGAGGCCAGTTAGACCTTCTGAGCAGAGTAAAAAAAGATAAGGTAACAATGGGTCACCTTGTCTTTATTAAAATTGTTGTTATTGTCAATGGTTATGTTGTTATCAACATGAATTCCAGCAATGTAATGCAATGAATTTGGATTGGATTGCTTTTGTAACTAGATAACCAGCACCGAAAACCAATTTTAATGTAATGGTTAAATGATGATGAGCAATATCAGTTAAGATCCCTCTAGAAACATTTTTCAAATACAATGAAAGTTCAAGTCTCTGAGATCCTTTTAATGACCTATGTTGTGTTGAAGATATATCTATATGATTTGATTGGATACATTTTTAAATAATAAATTGTTATTGATATTTTATCATGTTAGTGATGTTATGTTTAGCCTTCATCTTATGCTAGGTTATTTAACCTCCGAATAATTAAATTGGGTATTGTAGCAATATAACCCAGCTTCACATTTTCTAGTCTACAACATGTGTATATATTTTTTAACATTTTAATTTTAGCTGTTTCATAAGCATTGTAAAAAGAATATTGTATTCAGTATGTACGTAACATAAAATTTTATTCTTAAAAAATAGTACAAAGACCATATATATATATATATGAGAGAGAGAGAGAAAGAGAGACTAATTACATTCATAAGTTAATTTTTTTTTTTTTTTTAAATTTAAGATTGGCTGGCGCCTTATTTTAGGACTGCAAGTTATTGTCCAACTAATATTGTTTCTCAAGACATTCGAGGTAAGTCTATTTTGAGAAAGTATCTTTTATTAATTAACAAGTACTGTGCAACCCACACAAAGTAAGCAATACTTTTATTTATTTATGTAGAATCATGATACTTTCATTAAGGCTAATATACACTTTTGGTCCCTAAAATTTATTAACTTGTTTATGTTTATTATTGTAAGGACCAAAAATCACGTATAAGCCTAACAATAACAACGTTTTATAACTCAAGGTCCAAAAACAATGAATTTGTAGAGAGGGTATCAACAACAAAGTTTTTGACGTTCCGATCCCCCTCCATTCTTCTCTCCTCTCTTATTTATACCCTTTGCCCTTACTATCTCAACCATACACCCTCTCATCTACTCAACTCCATTTACTGACACTTGTCCATTTCCTTGTAGTCAGTAATGGAGAAAAGCAATGACTCTGTGCTTTGTACTGTTCAGGTCATTTCCACATTAATGCAACGGATAAAGCTGATACTCTCTATTCAATGCGGCTAGAAAGCTTGGTGCAAAACATTCAATGCAACATTCATAGTTATCTACCCCAACCCAATATTTGTAATATACCTCATACATTACCAATCTATCTTTTGTACTTTTTCGGACCATCCCACTTCATCCTCGGGCCCTTGACTTTTATTCTCATCTACTCCTTACGCTTCCCAATATGTCTTCGGGTCTTTAGATCTTCGGGTCCTCAGATCCTCACAATAGCCCCTTAAAACTTGGGCTATTAACCACGAATTAATAGCCAAGTTTTAACTCCTCGGATACACTTCTTACGTGCATTTTGCTTTCACACGGACAGACGTCTTTTCGCTGTCCGTGACACGCTCCTGACGCCTCGTAGTCCACGATGGATCATTTATAGTGTTAGGCGGTTCCTTATCTCCGCACCTTCTACGGCTAGATTAACATTGTACAGTTCAGATTGCGATCTCAATTATGAGTGGGAAAATTACCACCCCCCCCCCCCCTTTTTTTACCATTATAAAAGCAGACCTTGGGGCTAGCTGAGGTTCATTTTGGCATTTTGAAGGATTAAAGGAAAAAGGACATCCCGAGGAGCAGTTTTAAGCATTCTTCAGAGGTGTGTCAGCTCTCCTATTGCTTCTCCTTGATTGTTTATTTTTTCTCTTTCTATCGTAAAGTTTAATGGGTAGATACGCTAAATTAGTGAAAACGGATGAGGCAAAGACCGCTTTTAAGGCCCAATATAGGATTCTTGACGATGTAGATATTCAATATTGTAAGGAAAGAGATTGGCTAGTTGTACCCCGGCCACCCAAGTCAGTTTTAATTCCCATGATCGCTTTTATCGAAGGCAGAATGGAAATCCCCATGGGTAGGGTGACTCGGGATTTTCTTATAAACTATAGACTTACCCCAGCCCAATGTTCTCCCAATGTCCTTAGGATCCTAAGATGTGTAGATGCCCTAAATTGTAAAATGGGGACTAACTTAACTTGGCATGATGTAAACTAGGTGTACAATTGCCAAAAAAGGGAAAAAACCAAATACTACATGAAGTGTAGGGTCCCAACTGTTAGGTTGATCTCATGCTTGTCTGACTCAAGCAAAGGCATGGACGATGATTACCTCATCATCTCAGGGAATTGGCATGACGGCTTACACTGCCCTACCCAAGATGGGGTGCCAGGTAGGGTTCTCGAGGATTAACATGATACTTAGGAATATCAGTTGTCTTCTTTTATAATCTAGCATTGATTAATTCTTCCTAACAATTTTTATTCCTCACTGCAGACGACTACCACACCGCTTCAAACAAATCCTCTATGAACCATCAAGATCTGAACAGAATTCTCCGGTCGGAAATATTTTTGCACAGGGACGGTCAACTTAGAGCAGCCCACATCATTCTCAACTACACCCCTTCTACCAAACGTTTTCAAAGTCCAAAGAACATAATCCAGGCCAGGGATCTTCGTTTAGCTCGTATTGACGTTGCAGTGCCTAGCTTCTTACTACCTACACCCCCACCAGCAGGAACACAGGACGCACAACTTCCCGCCCCTCTTACAGCCAGACTACTTTACCCCCAAGAGCAATCCACTGATCTTGTGGACAAGGAAAAGACTTCAACTTCCGAGCCAAGTCGCCCCGAGGTGAAGGATAAAGACTTTGAAGTTTTTTATTGTGAAGACGCCCCTCACGACTCACAACTTCCTTCAACAAGCAATGTGGGCTTCCAAGAGAAAGAACCCGATTTTTTGGCCTTGCTACAAGCACATGCTAGCAGTTCCTCTCCTGCTGTGACCGTACCCCCTCGTCCCATCACCCCAATAGTGACACGTACCCCTCCCCCTGAGGTCGTGGACAAGAAAAGGAAAAGGGGTCAAGGTAGCAAAAATGTCCTAGAGATCGAAGAAGGAGAGAACCTCGACCTCCCTTCTAAAGATACTAGGGCGGGAAAAAACCCCTCCAAGAAGCCCGCTCATACTAGACCTTCCAAGGAAACCAGTGATCCATCAAGGAAAGCATCTGTTTGGTGCCCTAGCTTTACCCTAAGTTCAAGCAGCCTCGTTCTTGATGATGCCAATCTAAGAGATCCAAAAAAAGGGAGCTCAAGTTTGGTGGCTGAGTGTTTGGAAAAGGCCCTATGCCTTCCCGAGGACATGGCTGAACTGCGGTCTTTCCGCAAAAGAGAAGTCTTCTTGTCTTTAAAACAAGACTTGGCTAAGGTATCTTTCACAATTCTATATCATTTTATCTTTATTATTATTAAAAGCATTACTCATATGACTTTCATAATTGATGTACATTATAGGCTGTCCAGGCTTCGTTCATGGCTGAGGAATGGGTGGATCATTCCTTGGACTTAGCTAGAAAAGCTGAGAACAACGCCGAAGTCGCTGTGAGGGCTCAGAACGAAGCAGAACATAATCTGAAGGAAACCCTCATTCGACTAGCCGAAGTGGAAAAGGCTCATAAAAACGCAGAATCTGCCATGCAAAGTTATGAGTCACAGGCAAATATTGCCCTTGAAGCCTAAAACAGACTTGCTCTCAGGAAGCAAGAGAAGGCTAATGCTGAGCAAGCAGCATATGATGCCGGTATGAAGAAAGCTGCTGACAGCCTCACAGCTCAACTCAAAGGTGTTGTCTGTGCATTCTGTCTAGAAGTTTGGGGTCGGGCCTTAGACGCTACCGAAGTATCCACCGAATCTGAGCTTCGAAATCCCGACAGCATTTATTACCCTTCTGCTTTACAACTAGCACCTGCTCCTCTCAAACCAACGAGTGACTCTAGTTCCATTCCTCCTTCATCTGCAACCACTCTGGACCCAGAACCTTCTTCCATTCACTCCAAGGACAGAGAAATAGCCGAGAACCCTTCTCCTAACACCGAATTGGTGAATGAAGAAAATGAAGCTGATACGATGGAGGTGGGTCAAACAAAAAAGAAGAAGAAAGAGAAAGAACCAGAGAAGAAGAACACTAAAGAGAAACAAACAAATACTTGACATATGAACTCAAGATTTTGTTAAAAGCT
The DNA here is from genome assembly GCA_014183005.1 of Castanea mollissima. Taxonomy (NCBI): domain Eukaryota; kingdom Viridiplantae; phylum Streptophyta; class Magnoliopsida; order Fagales; family Fagaceae; genus Castanea; species Castanea mollissima. Next base: position 24,054,478 of record JACAVU010000005.1, read on the forward strand.
GTTTTAGAATTTGATGCTGTTACTTTTCTTTTTGTTGTTGCTTTTCTTTTTTCTTTTTTTGTTTGTTTGTTTGTTAAACTGAATTTAAGGAATTAATAGTTGTGCCAATGGTGCATATTATTTATTGTCAACATATCGCGATGCTCAAATATCAAATTTTTGTTTCTGCTCATTGCCGATTACAATTCCTTACTGCTAAAATAATAACTTTTCATATACACATAAAACATAACACGATCATCAACTTTGCAACGCAAGCTAGAATAATACCTATAGTACACCTTTTTGTTACCTTTTTTTTTTTTTTTAAACGGTGTTAATTTTTCTTAAACTTGTGACTCGAGGAGCCGAACAAGAACTAAGATTAAGTTAACACTTAGCTTTTCTTTAGGGGTTAATTTTTCTTAAATTGTGGCTTGAGGAGCCAGATAAGAGCTAAGATCAATTTAACACTTGGATTTTCCATAGGGTGTTAATTTTTCTTAGACTTGTGGCCCGAGGAGCCGGACAAAAGCTAAGATCAGCTTAACACTTGGATTTTCCTTAGGGTGTTAATTTTTCTTAGACTTGTGGCCTGAAGAGTCGGACAAGAGCTACGATCAGCTTAACACTTGGATATAAGTTATTCCAATTAAGAAGCACAGACTAATAAAACAAAACAGGCCTATAACTTATACAAAAGAAGGCTTTCCCTTTAATAGTAATAACGTCGTAAGTTGCTTACATTCCAGGGGCGATGAATTACTTTTCCATCTAAATCTTCTAAACGATAGGCCTTCACACCTGCTACAGACATAGTTCTATATGGTCCTTCCCAATTAGCCATAACTTACCCCAAGTAGGATTTCTTGTTGTCCCCACCACTTTTCTCAAAACCAAATCTCCTGGTACTAAAGGTCTCGACTTCACTCCTTTATCATATGTTTGCTTGAGTTTCTGTTGGTAGCTGCCCATCTTCACACTGGCTACTTCTCTTCTTTCTTCAATAGTATTCAAACTATCGCATAGCATGTCATGATTGCTCTCAACATTATACTGATCAGATCTCAAGGTGGGAAAGCCTGTCTCCAACGGGATTACCGCCTCCATTCCATATGTCATTGAAAAGGTATCTCACTTGTTAATCTTCGGGGGGTAGTACGATAAGTCCACAACACATGAGGCAACTCTTCTACCTATCTTCCTTTAGTATCGTTTAATCACTTCTTTAACCCCGCCAAAATGACCTTATTTGTAGCCTCAGCTTGACCATTTCCTTGAGGGTAGGCCGGTGTTGAATATCCATTCCTTATTCTCAGATCCCCACAATACCTATGAAAAGCTTTGCTGTCAAACTGAAGTCCATTGTTAGAAATCAAAGTATGTGGGACTCCAAAGCAAGTTACAATATTCTTCCAAATAAACTTCTTAGCGTCTGCATCCCTGATGTTAGCTAATGATTCGGCTTCCACCCACTTAGTAAAATAATCTGTGCCGAGAAAGAGCCATCTTCTATTACCAGTTGCTTGAGGAAAAGGTCCGACGATATCCAAGCCCCACTTAGCAAAAGGCCATGGGCTAGATAATGGATTTAAGACTCCCTCTGGTTGATGAATGTTTGGTGCAAACCTTTGACATTGGTCACACTTCCTTGCATACTCCTAGGAGGCCTTCTGCATATCTGGCCACTAATACCCTTGAGTCATGGCCCTATGGGCTAACGATCTTCCCCCAGCATGACTTCCACATATTCCTTTATGTAACTCTTCCAATAAAGGCTCAAGAGCTTCAGGATGCATGCAGAGCAATATGGCCCCGAGTAGGAACGTTTATACAACTTATGTTCCCCAGAATGCCAGTAACGGGGGGCACTTCTCCATACCTTCTCTGCTTCCACTTTGTCTTCGGGTAACATACCATGTTGTAAGAAGGTCACAATCGGATCCATCCAACTCGGGCCAACGTGAATGCTGTGAACCCCAACTGTCAGGATGCCAGTAAGACTAAAAGTCATCAAGTCCTCTACCATTACCGTCCGCGGTAACTTTGAGCCCAAGGATGTGGCTAACATGGCCAACGAGTCAGCACGAGCATTCTGCCCTCTCGGAATTTGTCTTACTTTGAAACTTTTAAACATGCCTAACACCCCTTTGACTTGGTCAAGATATTTTTTCATTCTTTCATCTCTTGCCTCAAATTCTCCATTAACTTGCCCGATGACTAATCTGGAATCACAATAGAGTTCCACTATTTCTCCTCCCAGATGCCTAACCATTTGAGCGCCTGCCAAGAGAGCTTCATACTCGGCCTCATTATTAGTCGCTACAAATCCTAGCCGTAGTGACTTTTCCATGACTAATTTCTCAGGGGTAATCAATACAATTCCAATCCCTGCTCCCTTTTGGTTAGATGCCCAATCCATATAAACTTCCCAAAGAAGGTCACTCCCAAGCCCAATAGACATTACGGCTAGCATAACATCTTCCTGCCTAATGCCACCTTCCGTGAATTCAACCACGAAATCGGCAAGAACCTGTCCTTTAATAGCTGTCCGGGGCATATACTTAACATCATAAGCTCCAAGCCTAGTTCCCTACTTAGCCACGCGACCAATGTAATTTGACTTCCTCATGATAGCTTGCAAAGGCAATTGGGTAAGTACCATTATCATATGGGCTTGAAAATAATATGGAAGTTTCCTTGTTGCATGTACGATGGCTAGAAAAGCCTTTTCCAAAGGTAAATATCGCCTCCCGGCCTCTTGCAAGGATTTACTAATGTAATACACCAGTTTTTGAATTCCATCGTCATTCCGTACTAGGACAGGACTTACAGCATAATCAGTATCTGCCAAATAGGCATACAACACCTCTTCCTTTTCCGGCCATGATAGTATTGGTGGATTCACCAAATATTGCTTCAAATCTTCAAAAGCAAAATTACACTCATTCGTCCACTGGAAATCTCTCCATTTATGCAAAATGTGATAAAAAGGTCGACACTTGTCCGCATATCGCGAGATAAACCGATTCAATGCCGCAAACATTCCAGTCAGCTTCTGTACCTCCTTAGGATTCTGAGGAGGATGCAACCCCAAGATAGCCTTAATTTGGTCAGGATTAACTTCAATTCCCCGTGCGTTATCATATACCCAAGAAACTTTCCCGAACTTACTCCAAAAGAACACTTGGAAGCATTCAAACACAATTTATGCCTCCTAAGGACTGAGAAGGTTTCTTGCAAGTCCCTCAAATGGTCCCCTACTTTCTTACTTTTAATTACCATGTCATCGATATATGCTTCCATATTACGCCCCAACTGCAATTCGAACATTCTAGTCACCGTTCTTTGATAAGTGGAGCCCGCATTCTTAAGACCAAAAGGCATTACTTGATAATGGTATGATAATGGTAATTGCCATTAGGAGCACGAGAAGCTGTCTTCTCTTGATCACTTAATGACATAGGTATCTGATGATAACCTTAGAAAGCATCTAGGAAACTCATCTGGGGATGCCCAACAGTTGCATCCACTAGTTGATCAATTCTTGAATAGGGAAAGGGTCTTTTGGACATGCCATATTCAGATCAATGAAATTGGCACAAACTCTCCACTTTCTGTTCTTCTTTTTAACCACAACAGTGTTAGCAAGCCACTCAAGATAAAAAAAATTTCCTAAATTGCCCCCGCTTGCTTTAACTTATTAACCTCCTTTTTCATTGCCTCAGCATGCTCTTAGGACGCACGCCTAGGAGGCTGCTTACGGGGCACTACGCTGAGACTAACATTCAAATGATGACAAATGAATTCTGGATCAATGCCGGGGACATCATAGGTCGTCCATGCAAAAACATCAATGTTATCCTTTAAGTACTCAACTAATTCCTCCTTTTTTGATACTGGTAATTGGGATTCCACCTGAAAATATCTCTCCTTACCCTCTCCTATAAATATCTTGTCCAGCTCTTCAGCGGAACCTCCATCCACATTGATACCCACCCCCCGAGTAGGTTTCTTTAATTGCTATAAAGCTTTCGGCATTGCCCCCGTTGCTGAACTTGGCCCTGTCCTAACACTTGTAGACATCAGACACTGCCTGGCTACCAACTGATTACCGTGTAATATTCCCACCATTCCTTGGATAGGATATTTCACCATTACATTCAAAGTTGAAGAAACTGCCCCCATTGCATGGAGCCAGGGCCTAGCCAAAATGGCCGTGTAAGGTGAATACGCCCTGACTACTATGAAGTTAAGCTAGACTTCTACATCCTCAACTTGTACAGGCAGCCGAATCATCCCCGCAGAATCACCGGTTTCCTATCAAAGCCTACTAACGGAGAATCGTACTGTTCCAAATCCTCATCTTTCAACTTTAAACCATTAAACAAGTCGGGATACATAATTTCTACACCACTTCTATCATTCACTAAGACTCGTTTCACGTCATATCCCCCGATACAAATAGTTACTACCAATGCATCATCATAAGGTTGACATGTCCCCTCCTTATCTTCCTCAAAAAAACCTAACACTGGCGTTGCCGAGAACCTCATTCTTTTAGCCAGTTGATTGCTTCCCTCCATGACTTCATTCCTAAAACTACTATGCATGGACATGATCCGAGAAGGATCCTCGGCTCCTCTTCTCGGCTACGCCAAAATGACGTTAATGGTGCCTAATGCTGGCCAAGGAAGATTTCCACGATACATTCTCGTACCTTGATGTCCAACTTGCCCATCCGGCCTAGACAAGAAATGATTGAGCTTTCCCGTCTTGGCTAATTGGTTCAAATGGTCACGCAACGTCCGACACTCTTCTGTGGTATGTCCCTTGTCTCGATGATAATAACAATGAAGATTTTGATTCCTCAAAGATGCATCTCCATTCATCTTGTTAGTTTGTCTAAAGTATGGTTCGTCTCGTATTTTCTCCAATATTTGATGTATAGGCTCCTTGAACAGTGAATTAATCATAGGAGTTTCAGCTGGTAATGGACGACTTGGAAAATCTCGCCTAGGCCGACTGCTTTAGTACCCCATTCCCCAAAGATCTTTCTTCTCCGGATATAGCTTTGCTTTACCTTTGCTTTGAATCTGGTCCTTCTCGACCCGTTTATACTTGTTTATACGATCCATAAGCTGATGCATGTCTATAGCTGCCTTCATTGTCAAGGACTTCCTCAATCCGTGCTCCGTAGGGAGCCCTACCTTAAAAGTTCTTACAACACATTTTCAACATCTCCGTCAATTTCATTATACATTTCCCAATACTGATCGGAATAAGTTTTGAGCGTTTCTCCTTCCTTCATCGCCATAGATAGTAATGCATCCAAGGGTTTTGGGACCCTACTACATGTTATGAACCGAGCCCTAAATGCCCTCGTTAACTCTTCAAAGGACTTTAGTGAACCTTCCGCCAAAGCATCAAACCATCGCATAGCCACTAGTCTCAAACTAGAAGGAAACATTTTACACATCAACGCTTCATTATTTGAATAAATTGCCATCTTTTGATTAAAATGACTGACGTGTTCTATAAGACCAGTCTTGCCATTATACATGGTAAATATAGGTTGAGAAAATTTGTGGGGGAGTTTTGCCTTGTTTATCCGGGTCACGAAAGGGGATTTAGAGATTTGCCTCAAAGCTTTACCTATTGCATCATTCCCCTAACCTTGGTATGACCCATTCTCATCTCGCACCTCCTCCCTCATCTTCGCCCGGGCACCTGAAGAAGTAATCAAACGTGACTCATTGGGAAGAGACTCAGATGCTTGATGATTATTTCCTCCTCGTTTTTCCCCGGAGCTATCACTAGATGAGCAAGACGGGCTCCTCCTACCACGCTTCTTGCGATCTAAGCGTTTGCGCAGATAATCTATCTCTAATTGCATTTGCTGCAACACATCATCACGAGACATCTACCTCTCAGACTGTGATCGTCGTCCAGCCACTTGATCACTGTGATACGATTCCACCACCACACTTAGGGTGTGTTTCCTTCCATCTCCGCGTTTCATGTTTATAGCTGGGTTTCCCCTTTGGGAACCTATTGATTCTTCCCTTTCCTGATTCACCTCCGCCATTCACCTTCAAACCAAAACGCCCCACTTTATTGTTCCCACAGACGGCGCCAATTATAAGGACCAAAAATCACATACAAGCCTAATAATAATAGCGTTTTATAACTCAAGGTCCAAAAACAATGAATTTGTAGAAAGGGTATCAACAACAAAGTTTTTGACGTTGTTCTCTCCTCTCTTATTTATACCCCTTGCCCTTACTATCTCAGCCATACACCTCTCATCTACTTAACCCCATTTACTGACACTTGTCCATTCCCTTGTAGTTGGTAATGGAGAGAAGTTTTGGCTCTGTGCTTTGTACTGTTCAGGTCATTTCCACATTAATGCAACGGATAAAGCTGGTACTCCCTATTCAATCCGGCCAAAAAGCTTGGTGTTAAACATTCAATGCAACGTTCATAGTTATCTACCCCAACCCAGATATTTGCAATATACCTCATACATCACCAATCTATCTTTCGTACCTTTTCGGACCATCCCACTTCATCCTTGGCCCTTGACTTTTATTCTCCTCTACTCCTTACGCTTTCTAGTATGTCTTCGGGTCTTTAGATCTTCGGGTTCTCGGATCCTCACAATTATCATTTTTTTTTTGTTGAAAAAATTATTCTACCTAAATTTTGTGAGAATGAAAATAAAATTTATCATGTATAAACATAAGGAACATAAAATATTTGACTAATATATTTGAAAAAAAAAATCAAGAATAAACATAACAATATTATGTATATGTTCATATTATCATATAAGATAGTTTGTCAAACTCTATTTCCAGGTTGTATGAGATTCTATCACTCCACCCATTTTACCAAGTAGGAGGCCTAAGCCAATTAATTTTTTTTTAAAAAAAAAACTAAAACTAAGGTTGTCAACAAGATTTTCTTTCTTCCAAGAAAATCAATGAGCATGATCACCGAAATTGAGCTAAGAACATCCAAATTTTAGGAAGCAATATTGTTACAGACTTTGTTAAACCTACAACTTGCACAATTTGAGATGAGAGGTGCAAAACAGATATTGACCCAATCAACTACTGAAAAAACTGTATTAAAACCACAACAATAAGACTCAAAACTTGCAATAGTTTGGGTGACGCTTCATTTTCTAGGCTATCTGAAAATTTACCATTCCGTCAATTTTACCAAGTAGAAAGCCTAAGCCAATTAAAGTAAAAATACTTAAACCAACGTTGTCAACAATATTTTCCTTCTTCCATAAAAATCAACGAGCATGATCACCAAAATTGAGCTAGGAGCATCCAAAATTTTACAAAGCAATATTGTCACAGACTTTGTTAAACCTTCAATTTGTGCCATTTGAGATAAGAGGTGAAAAAGTGAAATTAACCCAATCAATTACTGAAGAAATTGAATTAGAGCTGCAACAATAAGACTCAAAACTTGAGGAAGATTGGGTGGCACCTCATTTTATAGGATTTGTTGCTTGTAAGTTGTTGTCCAACTAGTATTGTTTCTCAAGATGTTTAAGGAAAGTTTATTTTGAGAAACTATCTTTTATCATTTAACTAGTGGGTAACCCACATAAAGTAAAAGATACTTTTGTTTATTTATTTAGAATTATGATACTTTCACTTAGGCCAATATACACTTTTGGTTCCTAAAATTTATCAACTTGTTTGTGTATATTATCATTTCTTTTTTTTGTTGAAAAAAATATTCTAGCTGAATTCAGTGAGAATGAAAATAAAATTATCATGTATAAACATAAGGAACATAAAATATTTGACTAATATATTTGAAAAAAAAAATCAAGAATAAACATAACAATATTATGTATATGTTCATATTATCATATAAGATAGTTTGTCAAACTCTATTTCCAGGTTGTATGAGATTCTATCACTCCACCCATTTTACCAAGTAGGAGGCCTAAGCCAATTAATTTTTTTAAAAAAAAAACTAAAACTAAGGTTGTCAACAAGATTTTCTTTCTTCCAAGAAAATCAATGAGCATGATCACCGAAATTGAGCTAAGAACATCCAATTTTAGGAAGCAATATTGTTACAGACTTTGTTAAACCTACAACTTGCACAATTTGAGATGAGAGGTGCAAAACAGATATTGACCCAATCAACTACTGAAAAAACTGTATTAAAACCACAACAATAAGACTCAAAACTTGCAATAGTTTGGGTGACGCTTCATTTTCTAGGCTATCTGAAAATTTACCATTCCGTCAATTTTACCAAGTAGAAAGCCTAAGCCATTAAAGTAAAAATACTTAAACCAACGTTGTCAACAATATTTTCCTTCTTCCATAAAAATCAACGAGCATGATCACCAAAATTGAGCTAGGAGCATCCAAAATTTTACAAAGCAATATTGTCACAGACTTTGTTAAACCTTCAATTTGTGCCATTTGAGATAAGAGGTGAAAAAGTGAAATTAACCCAATCAATTACTGAAGAAATTGAATTAGAGCTGCAACAATAAGACTCAAAACTTGAGGAAGATTGGGTGGCACCTCATTTTATAGGATTTGTTGCTTGTAAGTTGTTGTCCAACTAGTATTGTTCTCAAGATGTTTAAGGAAAGTTTATTTTGAGAAACTATCTTTTATCATTTAACTAGTGGGTAACCCACATAAAGTAAAAGATACTTTTGTTTATTTATTTAGAATTATGATACTTTCACTTAGGCCAATATACACTTTTGGTTCCTAAAATTTATCAACTTGTTTGTGTATATTATCATTTCTTTTTTTTGTTGAAAAAAATATTCTAGCTGAATTCAGTGAGAATGAAAATAAAATTTATCATGTATAAACATAAGGAATATAAAATATTTGCATATATTTTGAAAACAATCAAGAATAAACATAACAATTATTATGTATATGTTCATAGTAAGATTTAAGACAATAATATTATATAGAGTGCTGTTTATGATGTTGTCAACTTTTGTCCTAAGTTATGGACAAAATAACTCTTTTATTAGTATAAGTAATGAGTGAAAATTCATCTTCAATACGTTGTCATTTCCATATGCTTTTGGTGTTAAAAACTTTCTTCATGCTACTCTTGGTTGTTTATTTATTAGGAATAGTTAACAAATATCTTAAAAGCATTGGTTTAAAAAATATTCTTAGAAACTTTTTATGGAAAAAGAAAAAAGTAATTGATTTTTTCTTACAATTTTTAATATTTCTCATAACAATTGTATCAAAACTTTCCTAAAATTGCTTATTAATAAATGTCCTAAGGGCGCTTGTTTATTAGACCCTTAATTATAATTAGAGATTGAATCTCTTGAATGGTTAATTTCTTTACTTTATATTTTCTTTTTAAGGTTTAGGGTTTTTTTAAGTTTCTTAATAATCTAGGCAGCATCACTCGCCAATTCAATAACCTTCCTCACAGCCTGTGGTTTGACCACATCTAATTCTTAAAGAGAGATTTATACCTATTGAATCTCAACACAAATGCTTTTTTTCCATATGGTCACAAGATGCCACAATCACAACTACCTTCCCATCTTTCGGCCAAGTAGCATCCATATTCACTTTAATCTAACCCAATTTACACTTTGCAGCTCCAAATAGAGAATAATTTAATCCAATGGACTTGAGAGACGTACACATTTAATCTTTGCTTTAAAAAAAAAATTACAATAGCTATGTTTAACCTATTGGACTCATTACTAAGGCCTAAAATTCTAACATTATTTTCTTAAACTTATGATATAATTTTATAAGAATTTTATAAATGATTGTTAAAAGTTAGGCACAACTCATCATGTCATAATCACTTGCGTTTAAAGATTAAACCTTTCCTAATTAAAGGTCTAGTGGCCACTTATATTTGTTTTTGGTGCCTTTAAAGTTTAAATTGCTTATCTTGAAAACAATACTAGCTTATAGCCCCACACATATATATAGATGCATTTAATGACGAGTATCCTTGTGCTTATGCCCAACCATTTGAATTTCAAATAGCACTAGATGGCTGCACTGAAAGAAGTAAAGCTCTACCAGTACATATAAAGTTTTACCACAAGCACATTGTATTCGTTGGGCAAATATAAGTTCAATTAAGATTTGTCTCTCCTTAGTACTAGAACTAGAAGCAAGCAAGAGGGATCAACTCAAGGAAAGTTGAGTTTACCTATTTTAGCAGCTTTTCACTTCATAAGAAGTTTGATATAGGAAGTTAACCATTCTTTGTAGAAAATCAAAAATCTTTCTTTTTGTCCGAAAGCATACATAACTCCTTGATTAACTATTAGCGGTTAATGGATAAAGGAATCAGACATATGCACTAAACGTATATAATCGTCTACAAAAAAAAAATGTTTGATTTGTGACAAATGGGTTAACTATTTAATCATCTACAAGCAAACTATATGACCAAACTGACGATCATTTATGGTGATATTTGTAAATGCTACATACACAACAAATTTTGTTGACAACATTTTTCACAACATATGAGATGGTAGATTGTAATTAGTACATCACTTTTACATGAGACCACCATTGACGTTACTATTATCATGCATTAATAACAATTTGTCACCTTATTTAATTGTGGGCCAATCAAAATTGATCACTTAGCTTCAATAGATTGATCTAATAAAGTAGGATGCATCCTAAGAAACTGTTATAAATAGAGGCACCCCTAACTCATTCAAATGAGATAAACAACAAAAAATTGAGTCTAATCTTAGGTGGGTAATTTTAAATTATCCCTATTTAATATTTATGAATAATTAATAAAATTACCTTTCATAAAAAATTAATTGATACTCTTTACTGGATAAATTTTGAGTTTCAAGTTATAGCTAAACGATTGGAACCAAACTTGTGAAAAAAGTGGGACTCAAGATCTAAGTGATGTTTGGCACTTGGATTTAGCCTCCAAGTGTCAATTTGCAGTCAGAGGGAACTCTTCAAATGTCGATTGGCACTTGAATCAATCACCTTGAATATTTCGAAGTCATCCAACTCTACTGCTCTCTAATTTCAAATATTATCACTTTTTGAAATTGAAATCCAAACCGATTAGTTTGGAGAGTCTTATGCTGATCCAAAACTCATCAAAATGCCCCCCTTATAAATAGAAGGGAGATTCACAGTTCAAGGTACCACACTCCCTAGAGTTCTAGAGGAAGCTTCAAAGCATAGTCATAAAGTAGTTAGTGATCCTTTGTTTAGCAAGCAACCAAGTGTTTAGTTGTAATCCCCTCTAGACTTCTTGTAATACCCCGCATATCTTTATTTGAGGTTATTAGATATATATATATATATATATATATATATATATATATATATTATATATATATATATATATATATATATTGTGTTTGTGTGTGTGTCTATAATTGATGGGCCATAATTACTTTTGTTAGTAATTGTAGCCCACTACCCCACTAAGCCCACATCTCATATGCGTTAAATAAAGGGTAGAGGAAGAGATAAATTAGGGTTTTCATAAGAAGGGTTTCACCACTAAGGAGGCTAGGGGGTGTATTTTTTTCACTTGGATTTTAGAACACATACAATTGAAGAGACAACCAACTTTTTCAATGTATAATTTCTCACTGTTAGAAACAAAGAATTAAAGGTTTGGAGTTTTATCATGGAAAACATTAGGGATGTGAAGATTGTTTAAAGGAGTAGATTTACCCTATTATGTTAGTGCTTAAATCCTAGATTGCCTACTGTGTTTTCATTTGAAATTATATACATAAAATCCGAAGTTGCCACTATATGTATTCTAGAACAAAAGCCAAAGCTATAAAATCATGAATATGGATTTCACATTTTTTTCATTGGGACATATATATATATATATATTTTTTTTGGTGGGTGGAGGGGTCCGAGGACTGAAGAGAAATTGACCAAAGAATGGTTTGCATGTTAGTCCAAAGAATTGAGTAAGCTCCAAGGATCCAGTTAACCCAATGATGGAGGTAGAAGCATGGGCATTTAGTATCCTATGAAGAACCATGGTGGGGGTAAGGGCTATGAGAGGAAGCTTCTTGAAAGAGATACTTCTCACATCTGCATTGATTACCTTATACCAACCATATCAGCTGCATTAATGTAGAAATGACACATGAATAGTAACTTCATAGCTAGCAACCACTTCACAACTAGCAACCCTTCTACCACCTTAGCATAATTTTGATAGGACAAGTATCCAGAGAAATGCCTTAAGGCATATAGGTGGAGGGCTAAAATGCAAGGAGGGAGGATATAAAAGGAAGAGAGCATCCCAAGAATAAGGATGGATTTTTATGTACTTGAAGAAACAGAAAAATAAGGAAGTGAACAGTGTATAATTTGGTTTAGAACTTGTAATACTCATAAATAAAAAACTGATCCTCGGACTAACCCGACGAGAGCATTACTACCAATCACTACTTAAATTTCTCTTCTCTATCATTCTAATTTCTTCGGCTATATACCAGGACTTAGTTTAGAGTGACACTTGAAGTATTTTTCTCACTCTCTTAGAAATTCTGTTGTTTGAGCTTGGTATAAAGGGTAAGGTATCGCCATTTTTAGTGAGCTTGGGCCCTATTTTCTAAGTACTTACATATATATATATTAAATTCAGGGTCGGCCCTTCCAACTAGGCCAATTAGGCCATTGCCTAAGGCCCCCAAGTGGAAGGGGGCCCTAAAATTTTAGAAAAAAAGGGGTAGTAGGCGAAAAAAAAGTTTTAGATGATTTAAAAATATTTAACACATCCTTTTAACCAAAAAACAAAAATTTTGGCAGATCCAGTTAAACATTGGTTCTAAAAAAAATCATTGCCCAAAAATAACATTATTATCCTCTAGACAAACCAAAAATCAACAAGATAAACTACAAATCCGTTCTAAGAGATTAACCACAAAACAATCACAAATCAAAACAAATAAAACAACTCAAATCTCTAAAATTTTTAGCTTTACCGTTCCCTCTGCTTCTTTCTCTTTGCTCTTCGCCTCTCTCATCTCAAGCAAGCTTTCTTCACCTGACCCCCTCTCTCATTCCTTTAATCCTTCTCTGATTCGCTGCTCTCCACAACTCTGTCTCTCTTAACTGCTCACTACTCAATGCTCTGCGCAGCTGCGCCTCTGCTCTAGGTTTTGAGTTTTCTGCGTATTAGGTATAAATGTATAATTTATTTCATTATTTGGGTGCTTGGCTTTCAGCCTCTGCTGCCTCTCTTCATTTTATTTGTTAAGACTTAAAATAAAAAGATTGGGCATGCGCCTGCCTCCTGCCTCACGTTTGTTTGGGCCTTCATTTTTTTTTTAAAGCCTGCATTTTTTTTTTTTTTTTGGTATTTAGATATTAGATAATAGATAAGATTTGTTTTGTGTTTTTTTTTTTTTTGGTGGGTCTTATTAATAAGCCTTGTGTTATGGTTGTGCTTAAATTTTTTTTTCTGGTTGTGCTTAATTTTTTTTTTTAAAATTTTAATCTTGTGTTTTTATATATATTTTAGTTAGTGGTAATATATTGAATAAGTCTTTATTTATGCAGGTTGAAATTGCTAAAAACTTGTTATTGTTTGGTGAAACTACAACTACACTTGAAAGTTATTTTTTATTTTAGTCTTTATAAATATATTATTTGATTAGAAATGTCTACTAGAAAATATGCATCTGAATATGAAAAACTTGAAAAAATAAAAAAAGAAGAAAAATTAATTTAATTAATATATAAGTATAAAAAATGCCCATTTTTTAGTTCTAGCTTAAGGCCCCAAAAAATTAAATTCTAGAATTGGCCACCGTGTATATCCATGAACAAGTCATGGATCAAATCTTAGTCATGAGGCTTTCACCTTTTCAATTGTGGTTATATATATTAGGTGGCTTTAACATTTTCTTTGGGGTTATATATATTAACTTAAATCCTAGGTTTGGCCATAGTGTGTATTTTATAACAAAGTCATGGTTATAGAGCCCAATTCATGTTTACGATTTTATTTTTTATTTAGGACATATATCAAATCCTAAAGTATTGGTTGCTGCCTTTGAGTTTTGATAAATTCAAGGAAGCATATTTTTGGGTAGAGATGCTTTGTATCAGTGTTATCATTTAATTTAGCAAAGTATTTTCTTAGTTTTGAGGACTCTTTTTTCTCCCCACATGACACTACTTCATTGGCAACCCATGCCACATCAACATATTATTGTCTTTTTGGGTAAATCTCTTTAAAGCCCAAAATAAGCTCATATTTCATTCAACTACATGGATTGAGCTCACATGTCCCACAAAATCCTTACTTCAAGAGGCGGATTCACAGTCCACATTTCCTCTTCATCAATTGAGATCGTAACACATGACATCAACATCAACATCAACATATGGATTCAGCTCAAGCAATAAATCGAAACTCACGACCCATATTTCCCCTCTTATATTCATGGAAAACGGCTTCTCCAACCAAAGCCCATGTTTGACTCATGATCCAAGCTCATGAGTCTCTTTGGGGAAACTTTGAGAGTCGTGGTTTGGAAGGCCAAGAAGCATGTTTAATAAAACTCCAGCGGTTCAAAGTTGATAAAAGAAACATGTCGCTAGGCGTGTCTTCTCCAACTCCCTGAACTCTTACGAGTCAGTGTGTAGCAGGTAACATATTGTAAGCCCTTTTAATCACATAGCACTTAAAATGATAAAATTTCCCATACTCTTTTCCTAAAACTTAATATTCATCATATGACAAATACTCAATATCTCTAGCTATCTAACTGCTGACAAAATAACTATTCATTTAATCTCCAGCTATTCCTATAAAAATTTAAAAACTTAAGTATATTATTCTACATAACTATATGACTATTTTCAGCTAAAATCCAACTCAAACATATAGTCAAATCTAATTGCTATCTTTAATCTTCAAATATAAAATATTCCTGATATTTCTAATACCCAACTTCTATTTGCCATAGTCAAACCAAATATTCCCCTGCTAGTTGCCAAAGCAGAGCATTAAATACTCTTCTTGCTCACCAAGATTAAGTCACAACACAATGAGACTTTGACTAGATTTCTAAAGTTTCATTAACTATCAATCAATCATTCTATTACTTACTAAAAATGTATTGTTATAGAATCTTGGATCAAAAATATAAATACCCAAAAAAGGAAACATTTCCGGTAGAACACCAGCAATGTGTTCAGCACTTGACACTTGGCTGAGAGTGACATACCAGCCATTTGATGTTAAAATCCCAACAACAAGCAACTATACCCAAAATAGCAAGATATCCTTAGGAGAGATCTTACAATTTTCAGCCAAATCCATGAAATAAATGTTGAATATTCTCTCCAGCAACTTGACATCATCTAGCTAACCTCATCTACTCATGCCCAAGCAAAAGTTGTCTTATGACAGCCATGACAGCTTTTTTTGATAGCTGAGATAACTTTTTCAGAATAGATGTGACAGCTGACCTAGCAACTTTGACATTACTACATTTCCTCATTTGGCTAAAAACCAAAACCAACTAAAGAAACTCTCTTTTTCTTGCTAAAATCATATTCTTTTCTACTGGTCTTTCCTCCAGCTGCTATTACCCAAAATAACAAGAACACCTTAAAGCTGAATATACCATTTTTGGCCAAATCCTAGGATGGATTTTCTGAAAATTTATTGCTGATTGGGACAGATTTTGATTGAGATTATTTGCTAAATACCCTCTTAAACTCAGCTATAAATAGAGCTCTTCATCAACACACCAAAGCGCACCAATAGTAAAGAACAACTCTCTCATAAACTTCTCTATTTTATCTCCCTCTAATTATCTTCTTAAGCTCTTAATGAAGTTCTGAGCTTCTAAGTTTTTATTTTCCAAATTAAGAACTAAACTCTTCAACCCTTAGCTTATAACTGCCCTTCATAAGCCATTATCCACTCTCCAACAGAAAATCCCAACAACATTGCTAAACATACTACAACACTATTACTCTCTTGTACTCATTATCTTACACTCCATATTCAGAAAATGAATCTATCTTGCTGCCCTTATCTCTAAACATCTCTTTCTCCATTTCTCTTACTCAGTCCCATACACACTACACCATTACATATAACACACCACAATTGTTTTGCTGCTCATAAACATATCTCAATACTCTTCTCCACCTCTCTTACAAAAGCCTTTTTCATGGAAGGCATAAACTTCTAATACTAAAGCTCTTCTCCTAGAATGTACCAAGATCTCATATCAAAACCCTTCTCTTAAAAGGCACAAATACTTCATACAAAAGTTCTTCTCTTATAAGACACAAATACTTCATACAAAAGCCCTTCTCATGGAAGACAATACTATTCATAAATTCACAACAACTAAAAGAGCATTGTCAAGAGAAAATTCATTTAAGTGCATGATAAAAGGGACAAGCTTAACCAACCTCTACACATGGCTGGACATACTCTCTCTCCCTCCAATTTCACCATTTTTCCCCTTCAATCTTGAAGTTGTCATGGTAAATTGCATCTCCATTGCTAGAGTCATTCTGCTGGAATACTATCAACTCACTAATGTTACATAGCTGGAGCTACAAACTGTACAAAGATAAGTAACTTTGTTTTCACATTGGGCTACTGATACGTGATTACTTCACCTTTTAATACATATTACTTTATTAATTAAAGTTATTATATCAAACACATATTATATATTTATTGAACTATTATCATGATTCTTAGACTTTGGGCTTTACCCATTTTGTAGGCCTAAAAATACGCCAGTAGCTATTGGACCATGTAGCCCAATGTGGTGTGGAGTTCTGGACGCAGCTCTCTAAACATATTCGGGTCTAGCAAGGTCACCCCTCCAATGGACAACACATGGCCGCGCATGGAAAAAAGGCCCCAAAACACCTAGTGAGTCAATTTGTATAATTTGATAAGCTTTATATTTTATAGAGGATATTAAGTAATTTTCATGGTTGATTATAGGTAATGTTTAAGAGTGTTTTGAGACTTTTTGGAGGTTGTTTTGACTGGACTTCCAGAGTGATTCAAGTGTAGTAAATAATTATACATAATATGCACAAGTTTTGTTTTTTAGGTTCTTAGAAGTTAAAGGTTTTCAAAAGTTATGTTTATAGGCTTAAGTTTTCTAAAGTTTATCAAAAGAATTTATATGTCATTGAAAGAGAAACTTTGACCTTTAAATAATTTTTTAACAAGAAACTTTGAATTTTAAATAACGTTTTGAACGTCTAACTCTTATGTAAAAGATGATTTCTAAACTAAATTATTTTCAAAAAAGAATTGAGTTTCAAGATAAGTTTTTCTTAAAAGGTTCTTGTTCTTTAAGTTTGTTTAAAACCAAGTGATTTCAAAGTCATATTCTTATTTTCCAAATGGTATTTAAGACATTTCTTTTAGCAAATTTGGTTTTCAACTTATTCAAGAATTGTAAAATACTTACATAAACTCCTCAGATCCTATTTATTCCTTAAGAGAGTTAAGCATCCTTGGTTTATGTTTTAATTCAATATTGTGATATTCGATATGCCTCAATATTTGGAATAATTGTTAATATTAAGAAAATTATTCCATTTTGTATAAATTTTGTTTTTGTGACATGTGACTCAAAATAAGTGTTTTTAGAATTGATCAGATATATGTGTAAGCCCGCTCACAAGGTTGTATGTAAGAATAAGTGTTGATCCCTCACCAGTAGGGGTTAGATGTTGGTATCCGCTCACAAGATTGTATGTGAGAATATGTGATTTGTGTATATGTGACACTATGCTCTAATCAATTATTTGCATGTGTTTTTGAATGATTTTAAGATTTGATTAATGTGTTAAGTAGTTTATTATATGCTTTGGAAAAAACTATATTTGATATCATTGAGTGTGTTTGTGAAATCAAAATACTCATGCTCTGCTTGACTCTATTCTATTGTGTACTATGTGTAATTGCTTACTAGAAGTGTGGCTCATCCATCAATTACAATTTTTAGATTAAAATTTAATTGGAAAACAGAAACTTTGGATCTTTACATAAGGTGCAAGATAGAGGATGAGAGTTTTTAAGCAACGTCACTAATACTTAGAAGCTTTTAAGGATTTTTAGTTATTTTTTATTTCACTTAAGATTTTTCAGTATTTGGAGATTATTTCTAAATTGTGGAATTTAGTATTGTAAGAGATTTATTAAGAGCATTGTTTATTGGGAATTTATTGAATTTTGGAAATTAATTATGTTTATTGAGTTATGTAAGATCCGCAAGTTAGTCATGCATCTAAATTCATGTTCCATGGATTTGGGTCATTACATTTCTAGCTTGGGAAACTCAAATAAACTTGCCCGAACTGTCAAAAATATCCATTCTATGCAGGTGGTATTGATAAAAGTTTGGGGAAAAAAAAAAGGTGATTTATGAACAATTATAAAATTGTCAAGAGTCATGTAGTTCAACTTAGCTAGCAATTTTTGGTGTTTCCAACTAAGATGGCAAGGTCTCAAATCCCCTCACTCCTAACTATTGATGTAAAAAATGAAAACAAAAAACAAAACTCTAAAGATAGTTTTTTTTTTTTTTTTGAGAATACTAAAGATAGTAAGTTGAATTGCAAATTTTTCTTCTGAATCCAAAACTATTGAGTTATTTAACGATTAATGTGAAGGGTATTAATGTACATAAACCCACCTCAATTTGATATATATATATATATTATATATATATATATATATATATATATATATATATATATATAAATTGAAGCTCTACTCTCTCCACAATGTTCCACGTCACACAATATTTATAAAAAAAAATTAAAAAACTAATTAAAAAACCTCCCTTCCATCCCCAAAAGTAAATCTGATATTTTATAATTTTTTTTTAAAAAAAACCCTCGATAAAACCCTTAAACAAAGGATTCGTTAAGCACTTGGAATAGTTGAAATTTTTAGCTGGGCATTTCAATACCAATTTAATCGGCTTTGACTTAGTCAATTTTTTTTCAACTCCAATTCCTTCTTTGCAAAGGATACGTTACTGAACCAACTTTGATATTTATAATCTTCCAAAATAAAGTATAGTACAGGGTTGGAATATTGAGAAGAAGTATAATTCCAGGAAATCGAGTAGGTTTTTTTTTTAACTCCAAATTAACAAGGAGTGAAATTATATCTCTCTAATAAGTCCAATTTAAATTCAAACTCAAATATTGATAATTTATCTCCAAAATTGCAAGGTTAATCATGAATACTATAAAAACAGTAATATATTTTTTTTTAAAAGCCAAATTGATATGTTGTGGATTTCGATTGCCCCTTTTTTCAGGCCTGCATGTTTGCCATCTGAGCACAAAGGAACTCTATGACGGAGAAAGATTTCCTTGATGCAGTGGACAAGGTCATCAAGGGATACAAAAAATTTAGTGCAACACCCATGTACATGGTTTACAACCGATTAAGCTGTTATGAACCATAAGGTCCTGCTATTTCATTCATCATTAGGTTGCATATATTGGAACACAAAAAATTCAGTGTAACACCCACGTACATGGTTTACAACCGATTAAGCTGTTATGAACCATAAGGTTCTGCTATTTCATTCATCATTAGGCAGCATAGCTGGAACATTTGTACTTATTAGGGAGCTTTCTCAATGTGAAGTTGTCAAAGTATATCAAACCATGATTTTCTACAAATTAAAGCCGTGACTTCTAGAATACCCAGTAAAATTTAAAACTTATTGCTCTACAGGTTTGTATACTTTTTTCTTTTTCTTATATTTCTCTTTTGAGTAGTCATATATTTTTTGAATTGTTTCAATAACTTATTCTTTAATTATATATCTTTTTTTACATTTGAAAATTTTAACATTTGAATTTGTGTTAGTTTTTACAATATTTGGACATGTTTAGCAGATTTCAATGACTATACTATGTATTATTCTTTTGAAGGTAATCAATTTCATTTATATTTCTATATTGTGTAATCATATACATTTTTTTTTTCAAAAATTTATTGGAAGTAAATCCTATGATTTTTCAATATTTTTTGGTCTTTCAAAAGTTTTAACATCTGAATTATTATTCTTTCTCTTATATTTCTCTAATGTTTAATCTTTTTTTTTCAATAATTTCTAAGCTGTGAATCATCTGATTCTTTAATATTTTTTGATCTTTCAGAAGTTCAAGTAATGGTTTCTTCATCAAATTGTAACACAAATTGAAGTTATAAAAGAGCAAATCATGCAATGGTATAGTTTTTTAATCAATTTAGATTTTATACAATTAATTTTAGTCAATCTCACAAATAGGTAGGTCCTCGTGCATAGCACGGGTTAGCGACTAGTTTTATCTATAGATGTACGAAAGGTGTCCATAGTCCATACTCGACATCTATGGGTTTTGCTTTCCTCATCTAAGCTATGTTTAAAAAAAATTCTCTTTTTTTTTTTGTTTTTTTATTTAAATTTAGCATGTGAAGGATTTGAATTTTTAATTCTTTTTTGAATGTCCTTATATATATATATATATATATATATATATATATATATATATATATATATATATATATATATATAAGTTTATGAACACGAATGTAGATTGTGTGCAGATACTATGGTTAGACATTATAAAACTATTCCCATCACACATGCATTGCACATGCTCAAAGGGCTCTCTCTCTCTCTCTCTTTCTCTCATAAACTTTCTCTCATAAATTCCAAAAAAGTTGGGAGTGGGATCTCATGTGCACGATAAACTTAATTTAAATTTACGATACAATGGTGGTGCCATTTTATAGGTTTTTTTATTTTTATTTTTCAATTATAGGGTTCTACTTTTTCTTTTTCCTCTTTCTACTAACCTATTATAATGTGCGTTTCAACAAAACCTCAATTGAACTTTTTTTTTTTTCAGATTATTTTAAAGAATCGATGACTCTTTTTTCTTTTTGGGGAAATCATGCATAACATTTTATTCCTAATCAATACCAAAAAATTTTGGGGTGGTTGAACCGGCCAGTCGAAGCCGGTTTTTAAAAACCATGTTCTCAGCTTTGGTAAGCAATAAAAGGGCATCTTCAATAGGAGAAATTATCTTCCGTCTGCTTTTTGGAGCGCGTGTCTCAATCTCAAAGGCATTTGGGTTGATTGGATTACATGTATTATCATTTGAGTTTTGTTTGAATCCATTATAAAGACTTTATTGAACATGTTATTTTGACCTTACTGAATATTTTATCTTGATCTCAATGAATATATTTTAATCTTGTCTTCTTAGTCTTGCTGGAAGTGGACCCATATGATTATTCATTACTCTTGTCGTGCTTTGTGTACAGATCTAACTTATTACCATTTTCTTCACGATAAGCTTTAATGCTGTTGGAATTCTCTACAACCAAGGGTAGTGCTACTAGACAGGGCCGGCCTTTAGGCGGCACTTTACTAGAGAAGGCCCCATGGGGGCTAATATATATATTTTTTAATATAAATATTTTTTAAAGATATTAAAACATTTTAATTTTTTTTTTTTTCACTATTAAGAAAACTCAAAGAATTAAGTAATGTTATAAATAGAGATAAGACAAATTTAAATAAACAAGTTTTACAAATAAACCTGTTACTAATCACAAGTAATTCAAATAGGAAAATGTTGAAAATACTATAAATTTTACTATATAACTTTTATTTATTTAATTAATTTTATACAAGATAAAAATTTTACTTTAGCCTAACTAAGTGTATATGTATGCGAAACTTTTTTCTAGAGACTTAAATCTCGGCTATTTCCTCCCACACCCCACAAAAACTTATACTTGTGGAGTAATCCCTACACTAAGGGTGCATGGTGATCTCCATAAGTTTTATAATTTGATGTGACAATGCAAAAAAAAAAAATCATATTAAAAAGTAAAAAGAATGAATTTAAAAAAAAAATTATTATATAAAATGCTAGTTAAATATGATTCAAGTAATAATCTAAATGCCCCATTTGAAGATTTTGCCCTAAATCTCCAAAACACTCGGGCCGGCCCTGCTACTAGACAGAGAAACCTTATCGCATTACTGTTTGATGTTTTTCATCAAGGCTAGATTGACATCCATCACTACTGAATATCTCACATCTGTAATTGCATCGCCACCAAAAGTTGTATGGTTTATTTAGACACCACTACAGCATGTCACAACTACCACCAGTGCTTCTAATAGCTATGCTCATAGTTTCTAACAGCATGTCGCATTACTATGCTGTGTTTCTAACAGCTATGCTTATAGTCTCTAGGTCAGCCAAGGCTCTGAAATGGGATGAACCCAAATGTGCAGATTTGGGACTTCCCTTCCATGATTGAACTTCGTAGAGGGGCCTGAACTGACACCATTGTGGGGCTGCTACAATCAGACCAACTCAATAAGTTAGCAAAGGAAAGGGATGATAAATGGATGATCTGCCAGTGCATACAGGACTTGGCATGTCAAACCAGTCATATGATTTACTCCTGCCCTGCTGCTCTTTTGGGCGATTCAGGTGTGTAAACCAAGTTCCCAATTTCTAATGACATGAATAGTACCCTGGAAGTCTCTTTGACATTCACAATGCACACACTGGCATTCACAAACACCTCTCTTTTTTCTATCTGCAAGATTGAGTCACAATATAGACCCATGGTGAAAAACTTACAGAAGATGTTGGTTGGTTCTATATGAATGAACATTACTCATATCGTAAAATGTAGTTTAAGTAGGCAATGCAATTTTTTAAGCCTCACAAAGGATAGAGGGAGTAAATTACAGCTTTCATAATCCCCACATAAATTTGTAATTGATAATGAAAATATTGTTGCTCCTATTTTTAACATACTGTTCCATCTCATAATCTAATCAATCAAATATAGCTTATTTGAATCGTGCATCCACAAGGCTTGCCTTGAATGACAAATTACAACATAGATTTTGCTTATGACAAGCAAAATGGTGATACAGATGAAAAATGGGATTTTCCTGCCAACATAGAAAAATTGTGAATTTCATTCTAACAACTGTTTAAAATTATAGAGTTCAATTTTGCTGGTTCCTGTCTCTACTCTCTACTTAGATGTTGTTTTAAGAGATCCAGAAACCCTGCCAGCTAATCGCATTCCACATCTAATAAACCATGTTATAGTTGTTTGATGTCAACGAAACATAAGATTTTTCTTAAAAAAAAAAAAAAAACCTTTCTACATCAATTATTTGATATTTATTAGCCCCATTGCCTTTATAATTGTTGATGCTGGTAAGAATATTGATCAATTTGATCCAAACCTCAATAATGAGCTTCAAATTCTTTCAATCCAAATTATTCTTCACATCCATAATATCGTCATTCCTTAAAAAGTGGTTTTAACTTTTAAGGGAAGAGAAAAGTAATGGATATGATTCTTGATCCTACATCAATGTTATAGAAGACTCCAATAATCTTTACAGTTCACAATATAAATTTCATGTCTCATATACATACGTACAACCCATTTTTGGTCCTCCATTTAAACCATAACTTAGCTTACACGAAGAATATATCATTGAAACTTAACAACTATGCAGGATATGTCATCCTTACTCTTCTTAGAAAGAGCCACCTCGATCAAATGCTTAGCTGCCAACTGAGCATCCTTAATGGTTTTAATTGAATCCACGGCGTCTTGGTTTGACATCACCTGCCCAAACATTGAAAAATAGGTTCAGAAATCCACATTTCAAGAGCATGCAAGCAGCAAACATACCAAACAAAGAAGAAACATTAGTTCAGCTTTAAAATTAGGGCACACCCCTAATTTGATCCTTAAAAAATATACAAAAATTTTAATTAGGTCCTTAAGGTCCAAAAGGTTACAATCAAGTCCACAAAAAAATGTGAAAGGTCACAATTAGGTTCGTTTGACATTTGAATGTATTGACTAAGGAATTTGTCTGACTTGGCATATGCTACATGGATAATTAACCACACCGCATATTGGTTTTAACAAAAAAATTTGTCACATCATCGATTTTCTTAGGGTTATCTTTGAATAAAATTATAAGTAAAATACCACATGGATAATACGTAGCAACAAAAAAAAAAGTTGCTGCATCATTGCTTTTCCTAGGTGAGGTAAGGTTGCAAATGATTAGTTTGACTTCCAACAGCCAAATCATCCTCCACGTAAGACATTAACATGACACATCATCAATTTCCATTAGTTAGATTTGGCATAAGGACTTAATTGTGACTTTTAAAATTATTTAAAGATTTGACTGCAATTTTTCAGGGGCTCAAATAGGTGTTTGCACTTAAATTTATTTTTGCTCCTGCATGAGCACAGCAACTTAGCTTTGTTACAAAGTGCATAGAAAAAACATGAAGTGGCTAACCAGTATGAAGGGTAACTGACCTTCCATATCCCATCACTTGCAAAAATAATGGACTCCATATCATCAGTTATCTCCTCAACTGTTACATCAGGTTCCGAACTAAGGTGTATCTTTAAGCTCCTATCACCAAATGCCCTTGCTACAGCAAGCTGTCCGTCAACACGGGGCACATCCCCTGCAAGAATTAGAAATTAGTACTCAATTCCAAAAACATGGACAGCCAACTAAACTATACATCTCATACATCATCTAAAAAAGAAAAGCACAAAAAGAAATTAAAATTTTCTTTACATTGCAAGTATTATGTATAGGAAAATGGACAATAAGGTTCCAGATAGACAGATGATCCAAATGTCAACCTTTTAATTTGCTAGCCAAACTTTATTCTTTGTCCTTGAAAATTGATATTTCAGCAAAAGCTCAAACATCCAAATCCATAAAAGATTACATGCATTACGCATGACAAAGCTACAGAAGCGTATACAAAATAATCAATCTTAAGTAACTGGTTCAAAGATAACATTGGTGTCCCAAAAACACAATACTACTGAAACTGTCAAATAATTCCTGTGGCTCAATTAAAAATACCTACTGGTTAAAACAGATGTGTATAACAGAAATTTTGGAACTTCTTAATCCTGAATTTTCATCTACCACTAAATATAAATAAACGCAAAATCTCTTCTCTGTGGTTATTACTTCAGAAAGCTGATTACCTGGAAGGTTGGTTACAAAACCACCACGGCTCTCAATCAGCCTTTTCTCCTTGCTTGGCTCATGATCAATTGATAGTTGTTTAGCCACACCATTCTTACATATAACAGCCCTAGAGTCTCCTACATTTGCAACAACAAGCTTTTCACCATTGATCAGTATCCCAGTTACTGCTGTTGAACCTCCTCTCCCCAATACCAATGCTTTCTCCAATATCTCATCATCTGTCATACGATAAGCTCTCCTTAAAGCAGTCTCTGTTTCAGTCCAGAAGTCATCCTGCTTGCAGCAAAGAAAAATACAATTCTTTTAGAAAGTTTGGATAAAGATAGTGAACACAGAAACTGCAGAAAATAAAAACTAGACACAAGAATCAAATGCAAGAAAATAAATATAAAAATCATCTGGGAATGATATTTTTATTACCTGTTTTAAAATATTTTCAAACAGGTTTCTTTGCAAGTAGTTTGCAACATCATGGCCTGAATGGCCATCAAATATTGCAAATAAGCCCAACTCTTTGTTATTATTGGCTTGCTTGAATTCAGAAACCACATAATCTTCCATAGCATGATTTGATTTTCCCTTTACCATGTGAAAGCCATGTGTGATGTGATTCGACACTTTGCTTTTGCCTTTTCCTGTGTCAGATGAACCAAAGGCCTTTACCTAGAAAGAAGTAACCAATGAAACCAACAAATAAGAACAAGTAATTACTCTATACATGATTTTCAAAAAGTAAGTGATGGAGAGCAATTAACCCCAAGTGAACAATTATGCTTTCATCAATTCTACATTTAACAGAAAAAAAAAAAAAAAAAATTCGGAGTGTACACTTCTTGAAATGTATGACATTTCTGCTTAATATCAACAATATGTGCTACCATTGTAAGTCTAGAGCGTCGACAACTTTCCACAACGGATCACACATACATCATAGCACCTCACCTCACATATTATAGTTTTAAAATTTAGTTTGGTTTCTATCTTCTTTTACATCTAAAGTACTCATGCTAATATCATTACTTTCCCAGAAACTACTTTCAAGCTAGGGGAATATTCAATCGACCAGGACCCTTGATGATGCAATTTAAATATTGAGTGCCTCATATCAGGTCATAACATTTTTTATTACACTGCTAAACCGTTTTCATCTGTGGGCACATCTTCTATAAACTCTTGATAGAATTCTTGCACCTTAGATTTTGTGTCTCCATACGAAAGAAAACCTCTTGGGAATGAAAAGGGAGAAGGAATTCATTCTTAGAAAAAGCATTGAAATGCTTGGAACTTTCAATTAACTATCTCTCTGTATGGAAACCATTAGTGCAGTAGTAAATGAAAAA
This sequence comes from Castanea mollissima, assembly GCA_014183005.1. Classification (NCBI taxonomy): domain Eukaryota; kingdom Viridiplantae; phylum Streptophyta; class Magnoliopsida; order Fagales; family Fagaceae; genus Castanea; species Castanea mollissima. The sequence continues at coordinate 24,080,935 of JACAVU010000005.1, forward strand.
ATTTAAAAAAAAAAAATGACCAACATTATTTACACATGTTGGGCAACTAGTAGCAGAATCAATGTTGGTAAAAACAGGCTTAAGCACAAAGTGCGAAGCCTTAAGGCTCCAATACTTTTCACCTCTAAAGCAAGGCACATTCAAAGAAGCGCACATTAGGTGTGCTTTTTTTGCGCTTTTTTTACATTTTTTAAATAAAAAACAAGCCATAACTGAATTGTAGCGATAGGATCTTAACACTATTGCTATAGATCATTGATTTTGTATATAAAATTCAATGTTATGGTGCGCTTCTATATTCTTCCCAACCCAATTCTATAAGACGCATTTTGGGACTGCAATCACCCCACAGCTCTCCATTGATCTTAATTTGACTAATTCTTAACTCATTAGGTGATTAAATTATAACTAATATTAGTAATTAGTCACAAGGCATTATGGCTACTGGAAATTCAAGAAAGGATATTGTATGTAAGTACTCAAATCTAGCTGAGACAAAAAACAAAAAATGGCTTGCCTTGCAATTTTTGTGGTAAAATTGCAAAAGGCGGGGCTTATATATTTGTTATATAAATTATATAAAATGTTTTATTTCAATTTATATGATTATTTGATCACTTAATTGTTGTATTGCGAATGGACTCACTTTTTTTCCAGCGGAATGAGAATCGATTGAGTTTGCAAATCACAAGTCCATAAGAGAAAAATGTAATTCAACAGAATGCCACCAACACAGATATGAATTACTGTTTTAGCAATAGGATCCAACCACTATAAGCAAATCCTCTGTTAAAATATATACGGAAGCAGAGGTTTTGAGTTATTTAGTGCCTTAACCAACTAAGGAGAACCTCAATGTCAAATGCATGTGATATTGGTTAGCCATGAAAATAGAACTCAGATTTACTTTTTTTGAGAAACAAGCCTTTGGATTTGTCATCATCGACAGAACTAGATACTGAACCTTGTCAACAGAAGAAAACCAAATACATAATAACTAACTCTATTTTTGAATCACCCAGTTTGAATAAATGCATAGGCGATTCAACACTAGGCTAGGCTCAACGGCAGAGCTAGGAATTTTTGTTTGGAGGGCTAAGTTGCGACACTAATATATTTATCAAGACAACACCCCACACACACACACATATATATACACAAACGCTTTTTTATTATATACACATATATATACACACTTTTATATTTGATAAGTTATATATATAAACACCAACAAAAAAAAGCTTAGTATTTTCAATTAAAATTATTTTTTATGGCAATCTTTCATAAAAAAAATATATATTTATTTATTTATTCTATTTTCATAATAAAATTCTTTAAAAAATTTATTTTAAATACAAATTATCAAATTTTATACTAAAGTAAGTAAAAAATCTTACAATTGAACTAATGAAATTTAAAAAAACATGAATGATCTAAAACTTGGAGGAATAAGTTAAACTCTTTCCTCTAACCTATTATGTATTTCATGTATAGTATTAGTGACAAAAGTTTTTTAATGAGTCAATGACTTGTTAATCATCACATAATAGGTTGAAAAATATTGATTCAAACATGTTTGATACCAAAATTTATTAAATATTTAACATATATAAGAGCAAATTTTACAATAAAAAATAAAATTACAAAAAATAGTCATATTTCTATAACTATTAGACCAATTATTTCTTTTAAGAGCATTATTGGACTAATTCAAATATTTGGGGACAACTCATATTTTTGTAGACTAAGGCTCCGTTTATATTGTGCGTTTTACATCACGTCTATGTTTGCCTGTTTTTTTTTTTTTTTTCTTGAAGCAATTCTTGCACGGACATAAACAGTGAAAGTAGGCAAAGCTACTGTATTAAAAAAGTGCATAGTATTATAAAAATTAATTTTTTATTATTTTCAATTCTCAGCAAAATTAACGTCATCCAATCAAACCCTAAATTTTGAAAACATTAAAATAATTGTATATATATGCTAAAAAAATTTCAAAATTTTGGGGCCCTGGCCCCCACCCTTATACGTACTTCCGCCCCTGGCTAGGCTAGTATATTTTTTTTGATAAGTCTGCAACATGATAGATCAACACCCTACTTCTCACCCCCAAAAAAATAAAAACTAGATCAAGTTTTGAGTTTTCTATTATGTTTTTTCTATCATAGTTTTTCTTTATTTAATATATATATATATGCGTGTGTGTGTGAAACAATTATGAATGACAGTCTTAATATCGAATATCAATATGCGACCTTTTTTCTAAGAATACATGTTCATACATTTGAAAACATGGTGTAAGCTCCACAATTTCCAAATTGAAACGTTATCCCAAATCTTTAAAAGGAAACACCAATGACTCAATTCAGAGAGCACCCAGACAATGACTTCACAGATAAAAATATAGCTCCTTATAAATCCATACAATTGATGTCATCTAACTACCATTCAAAAGTTTCAATACATAATAGACAACTAAAAAGTTACTACAAAAATCAGTTTGAAGCAACTGTACTTTTAAGAATAAGCAACAACTTGAAGAAAAAAAAAGACACCCATTAACAAAGGTGACTGACCTTTATCTTGTGGAGGATTTCTCTTCCAGTCATGATATTTGTTTTAGGAAGAAAGTGTTGTGTTGGTGACTTGAGACTTGAGAATTGAGAGGAGGAGAGAAATGCCCAGAAGAGAAAGAAAGATATACTGGATATTTTTGGAAGGGAGGGTAAAAGGACAATGAATTTAAGTGGTACTAGTATGCAGGAATGAGACTGTTTGACTTTGACGCACATGACCTGCCGGTGACTTTTTAACCCCTTATGTCATTGTGAATGTGTCTTTAGCCTATAGCCATAGGACACCCCGCGTTCTTTGAACACAACGCGCTCTTGCCGACGACCTTTCTTTTTCTTTTTTCTGTTTTTTTAAGTTTTTTTTTTTTTTCCACCTTTTTCTCACTAACTTTTGTATTCTATTTTTTTATTAGAAAAGAAAAAAAATATATATTACTGCTTTTATGGTTTTTTATAATTGTTATGATATAAAAGTAGTTTGAAAACTTTTCAAAAGAAATTTATTAACAATAAACCATGTTAATACATGCTTTTAAAGTATTTGTTAATGGATCATTTATAAAAAATTTAATACTATTTTTATAGAAAATATAAAAATTTATCAAAAAAGTTAGTTATTTTTTTAACTTTCCATAAAAAAATTTAAAAATAATTCCTTAAACCAATGTCGTTAAGAAATAAGTTAACTTTTCTCATTAATAATTGTCCTAAGAGCACTACTTAACAGGGCTCTTTATTATAAAACATTTTCCTAATTTGCACTTTTTTTTTGGAGGAGGAGGGGGAGATAGTTTCAAGTGTCAACTTATAATATTATTAGTGAATTCTAGTTAGCTCAAATTATAAATTTTTTATGGTTAAATAAGAGATATATGATTTAATCTATGCATACACCAAAAACAGGTTAATGTCTTGGTCTGATGATAAAAAACTATCGTTAAGGACAGATGCCGTAGGTCGAAATTCTCTCTCCAAAAAAAACTTATGCTATTATCGAACCAAAACACTAATTGATTTTTAGTATAAAAGAATATTCAATCTTAAATATCTTGTTTAATGACAAGAAATCTACCAATTGAGTTAACTGAAACTCATTTCTTAATTTGCACTTTGATAGTAATTCTTATGGTATGTTTTAAGTTTAAATTTATCCATAGAAATTGATAATAATAAAAATTATGATCAAATTATTGAATTGAAAATTTTACCTATGAAAATGAGCCTTTATTTGTTTTTATTGGCAATTCCACAATTGTTTTTTCCTTTTATAATAAGTATGGGAGGAGGAATTAAACCTTTTTTTAAAGAGAAAAATCAGATAATGTTATTTAGTCTAAGTTTGGAAAAATGTAAAATATTTTTTGAGCATAAAATATATTCAAGTGAAAATATTTTACGAAAAAAAAAAATGTTTTCAATTGTTATCTGTGTTGTGAAAAATTCTTTAGAAAATTATTTTTTGTGTTTGATTTTGCATGTAAAAACCTATTTTCACAAACCTAGTTACCAATGTCACCACCATAAACCCAGCCACCACCTACCACTGTAAACTCAACCACCACCAACCACACATAACCAATTAACGTGAATATATCATAACCAACAAACCCACCAGTTATCCACCATTGAAACCCACAACAAACCCGTCATACAACCTGAATAAACCCACTTCAATCATCATTATAACCCACAACAAACTCATCACATAACTTGAAAAAACTCATCCCAGCCACCGATCCACCACCCCCAAGAACAAATATTGTTTGCAATAAAAAAACGCTAAAAAAATAAATCCAGAAAGGGCAACGAGATCATTGAGGTGGCAACGGTGTGGTGGGCGGCAG